>JABMLP010000006.1:0-637296 GCA_013176395.1 Venturia oleaginea
AGATGATACGGATAAACTGTTAGCAAACTTTCGTATCAGGTTGTAAGAGATTCATCAAATTAACCTCGAGTTAGGCATCAGAAACTTTGTTCGGAGTGTTTCTGGAAGGGTTTTGCGGTCGATACTAGCAGGCTGAGCCCGTTAAGCCAAGGAAAAAGGGTAAGCAAATGACTACTATCATAGTTGGTAGGCACAGATCTTGCCAATCCAAATTGTATTCATGCTAACTTTCTTATAGAGGAGAAACAAGAGGTGGACGTCAATGACCTACCATGGCGTGAAGGAGTTTCGGAAAAGTAGACATTCACCAAGGCCTTTCAGGCTGGAAAGATGGTGGGATATATGGTGAGAAAGCGGGCTGTGGACTAGGAGGAGTGGAAGGAGAATCAAGAAGACCTAGAGCTTGGAGTAGGAGGATGTCGACGTGTCATTGTTGCAGAGACTATGGGTTATGGAATGAAAGCATGATTTTATTGTCGGACAAGTTGATCATGTCTACTAGGAGTGCTAATAGGTAGTTGAATTGGTGAAACAAGGCAGAGAAGGGAATTGATTCGATGGTGCGTTCGCAAGGCTATGATGATGCAATTCCATAACTCGTGCATAGCTTTGTGCAAACCAAAGTCGCGCTAACCGATACGCGTCAGCCTCTAAAAACCATCCTCCTGCTTCATCACCTTCCATCCGTCTTTCATTGCTGGTAACCAGTTGTCTCTGTCTTGATATAGCTCTAATTGGACACGAATGATCATGGATGACTGCGGCCTATTACACAGGATTCTGCAAGCCTCCATTCCGGACGAGAATCCATCTCACGCTTTCCAATACCAGTACCATTTATTTCTTGTTTCTTTGAGCAGAAGAGGCTGATAAATGGCTATCTTTAGATGCTAGAACTTTCGAGAAAGAGAACGATTTGCTAGCTATGCACACGTTGTTTTTGACGGCCACAGGATCAAGTGAGAAGCTATCTTTTTATGATATGGTGTGGATTTTAGAGCGCGGCTATAATCAAATATTTCACCGTCTCTATAAGGTTGATCAGAGGGAGAGGCAGAGAGACCATGGGATGTTTGATTGTAGCCGTGCTCTAAAGTTTGCACGATTGCCATGAGAACACGTTTACTGGTAGTAATCACTTCGCCACATGTGCAGTGTTATCCAATATCCCAGTTGGCCACATGACCTTTTCTTTTTCTCCAGTCTATGATAGAAAGCTCACACTATTGCTATGCTGCTTCCCAATCTCACAAGGGCACTCGAAACACAGTCTACTTCATCATGCCTTCTTAAAAAAATATTGGAGGTCTCTTACTTTACTGAAAATTCGATGCTCTCTGTCACCACTCCCGGAATTCATTCCCATTTTTCAAGACTATGGACGCTTCCCGGATCTAGGAAAAACAGCACACACAGCGAGAATTCAATTTTTGGAATTTACAGAAGTATCATCTAAGGATCATCAAAACACCTCTGCCAGTGGCCGCTCCGGCCTCTAGAGGCCATCGCGCGTCCCTCAGCGTCGATGAGATATCTCTAGAGTCGCCGTCGCGGCCACGGCAGAGCAAGCAGACGAATACATGAGCAAGCTACACGAACGATGCGTCCACCAAAGACAACAGCAACCATCTAGTCACTATCTCCTGGCTAGTCCATCACCCCAAATGACACTGCAACGCTCCGAGTCGACGAGTCACTGCTAGAACGGCAATACCTTCAACACAACTCAAACACCAGACGCCCGGTGCGCAACAATCGGCACCACACACCACTGCAACGACTAGACAACCTCTCCCAACGTCTTGGCAAACCGTCCTGCTACAAGCTGTTGCCCAGAGCCTTGAGCCTCTCCCCAAACTGTTGCCTCCCAGTTATGGCATTGGCAAGAGTAGGTGCGCGACACAGTAAGTAGTAAGGACGCATAGAAGAAGCCTATTGGCGGCAAATCCCCTCCCTGTAAGCTAGCAGACGTAGCCTTGAGCCTCTCCCCAGACTGTTGCGTCCCAGTTATGGCATTGGCAAGAGTAGGTGCGCGATATAGCAAGCAGGGAGAGCGACTAGCAGCAGATAGGCTCCGACTATAAGACGACAGGTCTACAACACAATCGGTGCGACACGATACGGCAGCTGCTAGAGAACCTCATCTACTATCGTCTCCGCAAACCGTCCTGCTGCAAGCTGATGTCCAGAGCCTTGAGCCTCTCCCAAACTGTCGCGTCCCAGTTATGGCATTGGCAAGAGTAGGTGCGCAACACAGTAAGCAGTAAGGACGTATAGAAGGAGCTTATTGGCGGCAAATCCCTCCCTACAAGCCAGCAGACGTAGCCTTGAGCCTCTCCCCAACTGTTGCGTCCCAGTTATGGCATTGGCAAGAGTAGGAGCGCGATATAGCAAGTAGGGAGAGGACTAGCAGCAGATAGGCTCCGACTATAAGACGGCAGGTCTATAGCACGATCGGCGCCATACAATACGGCAGCTACCAGACAGCCTCGTCCACGGGCATACCCGGAGTATCACACCCAAGCAGCGAAATCACGACTACGATGGTTACTATTGTCTCCAGCATCACACAACCAAGTACACCGCCGCATAGGAATCTGGTGCAAGGCAACTTTCACAAGCAGAAACATACTTAGGGAACCCATTGGCCTTGAGGGATAAGGCGAAACAGATAGACAAAGCTGAGCATTAGAGGGAGACTGTAGGTAGAAGGATAGCGAAACACGAGGCATTGCCTCTTGAGTCTACATAGCACAGATATACTAGCAGAATAACCAGTATCTACAAGAGCCAGCGGGCATTTGGAGATACTGGTTAAGGGAAAAGAGGGAGGACGGAGGGACAACTGGTCTTGTTTCAGTGAACGGGGCGAAGTGGGGCGCGGTGGATTATATAATCTATCACGTGTCGGCTGTCTGATGAAGTCCTCTAACCGGACATAGCTGCCTGATTAAGCGGCTGCAACGAGTAGGATAAAATCAATCAATCAATCAAGCTTCCCGGATCTAATGAAATCAACGTACCATCCAGACGTATCTATTACAATTGCTTAGATCATGCGGGATACACGAAAGCCAAGTCTGGTGTCATTTTTTGGGCAAACTGAAGGCGGGAAATCTACAAGCTAAATCAGCTGGTGTTCGCGTGCTAGTGCTAGATGGTGAAGGTGGACCTCTTAGTTAGATGGAATCTACTTGACCAGTTATTATAGACAGTAATAGCAAGCACTAGAAATTCTGCGTCGTATAACGCGTAGATTCCTTCGAAGTCGCGTGGTGGTGGAGCGATACACAAAGGGCGATCAACCAAGGCGAACACATCACAGCAGCCCCAGAACGACAACACGCACGACAGGCACCCAACCTAACTAATCAAACTCAAGATACTCGGTATTGCCTTGAGAATAAGAGATCCAGATGTCTCTAATAGAAGGACCAACTACGCCGTTGCAGGAAAGAAGTGCGCCAACTACGCCCCCTCCGATGGCAAAGCCAACCGGCCCAACGCTACGACAGTCAACTATAGCAAGCAAAGGCAGAACAGCAGCGATAATGGACGGCTCCCTGAACCAGCAGAAAGCGTACTGAGGTAGCCAAAGCACCGAGGGCTAAATCACAGCGTGCAGCGCAAATACCTGAAGACAACGGCGAGATACCGGTCAGAGAGATACTCCAAATTCTGGTACAGCTTCAAGGCGACGCAACAAGTAACAGAAAGGTTATCGAAGACCTGCGAAACACTCTCCAACAACGTGACGTAACATTCCAGAATGAGATGAAGGAGATGAAAGAGAACTCCTTCAGGAAACTAAGCAGCTCCGGGAGCAACTTGCCCAGGAAACCCAGCAGCTAAGAAAGGATATTTGTTTGATACAAGCTCAGCTATCGCGGGCAAACCCACTAATCAGCTCACCAGCACAGTCGTACGTGTCTGTAGCTAGGACTAACTCACTTACTCTACCTGCTTCTATCAGTCAGCAAGCAAGTAATACAAACACCTCATCGATCAGCAGACCCGGCCTAACTCTCAACTTCGCACGCGCTCACACACACATTGACCTCACAAACCCTATCGAGATAAAGAGAGAGTAAAGGATGCCATTGCGGCAGGGCAAGCTACAAAGGACATACATGTTGCAGGAATCGAGAAATTGGCAGAGAAACAAAACTGGTCCGAGTTGTCCTCAAGTTAGAGGAGGACGAGCAGGTAATACGGCAGAACCAGGAGCAATGGCTCAAATTCTTTTCTGGCGCGTCTGTTCAAGGCGAGAAGTGGTACCCCGTTAAGGTCGATCGCGTGGACAAAATGGCTATACTGAACGAAGATCGAATCACGCTGAAAGCAGTCTGAAAGCGGATATGTCCGAGGAGAACAACGTCACCATTACAAAGATCTCTATGCTCAGCAAACCTGACCATACAAGAACTATTGCTCCATCCTGGTATACCTCAGCTCTAAGATAGAAGCTGACAGAGCGCTGAAACAGCTCGAGATTGGAGGAGAGTTGGCCCGGGTCAGCCCGTATGAGTATCGACCAAGACCGAGACGATGCTACCGATGCCAACAGTTTGGACACATGAGCACACGGTGCAACAATGAGCTGACGTGTGCTAACTGCGCGTGTATTGGGCACGAAGCGTAGGACTGTGTAGAGCAGCATCTCAAATGCCGCAACTGTGGAGACGCCCATCGAGCAACGGACACAGGATGCCCTGAGTACAAGAAAGCGATGGAACAGACCCGAGCGCGCCATCTACGTTAGATACAACCCGAGCGACAACAAGAGGACATTTCAACGTAATTTCATATAACACAGGGAAGAGGAGAGAGACGCTACCTAGCCTACTTAACGACGAATCTATCAGAGATTTCGACGCGCTGCTAATACAAGAACCACACTGCTTCAAAGACAGACAGGGCAGGTAATGGCGGCACCAGCAACAACAACAAATTTATTCAGATTTCCCAACGTGCTCTAGAGACGACACATGGCCTATCCGATCGAAGATCTGGGCCCGGAAACGCTCGACTACAAACAGATCCCGATTGCGTCTCCCGACATCACAGCAATCCTTATCAAACTCAAGGCAAAGTCATCTTTACAGCTTCAGTGTACGTGCCAGCAGGAGAAGCACACCGAGAGCGGGACAAGACCGCAGTGACAGAACGGCTTCAGTTACTAGAAGATGCAATCAAAGATACAGCTCAAGAGCTTGGACACGAGCCAGAACTTCTCATCACCGGAGATTTCAACCGACACGACCAGCTCTGGGGAGGCGAGCAAGTAGCAGAAACAAGGCAACAGGATGAAGCAGACGCCATCGTTGAGTATATGGCGGTATATCAACTCTCTAATCTTGTCCCCAGGGGAGAGGCCACATTCTACGGAACGCAAGTAAGCAGTACCATCGACCTCTTCCTCACCTCACCGGCTCTCACCGACATCTTGGTACGGTGTGGATTCCACGTCAACGAACACGGATCGGACCACCGGCCCATCAGTGCGACATTAGCTATGACGTGCGTGGAGGAGACCACAACACCCAGACGACTTTACAAAAATGCAGATTGGGAGCGCATCCGCCAGGAGGTAGAACACGCAAAGCAGCGGCAAGCAGTTGCCCCACCTGAAGAGAATGCAGAGGAAAACGTGGACGATATGCTGCAACGATTGATGGAAGTGGTAGTCCCTGTTATCGAGCAATACGTTCCTCTTGCAAAACCGTCGCCGTACCAAAAACCATGGTGAACACCATATCTGACCAACCTTCGCAAGGAATACACACACGTCAGAAGACAGCTATGCAGAGAAGTTAAGGCGAGCCGGTGGACGACCGAAACGAACGCTCTCACACACCAAACACTGCAGCGGCTCCGAACGGAAGCCAGAGAAGCTCAAAGCACGTACCATCGAGCAATCCGATCGGAAAGAAACACTCACTGGAAGGAATTCCTAGACGACGCTGAAAATGTATGGAAGGCCGCTAAGTATCTTGATCCAGAGAGTACCCCCTCTTTGCAAAGATTACAGAACTAGTGAGGCCAAACTCTGACGACACGACCGAAAGTAAAGAAGAGATTGGATCTATCCTGCTGCAAGCCTTCTTTTCCCCGGCGGCTGAGGTGATCGAGCCAGAACCAGCAGCAGAGCAGTGAGCAACACAACTCCCATCACTAGCACTAACAAAATACGAAATCGAAGAAGCGATCATGGGCATGAAAGCACACAAAGCACCAGGCCTAGACGGTCTACCCGCGGTTGTATGGAGACAGCTCTGGCCAGTCCTCCAAGACGAGATAACGAGATTGTTTCAAGCGTGTATGACACAAGGCATCCTCCCAGCGCAGTGGAAATGCGCGCGAATCTACCACTTCGAAAGCCAGCAAAAGACGACTATACACAGCCAAACACGTATCGACCAATCTCGTTGCTAGCAACCCTAGGGAAAGCACTGGAGGCTGTGGTCGCTACCCGCATCTCCTACCTAGCTGAAGAACACGGCCTCCTACCAGAGAATCATTTTGGAGCTCGGAAGCAACGTAGCACAGAACAGGCACTGCTGCTCCTCACCGACCGCATCAAACAGGCGCGAAGAAGGTGCCGAGTCCTTAGCCTGCTCAGTTTTGACGTCAAAGGAGCGTACAACGGGGTCAACAAAGAAGTACTCTTGGCCAGATTACAAAGACGACGTATTCGAGAGGAGCTTGTTCGTTGGATTGAGAACTTCTGCTCAGGCAGGAGAGCAAGCATTACAGTGAACGGGCAGAGCAGCGAGGAAGTAGATTTGCATTCCCCAGGGCTGCCTCAAGGCTCACCTCTATCCCAATACTCTACCTCTTCTTCAACGCTGACCTGGTAGAGAGAAAGATCAGCCGGCAATAAGGCGCAATTGCGTACGTGGATGACTACTCTGTTTGGGTCACCGGGCCAAATGCTGAGGAAAATACTCGGGTGCTTCAAGAGACAGTGATACCAAAAGCGGAGCAGTGGGAACGTCGTAGTGGAGCTACATTTGAGCCCAAAAAGACAGCCTTCATCCACTTCACACCAAGCGCAGAAAGACTGTCAACGACGCCAATTCAAATTGGAGGCTGCTCGGTGGTGCCAGGCTCCTCCGTCAAGCTTCTAGGCATTATTCTCGACCGAAAATTGAAGTGCCACCTACAGGCTGCCAGAGCAGCTACAAAGGGACACGATGCGGCGATCCGGCTGAAGAGACTGAGTGGTCTTCGTACGAAGCAGGCACGGCAGCTGTTTGAAGCGACAGTGGCGTCAGTTGTCGACTACGCATCATCAGTCTGGGCAACAGCGTTGAACGCCAAAGATACACGCTTGCTTGAACGACACCAAAGATGGGGGGCACAAGCCATTGTTGGATGTTTCCGAACTACAGCGCTAGATATTGCGCAGTCGGAGGCATCGATCGGGACCTTCCAGCAACGACAGACAGGGAAATGGATAGGCTTGTGAGTTAAGCTAAACACACTACCTAAGCGCCACCCATTGAGATCCAGTATAAAAGCAGTACATCAATCATTCAAGCTTCGCTCGTCACTTGGCCTGTTGGCAGACAGGTTTGCAGGAATTAATATGTCCCAGATTGAGACAGTCACACCATTTGCAAAAGCACCGTGGATCGAGGGGCCCAGCATGATTATCGAAGAACGCGACGAAGCTGTAAAACCTACCACAACATAAGACAGAGACGAAATCCACTGCTACACCGACGGCTCAGGTAGAAATGGCTTGCTAGGGACAGGTATGGTGTACATTCTACCAGACGAAAACAGGACTATACTCGAGCAGTACGCAACAACGGGATTGGCAGCAAACGGCAATGTATACGCGACAGAGCTGAAAGCAATCAGTACTGCTCTGAGCCAGCTGGCAGTATGGACAATGATCCCGGCAGAAGGAAAACTCACCATCTTCTCGGACAATCAGAGTGCGCTGAAGAGTATCCGCAAGCCGAGACTGCAGTCAGGCCAGCATATCATCAAGGATATCTTGTCAGCTACGCAGCAATTACATCAAAAGGGTATTGCCGTGGTTCTTCGATGGATCCCGGCACACTCTGGCATCAAGGGCAACGAAGCGGCAGACAACATGGCCAAAAGAAGTACCAAAGCAGGAGCGCAGTCCCGTCAGAGATACGACTATGCTCAGCACTGATTAGGCAAGCAAAAAAGAGCTGTCAGCCAAGCAATAAACCACTGCGAGGAGGGAGATTCACCAAATCTATCGATGCTGCTATCCCTGGAAAACACACGCGCACCATCTATAACCAGCTATCCAAAACAGAGGCCCAAACCCTAGCTCAATTACGGACGTCACATTGCCGACTGAACAAGTACCTGAACCGAATCGGAGCGGTGGAGTCGCCATTGTGCGAAGAATGCGGAGTCGTGGAAAGCGTGCAGCATTTCCTATTCGATTGCAAACGATGGAGCGAGCAACGACGGCTCTTAAGAGAAGCGACCGAACCAAGGAGCGACGTCTCCTATTTAGTAGGAGGCCGCTCAACACTTACAAACAGAAGAGGAGAGATGATTGATGGTCCAAAATGGACGCCAGATGTAGCAGCGGTGCGGGCGACAATTGCGCTCGTAGACGCTACAAAACGATTCAGCCGAGAGACGGAATAGTCTCTAACGAAACCAACTCCGAGCATGTGGACTCACTCATTAAGATAGTACCCATGCAAGCAGCAATCCTAGATCCGACACCCCCTTTTACTAACCGCCAATCTCTGATCCTATCAGTCTATTGGTAGACGGTAAGTTGCGCCTTTCGTTTTTGTTGTTGTTTCCGGAGTTTTGGTCAATTTGAAAACAGAGTATGTTGGAAAGATACGTTATAAAATTTAAGGTTTGGGCTTGGAATGAAGGGAGGGTTGACAGTGGGATATAATGTATAATAGAGAGTCGGTAGTGTTCCCCCTGCCATACTGGCCCGACGGGTGTATTGAATTCATCCATCCATCCATGGTGGAGGTATACGTGGAATTGTCGAATTGGAGATTCTTCCCGCCATTCAAGTCGCAATGGGTGTTCAGATATCTATTCAATATGTAAGACGCAAGCGGACATGAAGTCAGAATGCGGCCTGCAGCTATATGTACTTCATCGCAGTTAGGACATGTCAACACAGTCGGCTTGGCAAAGGGAAGTGGATGCTGCCAATACACACGGTGCGTATTCTGGCTGCTACCCTTCAAAAGCTCGGGCTCCACGAGTGCAAATCCTCCGCTTCTCACCGCCATCTTCTTATTGGATCCGCGCAACTCACGCTGCTTCCTCATTGGCTTACTCCATTCGCTTATTATATTGATAAAGCTTACTTTGTCCTCTTGTTGAATTTGCTCCACACGCTGGCACAACTAGCCACCGTCTCTTTCGCTGATCTCAAAACAGCAGGGATGGCTTGGGGCATTAGTGAATACAGAATCATCGCCGACTCAGCCGTGTATCATATGCATCCTTTCTTCATGCATCATTCGCCCAGCCCGTATACTTCCGGATTCTTGTTCGCATTCCCAAATCACCTCCGCAGAGATGCACGATGCCTCCCTGCTGTTTACCAGAGTAGGCAAGATCCTTTCTGGGTGAAGCCTCCGCCATGCTGAGCATACAATATCAATTTGCTTCTTCCTTACTACGATGTAGACTGTTGTCCTTGTAATCTATGCGCCATTCCGCGATGGTACAAGATGAATCTGATTTCCTAATCTTCCCCGGCTGCTCACCGCAGTCTGTGTTACCTTGTCTCACTAGCGCGTTTCCTGTCCACCTCCATTGGGCCCGAATCGGTTTGCCAACGAACTCACCGCATGGAATCTTGCTTCCAGCCACATATCCAGGTTTTTTCTTTTGCAATTGAAAAGAAACGTTTGTACTTCTCACAAGCAACATCATGATCAACAATAACGACGTGAGCTTTCTAGATCCTTTGGACGCCGCTATGTCGCACTCTTATTTCGAATCCATCACTCCCTCCACAAGAGAGTCGTTCACATCCTCTAGAGAAAGCTTCAGCTCGAACCGAAGCCTGCTTGATAACGCACAACTTCGAAGGACGACTACATCACACACATCAAATAGGTCTCCTCACAAACGGTCAACATCGACGATAACGACAATAACGGAAAACTCCAAAGATAGCGCGATTTTGAGTCAAGGCAAGAGGAAGAAGGTGAAGACTTTCTTGAAGCGTATTGGAACTGGCATGCTGAAATCTTTGGCGTATTTCTTCCGATTCTGCCGTACGGGTCTATTTTTAATTGATTATAGACACCCCGGCGGCACTGGCATCGACTACGATTCTACGAGGAACATGGATAGGAGATCGAATGACCAGGTAATGGGGGATGTTTATGGTGTTCAATTGCTAGCATGGTGATGCGATTACATCAGTCTTGCCCGGGACTAGTCTCTCAATTGTTGCTGCCTCATCCACGAACCGCTGTCACGAAGACCCTACGAAACCTACTGTTTGTTAGAGATTGCTCTTCTGATGTTATTTGTTCTATATCCACTCTCTTTGTGCCTGGAAGACCTTGGTATGCTAGGGGTTGCCTGACTTTCTTCATGGGCAAATTGCGGTTTTGGCCCTGTTGAACTCTCCTTTCGATCTTTGGATGGTGTAGATGACTCTATCACTCTCGTACTTGACAGATCATTCGATCGTCGCATTATAGCCTTACCGGGTAAACATAATAGGTTTTCATGCCGCCGCTTTTGGTCTACTTTTCACAAGACAAATCTTTCGGGCTGACCCATTTGTTACCCTCGACGAATTTCTCTAGCGCATCGAAACGTTTATAGCCAAGGTAAGGTGTTTTTGGTTGGTAGCGCGAATTGAAATCTGGCAGGTTTACAACATCGGGCCATTCTCGTACAGAGTCCACATGGCACCTTATCGCTTCTCGCACCTAGTTGAAGCAATGTTCGAGATGAAACCCTCTTTCCGCTTGTCCAATCTCGGTGTCGACCGAGGTCGTGGAATTGTAAATCATGGCTCGAAACATTGCCTATTGTGCATCGTCAGCTGGTGTTTTGGGAAATTGTCGACTTCAAGTAAGATTGGCAATTCAAACAATGCAATTGGTAGAAGGCGCTAATCGAGTAGAACTGATCGCCCGCCTTGTCGCGGGATCAATATGGTACACCATACTTTGCTAGGTCATCGATTTTGATGAATTTGTCCTTGCCCATTGTTTCCCTCTCTTCTATCCGTAGTGCATCGGAAACTATGCCGGGATCTGACTAAATCTTGTTCTCGGAGAAATACATAGGTGTTCCTACAAAGGGTACTAAGAAGCGTAAGTATCTAATTAAGCTGGGTGGTCATTGGGTATCTCACTTTACTTATATGTATGAAGTGTTCGACCTCTCTTGTTGTTCTCTTCGTCTTGCCCCTATAGAAAATCCTGAAAGAAAATAGGCTGCCAATAATGCGAAGAGCAACACGGCCTTGAGACAAAGAACTAGTAAGTTGAAACCGCGACTTGTTGCAACGCCCGTGTTGCTTGCGTCCGGATCTGAATAGTCTTGGCTTGCTACATGGTATATTGGATGATATATTCCTTTCTGGTCTACCATTGGCATTGATTTAGGAGTGAGAGGTCTGCACGAAGTGTACTTGTTTATGACAGTGAGATCGGCAAGTGACCCAGTGGGAAGTATAGGATCGTCTACTTGCACCTCGCTATCGATTTCATCTCGTTACTGTTGAATTGGCTTCATTCGGTAATGGAAACAAAGGAACTAAGGTAGACTAGGAAATAAAGACAGCGAGATAAGGGGGGGTAGTTCCTGTATTCTTATCTAAAGAAGAAGAGGGAGAGGGAGGCCCTCCCTCTTCTTAAGTACCGAGATACTTGGCACGTGATTGAAACCACAGTTACGATCGCAAGCAGTGGATCATACTTGATAAGGCAAGTAACAACTTTGCGGGCAGATAGGAGGTTTTTGATTGATATTATCGAACGAAGATGTAGAAATGTACGGGGCACGGTTATTTTAAGCCGTAGCCTCCTTCCGAGTTTAGCTCAACCGTGAATCAACCGTAACTTCATGGTTGATTGGTAGTTGGTTTACGCTTTAGCTAAACTCCCATCATAAATGGATCACGGATTAGAATAACCGTAACCTATGACTTTATACCAGCGCGCACCAGGTCGGACTTAACAACGAAGGAAAACAGGCCTCTAGTAGAGATGGTTCACCAATCAGTAACATCAGGTCTCTACTATAGTATATTGCGAACCACCCTTTACATCCTCGGAGCGGAACTACACAGAAGTGGTATTGATAGTGAGTATTGGAGACCTTGTATCAGACGTTCAGTATTAGTAATGTTGCGAACCCCCATGTACCTATTCCAGAGCCCCCAGAACGGAAGTGGTGGTGATGGCGAGGGTAAGTAAAGGTATACAGATGTCTCATTGTCGATGCAGAAATGGCAACACTTGCCTACATCCAAATCCAAACCATTAACACAACCAATCATACAAATCCTCACTCGAAAGCGACCGACGCCAATATGAAAGTCCTCTCTACCTTCTTCCTGGCCCTTGCGATGGCGCACGTCACTATCGGGTCTGTTGCGGCTAAGTCATGTCGTGATTGCCAGGCCGCGGGCGTATGTAACAGTGATCCTGCTTGTTACAAATACAAGACTTGTTGTTATCCTCCTGGTACGCCCACAAATCCTTGGTATGTCATGTTTCTTTACTGGACTGCGATAAGAAATGTAGAGTTGATGAAGGTTTTAGCGACTGCAGCAGCTAGGTTGATATTCCAACGGATGAGGAGAGGGATGTTCCTAAAAAGAGGTGGTATGACACTGTGCAAGCCTAGGCGTCAGTGCAAAGGGTGGGCGGGTGAGCCGTTGACTTGCGTAGTGTCGGATAGATATAACGTATTCGATCACCCAACCGGTCAAAATTTCTTGGCACGACCATTTTATATTACAACTCTTCAATTTCATCGCTATTAACAATAGACTCTAAGTCCGTCGTGCTGCTATCTGATTCAGAAGATATCTCGATATCTTTTTTACAGGTTCGCGCGTTATGCCCAGTTGCGTCGCAGTTCCCACAGCGCCGTTGAGTTGGTCGGGCTGTTTCTTGATCACCACTACCACGAGCCTTCTCCGATCCCTGAGGCGCTACAGACGCCTCTCTAGCTACCTGCGCTGCTGCAGTCCCATACTCTATAGTACCACCTTGCTGGATCCACTTCCTTTTGCGCGATTTTCGCTTCGTCATTACTGCCAATTGCACTTCAAGCTCGCGGTTGCGCGCAACAAGTAGAGCGTTTTCGTGCAGCATCAATTCAGCGCCTTTGACAAGCTGGGAAAAGCCTGCCTGGGCAGTAATTGGTGACCGAGTAAAAGACTCGCTTACGAGCTTGGATTGGGATCCAAATTCATGAGTATTACTTGGAGTCTTTGACTGCCACGGCGTTTCTGGGAGACGGGGTTCTGGCGGGGTACGTAGCCGTACTTCAAGGCGATCCAACACCACCTGCGCGTCGATAGGGAACAGCCCTACTGCCTCGAAGGCCTTTTGACAGTTCTCTTTTGTAAATACGTCGAAAAACGCGTCTTTGAAGGCAGGGAGAAAGCCTTCCTTATTGATATGGTAAACGCGTCGTCGTGCCAAGTCCCGGACGCGTTGGGAGTACTTGCGCTTCAACGGCGAGAAGCAGACCACATCAAGGGGCTGGAGTATATGCGACGAGTGCGATGGCATGCAGAGGGTTATAACCTTATTTTCGAGGCAGTAGTCCTTGAAATCCTGGCTGAGATGGCTCTCATGGCCGTCCAAAATAAAAGCAGCCTATACACCCCCACCTGTCGCGCTTTTGTATGCGCGTCAAAGTGCTTTAACCACTCAAGACCAAGCGCGTTGTTTGTCCAGCCGTTCTCAGAGACTGAGAGCTTCCAATTCCGTGGTATATCTGCCTCCTCATACCACGCTTGGTATCTGCCTCTGATTTAGAGAAGATAATTGACCAAGATGACCCAACACACGAGATGGGCTACCGAGATCAAGTTGAAGAACTCAATTTGGAAGCCGCACCACGAACTTTACGTCGCCACGCCAATCAGATAGGAGCCAAACGATTCAAAAAGAAGTTTCAAAAGAGAATTAGCAAAAAGAATCCAGCCCTCCGCCGTCAGTACGGCCAAGAACACCTCACCGCCACGATTTCAGGCTTTTGGTCTCGCATTTGGTTCACAGACGAGGCTCACTTCTAGTCAAAGCAGCTGATGGAAGAGCCCGAGTACGAGCTATGTAAACCCGGGCAAGAAAGGTCTATAAATGAGTCAAAAGGCACAGGTTTAGACATCACAATCCACGTCGCCGGCGGAGTCAACTACAACCACAAAGGTAGCCTCATATTCTACAAAGATCCTGTTGAGCCCTCAGAGAAGCAGCGGGCTCCTACCAAGCCTAAGCAACTCAAGTACGAGCTGGATACTGCCTTTGCAGAGCGCTGCAAGGTCTACGATGACTGGAAGGCAAAACAGGATGCTACACCAAAAGGAAACTGCATGTCGCATGTCTTTTACGCTGAAAAGATACTGCCACAACATATTAAGGCTATACAGGACTTGGAGGCAAAGCACAAGTGCAGATACTGGCTACAGGAGGATGGCGATCCATCGCACGGAATCAACTCACTAAACTCACCTCCAGCCCTCCTTAAACGCGAAGCAGATCTCTTATTACTCACCCACCCTCCAGAGTCACCAGATTTGAACCCTATAGAAGCTTGTTGGAACATCATGAAGGGTAGATTGGTTGGTAGAAAGTGGACAACGGTGGCCCAATTCAAGGCAGACATTCAGGCAGAATGGGACCGTATTACACTTAAACAAATTCGTGACCGCATGAGGGAGATGCCCCAGCGCTGTAGATCAATTATTGAGCAGCCTCAAGTGCGAATTCAAAGCGCTTTGTGGTGATATCTGTACATTACTCTAAAATCACATATTGAGGCGGTCTGTGCGCCGTCAATTCTGGCCAACCCGTGGCCCATGGTTGGTATAGGCTAAGAGCCTAAGCCCGATTGAGCCTAGTATAGAGACAGAACCTCATTGAGGTTCTCTGTTTGTATATACCTTCACTCCTTAACTGAATCTAAACAATCTTTGGCTACGAGTATGCTACGTCTTTCCAGCTACCGTCCCGTAATATAGATTCAGTTCCTTACAAACCTAGGTGTACTTGATGCGTAGCAACAGTACCCTATCGACTCCTACAACCTACACCCCTACTACCGACGACGACCCAATCGCGAGCATTACGCAAGGAATCGACAAACTCTCAATGGCTCGAGCGAATTCGCCTGACACCGTACAATATTTGGTGGCAGCTCTGACCGCAGTCAGTGTTGATGGGAACACCGGTGCAAAGGCTATTGCATGGCCTAAATGGGACGGGAAAAGAGACAACTACACGCTGTCCAGATGGCAGATCAAGACAAAAATCACTGTTGAAAATGGGAAGCTTGGAAGCAACCAAGGAATATGCGCGAACATCTTCAACGGGCTTCCGACAGAGAAACAACAACGCGTTATCCAATGGCTAAGCAATGGAGAGCAACATGATAACTACAAACCCGAGTCATTCATCAAGCATATGGACGACAAGTTCTTAGATCACGAAGCGGAAGCTAAAGCTCTCGACGAACTGAACAAGATTAGCCAAGGCAGCAGACAACCGTTCGAAGACTTCCGCCAGCAGTTCGAACAACTGACATCGCAAGCTGGATTCCTAGCGCCGCAAAGAGCCTCAAAGATCACTATCATGAACAACGCGCTCAACTACTCCCTCCAACAGACCTTGAAATCAGTGCGATTGTCCAGGGACGACTACGACACTTACGTAAAAGATGTACAGTACTTCGCGACGAAGACAGAGGCTCTATCCCACCAACGCCGCTATCCAAGTACGGATAAGGAGACGCCAACGACTCGAGGGAGGCCACAATCACCCCAAACAGTCAGTCGTGACGCAGAAGGCGATGTCGAAATGACTGGCATCAACGCCCTTTCGGCGCAGATCGCAGCACCGATAGCTCGGGTCGATACACTCGGAAAGGATGCGAAGAAGGATGACGACTCAGAGCAAAATGGCGATCCCAAACAGAGTTCTTGGCACTTATACAAGCGGGCAAATGTGGGCGCTGTAAGAAGCTCAAGCACCACCCGAACGTATGCGAATTCCGACCAGCAACACGTCCAAAGACTCAGGTCACTGCGGTAATCACACAGCATACCGATGACTCCCTACAGGAAGCCTCATCAGAGTCGGAAAACTAGCTACTCTTGTGCATCGTCGCGCACGAGGATCTGAGGTAGATGTACATGGCGAAGACATTACAAAGCTACCAAGCATAAGAGAAATCAAAGCAGCAAAGGACAGGATGGAAAGTACATCCTTCTTGATAGATACCTTGATCAATGGAACTTCTTTCACCGAATCCTTCTTTGATAACGGCTGCCTCCCTTATGCTGCTTTCAGCGAAAAGAGTGTTCAAACACATCGTCTACCGCGCATTCCAATTGACACCAAACAATTGGCACTGGCTAAAGAGAGCCACGAGAACGGAGAAAACCTCCGTATTACGCACATGACCTACGCTACGATCGACATTAATGGTCGAGCAGAGCGAGTCTGGGTATATAGTGAAAGGATTGAGCTTCTCTATTATCCTAGGCAAGGCATGGGCAGAGAGGAACTGGGTACGATATATAGCAGCTAAGAGAAAGCTGCTTATTGGTCAAGGATCCCAGCGCATCACGATAAGAGAAAAGGGGTGGCTAGAACAGAACACCAAAGCACGAGACCGGCTCGCTCACGTGCGAACGGCTCGTCTAGTGTCAGGATCTGTATTTGCAGCTATTGTTGGAAGGGCCCAGCGACGGTTGAGAAGAGATGGACCGGATGGTACGCAAGTGCTGGCTATCTCGATGTCGGATATCAACAAGGCCCTAAGCAAGTTAGCAGAAAGAAAACAGAGAAAGACTGAGGAAGAAATCCGACAAGAGATACTCTCGAATGGTACACAGTGAAAAGATAAAGATTTAGGATTGCATGAGGTTCAAAATGAACCGGTGATCGAGCGATAGTTATACAGAATCTAGTGATCTGAAATCAAAACGAGGGGATATGCCTCTGACGGCCGTATACAGCTGTATCATCTCACAATGGTCGTATGCGGCTGTATCATCTAACGGATACCAGAAGAAATAGCAGAGCACGCTGATGTCTTTCTCGACGACGAAGACGGAGAGATCGCGCCCCATCAAGAGGGTCGCGATCACGTTATCGAATTGATACGAGATGAACAAGGTCGCGAGGCAGAAGTTCCTTGGGGCCCATTATACGGCATGTCGAGGGAAGAGCTATTAGTCCTACGAAAAACACTTTCGGACTATATGGACAAGGGCTGGATACGCGCCAGCAACTCACCAGCGGCAGCTCCAGTCTTGTTTGTAAGAAACCAGGTGGAGCCATTCGGATGTGTGTCGACTATCGGGCACTGAATCGAATCACTCGATCGGACCGCTACCCATTGCCACTAATCCGAGAAACCCTACGAAATCTAGCAACAGCGCGTTGGTACACCAAACTTGACGTCAGAGCGGCATTCCATCGGCTCCGCATCAAGCACGGCGATGAGTGGAAAACGGCTTTTCGCACTCGATTTGGACTATTCGAATGGCTAGTTACCCCCTTCGGACTAGCTGGCGCACCCGCGAGCTTTCAACGATACATCAACGGAGTCCTACGGGAATCCCTAGATATCTGCTGTTCAGCCTACATGGACGATGTCTTGATATGGAGCGACGGCGACTATCTGGATCACATGGTTAAGGTTAACCAAATTCTTGCCAAGCTCAAGACTGCTGGACTTCGGCTAGACTTAAGCAAGTGCGAGTTTGCTGTTCAGGAGGTCAAATATCTGGGGTTCATTATCACTGCAGGAGAAGGGATCAAAGTCGACCCAGAGAAAGTTGCCGCGATTAAAGAATGGGAGGCTCCAGTCAATGTCACAGGCGTACGCTCCTTCCTAGGCTTTGCAAATTTCTACCGAGACTTCATCGACAACTTCTCAGAGCTCTCCGACCCCTTAATCAAGTTAACACGGAAGGCCGTCGCTTTTGTCTGGAACAAAGAACATGAGAACGCCTTTCAAGTCTTGAAGGAGCTATTCATCTCCGCCCCAATACTGGCTCGCTGGAATCCAGACCTGGATACGGTACTCGAGTGCGACTGCTCTGGCTACGCGCTGGGAGACACGTTGTCGCAGAAGGATACAAAAGGAAAACTACGACCAGTAGCATACTTCTCCCGCAAGCTCACTGCGGCTGAATGTAACTACGAGATTCACGATAAGGAATTACTGGCAGTAATCAAGTCCATTGAACACTGGAGAGGAGAACTACGCAGTGTTGCAGTACCTTTCAAAGTCCTTACCGATCACAAGAATCTCCGCTACTTTATGACAGCGCAGCGTTTGTCAGAGAGACAAGCAAGATGGTCGCTAGTTCTATCTGAGTACCAATTCCAGCTGGAATTTCGCGCCGGAAAACTAGCGCAAAGACCAGACGCACTATCAAGAAAACATCAGGATATGCCACATGACAAGAACGACGAGAGACTACAAGGGCGAGTGGCCCAATTGATCAAGGACGACCGAAACAATCGCAATACAAGCCCTTATCTGCCCAGTCAATACACCGAATACATCCAATAGTGCATGGGACGTTATACGGGAGCCCCAGAAAAATACTGGACTGGACGGTCGACACTAGCTAACTGCCAAAAACGGTCAACACCGGTCCACTACTAGGTACGGTCAAAACCAGTCAGTTGCAAAAGGATGCGATCTTTTCGAGAAACCAGAGAGTTATAACTTCTCTGGGATCGCGCAATAGCAGAGGACCAATCCTACCAAGCTATTCATACAGCTATAGTTACTGGCGAACGTTCCTTTTCTCCAGAGCTCAAGTCGTCGGTACAGCTACCCGAATGCAAAGTAGACGACCACGGCGCGGTCACGAGAAGAGGGATCCTATGGGTACCAGATTGGGAACCGCTGCGAACAACGCTGGTCCAACAAACTCACGATTCCCATATTACTGGACACCCAGGGAGAGATAGCACGCTTGCGATTCTATCCAGAAATTTCTTTTGGCCCCAACAATACAAGACAGTCCGACAGTTTGTACGTAATTGCGACGTATGTGGGAGAACAGGAATATGGCGTGATAAGAAGCGAGGTCTTCTGAAACCACTACCAATCCCGGTCCGCTTCCACAGCGAGCTATCAATCGATTTCATGACTGATTTGCCCGCGGAGGAAAACGGCCCAAAATACCTCATGGTTATCACAGATCGCCTCCTCAAAAGTGTTACGTTGGAGGCTATGACTACAATGAGCGCCAAAGAGTGCGCGAAAAGGTTCTTACAATGCCACTATCGCTACCACGGATTTCCCATGGCATTGACGTCGGACAGAGGCAGCAATTGGACAGGTCGTTTATGGAGGAAGCTTTGCGAACTTGTAAAGATTGAGCAGAGACTCTCTACAGCCTTTCATCCACAGACCGATGGCGCGACCGAGCGTATGAACCAGGAAGTTCTACGCTATCTTAGCGCCTTCATCGCATACTCCCAACTCGACTGGCTAACGCTACTACCTACGGCTATGTTAGCACTGAACAATCGTGACTCTTCAGTCACAGAGATGAGTCCATTCTATCTAACCCACGGCTACCATGCGGAACCAATCCAGAAAGTACAACGAATCTCACCCAGTAACTCACCAACAGCCAATGCCGAGACCTTTGTGCAACGAATAGAAGAGGCACAGGAATATGCACAGGCAGCAATGGCCTGGTCCCAGCAGAAGATGGAGAACGACGCCAACAGGTCACGTCAAGCTGCCGAAACGTTAAAAAAGGGCGACAAAGTCTGGTTGAACCTTAGGAATATCAATACTCCGCAGCTATCAAAGAAACTGTCGTGGACGCAAGCCAAATACACTGTCGAGAACCAGATCTCCCCGATGGTATACGAGCTGGCTGACCTGCCAAGTGGTATCCATAACCGTTTCCACGTTGACCTACTCCGCCGAGCCGCAACCGACACACTGCCCTCACAAGAAACCGATGATACCCAGCCGCCACCATTAGTGCCTCAAACCGAAGAAACAGAGGCTGAGTTTGAAGTGGAACGTATACTTCGCGCAGAGAAGAAACGGGTTGGGCGAGGCTGGGTTCGTCAGTTATTAATCAAATGGAAAGGCTATGCAGATCCCGATTGGTAGCCACGTTCATTATTTACAGAAGTCGAGGACTTAGACCGCTTCGAGGCGGAGTATGGCAAGGGCGACGGTGTTGGCGAAGATATAGGAGCTCAAACAAGGGCCCGAAGGAACCGAGTAGCGGTGGTCAGCGCCTTCGAATCTGCTACAAGCTGGCAGAAGCGATGTATGGCGTTTGTCTGTTTAATTATCCCACCTACTACACCCTCTTCAGTCCTGTACAGCCGGTAAGAAGGGGGGTAATGTTATGGGCATAGCCCATGGTTGGTATATGCTAAGAGCCTAAGCCTGATTGAGCCTAGTATAGAGACAGTACCTCATTGAGGTTCTCTGTTTGTAGATACCTTCACTCCTTAACTGAATCTAAACAATCTTTGGCTACGAGTATGCTGCGTCTTTCCAGCTACCGTCCCGTAATACCCAACAGTTTATCCGCCATATCTGCTACCTCACACAGCCGGGCGCAAATCCTCGCGAATCAAGGTCGAGGATATATCGAACAAGCGTTTGCTCTTCGGTAAGGGTAAGTTTCCGACCGTTTGGTGGTCTTTCGAGGATAAATGGAACTCCTCTGACGCGATTTGAGAGGGTTTGTTGTTTAACGTTGAAGGCGCTCGTAGCAGCCCGTTGGCTTCGGAGTTGGCCGGTATTCAAAGCTTGGATTGCAAGCTGAATTCTCCCTTCGTGTCGGAGTAGTAACTCATTACGTTTTTGAGACATAGTAGAATAAGAAGAGTAGTTGGGGTCTTGGCAAATTTTGACCGGTTGGGTGATCTGACGGGTTGGGTGATCGAATACGTTGTCGTTATATTATCATATCATTACTATTTCATACACGTGTACAAAGCCGAATCAACAACACTACATTTACAACCCCCAATATTTACCCTACACCCCTTCTAAACCAGGCGGTCTAGCTGGGCTCCTATCTTAATTTATGTTCGAAATCAACTGGTTCTTGGTGGACAAGAAAAGTTGATCGACTTTCAAACACCAACTCCATCGTCCCTACTATCAACATGGCGATTACCAACCATCACGATTCCAATACAGGAATGTAGAAACCCGACAAGCCATGCGTCTCTTGAACACATGAGTTCGCCTGACCCTCTTCTTATCGTGGTTTGTAATGTACGTTGGCATTCTCACGTTTTTGACTGACCGACTGACCTAGCTGAAACACGTAGATCAGTTAAATCTTTCCCCGTAAGTAATAAGATTCCCCTTAAAAATAGAATCTAAAAGCCTCTACTATGTAGAACGGTCCTACTATGTGTACGAGTCCTTAGCCATCAATACATCATTACCTTGGCGTAGATCAGAACTGCGGGCGTTAGATACTCTGTCAGTCAGTCAAGATCTAGAGAATGTCCACGTTGATGCATAAACCACAATACGTTTTAGAATTCCTCCTCCCTCTGTACATGATTATGGTAACCTCTTTTCACATATCACCAGATTGGCAGGTTATTCGTGCACTTTGCTATTCAACGTTATACATTCGAAAATCCACCCTTCGCTTCGAGAATGGTCAATCCTTGGTAAACAACAGACTGTCGAAATAGTATGTTCTGATATACGTATAGTAAGTGTAGTTATGCCATTCAACCTACTGTCGCCGTGATCCGTTCCCTGTACGACATTTGCTCGGTCTAATATATTGATTCCCTCGTGACCCACCCCCATAGTTTCGATCGATATGAAAGAGGTGGGAAGAAAGTAAAGGAGGTAAGAATAGGGATGATACATAAATAAAGAATTCTCATTGCTTTCTGCCTTGCTCGTCCTCACCCCATACAATTACATTACCCTTTCTAAAATGCAGTTCCTTAACAGCATCCTCCTTACTCTAGGAGCCATTGTCCTCCTTATACCCTCACCTACTATTGCGTGCCAAGGCCCTAGTAGTAAGTTTTCCCTTTCCAAAATCGACTGATTTATTATAGCCCGATTACCTATATAAAGGCCTGTTCTATCTCCCTCCTTTCCCTAATTGCACCAGGCTAACATCCTCGCTAATAACAGTGCTTTGCTCTGACGCATTAGGCCTATATTGTTGCGCTGGGACTAAATGCCACCAAAAACCCGGAGGTATGTACATGATATTTATAATAGAAATTTAAACATAATGCGTCTACGACATCGTTTCGACGCTTGTTGGTATCTACAGAACTAACGCTTTGGCTACAGATAATCCCCCGCCGGCAAGATGCAACCCCGTTTGATCCTACACCTGTGGATAATCCATAGCCGGAGATAGTTCCGCCAAAGAACACTCCTCCGGAGTGCACTTGAGAGGGGAGAGCAGGGGTGCGAGATTGAAAATATCAGATGGAATATCTTTATATTCTGCGTTCCTGTCATGGGGACAATCGGTTGTTGAAAGTAATCTACTCCTTCTATTTTCCAATATGAACAACTTCAAGAGTCTCAATGCGCCTTCGGGTGCTCGGCCGATGTCTTCATCCCTCAGAAGCAGGAAGCAGAGGAATGACTTTGCTATCACACTCAAGGGCCAGATGGCATTATCGTCCTGGTTTGCCATTGGTGCCTGTCTCAACTCCATTCTATTCCTTGCCATTAAACGTCTTGCACTTCTCCTACCTTTTCTCCTAATTGTCTTCCGAAACCTCGACACGCTCATCCAGACGTATGGGCTCGAGAAGACTCTTTTCATGGATGGCGGCATCACGAGTAAATACTCTGCCCAGTTTCCCAACGGCGATGGACCTTTGGGCCTAATGCGGCAAACGAACAGATGGTCGTCTTCCTGATTGGAGCGAGAAGTAATCAGTGAGTTTTGCAACAGTCGTAGATACAAGAGACTTCACTAATTTCTTAAAAGCCCCATGGGTGCCCTCACACCCGGCTTCAAAAAACTTAGCGAGTATTTCGAAGGGATGATCAAAGACGTCGAATCATACGCAGAAGCATACACCTATGATAATGAGAAGTATACGCCGGATCCGTATGCGAAGACTTAGAGAAAGCTGTCTGCTGACTGGGATCTGCATTAAGAGGAAGGGGGATTCTTTTCGTTTGTTGACACAAGGCGAGATGGACAGATATTGTGAAGCGTTCACGTTGAGAGTAACATGTGATAAAACCTGGTTGCAAAGCCTTCAATTTCGTGCGACTGCTTAAAAGGAGATCAGCTTGCTGAACTCACTTTTGATGAGAAATTGGGTACCACTAACAATCGAACAGTTGTCAAAACTGAAAACAGCCGCGTGACTCACGCCTGAAAATGCCTTGGATGTCAGATTCCTCATTGCCTGGTCGTAGTATGAATTTCTGCCGGGAACTTATTGTGTGCAGCCGATTTGAGGATGTCGTGGACAGATTGAGGAAGCGTTAACATCGAGAAGAAGTGATCCTACTAGCCATCAACACTGTAAGTTGATGAAAAGGAAGTCTTCAGCCTTGGAGTAGTATTCTAAAGATAGAAACCAAACATCGGTCGCCATGGGCACAAACTCTCCGCGACGCGTTTTCCCGCATAATTCGCCGCGTCCAACTCCATAACTCGAAGTCTTCTTGATCTCTCTTCCACTATTACATACACAGAACTACGACAATATGGTTCGCGAACGAGAAGCACCCATACATGCTCGGCCAAAAGGCCAGTCTTCGGCCGACCCAGAGACGGCGAGACCATTACAGCCTGTTCCTCGTCAGATTCACGACTTGACTGCATCTTCGCCTGAGTTCGGAAAAACAAGCCCACTGAGGAACCCGCTTCATAGAGCACTGAACAAAGCCGAAGCCGTTCTTTTCAACATACCCAAGAAAGGCGTCCCTAGAGCTGAACACCACCGCGATGGTCAACCGACATCACGGAATGCATCTGGTTCGAGCAATCAAGTCTCTCTCGGGATACCTCCTCCCATCGACGCTGTCCCTACGCAGCCAACCGGTGCATTTCGCGTATCACCTTTAGACCCGTACCCACAACCACAACACAAGTCTGGCACCGTTCCAGATGTCTACGAAATATCTCGACCAGCCGCTTTCCGGCCGAAATCCGGCTATGCACCTCCTCCACCTACCTTCTCTTCGTTCGGCGGTTTCAACAACGCACCCAAATATCCTCCAACAAAACCTGTCAATTTCGCACTAGACGACGGAGAATTCAACCCAGACGCTGCTTTACAAGGAACCCGATTTGGGGAGCCCGATCCATATCGATATGTCGACTCGTCGAAGGCTAATGAGGATATCAAGGCACTGTTGGAGGGCGCGTTTGACGACGATGACGACAAGCCGCGTCTGCCTAGGACAAGGAGACAAAATAAGAGGCAAGAGGAGGAACCAGAGGCCATGAAGAGCTTGGCCGATAGACTACAATCGCTGGATGTGAAAAAGGAGAAGCCCAAAGAGGAAGAGGAAGATGAGGACGAGGAAGACGGCTCTTTAGAAGGACTAGCTGTCAAACTTCTCCCGCATCAAGTCGAAGGTGTTGCCTGGATGAACGATCGCGAGGTCTCACAGAAGAAGAAAAATGGAGTCTTACCAAAAGGTGGGATTCTGGCAGACGACATGGGACTGGGAAAGACGATACAAACTCTAGCACTCATGCTCACGAATCCGATACCATCCAAGGAAGAACGCGAGAAGGATAAGAAGAACACCATTCCCGGAAATTGCTCGAAAACGACTCTCGTTGTGGCTCCGCTTGCACTAATCAAACAATGGGAGGCAGAGATCAAGACACGCGTCACATCTTCGCATCGTATGAAGGTCCTTGTGCATCACGGTCCATCTCGAACGAAGCGATTTGATGAGCTGAAGAACTACGATGTTGTCATTACCACCTACCAAATTATCGCCTCCGAGCACGCGAACAGCTCTGACGATGATAACGGTATCAAGACTGGTTGCTTTGGTGTACATTGGTATCGCATCATTCTTGATGAAGCACAAAGCATCAAAAATCGCAATGCCAAATCAACAAAAGCCTGCTACGCGCTACGAAGTCACTATCGGTGGTGCCTCACTGGTACACCAATGCAAAACAATTTGGACGAGTTGCAGAGTCTGATTCAGTTCTTGAAAATTCGCCCGTACTGTGACATTGGGCCGTGGAAAGAGCAAATCACGCAACCTATGAAGAACGGACATGGCGGTCTTGCGATGCGTCGGTTGCAGATTTTCCTCAAATCATGCATGAAGCGACGCACGAAATATGTGCTCAAGAAGCAGGGTGCGTTGAACCCTGGTGGCAAGGTCAAAGAGGGCGAGAAGGGCAATGGTTTCCGAATCGTGGACCGTAAGGTTGAAGTCGTTACTGCTCAATTTAATGGCCAGGAACGAGTCTTGTACGATCGTCTCGCGGATCGCGCTCAGAGCCGATTGGATGAGATGATGGGAGGCGCTAAGAACGACTACATTGGTGCTCTGGTTCTGTTGCTTCGTTTGCGACAAGCTTGTAACCATCCACAACTTATTGTAAGCAATGTTAAGAATGACAACGATGCTCTCACGACCGGCGCGACAAAGCCAACACCTGGCACGCAGGCGCCCAGAGACGATATGGACGACATTGCGAACCTGCTTGGAGGCCTGTCTGTGGAGTCAAAGAAATGCGACGTCTGTCAAAAGGTTCTCAATCAATCCGAGATTGCCGCCTCTGCCGTACGATGCGGTGACTGCGAAGCTGACTTTTCTTCTATTCAGCCGAAGAAGGAGAAGAAGCATCGTAAGCACAAGAAATCTAGAAAGGAGAAACTCAAGAAGAAGTCACAACCGCAGCCAAAACCTGCCCGCCAGCGTAAAGTCATACTGGACAGTGACGACGAGAAAGAAGAGGGTGACTGGGTTGTGCCTGAGGAGGAGCGAGAAGTGTCTCACCTAGGCATAGCAGGAGGTACTGACGACGAGAATGCAGAGGGCCCTGGCGAATGGCTCTCTGGCGACGATTCGACCAGATCTGCTACAGATGACGAGGAAGAAGAGGAGCCCAACCGTGCCCGAAAACTGAAGAAAACCCGGAAGATCGTTCTAATCGACAGCCATGACGAAGAGCACGACTCAGCTTCCGACTCCGAGGTTAATTCTGAGGAAGAAACAGACAGCGAAGACGAGTCGTCAAGTGATGATTCTGGTATCGTACCAGATCGACCCGATATGGCCAAATCGACCAAGATCCGGTATCTCATGGATATCCTCAAGAAAGACACACCAGACCACAAAGTCATCGTCTTCTCTCAATTTACGTCTATGCTTGATCTTGTTGAGCCATTTCTCAAATCTGGCGGTTACAACTTCACACGCTATGATGGCAGTATGAAGAATGATCATCGTGAGGCAAGTTTAGAACGTTTGAGAAACGACAAGAAGTGTCGTGTACTTCTCTGTTCGCTGAAATGTGGTTCACTCGGCCTCAATCTCACCGCTGCCAGCCGCGTCGTCATTCTCGAGCCATTCTGGAATCCTGTAAGACCCGTCTCATCTCACCCACGTCCTAAAACAAATACTAACAAATTCTGCAGTTTGTAGAAGAACAAGCCATCGACCGCGTCCATCGCCTCAACCAGACCGTCGACGTGGTCGTCTACCGCCTCACCATCGCCGACACGGTGGAAGAACGTATCCTCGACCTGCAAGAGGCGAAACGCAAACTTGCAAATGCTGCTATTGAAGGTGGGAAGGCGATTGGCAAGTTGACTATGAAGGATATCATGGCGCTTTTCAGACGTGATGCCGAGCATGATCATCCTGTTGATATGAAGGGGTTGGGGGAGAAGGTGGGGGTTTTGAATAGTAGTCCCAGGAAGAATCATGTTGGCGCCGGGCTGGAGAATAGGAGGGGCGTACTGGAGAAGAAGGGGAGGGCTGAGGATCCGGTGTATGGGAGGAGGTGGTAGACTTTATGTGGGGATTGTATGGATGATGAGTGATTTGAGTAAGTTTTGGAGTTGGTGGTGGGTTTACGGTTGGGAATCTTGTGCAGACAGAGGTAACGTCTGTTGTTTTTAGGTCTGCTCGCGATGGCGTTTCTCAATCGCGGGACTTTGATACCCCCCATACTCATCTTATGATTGGAATTCTGTGAAATATTTTGTCGTGCCTTGCTATATGGGAACGGTTTTCATCACATTCTCCTCTGTATGTACTTTTATCGAGAAGTTTCTCATACTATTACTTTCTTCGGCTGTTAGTCCTACTATATGCGGTATCGTGTTCAGACAGCGCTGCTTTAAAGATACGTATGTTGGTCTTAGGGTATATCTATTATCAGATAGATATTTCACACACGGTCAATCAGTAGAGCAATGGCCTTTTACGTTTTTCTTCGATATCAATTGACGGTATCTCATGAGTGTCGAACCAGTGAGTGGATTGACGGCCCCAAGGTGAGGTGGGGTGGGGTGAGGTGAGATGGGGGGAAATATTCCTAGTGAAGGGGGGAGGTTGGTTTGAAAAGCTTGCCTTTGAGATTTGGAATAATGGAGGGAAGAAGGGTTTCATGATATGCCTAACTAGAGCTATGGTTGGAGTGGGCTGGGTTGGTTTCCACAAGCTAGGTGGGTTATCCGAGGGATTTTATGACTTTGGGTTTTTGTTATTATATATAGGTGTTGGAATAAGGGCTCTTCAGAAAATTATTCATTAAAGACTTAGAAACAGCTTGTGGAGGGAAGAAAAGATTGAATGGCTTGCTTTCCTAAGTGATGGCATAAAGCCTGACTATATACACTAGAAGTGAAAGTATGAGGTCATTGCCTGAACTTGAAGTAATGCCAAAACGCTCCTATCCAAAGATGTTTCAACACTAGGGGATGGATGGTAGGTAGGTACCTTTGGGGGCAGAGATGGGCTTCTTGTTTTGCAGTGATTTTGAACCTGTGGATTCAGGATTAGGAGCCCGGATTCTGCATTTTCTCGTGTGGCCGTGTGTATGGACTTGGACTAAGAGGGTTATTTTGAGATTTTGGTAAGATACATGTATGGCTTTTGATGCGCGTTCGAGTAATCATCGCTATCAAAACATGACATGCTGCATTGAAATCGTGATTAGTATTCTACTCCTGAGTGACACGTCGTACATAATCAGAATTCCCGGCGAGGAAGAGAGCCCAGGAACTCACAACCAAGATAAGCCCAATAATCAACGCTCGGAATTTTAAACACCACTGTCAAATCTTTTCTTCTACAAAAAAAAAATGGAAACAAGGACCAGCTAGTATCAAATGAATATAAAACGGCCATTCATTCTCGGGTATCTACAAAAACCACCAATTCCAACGCCTGGGCGAGTAGAGAAAGAAGGAGAGAAAGAAACTACCAGGCCCTATTTTTCAACCACCCAGCATCCATCAATCTAGTCCATCTGACCAAGAGCATGAAGTAAAAAAGAGTAGGGGGGAAAAGTGCTGCATGCACCGCACCACATGTATGCGAGAGCTCCCTAAATGCCATCCCATCCATCCATCAATCCCCTATAAAAACAACCAGATTCCAAGAGAAAAAAACACCGTGTTGTAATCACCCAAGATCATTATATCCCAGTTTCATCCCCATGACCCACAAACCAACAACGCCAATCACCCCCATCTAGCAGTCTCTTCAAAAAGTCCCTCCACCAACACCCTGCCAACTCTCAATATCCACAATAACCCGTCTAAAAGCCCCCAAAACAATCCCAACAACTTCATCACGATCCCAATTGCCCCTGCTCTTCCAAATAGCATCAATGCACGCGGCATTGATTTGTTCAAGCTGCTCAACACTCATACCAGTTGTCCTAGATACCAACTCCTGCTTGAACGCCGCGAGCTTGATGTCAGAAAGATTATAAGGCGCGTGCGCAACCTCCATGACCTCCGCTCCGATAACCTCGCTAGCCTCCGCAGGAACAGGTGCCGGTGGATTGAGTATGGATGCGATATTCGAATGATGCACACCACTCGGATGTGCAACATTAGGAGTGCCCTGGCTAGACAGCTGACTCGCTGCAAACTGGCTCGCAGCAGTATCAGCATTCGCCCTAACCGCCGACGCTGGCGCCGTGGGTATCGAGAAATGATGCTGTGAACTAGCCGGTTGAGATTGACTCGAGGAATGTTGTGGAGATGCAATCTCTGTAAAAGTATCCGTAAGTAAAAGATCTTCGCTCCAAGTGCTGTCTTGTGTATTCGAGGTTGATGATAGGAGGGAGAACTGCTCACCCAAATTGTCCTTGATCCCCGTGGATTGACCGGATGCTGTTTGTCCAGAGGGCTCCTGGGTATCGGGGATGTCCTCGTGGTGGCTCAAGGCTTCGTAGTCGGAGAAGAGAGGGAAGTGTCTTGATTCAGTGCCATTGCTGCTTTGTGTGGGGCCTTGGCTGGCGTTTCCTGTTTGAACACTATGGCCAGATATGCGATTGCTGCTCTTGTGACCACTGGTGGTTGTACTGGCGCTATTGTGATAATCTTGAATTTGGCTGCCTGGCGCCATCTTTTGAAGCGCAGAGCCTTGACGGCGGAATTGTGAGCTGTTGATGCCCGTATGCGCAGCAGCGCTTGGGAATTCCGATACTCGATGGAGTTGAACCGAACCTGGGTCATCGGCATCGGCCATGAAGACATCATGTCCGTGAGAGCCATTGGTCAGAGGCTCAGTATCGCCATTGGATGGTGCAGGTCGCCGAGGAGTGACGGGAGGTAAAAACGCTCTACCTGGGACAGGTTCGCCCAGAAGAACGGGGCCAGAGTCTTCAGTGGTCGGAATGGACTGAGGAACAGGCATAATTGCGGTCCCGTTGAGACCGGCTCCGGATTCTTTTGCTTCCTTCTCGCGGGCAAGTTCACGCAGATAGACAGCCTCACACTCTGAATTAAGTGCGGGTTGGGTTTGGGCAAAGTGCATCATGTCTACTTCAACATTGGCAAGAAGCTCATTCGCGCTGATGGTCCGATTGCGGTCGCCCATGGTCTTTGCATCTTTAGCCATGCGCTTGATGTCGTCAAAGAAGTCCTTGAACCGCTTGTAGTAGCCGTTGGATAAGCGCAACTCGATAATGACAATATCGATGTTGTAGTAGAACTTGCCAGTGGCGACCTCCTTGAGACCGCCCACACCATGCTTGTCTGTGTCAAGCTCGAAGGGTCGGTAAACTTGCTGCGCTTGTTGTTGTTCTGCGGAAAGGTCTGTAGTAAGGATATCGGGGTTCTGTTCATTGAACAAGTATCCAATCTGTCTCTCATCGATAGGAGGCTGCCTGAACTTCTTGTATTTCTGCTTGATCTGCTCCATGATACCATTGATGTGTAGCTTCAACTGGTTGAGAGTATGGCGATCATTCTTCTTCTGCACCTTCGCTTCCTTCTTCGTCAATGCAGGCTTTGCGACTTGCACTGGCGCTGCGTGTGGTGCTTCAGGAAGAATCTCGATCTTGCGACGCTTGCGGTGCTCCGGGTCTGGGAATTCTGCAGGTCGCTTGCGAACGAAAACAACAAGAGCCTCGAAAAACTCGCTGCGCGCTGTCTGGTCCGGACGCTCGATCTCGTAGTCAGTGCGCGCAGAGAAGCCAAAAAGATCGCGCATCATGTTGGGATTAGGCTTCTCGTCAGGAGTATCAGTCTCCATAATGCCCAATACTAGAATAGGGTCGTTGGGAGGGATGCCGCGTAGTAGACTCGAGAAGGTCTTTACGACAGTAGGACCAACTGTCTCATACCAGACATCGACGTTTGGAAGAAATACGACACTAGGCGTGTGGCGTCGAACCTCCTTGAAAAGTTGAATGACTGCTGCTTCTGGCGAACGTGAAGATTCTTCCATCAAGGTGGCCATGTCAAAGCTCTGGACAAATACGCCTTCGAACTTGTGTAGCAGAGCAGATGAAATATGATGCTGGCCCATCCCACGAACACCGCGGATCAGCAATCGAGGCCGGAAGACACGGGCACGATCGAATTCGCGCTGCATCGTCTCACGCTCGAAGCCTTGATTGTCGTCGCGATCGTCGAACTGAGCTTCCTCGAGTGCTGTCAACTTCGCTCTCCGAGGAAAGACCTCCTCAAGAATTTGGTGGATCTGTTCTAGAGGCTTTCGCAGCAATGGTTCGATGCTGCCGGACAGCGGCTCAACCTTTCCAGTACTAGAACGCTCTGAAGAAGGAACAATCTTGTTGACAGAAAGCATGAAATCCTTCGCGAGAACCTTGATTTTTTTCGTGTCGATCTGGAGCTTCTTGTCGGAAGAGTAAATTTGAGGGAAGGTTCCTTGCACAGCGTTGAGAGCTGCTTCAGTGCAAAGTGCGCGCAAGTCGGCACCACCGTATCCTTTGGTGAGATCGGCCAATTGGTCTTTGAATGGAGCTGCTAACGGTGGCTCCCATCCTTTGGTATTGATGTCAATGATGGCACGACGAGCCTTTATATCGGGAAGTGGGAAATAGAACTCGCGATCAAACCGACCAGGTCGTCGCAGTGCTGGATCAACATTGTCGGGGCGATTGGTAGCACCAATTACAATGACTTGCCCACGGCCATCCATACCATCCATAAGTGCAAGAAGAGTCGCCACGATGGATGCGTGAATCTGTTCTTGCTTGCTGGAACGGACGGGTGCAAGACCATCGATTTCGTCAAAGAAGATGATTGAAGGTTGACATTTTTGAGCTTCCTCGAACAGGAGTCGAAGCTGTCTCTCTGCTTCACCAACCCACTTGCTGAGAGCATCTGCTCCCTTTCTAATGAAGAAAGTGACTTTCTTCCCACTGACGCTGACACTGTTGGCGAGAGCGCGAGCAAGCAGCGTCTTACCAGTACCGGGAGGTCCATGGAAAAGGACACCTCGAGGTGGGGTGACTGAGAAGCGTGTGAAAATCTCAGGGTACAGCAGAGGAATGACAACCATCTCCTTCAGCTTCGTAATGTGATCTTCCAAACCACCAACGGCGTCGAAATTGACATTCTCATCGACGCCCAGAGGATCAGCATCAGCAAGAGCTTTCTTCTCTTTCGTGACCTTTCCGAAGTTCGCTGGCCCACCACCACTCTGCTGGCCTCCCTGTTCATGAACTGCTGGGGTCGGAAATCCTGGAGCTTTTGCGGTTGTTGGTGTCATACCCACGGCTCCTCCGATTCCGCCTCCTTGCTGTGGTCGCCGAGCGCCTTCGTCATCACTACTGTCTGAATCGACACCTCCAACCGCACCCTCACCATCGGGTCCACCAAAGGCGGCCTTCGGACCACCAAATCCGCCAAATGGACCTGCAGTGGAGAACAGTGGTCGCCATGCGCCACCTTTCTTCTTCTTTGGTGCAGTGTCAGCAAGGTTTTGTGCAGCGTCCTCGTCTTGTGCGTATATATCGTTAAGCTGGTGAATAGTATAATCGACCTGCTTTGTTTGCCGACGTGTTCGTGTATCGTCGTAGGTAATTCCTTGGGGTGCACGAGCTGGCCCACGATTTTGAGTATGGCGCGTTTGGCGAGTTTCTCGACCAGCGCGTTTCAGTTCGTGAACCTCTTCTGCCAGCTCGTCCTCGTCCAGGTCGGCAGATGCAGAGCTGTGTCTTCGCTGTCGCTGAGAGTTACGAATCCTACGACCTTGTGAGTCAGATGATGAAGTCTTCTGACGCTTACGCTCGATGATTTCATCTAATTCTGACATGTTTTCTTCCTCAGCCACGGCTTCCTCTTCTGGGGCGTAGTCACTGCTCTCGTCGATACCACGCTTGCGCTTTTGTTGAGACGATTCCGGCACTTCTTTGGCTTGGGACTGCTGGCGATGTTAGTGACGAGATTCTGAGACTTTAGTTATCAATGCTTACCCGGAGGTTGCGCGCGCTGCGTCGTACTGGGCCATCAGATTCTTCTGACTGCGCACGTTGCCTCGCTTCTTCAACTACCTCTTCAACTGGCGCAACCTCTGCGGCAGCCTCCTCATCTTCTTCTGGCAGCCGCTCGACGCTCTCGACAACCTCTTCCGGCTCAACTTCAGCATCGGCATCACCATCAGACTCCATCGCCTCCGGTTCTTCTTCGCTTGCGCGGTCTGTGTCCTGAGATGCTTCTATGATATCGCTAATCATTCCCTTTCGAGGTTGTTTGCCAGCGTCGGCTCCACGAGGTCCTTTGCCGCCTCGAGTGCGACGACCAACCTCGACTTGCTCGGGGCTTGATGTACCCGGATGACGGATGTTTGCATGCTTTCCAGAGCTGGTCAATTCCATGTAAGGCTCGGGCTCTTGAGAAAGCCGACTGCTCTTGCGGGTTGCGCGCATTGCTGTGACGGGAGGTGGGTTAGCTGTGCGGCTTCGTGTAGATCGGCGAGTCTGCGGGACGTTGAAGTTTTTGAGCGAAGACCACTTGGTGAAGTCTAGCTTGACAATCAATGTAGTGGGTTCTTCAAGTTGTGCGGGTTGTAGGATCCGATGTGAGGCGCGGCTCTTCTGTGGAGAGAGGACAAGTTCGTCTTCTTCGTCTGCCGTCTCTTCAATTTCGTCAATGTCACTCTCCTCGTACTTGACTCCCTGTTTCACTGCGCTTCTCATAGCACGGCCAGTGCGTGGATTGCGTTCTGGTTCTTCCTCCTCTTCTTCACTCTCTGAGAAAGGCTCTTCGCTTATGTCCTCGTCGTCGTCGACAATGTCGCTATCGTCAGTGTTTGCTCTCCGACGCTTCTTATCTCGTCGATGATCTCTGAAGATGCCTCGATTTGCCTTCTTTTGCGAGGTAGGTTTTCGTCTATGAGTGGTAGATCTGACTGCTTGCTCCTCGAAGTCTGAGTCGTTCGGATCGCTAGCGTTTGGGTCGAAGTCTTCTAATTTCCGCTTCGGACCTGATTGCGGCGGCATATCGAGGATACCAATGCGTCGTTGGTGTTATAGGTTTCCGGGATTCGAAGTCCGGTTTAGCAGTCGCTGGTAATGGCTGTTATGGGTTGCAAAAGTGCGGCGCGTTGAATAAGAGAGGCAGCAATCAGGATTTACAGGGAGATGGTCGCATCGACCTTACTGTTGATGGGGAACCTGAAAGTGGTGGTTCAAGGGGATGGGTTTTGCGCCTCTTTGTATGGTGTAGTAGGCAAAGCCGGAGTCAAAGTGCGTCAGGAGAGCGCGTCAAATCAACAACACAGATTGCCGATGGGATAACAAGCTGGAGTGAAAACTGGTGTCCGTGTTAATGGTCGTAATTCGATTTTTGACAGTCTTTGTCGAAGTTGTTGGCGAGTGTTGCTCGCGACCGTGGTTTCAATTGGCACTTCGCCAAGGACGACGCTAAATGGAAGCACGAATTCGAGGCGCAAAACAAACAGCAACGACACAATCCAGCGACACAATTTAACACGCAGCCATAGCTGTTAAGATATCCAAAATAGATGCGTTCGAAGCTTCTCATCGCGCTCGTCAGCATTTTCCGCATTGCACTCCTCTTTCCCAATCTCAACCAAGGCAATTCCACATTGCATTTTCTCGTCAAAGTCATCTCTGTCTCCCCGATCGCGTTCCTGCAGATGCAGATCCACCTGGGAAGGAGGCCTCCCACGAGAGCGTCCCGCTGTCGAGGGCTTTTCCCCAGATTCTGGACAAGGCCAAAAAGCACGTGAGGCATCGGCTAGTACTCCCACCAGCACCCCATTCCATAACCTTGGACTTGACAGCACGCAGCGCCCCTGTGTACGTTCCTTACAATGCTTTTCTGGTGTTTTGAATGCTTGACGAGTGTCTTTTTCGACTTTTGTCGCAACTTTCGCCAAGACGCTGCGAGCGTTGCATAATTCACCTGTTCACCTTTGCTGCATGTCCGAGATTGATTCTGGATATTTACGATCATTATGCGCTTGTTTATGTCTTCCCGTTGTCGTGGTCGTTGCTGCCGAATTTGAGGTTGGTGCTGGTTTTGGAGAAGGGTGGTGAGCTGTCCGCACAATGCTGACTCAGGAACATCATGTCGCTTCAATCATAGTAGAAAGACTCGGAACATCAGTTCAATATTCCCTTATCATCGTTGCTTGATAGCAGTTCTCTGCAATCACACTGTATCTGGTAGAAAGCGAAGTTGCGCGATCGTTCCTTCTTTCCGAAACATCTATCCACCACAATGGAATTGCCAGGAGTTCATCGCTGTCTATTTTTCTAAGAGATTGTTATTGTGAATCGCCTTGGTTCTTCGTGGCAGCGATTCTATCAACTTTTCGTGCTTGATGGTTTTCACTAACTCCGAGTCGTCCTTCTCCACCTCAGAGCGCAGTCGATAGGAATCAAAGTGAAGATTCTAGTCTATACATTAAACAACTCCACAATCCATCACGCTCAAGTGTGTATGATGTAGTTGAAGATGCAAGAGGATGTTTCAACATTGTTCCGCTCCATGCTGCCACCTCTATGCCATCGCTCCAATTCGACTTCATTCCGTCGTGTCCAACCATTTACAAAACTAACCGTCCTGGCTCAACCTCAACCAGAGACTTTACTCGCTCCAAGAATACCTTTGCCCTTCTCTCCTCTTCCGTTCCTTTGACCACACTAAGACTGAAAACATTTTCCGGACCCAATGATTCCAGCACCTTCGATTTCGGCCTCAATGTCGACTTCTGCTTTCCGCTGAGACCGACAATGGCATCAAAGGGATCGCTTTTCTGCCCCGCCTTCTTCGCAACCCCGAGTCCAACCGACGGGTCCGGTAGAGTAATGATTTGAGGCTTGAATGACCCATCCTTGGTTTTTGGCGATGATTTAGAGATTTTGCTCACACCAACGATGTGGTCAAAAAGCTCGTCTGCTGTAGGCGCTCTCCTCGAGCTGGAAGGGATATCCTCATTTGCTAGAGCAATAGCACGGGCTATGAACGTTGATAAAGGCAAGGTAATTCCTAGGGTCGCAGACATACGCTTCTGCACTTGCAAGACGCTTGCCAGACTGACAGGTACGCTCAATTCTACGGGAACTTCTACTGCCTTTTCAACCTTTGTTTCTTCCTTTGCAGCAACTTCCTTGGGCGAGGATGTTGATGCCGCCGGGGTAACGTTTGATAGGTCGAGATGCGACAGTTTCGCTATCCTATCTTCCAATTTCTGTGGAGCGGACGAAGGAATCTCTTTGAGGAAAGCCAGGACATCTCCCTTCAGCAATCGCCCGTTGGGACCGGTTGCACTTATGGAATCGGCTTTGATGTTGTGGGTGTGAAGTAGGACTTCTACCGAGGGGTAGAGAGGATATTTCTTGTTCTGAGGCGTGGATTTTGGAGGGGCGGATTTGGCAGGTTCGGGAGAGGATTTCGATTCTGATTTGGAAGGAGCTGGTGAGGACGGTTTCGCTTCTTCCTTGGGCGGTGGAGCCGCCTTCTTCTCGGACTTGGGCGCACTCTCTTCTGGTGGGATTTCCAGAGTTGACAAGTCGTCATCTGAATTTGCAAGCACACCTATTCTTGAGCCAACTGTGACACCTTTGGACCCCTCCTCGACCTATCGTCATATGTAAGAAGTTGTCGGGATGTGGTGAAGATAGGGAGCCGTACAATTATTTTGGCCAGCTTGCCATCGTCTTGTGCTTCGACATCCATTGTGGCCTTGTCCGTCTCTACTTCTAGCAACACGTCTCCAGCAATGAACGAATCGCCTGTCCGATATGATCAGCAATTGCATTGCTCGTGTATAGCCCGGGACCTCTATCTCAACGCACCTTCCTTGATTTTCCACGTGGCAATGTTTCCTTCGGTCATGGTCGGCGACAATGCTGGCATTGTAAAATTATGGGCGGCGAGAGCTTGGGAGGAAGTCCGGAATGCTATATGGTTGTGAGCTTCCGTCGCATTGTCCGAAGGGGTGTTTACTACATCGATTGTTTGCATGGCTTCTCAATTGGCGGGCCGCTGTGCGAGCCGAAGCTCTACACGTCGAAGCAATTGTGGTCATACTGGAGTGTCGGAGGTGGAATTAGGAGTTATGGTTTTGAGATGGTGATGGGCGGGAGCTTGTTGTTGGTTGGGACGGGAATCTTTTTTGAGAACGGCAGCTTTGCCCAAACCACCACTCCCCTTCGGACTCCGATCACAGGTGCGCCATGTATCAGTTCTCAAATGGAGTCGACTAATTGACAGTATATAGATTGAAAACCAATACAATGGCGGCCTTCAATGGAGCCCGGCTTCTTCCTTCTCTCACTCCATTCAGACTCCCCATGTGCCGACGATGCATCGTTCGAGCGACCACCCAGCAGAAACGTTCTCTCACTTCCTCTCTCACAAGTCGAATCTCTTCTATAAGACCAAACACATCTTCTCCTTGTAATCTCGCATCGAAGCAACGGCGCAATGCCTCATATGAACAAGAGCATGCTTCCCTTCCACCTTCAAGGCCCACCATCAATAATGCAGTGGCACGGTTACGACAGCGCACTACCCTCAAACATCTGGCCCAAAATATTGCACTGATTACACCGCACGCTCTCGCGGTGCTGCTGCCCAAGTCGGGATTAGTGATATACCAAGCTCCCTCGCAGCGTCGATACACTATCGTGGCCTGGGTAGTTGGCGCCATCTTCTTGATGTCTGGCCTAAACACCGCTGCCATGCGTGAATGGTCACCCTCAACTCTGCCTTGGTCTACTCTACTCATCAACGGCATTGTCGTCGTCTTCTCTGGGTTTGCCGCCTGTTATTCAATATCTGCGACAATGGGCCTTTGCAGACGCATCACCGCCTTTCCTGTTCCAAAGGCACGTTATGGGATGAAGTTGGTGGTCGAGGGTTCATACTACTGGGCACCATGGAAGACACGCATGGTGGAAGCAAACCTCGAGGATATCATTATTCGAAGGAACATGACCGCATGTGTGGGAGGTCTCAGGAAACCAGGTCCCAGGTTACCAATGGACCAAGTCCCGTCGTTCGTACGGCCATTTGCCAAGTTTGGGAGGGTGGTTGGATCATATCTGTTGGAGATCCCCGGCGTTCTTACACGGCAAACGCATGTTGCGATGCTGATACGTAGAGAAAAGGCTTTGGACTCTGTGACCTTCAAGGTGGATTGTCGGGGACAGATGTTCGGTGGCCCCAGAGGTCTGTCTAGGCTCTATGATCCACTGTAAAGACCAACACTGACATGCGCAGGCTTCGACCGATTGATATACGCGGAGACATGAATAGATAGAGCATTTTCCACAGTAGTTGCGGCTAGTTCATGCCAGCGAGCAGCAAAGAACCAAGCTTCTTGAAGACAGCGTTCTTCCAAAGACCTCGATCGAAGCAGAGCTTGTACAGTACAAACGAAGAACATTCGTTCCTTTGTAAGAATACGAGCCATCTCAACCAAAAATAGTATCGAAACATCTGGCATACTCTACCAAAATTCCGGATTCGAATTGGAGTCATTAATAGAATACCAATACAGTCGGTTACTGTATTGTGGATAGAGATAGAGCTAGTCGCCATCTCCCGTTCATCACCATGTCAATTCTACATTAACAGCAAGAAGAACCAACCGAGACACTTGGCCGATTGATTCCGGTACAAGCAAAAAGAACGCGATCATGACTCTCACACCTTGGCGCAATCCATCTTTCTACCTTGAACCCCACCAACATAGGCAGACAGCTTCCCCAATTCTGACAGATTTATAGAGAGAAGAAAACTCCCTGACCAACGAAGAACCCCGCAAATCCTTTTTTTTCAGTTTTCTCCCATTCGCTTTCCAAATCATCGTTCCAACCTGATCGATTCCCAAGGAATCGCACATCTTAAGGATTCGAACCTCGCACTCGACGATCAAAGCCCAAAATAACTCGGAAAATAGTGCTTGGACACGAGCTCCTCCTTGAGAAGAAAGAGATTCGAGAGAACCTACTAGAATCAAGACGAGAAACACAGTATAGAGAGAGCCCTTGCTCAATCAGTTTCGTCTGTTGCAAATTAGGATTTACACAATCGAAAGTCAAAGCCATCAAAGCAGCTCTTTTTGATCATTCTCCGTCTCGAGACCAATATTGAGATTCCAGGATAGAGTTACAAGCCTTGATGAAACCGCTGTGGTGTTTTTAAGATTGACTTGGGTATTTGGGTCATGTGTATTTCGTTCGGGCAAAGGAATCTTGGAGGTTTCAAGAATCCAAGTTTACGATACTGGCATTCAGGTATGTATCATAGACCTTTGTCTCTTACGATGTTTGTAAAGTGCCGAGGACTACTGCTTATTGTCAAAACAACGGGAATGAAGTTAGGGGAAATTAATAGAGTAGAGTAGAGCAGAGTATAGACGGCCTGTCTGGAGTATGTCGTGGCTGAGCCATTTGTGTGTTACAAGTGGCTACTATATTGTACATCTCTTGGCAGACACGAAATGATGAATAGTCTTGATATCATAAATACGTGAGTAATGCGAATATGCTGAAGAAGAAGAAAAAGGATACAACAAGCATCTCAGAACATACCACCAAAAAGAGTATAGATATGTACCAAGAAACGCGCCACGCCATCTCCCTCCCTCTCTCTCGAAAAAACCAGAAAGAAAGAAAGAAATAGAGAAGAAGCGGTCCTAGCCGTAAAAAACACCAAATAACGGCCCATCATGCCGCCAGAGTCGGAGCAGAACAAAACAAAACAGAAAAGAAAGGAAAGAAAAATCCCTGGGTATCTTAGCGAGAGTTCCATCTCATGTTTCCATGCGCCGAAAAGGTGTCAAAACCAGATCCAAACAAAGACCCCATCGACACAAACACAAACACCGAACCAGACCCAGACCCAGACTCCTCCCAAACAAAGACGCCTTTGATAATGGGGCTCCAGCACTTGGTCACGCCTCTGAATATACACACGTGTCCACGTCTCGCCGCTGCGTGCGCGGATGTCCCTTCCTCAAGCTCTTCCTCTTTCCTCCCCGAAACCTGGTTTTCACACGCTCTCCTGGTTGCTGGCGTGAACCACTAGGGAGGTCGGAAATCCCCCAAAACCATGATCCAATAAGTAGTATCATCATCAAGCTGCAAAAGTAATACCCATCAACTCCCCAACCTCCTCCTCCTCCCTCTATTCCCACCCTCAGGTCTCTGCGCAAGCACAGATCTCAATTGCGGATCCTCCTTGCTAACCTCAACATGATGCACCCTAACATGTCTCTGCAGATTATCCGGTCTGGGATATTTATGTTCCCGATCGGGACAAAAGGGACACACATATCCAGGTGAATCATGAACCAAGCCATGCCGAATCATTTCATTCTTGCGTTTGAAGCCTTTACCGCCTGGACCCCGGGGACACGTAGCTACGGGACAGAAATGAGGGCGGTTTGAGGAGTGGACGTTGGCGTGGGAGCTGGTGATTTGTTAGCGCTAATTCAAGAGAATGTGGGAAATAACATACTTGAGGAGATATTGCGTTTGGAAGGCTTGTGCCGTACAACCAGGGAAATCGCAAGTAAAGCCACCAGACTGCCCATGCGGCGGTACCGTCGAGATAGCAAGATGTTGGACGCTGGGTACTGGGGGTGGTAATATCGGTCTGCCTTCTGCCATGGCTCCATCAATACTCAGTCGATGTGAGGCGTCGCTTTTGGGAGTAGGGTTAGTGGTGGGACTGTAGCCATCCGTGCTGGCACTCGCATAGCTGTTGTCCGTACTCGAGGCTGATGGCAGCCCATGCGGGTAGTCTCCAGCAACAGACGTCCTCCTATTTGACCATGCTTGTGGAGAGGTTAGGCCCATTTGGAGGCCTCGCGGAGATGTTTCGCTGGCAGCTGGAGATGGATGAGTAAAGGGGTATGCATGTGGTGAACGCATCGCGTAAGGTGATGGCGCGCCCATAGTAGAGAACGACTGCTGCCTCTGCCGCGAAATCTCACCATTGGCCTTCTCTGCGATTTGAGCAATATTGGCGAATCCGGGAAGCTTGCCACTTTGCGGCGACCCAGGTCCGTCTGTAGTACCAGGTCTTTGCAGCGCTGGGAGCTTTCGATCCTCAGACTGGTCGTGTTGAAGGTATGCACTCTGCGGTGAAGTCTGATGGTGTGACAGTGACATTCGTCGTGGTTCTTGCGGTGTTTGCAAGCCATTGATGCGTAAAGGTGGGTGGAACATATCTTTACTGCGATTCGGCACCGTGATATACAAGCCTCCGTTCGACAAGGCTGATTGGACGGTGTCGTCTGTTGTCTCCTCAGCCTGGGCCAAAGCCATTTGCGCCGTCCTTTTCAATCCAAGCTTCTCTTGCTCTACTCTATCCCTTTCTCCATCTTCCATTCTGTCCCCTTCTCTTTCCTCTCCCTCTCTTTTTCTTTTCGGCTCTCCGGCCTCCTCCTCTTCCCCCTGCTTCTCTACTTCAACCAACCTTTCCTGCTCATCGCGCTCCTCATCCAGCGCTCTTTGCCTTTCAAACTCGGCTCTCCGCTTGGAAGCCAACCTCTCTTTCTCTTGATCATCTAACTCCTTCTCAGCCATTTCCCAAGCCAGCCTCGTGTCGAGATCTTCTTCTTCTTCGAGATCGCTCGCGTCTGGCATGCTTTCGTCACTTGACGCTGACGGCGAGTTCACAACCAGCGTTCCTGTGGCAGCTGCTTTTGCAATATCTGGTCGATTTGGGGCCATGACGGATATCAGATAAGAGTCGCTTCGGCTTGCGTCGGGCATCTTTCTTGTAGTCCTCTTGGAGATGCGAGTAGAAGAAGAACTGACTACAGGCTGGGCCAAATGATCGGGCGAGCGCTTGGGTGACAGAGTTACCTTCAGTTTCGTGAGCCTATTCCCGGCAGCAAGATGATCTTCGTCTGACGTGTTTTGATCTTCTTCTTCCTCGTGGTGCTGGACTGAAAAGGACATGCCTTTTCGAGGAGTACCCCGTCAAGTTGCAAACAGTTGGACGTTACTAGGATCAGGAGGATCGTTCGAGATGAATGCGGGGCTCTGCGACCTGGCAGATAAAGCCGCAGGAACGATTCCAGCGGATCTATGAGCTGTGATTAGCCACTGGTATGTCATGCCGGGGTCTAGCTCGTGGCAAATACTATATTGCGGCGGAGAATAGGACACGGCTCAGGTTCAGATCATATATTGCAATACAAGGGAAGACAGGATTAGAACAGGACACGACGCTACGCGATGGAGATAGATTGAAATGACGGAAACCTGGGAGGACAGTCCCCCTCAAAGTTTGTATGAAACGACAGGAACGGGAAGTTTCATGAGCACGAGCAGCTTGGTCGAGGGCGTGCCTGTTGGCTGAAAAGGCGCAAGCAGCAGCGACAGAAAGAAAACGGAGAGGGTGGCAGAGTGTGGAAAAGGACATGGGTATAGAAAGTATGGCGGTGATGTTGGGGTGATGTTCGTGCGTGGATGGGACAAGTGTGAAGGTCGTGGGAGTGGTGGTAGGTAGGCAACTCGAGGAGAATATCACGTACCGGGTGGTGCGAAGAGGCTCAAATGGTCGAAGCTTGACTGCCGATCTCACCGGCCAGCGACTGTCCGTGGCACAGTAGTATCATCAGAGCGCGCAAAGAATGCGCGACGACGAGGAGCGAAGGGAGCAACAAATGCTTTGGTGATGCGGAGGCAGCAGACGGATTGGCAACCCCAGTCTGGGCCAGGCCGACCTGCTCAGCGTCGAGCGAGCTGGGGGGGTCTTGGAAGTTGGGTGGAGGGTGCCTCCGTCTGGCTGTCCAGGGTCTAGTGCGGCGAAGGTCGTGGGTGGTGAGTCGGAGTCGGAGTCGCTGGCAATCAATCAGTCGTGTGGAGAAAGCTTGAAAGCACGGTTTCGGAACGGGGCCTTGAAGCATCACTTGGCTCAGTTGGCTGTGGTCGGTCATTTGGGCTCATGTTGGAGAGAGGGGACGGCCATGGCCTCTTCTAGGAGGTAAATGCACAGCCTTCAACGGCCAGATACTCATCCCATTCGTTCAGCCTGTAGTGTCACCTGCATGCAACGCTCGACTCAGAGGTCAGCGCGTGCTGAGAGCCTCACCCGCGAAGACCTCACCCGCGAAGACCTCACCCGCGAAGACCTCACCCGCGAAGACCTCACTCATCACAGATACGAAGTCGCTTCTAGCAGCCAATCATCCGCGCATGCTTCAAGCCCAGCGAGGCAACCCAGAAGCCCAGCCATGTAGCTGGCTCGCCGAATTTCATGCAGTGAATGGCCATTACGAGGGCTGCCAACGCGCCTGGGTGAGAGTAAGCTGCCATGATTCAGTTGCTATCATGCTAACCCCCTCAACCTTCAGCTGTTCCTGCACCCGGCATCCCATTCGCCATTTTTGGAAAAGTCTTCAAAACATTGTCAAAACAACATCTAAGTTCAATCAAAGATGATGGTAGATCGATGTCAGTGATCACTGCACGACGTTATGAGGGCGGCGCGCCCGAATAGGTACACCTTCGTCCAGCAACATCTTACATACGAGAATCACCCCAAACGCCATCGCTCCATACTACCTGGGCGACTCTTCCGGCCCAAGAACATGCCAATGCTCCCACTTCTTTCCCGAGCATACTTCAAATCAAATGCGACCGCCAAAACGAACCTCTACTGTCTTGGCAAACCAGGTACTGGCCACTTCTTGTCAGGGCCCGGAATCTTTGGTCTACCAAAGTTCTCATCTAAATCGAGGATAATCTTCAGCGCATTGTGACTCCTGAGGTATGGCAATGGAGCTTTTGCCGGTTGGAGACCGATCCCTGGTTCCAAGTGTCCTGCAGTGCCTTCGTGTGAGCTGAGTGGGAACGCGTTCTGTAAGACTTCGTATCCAGCCAAGGTGAAACCGAACTGAGGAGAGGATCGGAGAATTCGAGCTGGTCCACCCTTGAAGAATGCCTTGAAACCTTCCTGCGCGTAAATAGTCTTGGCTGCGTGGCGGAGACCAGTGTATGCCTGCTGTCCTTGCTTCGCTTCAACTTGAAGACGAGTCTTGATGACATCGCAGGGTGTAGTAAGGTAGGCCGATGGCATACCAGCAATTGCACCAGCTAGCAACATCTGGATGACACCAAGTTTCTTTGTAGGAGATTCGCCGAAAACATCGCGCTTGAGATGGTTGTAGGATGGGAAGTAGATAGCGGAGAAGGGGATATCGCGCATGAGGCAGGCACTCGCGCCCTTATAGAGACCCACGAGACCAAGATTCTTCATGATCCACATGGCGGACCGCTTCGGTACGTCGGTGGTCTTAGCAGCTTCTCCCTGGACTTGTAGACGAATCTTGACAATCTCGAGAGGGTTGGTAAACATCTATGCTTTTGATTAGTGCTGCCACTGTTATAGATTTCATTCCTACTCACGACTTGACAACCTCCAGCCGCACCTCCAGCTAGCAGCTCGTGGCCCCACCAAATCTCGTGTGTCGTTGGGTCCATGAATTTGCCGCGCACAATATCATTCACTGTGAGTTTGATGGCCTTCTCTGGCGCAACACCGACCATCTGAGGAAGCACGCCCGAGTACAGCCCACGGAATCCTTCATTCTTCAGCGTCTTCTGGAAGCAGTCCAAAGAGTTCTTGTAGAGTTGCTGCCCAACGCCACTTCGTTGATTCTGCATTCGAGTTTTGACCAGATCAATTGGGTACACCATGAAAGCACCAAAAGCACCAGCAATGCTGCCCAATCCAAAGTGGTGGACAGACTCGAGGATGTCGTGGAGCATATTGGAGCTTTTTGCGAATGTCTTTGCCCCAAGATCCCCAGAGACGGAGAGTGAGTGAGGAGAATGCCATGAAGAATCCACCACCTTCGCGAAATCTACCAAGCCAAGACGACCAGAAGGCTCATCCATGCTAGCAAAGTGGAAAAGTACATCGGCCTCCATGGGAGTGAAAAGCGAAAAGCGAGTGGTGCGTGCTGCCTCGTTCAAGAAATCAGTGCGTGTAATCTTGCCATCGGCGCTTTTGCTAGCCGCGTTGCGCACAATGAGCTCGACCAAGTCCATCTCACGTATCATGTTCTGAAAAGCGCGAACATTGGCGTACGAGATTTTGCTGCCGGCGGAGATGTTGCACAGTGTGTGAAGATTCGAGAGAAGATGGTCCGAGAGTTTATGCCCAGCGGTCTCCACGATGATGCGCTGAAATTCTTCCGGCTCAATGTATCCATCACCATCTTTGTCGAAGTGCTGGAACGCTTGCCGAACCCGCTCCCCCTGTAGACCTCGAAGCATCTGGGAGAATTGCGGATAGGTCATGTCGTGACGTTTCTTTCTGCCACCAATGTAAAGCTGGGCCCATTCTCCACCCCATGCAAATGGCAAGCTATCCTCGCTTCGATTTTGCTGGAAGATCTTCTCAAAGTCTTCGAATTTGACGCTGCCTTCGCCCCTGACATCGAAAAGACGGAACGCGATTTCGTACTCAGAGTCAGGTTTTCGAAGCAGGTTTTCAAAGTTGCTCCAGTCTGCCATTGTGACCCTGCCCGTTTTCCGGCGGTCGGCGACCTGGAAGAGAATGGCATATTGTTCTCGCTTGATTTTGTGCTGCGTGTCGAGTGGTGAGCACAAGGCTTGCGATTGTGAAGGTAGTAGTAGATACGTACGTAGTCCTCGGCGGCAGGCGCAATGGCTTCCACAAACTCAAGCTCCGTCATGTAATACTCGCCAGTGGCCTTATCCTTGATGGCGTGCTTGAGGAACTCTAGGCGATCCTGTTCAGATAGCTCGGGCTCTGTGACGGCTCCAACAAGGGCCTCAGAGACTTTCTCGGTGACGGTAGTCATCTCAGCGGTGAGAGTCGCTCATGCACTACACAGCAAGCCGATGGCGCCAATGATGAGAACAATGCTAGAGAAGGAATATAATGGAAGAGCGCTCGCAAGGCCAAAGGAGTGGAGGTATGTAGAGGCGCGGCGGTGGGTGTTGAAAGGGAGTTGGAAATGTACTGGTTTCGAACGAAGCTCAGGTGGATTGAGGATCTCCTTCTGCCCCATTCACCCGCCAATCGATAAGACTCTGCGCCGGAGGAAAAGAAAGTCTTTTAGTCACGAGAAGAAGCCGGGTGGGTACATTGTGAGTGTAAATGTGTATCAATTTATCAAATGCCTATTCGTGTTGTTTGCTTTTGACGATTGTGTGGTATCCACGACCGTATTTGATCTGCCACGATAACCAGGGAGGGCGTGGGCGTTCCTTGAGCTTCCGACTCGATATTGCTTCCGCCATAATACTTTGTGACAAATTGACCACCTGCAGGCCAAGTTGAATGATGGTCAAGGACGACTTTGTACATACCGAACTTCGAGAATGTAATGCAGCTACTCAATTGTATTCATATTATATTGTTTCAAACACATGTCTGCACGACCGGTGCAACCCCATATTTTTAGTTCATTTTAGGTTTAGCGTCTCGGGTTCGAATTGTGTTCGGTGTCGGTCCGCCCGGTTGCGGATTCCCATCCATCGCGTCAGCGTCTTAGGGGGACAAAATCACAAAACATCAACTCCTGTGCCCATAACTGGATATAACATCTAGATCTCTCCTCTTTTCGCTGTTCCTATATCCCTGACCGATGGCCTAGGGGTGCTTCAAATCCCGTCATTCAAGATACGACGAAAGGGTCTTATTGGGCAGGCGAAACTTGGTATAGTTGTTTCGTATGAGAATCACAGTAACTCGACCATTTTTTGGACTTTCTGCAGACCGCGCCAAAGCATCCTGGAAGTAGAGTCTATCTATGGCTTGACTGCATAGATCTTGAACGAGCCTGCCCACATGTTGAGATCCAGGTCCCGGATATTGGATACATCAGCATGTTCTTTGCTCTCAAAAGTTGACGAGCAACAAACGGTTCCCTCGGCTTTCGCAACATCTTCTGTCTTTTCCGAGATCTCTACAGATGCGCAACAAGATTTTATGGTGGACCGCTCACCCTCAGCTCCGCCGCAACAGTTACCTTGAGAAGTTGTCTTGCCCGTACAGCACGCATGCGCGACTACTTCTTTAGCTGTTCCGTCATCATTTGTGGACGTGTAGATATTGAGGTCACTCGGCGTCTCGACTATGACGATATCTGAAGCGAAAATAATGATTAGCATAAAATTCTGAGGTAAAGCATCCCACTGACCGTTGAATCCTGCCTGGCGAAGGTAGCTCTCATAGTCTCCTACTTGACTTGCTCCAGAAATGCATCCACAGTACAATGCAACGTCTTTCCTAATGTTTTCTGGCAGCCGTTGTTTCGCAAGTATATCAGAAATGGCAACTCGGCCACCAGACTTGAGGAGGCGGAACATCTCCTTGAAGACTAGTGGTTTATCTTTCTCTGGAACCAAGTTTACAACGCAGTTAGAGATGATGCAGTTGGCGATATCAGCCTCCAGGAAAATATCGGTAATACGAGATTCCACGAAATCAATGTTGTCTGCACCCACTTTGGCCTTATTCTCGTTCGCTCGAGCGATCATGCCCTGACTTTATCAGAGAGGGAAGATTTTGCGTTCAAGGAAGGCATACCTGGTTCATGTCAATGCCGATCGCTCTACCAGAAGCGCCAACTTTCTTCGCCGCGAGGAAGACGTCGAAACCAGCGCCACTACCAAGGTCTATGACCGTCTCTGCCTTACCGCGAATCAGCGCTATGTTTGGTGGTAGGCCGAGCAGCATCATACTTCTCGCAGACTTGCGATTGCAACTGGATTGCCACAGCTCAGACCAAGATTGGCTTCCTGTGGAGTAGCCGCAAGCTCTTCTTCGGTGTAGCCAAAGGACTTCGCAACAGTCTTGCCATATTCGATGTTCTTACCTTGAGCGAGAGAGCCATAATGGTCTTGCACTTGTTTGTAGATCTGATCTTGACTCATGCTGGGCTTGTAGGATGCCACGATGCCTCCGATTTGAGAAAAAATGTGTAGGGTAGATGGAATGAAATGACTTGATCAAGTTTGACAATCTTTCTTCAACATTTATGTTTGTTTGTCAGCAGGCTTAGTAGTAGATACTGGGCGTTCGAGGCCAATCAAAAGCCTATAGCGCATTCGAATCACATGATATAAGTGGTATGTCATCGGTTATTTTTCACCTGCAATTTCTACCCAAACAACAAACATCATCCCACGAGATTCTCCTCTTCTTCCATATCAACAATCACAACGAGATTCCATCAAATCGCAAGAACAAAAAGTGGAATGTCACTACCATTTGCCTCGCATTGTCGCATGACTGAACCATTCTATCGCTTTTCTTGATCATTGCATTGCATTACCACATGGGGAGACGAAAGACCAAGACACACGAAGAAGATCTCGCGCGGGTGAGAGAAAATCAACGCCGCCACCGGGCCAGGTCCAAGGACCAAGTTGCCACATTGGAAGAAAAACTGGCCGAGAAAGAAGCCTTGCTGGCCAAGGCTGACGAGTGCATCGCTGAGCTCACTGCTGCTCTCGATTTCGAACGATTTTGCACAAGAGAGGGCCAAACAGAGGGCACGACTCCTTCGTTATTTGAGAATATCGAAGAGACAACGCCAGAGGGATTTATACAGCCAACAAAAATCCAGCTCCAACAATCTCCATCCTCCGTCGACGAAGAGTTTGCGCCTGCCGGTAAACGACCATGCGAAGGACGCTGCCCATGGGTCTATTTAGCAACTGTAGGCACCGCTGATTCCCAACCATCACCATCATCAGTTCTGGGGACACCAGTGAACCTTCAAACGATGTCGTTACCCTGACTGGTTCTTCGTCATACACCGAGACCGTGGAACTCGCCACGAAGAAATGTCTTGACCTCTATCCACCCCGCTTTGGCGAGTCGACCACATTGTGCATTACGGCGTATAACCTCATCGACCAGCAGAATTTTCGTGGGCTCGAGACCAGCACTGTTTATCAATGGCTCCGTCAGGGGTTCAGGAGTGGGCATGATCGGACGGATGGGTGTCGTGTTTAGAATAGCATCTTGTTCTCTTTGCTTGTTTTTTGTCAGCAGCACCTGACATCATGTAGAGGTTTTCGAGGTTTTCGACATCGATTGAAAGCCATGTGCCCATGACGAAGCCTGTCAATTGCCCGGCTTTCATCGTTTTCCAAGATCGACAGAAAATTTTAACCATTAACTCGTTGGTCAAAGCCGCAAGAGCTTCTCCAATAAATTTTTCCTCTCTTTCACAGAGCCACCTGGCTTTGCTTTTGGTTCCACTTAGGGACCAGTGTGCCTTACCAAATCGATGTCGCCAATGAGATAGAGACAAACCGTTTAGATTCCCAGTCAGATTCCCTAGTAATCATGTTTCTCTTTCTAGGTTTGAGGTTGGCATCGGATACGGATATGATTTGGAGTTGAGGAATGAAGTTGGATGCCCTATTGCTGGCCTAAATAGCAGTGCCTCCTGGACCTGGGCAATGGGCTTTCAAATGATCAGCTGCTCTGAAGTATATGATGCTGTTTTGCAGAGATTCTTAGACTCTCGACGTATATGCGCGATTCATGTAGTTTGGTAATAATGCTCCCTTGGAGAGAGTCTTTGCAGCTGCTTCTAATTTGGGCTCAACCGACAGGGGGTTGGCGGGATGTCGGGATGTAGCGCGCTCAGGACATTTCTCTTCGACTTTCCTCTGCTCTCCACCTCTACCTGTCCGTCAACCTGGCTTCATCCTCCGTCGCCCAGTCTGATACCAATATGAATACTAGCTACCACCTGTTATGATGCCGTGAGCTCTGCCGGCACGCGCGATATGGTCTAACGGTGGGATCTAGCTCCATCCATGCTTCTTGCAGCTACCAGGAAGGATTTAACATTGATAGGCAACTGACCACCTACAGGCTCGACACCAAGGTCTTACTCCAATCTATCTGCCTAACGTGCTGGGATATTTCCCCGCCATGCTCGAGGCCGCAAATTATCCATGCTAGACGGATCCGTGGGACTACAAGGATCAGAGTAAGGGCACTTATTTACAACTTCATTTCAACAATGACTTGAGAAACTTTGTCCGTCATGAGTCTTTGTGATCTGTGTGGGACAAGGAAATCGCGACCTTTTCATTCACACGTCTTCACAATGTTCACGTAGACACGAAATCAACAGCATCAACAAGTTCGTCTCCACATAGATATCTATCTATCATGAGAGAATCAGTTAATTTTACCGGCATACATTCGAAAGCTTCACTTTAACGAATATATCCAAAATGCCCGACCGAAATAGCCCCATCATAATGAACAACCCGCAGCCGGCGACAATGTCCGCATTCGAAATCGTTACCTCAAAGTTACTGGCGCTAATCGTTCGAGCGGTGACCATGACGCTCGGAATAGCAACAATAGTATTCACCTCAATCGATCTGACCGACAACGCGGCGCAATACCGATCCTTCCTCATCGCGGTTCGTAGCCCACGATCAAGACATTCAGGACAAATAGCTAATATTGGGAATAGCTCGTCTTTTCATTCATCTATAATATCATAGATGCAACAATGCTTGTCTTCGAGCGCTGGAAATTTCCATCACCGATCATCAGGACATCGTCGCAACAATACCAAATGGTGATTGGTTGGAGAGCTGGGCCGCGGTGGAGGGGAATCTCTGACGTTGTTGTTGGTATCTGTTTGCTGGTGATGGCTGGTGGACTGACGAGCTATAATGATCCGCTGGGACAGATTAGAGCAGACGTTGGGAGAGCCCGTGTTGGGCTTTACCTTGGTATTGCGATCAGGTAAGTTTTCCCCCCATTGTTTGGAAAGGAAAAGGAGACTGACAAGCAGTGTAGTATGGGTCATTTCTGGATGTGCGGAATGGCAGTGATGGAGTGTTTCCTCCAACATCGAATAGATGAGATTGGAGCAAGAACGGCAGGATGAGTCTGCCACATGCACTTGCGTATGGAACGAAATGACCATGACCTTCAACTCGACGAGGTACACATAATGTGAGCTTTAGTATAATAGTTCATCCCAAGCTAATCTTGACATGGGATACAGGTACCCCAACTGTTCAATCCATAACACCATACTATCTACAACGAAACAGCCCAAGCTAATCTATACACAGGATATAGATACATGCATAACAGTGTTGAATCATATCTCCATGCTCTTAACCATGTCCATCTGAAGCCAAGTTCATACATTCAAGTTGAACCAGAACCCCATGCTCTTATCCTAACCATGCACATAATTAAATGTACACAATCATCCCCCTCCTCTACCCATCCTGTCTCTTCCCCCCTTTATCCCCCACCATCTCTCCCCTTTCTCCCTCATCCAAATCCAACCAACTACGCAACAATCCTCGGCTTCCCAGCGGCAACGCAATCGGGACAATTCTCATGTGGCAGGTCCAACTCGCGCGCGATGGTATAGGTGCCGAAGCACCGGTGGTTCTGGGTGTTGCGCGCAACGTGGCAATGTTTCCAGATGCGGAGCTGGCTATGCGTGCAGAGATAGGTTAGGCCTTCGTATTGGCACATCTTTGGCTGCGGGTGGGTCGTGGTGCGGGAGGAGAGTGTGGGTTGGTTTGGGGATGGCGGTGGTGATTTTTGTGGTGAATGCGGAAAGACAGGGACTTGTGGTTTTGCCTTTTGGCGGTGGTGAGGGTCGGAGCCGTGATGGAGTTTTGTGGAGGAAGATAAGTGGATTGAATCAAATGGAATTGGACTGGATTGAAGATGAGAAGAGATGTGGGGTCGGTAGATTGGAGAGGAGGTTGTCGTGTTGCTCGATGATGCTGGGAGGATAAGTGTAAGAGAAGAAGGTGATGAACAGGAGAAGAGAGAAGACGTACGAAAGTTCGAAGCTATCGAATATTAAAAAGAAATTTGAAAGTCAATCGACGAAGCCGTTGCTGCCAGTAAGTTCTCTTGTCGTGATCAATGCTGACGCTGATGCTGATGTTGATACAGAGAAGACTTTCACTACCATAGGATCTAGCCTCCTCTTATAGAAGAAACCACCCCCATACCATTAAAAAGGAGAACATACAACATACAAGCCACCACACACAGCAAGGGCGTAGTCCCCCGAGGAGGTGTGTGAATCAGCAAACGGCAAGAACCCCATCCGCAGCCATTCCAGCCTCACACTTACCCCTCTCGACCAAGTACAACCAATATCCGCTCTTCCATTGGTCAAAAGACGGACACTGAGACCGAGAATATCCTATCGCGGGGCCAAAAGGGCGTCCGACGTTACAGCCTCCTCGCAGTCGGCGACTCAACGAAAATTCGTTTACAAGGACGGGAGGCTATACGCATGATCCGTCGGCTCGTTCACCACCATGCTCATCTCACCTCGATTCTGTACCAGAAGGATAATGCCGATGACCAACGAAACACCCGATATGGACTCTGTTCCTTGATCGGCAAGAATAGAAACCGTGGAATGTAGAATGGAAAGGATCGAGGGGCCCGTGTGAGAAGTAACCCCCGAGAAAAGGCTCGTAAATGGGAGAGATCTTGCAAGGAAGCTATCAGGTTCATTCCAATTCGTGGTAGCGACGCCGATTGATCTACCTACAGTCGGAGGTATTCTGGAAACTTCCCGTGGTGACACAATCTTGCCATTACAATTGCAAACCTATTCCATAGGCAGCTTGCAGTCAGCCCTGTTCGTGTCTCCTTCGTATGAACGGGTGGGCTGTTTGAGTCGACGCTGGCCCCCTATGAATGAATATGGATCGGTCGACCAGAATAAGTAATATCATGTCTTAGTTCAGTCTCCATAGAGACCAAGACCACCCAAGAAAAGGCACATACAGACAGATTCAGGAGAGAATCCATCCTCTACAACCATTCCACTCAAACGTCCTGCCGTACCAATTCTCACATGTCCACAACCAAAGTTGGGAACTAGGAGGGCCAAAGCAATTGCTGACAGCGGGAGGCTGCAGGTGGATCTAAAGAAATCCCGTTCCATTACCATGGACAGCTCAATTCAGCCCAGAATTGAACGCCGAAAAATCGACGTCGATGTCGGATCTGCTCCAGGCGTCTGGAAATGGGCCAAAAAAAAAGGTTCGGAAATTATATTCTTTGTGGGTCCGCTCGGGCAGAATGTGGTCTGTTGTCTTGAAAAGGGGCTGCTGTGCTACAGAGATGTGGAGTGTGGCGTTGAACGAAAGGTCAGAGCCTTGCACAGCCTTGAGAGAGAGCGTAATGACAGTAGAGATATGATGATCTCGAATTCTTCCATCGTGCATGCTGATGTAAATACGCGCCTTTCAATTCGAGGCCCTTCCAAGGCTCCTTTCAATTACTGCAACTGTTTGGAAAGAAAGCGGCTGACAAATGCGCACGAAAAAGACCAATCACTCTTCCAATAAGTGTTTGAATTTGTCGACAGATAGGCGCGATAGGCGAGAGTGGGAGCGTGCTGTTGGCTCGTGCATTGTGTAACGATTGAAGGCTGGCCCAGTCAGCAAACCGATGGTGGCTGGATCTGTGTCGTTGCGCCTCAAGTGACGTATCAATGTGACAACTCTAAGATGGTGTAAAGTGATGGTCGATTCCGATGTTGTGGTGATATTAGCTTCATCTTTAAGCAATTGCTGAATCTCAGTGCTGCTGTTCTTGCGGCCTTGGGTCTATTGTAGCAAACAAGCGAATGTCAGTTGCGTGGGCATGATTTGCATGGATTCAACGTGGGAATTCGCGAACAACGTGACCGGGGAATTCCCTTGGTTGCACCATGACACCAATGGTGTACAAAGTCTTGCTGGTTGCTTCATGGACATCAGAAGACTGAAGACTCTACTTAGCTGCTTGCTGGACGTTCGGTGGCTGGCAGGGCTTCCTGAATGACTCGCTTGACTATGAGATTGCATCTTGATAGGTCCAGTTCCTGGAAACAACAATGCTCTGAATCAGCCTTGGTGATGAAAGGTGCAAGCATTGGTATGGGAAGCTTCAGCCACGGCCGCATCCCAGGCCTCCATTTCTTCTTGCCGGCGGAAGAGTCGCCTCTTTGTTCAACATGGACTGCAATGTTTGACCACCTCGTCAGCATTGTTTATGCCAAAGTGTGCATGGAATCTTCTATAACTTCCAGCAGCCTAGACAGTTTCTTCGCCTTTTGGCCACCTCATTCCTTCTTTTTAACCACAGGCGAGCCACATGGATCATTGTTGTTTGTGCCAAATTTACCTGCTTGCTCTTCTCCATCCCAGATTCCTTCATTGCTGTATCGCGCATCTATGCCCAGATCAGTTGCAGACCTACGCCTTTGCTGTAAGTAGCCAACCTTCACTTCATCTCGCGTCAAGACATCTAACGCGGGTAAATTGGCGTTGTACCACGCTCACTTAATTGCTTTCGGCCACTGCTAGACTGTTGCTTTGCTGGTTAGCGCGCACGCCCAGCAGCTTGCAACAAGTCACCGGATTGGGCAATTGATGAAGACCAGCTCTTTACAACCCCACTCAGCTCTCCGTCCACATTCAAAGCTGCATGCATAAGGCTGATGTAGTCGAAAGAATTCAGTCAAGCATAGTCTCCACTCAGCAATACCATCCTTCGCTTCTGTTGAAAACACTTCCACAACCTTGGACCGTCTCTTGACGACATAACCAGAATGACTACTACCTGGTCGTCATCGGCTGCGCAGCCCATTCAAGGCTGGCATCAAGGACAATATTTTACTTCTTCGCCATTTTCTTCCAATTTCCTTCATGGAGGCAAGCAACAGCCACGCCGGTTTGCACCATACTATCCAGAATCCCTACGCAGTTTATGTCAATCGACGCAAGCACCGGAAGCACTGGAAACACTGCAATTCCAGGACGAGCTGAGTGAACTCATGATGGGCGACAGTCATGGCGGCGAGCTGCAATCGCTTTCCGATCCTTTTGCGCCAGAGGCGGCACACAGTTCCCTCCAGTGGAGCGAAGAAGCATCGTGGAGCGGCGACGCTGTCGCCCCAAATTTGGATGGCAGCACCATGACGAGTTCGGAATATGCGATGAGTTCGTTGGACTCCAGCGCTCCGAGTCCACAAGAGCCAACCTCGCCAGATCCGCATCTATGGGAGTTCCATCAAGTCGAACCTCATATTCGATGTGACAGTATGAACGATTCAATCCCTCATGGTTTGCCTGGAACATACCATCAATACAGCCAATACGAAGTATCAACTCAACCATCAAACATTATGCAAGGATATGAAGACCAGAAGGCGACTCCAACCCATATGCCAGACTTGACTAGTCCCTGCCAAATCAACACCGCTCACGCTTTCCCGCCTGGGGGCTTCAGACCTGCTTGGTCCGGCAGCCCGGATCTCGATATGCCGTCCCGTAACGATGTCAAGCCATCCTTTCACAGGATTCGCGGGCTTCCAGAAGGAACAATATCCATAACGAGCTTGAGGGCAGAACAGGACAAGCTCATCGTCGAAGGAAAGCGACGGAACATGTCGTACAAGGAAATCAAGGAATATTATAAGATCGATGGCGCCGTATCTACGCTCCGAGGAAGATATCGAGCTGCTGTCAAGCCAAAGAATCAGAGAGTCCGTAAACCGGAATGGAAACCCCAGGATGTAAGTTAACAGATTCCGTCATGGTGTTGAGATCGACTGACGCGCTTCGTAGCTCGAACTTTTGGCCTTCTTCGTCAACCAGCGCATAGGCCAAGGCAAGATTCGCAGGCTCAAGAATCTGCAGCCAGTGGACTACTTGTACATACCATGGAAGTCAGTGGTCCAGGATATCACCAACAATGGCGGCTCATATCATTTTGGACCTTCTGCAGCCAAGAAGCGGTTCGTTGAGCTCGTTGCTGCGGACAAAGCTCGCGAAGAATGCTACAACAGCAGACCGGATCCAGCCTTGATGGGAATGAGTCCCATTGATTCGCCAGTTTCGATCGTTGAAGAAACCCAGTCGAATCGGAATTTGACTTCACCATACGCGCTTCGTTCAAACTCGGTTCAGGGCATGTCCATGGCAAACGATTCGCAGACCACTTTACAGATGTTTTCGTTCCCCATGTCGTACGACCACAAGAGCTACCGATCAAACTCTCAAATATCCCTCGCAATGAACTCGTATCGTGGATTGCCAGATTCACAGGCTCGTTCGGATACGCCGTTCATGTCATTTCCCGAGTCTGTGTCATGACATTGAATGACAGCCACTGCAACCATTTCCGGTCATTTCCCACACTCTTCCGATATTTGTATGTCAACCAGCCATTTCCAGTCAATTTGCACACCACACCTCTTTCTCTGGACCGCTTTTTGATCTTGTTCATTTACAGTCCTTCTTGCATGGACACTCTTCTACACGACCGGGCTGTCTCGATGAATGGTCTCGGGTTGTCTCTTGGAGTCTGTCATTATAAAAACTTCCAAGTCGAAGCTTATATCTTCTTTTGTTTCATCAGCGCGGCGCTGTTCGGTTGAACCCAAATTGTATTGCATTGTATGGCGTCCAAACTATAGAAGGTCAATTGAGCGCTCACGCGCATTGATGCCTAGATCGCTTAGGCCTCTGGGCAGATCCAACAGTCGTTACCGAGATATGATTGGAGGTGCAAGGCTCAACAGGTGTATTCACTAATGTTTTTGGGGTTCTTTTCGAGAAGTTGTCGGGGAGGGTCCGTCGCAGCATCAGTCCTTGGTCGAGAGAAGGGCAGAGAGTTGCGATAGCTTGGGTGGCAGCTTTCTGAAAGCCCTTTCATTTGCCAGTAGTGGTCGGAATAGATATCGTGGCGATGGTGGTCATGGATATGGAGATGGAGTGCTTTGGTTGCCAAAAGTTGTGTACTACGTTGTATTAGTCCTTTCCATTCTTCAGTCAATTCGTTCTACTGTCATTGGGCTTTCCATTGCCAGTTAAATAACGTTTGCTGTCAATCTTCCGATTGTATGCATTATGCGTTGTCAGGTCGTTATCTCCAAACTCGTTCCCCGCTTATCTTATAAATCAGACTCTTCAGGCTTCTTTTCTCCTTTTCTACGCCTTACCTGATTTGGTAATTCTACCATCTCTACGTTCCTCTGCTAAGTTCCGTAACCCTATACAATCTTCTATACCTAATCCTTATTCGGCTTCGCCTCGTCTTAATCCTAGCTACCCCCTTTAGGCCTACAGAAATAGTTATTTTAGCAAACGTATTCCACCACCCGAACCGCCACACCACCCAACCCGCCAAAATCTCTTGGCACGACCAACTCATGTTACGACTCTTCAATTTTATCGCTATCAACAATAGATTCCAAGTCTGTCGTGCTGCTATCTGATTCAGAAGATATCTCAATATCCTTTCTACACGTTCGCGCATCATGCCCAGTCGCGCCGTAATTCCCACAGCGCCTTTAAGTTGGTCGGGCTGTTTCTTGACCACTACTACTACAAGCATTCTTTGATCCCTGAGGCGCAAAAGACGCCTCAGCAGCTACCCGCGCTGCTGCAGTCCCATACTCCATAGTACCATCTTGCTGGATCCGCTTTCTTCTACGCCATTTTCGCTTCGTCATTACTGCCAATTGCTCTTCAAGCTCGTGGTTTCGTGCAACAAATAGGGCGTTCTGGTGCAGCATCAATTCAGCGCCTTTAACAAGCTGTGAAAAGCCTGCCTGGGCAGTAATTGGTGAACGAGTAAAAGACTCGCTTACGAGCTTGGATTGAGATCCAAATTAATGAGTATTGCTTTGAGTCTTTGGCTGCCACGGCGTTTCTAGGAGACGGGGATTTGGCGGGGTACGTAGCCGTACTTCAAGGCGATCCAACACTACCTGCGCGTTTATAGGGACTAGCCCTACTGCCTCAAAGGCCTTTCGACAATTCTCTTCCGTGAACACGTCGAAAAACGCGTCTTTGAAGGCAGGGAGAAAGCCTGCCTTGTTGATATGGTACACGCGTCGGCGCGCCAAGCCCCGGATGCGTTGGGAGTACTTGCGCTTTAACGGCGAGAAGCAGACCACGTCAAGACGCTGGAGTATATGCGACGAGTGCGATGGCATACAGAGGGTTAGGATCTTATTTTCGAGGGAGTAGTCCTTGAAATCCTGGCTGAGATGGTTCTCATGGCCGTCCAAGATAAGCAAAGCAGCCTGTACCCCCACCTGCTGCGCCTTTGTATACGCGTCAAAATGCTTCAGCCACTCAAGACCAAGCGCATTGTTTGTCCAGCCGTTCTCAGAGACTGAAAGCTTCCAATTCCGTGCTAAATCTGCCTCCTCATACCACGCAAAGATGTGAACGCGTCCTTTATAGATAATGAATGGCGGGGTCGCATACCCAGCTGCGCAGATGCTCTGAATAACCGTAACCCATTCGCGATCGCCCGGCTGAATGAGTTCCGGCCTTGTACATCTTTCAGAGGCTGTGACGACCTTCATTGACCCAATAACGCCCATCTGGAAGCCAATCTCATCAAAGTTGTGCGTATCCTCATTGTGGACGCCGTACTTTGCCTTAGTGTCTGCAGCGAGCTTGAACCACGCGCCAATAATCTCTGAATCTTCCTGTAGTATCCTCTGCCTATCCTTTGTTCGATTGAAGGCTACCTTGAGCTCATCTGAGCGCGTTACGAATCTCTCAGCCCAGTTTTTGCCTACTGGCTCTCCACCGCGTATACCCAACAGTTTATCCGCCATGTCTGCCACTTCACACAGCCGGGGCGCAAATCCTCACGAATTGAGGTCGAGAATATATTGGATAAGCATTTGCTCCTCGGTATGTGTAAGTTTCCGACCGTTTGGTAGTTTTTCGAGGATAAATGGGACTCCTCGGGCGCGATCAGAGAGGTTCTGGTGTTTAACGTTAAAGGCGCGCGCAGCAGCCCGTTGGCTTCGGAATTGGCCTGCTTGGAGGGCTTGGAGGGCAAGCTGAAGTCTCACTTCGTGTTCAAGTAATAACGAGTTGTGTTGTTGAGACATAATCAGATAATGGAGGAAGTGGTAGTCTTGGCATATTTTGGCGGGTTGGGTGATGTGGCGGCTCGGGTGGTGGAGTAATTCTAATTGGTGCAGAAGTTGATTAAAGATGGATTAGGTTAGAATGGATTTGATGAGGTGGCATGGGTTAAGAATGTCACGGGGAATAAGCACAATGGAGCGTCTGATTTATGAGATAATTCCCCGCAACCATCCCGCCTCTCTTCCCATCACCTTCACACCAACAACTCACTCTCACCGCAGATAATAATTGAACAAACCAGTGCAATGGATCAAGGCCTGCATAGATCCGCCAAGATCTGCAAAGATCTACCAGCAGCGCTTCCGGACATGGTTGCCACGAAGTATTATTTCGCGAAATCGTCACAGGATCTTGTATTCGCGCCCTCAGAGCTTGCTATCATTCACACCAAAGGAAAACTGCCGGTATGAACGTGCTTTAATATGTTCCTAAATCGCATCTAGCGGTGAGAGAAGTGTTGCGCCGACCTGCAGAAAACTCTTGCAGATGTGACAAAGAACCAGGCATCGCACTGTCTTCAGAACGGCTATTGACATGCCATTCCGCTATTTCCTTGCTTCTTCAGTCACCACTAGAACGCGAAGAGGCTCAAGACATTGCTAATTGGCTAACCAATACGACCTCAATACTAATAAGCGCATAGTTCCAGCTACGATTCTGTCCGTCGCTCGCGAAGAAACCGACTCCTCAAATCGAGCAAAGGCCTTTCGACAGCAAACCGAAGAAGAACCCATTCATTGATCCAGATCCTGCTCTACTCATTACCGACCTCCCCATCAAGAATCCAACCCACTTCCTCGTCCTGAACAAGTTCCCAATAATATCGCATCATTTCATTCTTGCATCAAAGGAAGAGAAGGAACAATTCGCATGGCTTGAGGTTGAGGACATTTTCGTCACTTATGCCGTGCTACGAGAATGGGAGAAGACCTCGAGAGATCCAGGCAACAACAAGCTATTCGCATTCTTCAACTGCGGACCGGAGAGCGGCGCCTCGCAAGCGCATCGCCATATTCAATTCTTATCGAATGCCAGTATGGAAGAGAAAATGGGATCCGTTATTTCAGACACTACAAAATGGGAGAACCTCACAAACATGCTTACAAAGCAGACCCTCAAAGGCAAAGTTCCAGAGCTTCCATTCGCATGGTACGGTGTCGATTTTGAAGTGGAGCCAAACGATAAACAGCTCTGCGAAATCTATAATCAACTCAGACTGCAGGCCAGTCGAGCAACGGACAACAAAGGGGTCTCGAATATGGCGAGGGACAAACCATACAGCCACAACTTGGCTATGACAACCTCTTCGATGATGCTAGTCCCCCGCTCACAAGACTCTGCCTCCATCCTTACCGCACAAGGGAGCCTACCTCGATCTCCAAGTGGCGAAGAGAAGGATTGGAAGGTTTCTTTAAATGGCACGATTATGGCTGGAACACTTATGGTGAAGGATCAAGAGCTGTTTGAGTATTTGAAGGATGATAAGAGTGGGGCAATCGATAGGTTATTAGCTGAGGCTTGCTTTCCGCCTATAGTCACCAATGCATCAAAGAAAAATTGAGATGTGCAGGGCGAAAGGACACGAAAGTTACGAAAGAGATGACAAATGCTCAAAGGATCGTCTACATGAGTAATAGAACAAGCGGTCGTTTTTTTCCTGGCATCTTCCCGCGGGATCTGACAGAAAGTGATCTAACTCAGAAGGCAGTTGGAATGGCATATTGGCATTGGGTTGTATGGATAAGATGGGATTTCGCGGATGGAAGCACAATGTACACATGGATGGAATGATACCCTTGGGACAGAGAAGTTCAACTCAAAGCTACCATAATGAACAGAATCAAAGAATCGTCAAGATCCTGACAACTCCAACTCCTTTCGTGACCTCTGTTTATAAATTTCCCAATTGCGTCATGCCCGGACATACCACCACAAGCTCCGATGGGCAAACTCCCGCATCCCAAGCGTCTAGCAGATCCCTCCGCCATCCGCTTCAATAATGCCACCCACTAAACTCCCCTCGATAATTACACCGGCGTTGCTAAGGAGGATCAGAGGGCATCCAAGGTTACCGAAGAATTGTTGGTATATTGTTTCTAGTGTTACGCTTTCTTGTTTGAATCGGCCGGATGAGATTCCCAAGGTTTTGACGGGGGCTTTGGAGGAAGGGGAGGAAGTTGGCAATGGGGGGAGAGATGTGGTAGCTGGAGGGGGTATGAATGGGGGAGGTATGGCACACGAGGAGCAGTTGAGGATTGCGAGGAGGATGAGAGAGGGATTGGTGAAGAGTAGTGCTATTTGTGGGTTACCAAAGGTATCTACACCCTTTCACGATCTCACCTCAACTCTATACATGAGGAGTGTATGGATATAAAGTCACCAACTCACGAACGTAACAGACAATCAACGCCCTCTTCGCCCTCAAATCAGCAACACCCCCTTCCCTCCTCGACGAACCCATGACCTATTCCCCTTCCTCCCGCCCCTCCGAAATCCACGATATCCCCATGTCCACGATCCTCCACCGCGGACAGACCTTCTTCAACACCGTCTATGGCAAGATCTCCAAACGCGTAATGTCGCAAATGGATCGTTCAGGCACAGAAGACCTCGGTCTCATCGCGCGTCTCTTCTACGGCTACGTATTGAGTAACACGAGTATACTGAGTCCAGCGGAGACGAGTTTGATCCTTGTGGCGGGACTGGTGCCGCAGGATGTGAACCCGCAGTTGAAAGGGCATTTGAAGGGGGCGGTTAATAATGGGTGTAGCGTTGAGGAGGTTCGAGCTGTTAGGGATGTTGTGATTTGGATTTGTGAGGGGGGTGGGATGGGGATGCTCAAGGAGGGAGAGATGGGGTTGGGGTGGAGTGAGGATGTTGCAAAGATATAGGGTTTCGTTGGAGTGTTATTTCATAGATTTGTAGACGAAGATTTGGCTGCTCTACGTCAGCCTTACTGTGTGTGACACTCGGGTGAAAATTGATGGCTTGTATTAGCGGGCACTGGCTTTTCTGGTGCGTCACTATTAGATACAGATGTCAATATTCGCAGGACATATTTATATAACTTATTGAAAATAACGTGTTCCACCACCGAGCTGGTCAACCCACCGAGCTGGTCAAAAAGGCTTGGCACGACCAACTCATGTTACGACTCTTCAATTTAATCGCTATTAACAATAGATTCTAAGTCCGTCGTGCTGCTATCTGATTCAGAAGATATCTCGATATCTTTTTTACAAGTTCGCGCATTATGCCCAGTTGCGCCGCAGTTCCTACAGCGCCGTTGAGTTGGTCGGGCTATTTCTTGACCACCACTACCACGAGCCTTCTTTGATCCCTGAGGCGCGACAGACGCCTCGGCAGCTACCTGCGCTGCTACAGTCCCATACTCTATAGTACCACCTTGCTGGATCCACTTCCTTTTGCGCGATTTTCGCTTTGTCATTACTGCCAATTGCTCTTCACGCTCGCGGTTGCGCGCAACAAGTAGAGCGTTTTGGTGTAGCATCAATTCAGCGCCCTGGACAAGCTAGGAAAAGCCTGCCTGCGCAGTAACTGGTGACCGAGTAAAGAACTCGCTTACGAGCTTGGAGTCTTCGACTGCCACGACGTCTCCTGCGGTGGGGGTGCTGGTGGGGTACGTAGCCGTACTTCAAGGCGATCCAATACCACCTCCGCGTTGATAGGGACTAGCCCTACCATCTCAAAAGCCTTTCGACAGTTCTCTTCTGTAAACACGTCGAAAAACGCGTCTTTGAAGGCCGGGAGGAGGCCTTCTTTGTTGATATGGTAGACGCGTCGGCGTGCCAAGTCTCGAACTCGTTGAGAGTACTTGCACTTCAACGGCGAGAAGCAGACCACATCAAGCCGCTGGAGGATATGCGATGAATGAGGTGGCATACAGAGCGTTATGATCTTATGTTCGAAGCAGTAGTCCTTGAAATCCTGGTTGAGGTGGCTCTCATGGTCGTCCAAGATGAGCAGCCTATACCCCCCCCACTTGACGCGCCTTTGTATACGCGTCAAAGTGCTTCAACCACTCAAGATCAAGCGCGTTGTTTGTCCAGCCGTTCTCAGAGACCGAGAGCTTCCAATTCCGTGGTATATCTGCCTCCTCATACCACGCAGAGATGTGAACGCGTCCTTTGTAGATAATGAATGGCGGGGTCGCATACCCAGCGGCGCAGATGCTCTGGATAACTGTAACCCACTCGCGGTCGAGGATGTATTGGACAATTGTCTGCTCTTCAGTCGTAGTGAGCTTGTGTTGGGCGTTGCGAGTATCTAGGCGATACGTGATTCCGTTGTATCGGCTAGTCAATGTTGAAGGAGGTACATCAAAAGCTTTAGCAGCGCGCCGGAGGCTTCGGAATTGGTGGGTGTTATAGGCAGAAAGGGCAAGCTGAATTCTGCCTTCTCTGTTAGATAATTGCGCATGTTGTTGTTGAGACATATCGTGTTAATGAGGGAGTTGGTCGTCTTGGCAGAAACTGACCAGCTCGGTGGGTTGACCAGCTCGGTGGTGGAACACGTTATTGAAAGAATACATTATTCTTCAATCAAGATCCACATCACTGACTCCAAAATCCCACAAAAATCAGCAATTTATTCATCTGCACGACACAACCTCAACTCTCAAAACTTATGATGGATGGACAACCCACAAACAAATGATTAAAATCCAGACTTCCCATTTTTTGATTCAAACAATATTCGATATTTAAGAATTTCCCATTCACTAAGAGTCCCCTTGGTGTAAGCTCAATCCAGCAGTTCCAATGGCCTTCCCGGCAAAAACTAACTCCTTAACTAGGTAGTCGGTTATCACGTCGGTCTCATACTTAAAGTATGAACATTCATAGAATGTGCGATCCGAAGGCCGCGAGTTCGATTCTCGCAGGAGACATGTTATATTATCAAGACTGACGATGTCAGTATCCGTATCTTTCTTTTTGGCGTTTTCTCTGTGGAGGGAGGAGGGGGAGCGTGTCGCACGGAGGAATTGTAGGAAGGCGCGATTGTTTTTCTTGTTCGTTGATGAGTGTTTTTCGTGCTATGGGTAGGTTGCTATGAGTTCTGAGAATGGATGTTGTGCCTTTGTATCGAGTTTGGAATATTTGGTGTGCCACTGCCACTATCGATTGAGGGTGATGCTCCATGGCAGTCCTCATTTTCATTCTGCCACGCAGCTCTTTGAAACGGATTCACCAAAAAGTTGTCACAAACTTAAGCGAGACGCACAATATTGAGTGAGAGAAAAACCAATTGTACTTTTCTAGTGGTAGTAGTATCTAAGTGTCCTCCTTTGTGTCCTGCACATGAAGGGTTTCTTCTTCTTCGTTCGCGATTCTATACGCTTCCATCAGTCTCCATCCACTATGATTATGGTGAATCATGAAGGCCGTGAATAAATATCCATCCTAAAATACCCAAGGATCTGCTGGCAGAAATGACCAAAAAGAAAGCGATCGCTATCCAAAGCGTCGAGGGTATCCATCATCCTCGTATCCCAAACAGTATTGCTAGAAGTACAGAAACGGCTCGTCGCAAGACGATGCGGCGGTAACAGAATTAGTGGTGTTTTTGTTGTTTCGATAAGTGAAAAAAAAAAGCTAGGAGCCGAAAAATCAGAGCCGCAGCTCATCAACATCAGGGTTGAAGATGTTGTCAGGGATCCAGGGACCTCGCTCATCAGCCGTGGCGCCGTGCAATGCCTCCGCCCTCGTGAGCATCTGCACATCCAAGTCGGTAACATACGCCTTACCATCACCACCAGGCAACCGCATGCGCACTTCAAACTGCGAGTCCAACATCATGTCGTCCTTCCACAGCCGTCTCTCACCGTCATACACGCAGAGCACTCTTTTCTTCATCTTCATCTTCTCCGCATGGCATCCCCAGGACGAAGGATAATTCTTTCTCTTCTTGCGTCCGTTTCCGGATGTCTGACAAGCGTGGTCGACACCGCCCTTTGAGAAAGTGAGACCGACTCGCCGACCGCCCGAGATTTTCGTGATGCGACTAGCGTTGTTGTGGAGTGCGGAGGTGGAGTTGCTGCCTCCATGTGCTGCTGCGCCATTCTTCTTGCCACCCCTGATCGTTCCCTTGCTGGATCGTGGGTTCCGCGTTCCATACGTGGTATCTGCCGCGTCATCGTTGTCGACGTGTTCTTCTTCTTCCTCATCTTCGACATCGTCATACGAATTTGTGCCATACTCCTCGGTACCCGAAAGTCCATGCACCTCAAGTATTTCCTTGACACTGGCATCATCCGAGATGGAAGCAAGGTTCTTCTGATTGATACCTTCAGCCGGGTCGATCTGCTGGACCACTCGCAGCACACAGTCGTCCAGATGCTCGTAGAATTCTTGGGCGTTCGCAAAGGTCACGGAGCAAGTTGAGCAGGTACCAGCGGAGTTGTTTTGTGCTGCGCTGCTGAACCCCTTCTTGCCAGAGATTGGGCTCTTCCTTCGAGCATTTGGTGGTGTTTGCTCAACCCCGTGGACCGAAGTAAGATGCCGCTTGAAGACATCGGCGCGATTGAAGCTTTTCTCTGCTGCAGATCCCGAGCCTGGGCAAAACCCGCACACCATAGTTCCCTTGTAATGCGTCAGTGTGTGCCGGTTTTTGTCGTACTTGCGTGCGAAACCTTTGACATGGTACTCGCAGGTCTGGATGGGGCACTTCTCAGGTCGCTCCGTTTGGTGCGTGAGCATATGGGCTTTCAAGTCCTTGAATGAACGACCACAGTCCGGGATTGGGCAGATACCTTTGTCTTTGTCTTCCTGGGATATCTCGAAGCTGTCACTGCGTCGGCTGGAATGGGAGTGTCGAGAGTGGGCGGAGGATGTAGATGGTCGACGGCCGGTTGGATATGCGTATGGGTGGTATTGTGCGGTGCCGAGATATGGCGATTGAGCCGGCGATGGCTTGACCTTACCGATATGGCTTCGAACTGAGGCTTGGGATGGAGCTGGGGAAGGTGGCTTCTGTTGGAAGAGTCTTGGGGACAATGCGGCTGTAGGATCGGGGTATTGAAAAGATAATGATGCACCGAACGGGCTCAAGCTCAAGGGGTCTGGAAGAGTGGGTCAGTGAATGATCTCTCGAACAAAGTGGAATTGCAAGCAGGAAACCAACAAGAAGAAGAGCGTAACGGCGGATTGAAAGAGCGAGCAGAATGATTTGAAAAAGGTGACGGAATTGACTCGGGAGACGCTGCAACCATCGCGTTCACAGGGTCCGTGAGGGGCGTTATTGGCGGAGGGTAGATTTGATTCGAAAGAAGTGAATTTCGTCTCGATCCAGAATATTCACCGTGTCGTGCAGATGCAGGCATTCCTGGCGATTTGAACATGTCGTTGAGTCGCGGTGGAGAGGGAGAACGACCAGGTGAGTGGGGCGAAACGGGCTGGGTTCTGAGCATTGGTGGGCTGGGAAGTTGCGTTTAGCGGTCCAAGTGAAGACGAGAGGGAGTGGAGGAAGAACTTGAAGCGATTGCAGAAGGGGAATAAGGAAATGAATGAGGAAATGAAAGGCCAGATCGAGGGAAAGACGCTGTAGACTTACCAACGAAGCCAGGCATCTTGTCCGTCGCCATGACAGACTCTCGGTCCATACTCGACGTGAAGTATAGATCTCGGGCAAAGATCTCATGAGAAGACATATCTAGAGCAAGTCTTAGTCCTTGGCTTGGAGTATTCCATGGCTCGGGATGATGAAACTGGGCGTGTAAATGAGGCGATCCGATAGCTGATGATACTGTGCTGTGTCCCGAGGCTCCTGAGTGGTTGAAGGTGTATGAATTGGGCATGTCCGTGAAGGCGTCAATGGCTGCGTACGTGTCGGATGTTGACAAAGTAGCATTTCCAAATGTGGCATCAGCATAGACTCCTGGTGTTAAATAAGATTGGGTTGATGTTGGAAATTCCGAGTATGTGCGGTCGTGAACTGCGAAAGGATCGAAGTTTTGGGCCGCCATCATGGGTGGAAAAGCAAAAGATGTCATGCTAATGGGTAATATGTCGAATCAAGGTAGCCAGGAGATGTGTAGCTGCGCAGTCGAGATGCCAAAGAACTGCATAAAACGATCAGCTTCGAGGCAGTGAAGCCGGACGGACGATTGTATTAAGATGGCACAGGGCCAGGATCTCCAGGATTTCGACGATGCATGTGATTGGGCTTGAAAGACAAGGGAAGGGAGCACGTACGTAAGTTGATGGCTTCAGCAAATCCGGGATGAAATGGTCGCGACGGATGGGATTGATTCTGAGTTGAGATCTGGAGGCGCGTCCGGATCTAGATAGCTAGGGAGGACGGGTAGGGAGACGATCGACCAGGAACTCCCGAATACCGCGACAGTCGGGTTTTGAAGGTCGACGACAATCGAGTGGTGAGGTGTCTGTCAGACAACAGTGATACAGCGCTGATCTGGTCTGCATTCAGGAGCAATTCCTCGGGGGCAAACTTGGCTTTGTATAGAGAATTAGCTATGGGAGCCGCATCCATGCAGCACGAGCTACAGCGTGTAGGGAGAAAGGGTAGTGACAGGCATTGTGCCTCTGCCTCTGCCTCTGCCTCTGCCTCTGCCTCTGTCTCTGCCTCTGCCTCTGCCTCTGCCTCTGCCTCTCTGCCTCTGGCCTCCGCCTCTCTCGCTCTCCCCGAGCTTGAGATAGGGCTGGCCGCTGGCTCGTTCGGCCAAGTCGGTCAAAGGCCCCTGGACGTGCAGAAGGCTTGTAGGGAGCAGGGAGAGTTGCTGCAGAATAGGCGTCGACTACTCCCGAATCATGCTGGCGCAAGCTCGACACGGCTTTGAGCGTGGTGGTTGACCAGAAGGGTGCCCTAAAAGCGCTGCCAGAGCCCAAACCACCGGGCCCCCTCCCTGTCGCCCATTCGCCAGTCCACCACCCTGCCACCGCCCGGCTCGGAACGTGGCTGTGTGTGCCCAAAATATCCCGCATAAGAGGCGCAGTCCACCATCCACCTTCTCCAGATTGAATGCCATACCGCCCACGTCAGTCAAACATAGGTAGATGATGGTCGAGTAGATGATGGCATCCAAATTTCGCATCGCGCAGACAGACGATGGGGTGCAAATCGCCGTGCAGTGAATCCACTCGGCGTCCCCAATCCCCACTACTAGCGACCGCTGCTAGCCAGTCAAAGCTTGCCCGCAACTTTGACAGCACACAGCATGTCATTGAACCCGTCAACCAATGCGCCAATCACCCATTATACGCGAGTAATACAGGATTTTGTCTGGGTAGAGTGGTATTTTTCCGTCAGCTGATTTCAACGACCGTGTTATTTTTGCTCAGGCGAGAGGACTTGGCTACTCCGTGAATGCTATTCGCTGAACCTGGTCTCATTATAATCTCAATGTTTTGGCAGCCCCAGTCAGAATCCCACTTTGTTTTTGACAGTGTACCCCTGTCCCTGCTCAACTAAACTCTTCGTCCCGATGCGTCGAGAAAAGCATGTAGCCAAGCGTTTTGGTGGCTTTCCGTAGGGCTGACCATCATGGAACTGCCCATGGTAATGAGAATTTATTCATGCACGGCACCTGGCTGATTCGCGAAGTACGTCCATTTCGGTACGGGATTCGACCGACTGTCGACCCTTAACCTTTACCACAGAGTCGTTTCGACATGCAGAATCCTTGGTTACTGAGTCTTCCCGTCCGTCACAACGTCTATGACATGTCGTTGTCAATTCTTCGAATTCGCGCAAAGAAGGTCTTAGTTTGGCAAAACGCGGTCAAAAACTGGACGAGCTAAGAACGTTGTTATTTCTTCTCTTCCACAGACGGCGAGTCGGTACACTAGGTCTAGGCACCTCTAGCGAAAGCCTTCACGATAGTTGAGCGTTGCAACGACGGACTGTATGTTGGAGCTATGCCCTACCATGTCCCTGAGTCCTTGCGACTGACGGTATTGACCACGCGTTGACCATGCTGGTTGTTTCTGAGCCGCCTTTTGCACTGGTGGGGGAAGTTTGATAGACAAGCGTGGTGGTTGTGATTGTAATCGTATCATGGACTTCATGCCGACATGACGCCGGATGTTGTATTGTTCGTGTCCGGCCCCCAGTCTCACCTGTCAACTCGAAGGTGCTCCTATCGCTTCCTCTTGGCTGTTCCGTGCTCGAAGAACTATCAGAGGTTGACATTGGAGGGCAACGGCGCACAGCCCTGTTAATCTCCCGTTCGCATCATCTTGCCTACGGAGCATTGGTACGAGTTGCTGGGTTTTGGTTTTTGCGCGGATGACATCTACACGTCCACAGCATGTCTCGGAATAGCTGGCTTTGCATAGAAGAGCACCTTCTCATGGCCGTGCCTCCATCGGCGTACCTTGTTAGATCTTGGTGTTCTCCTAGTCACCTTGTCGTACCATGTTTCTCCTTCATGGAGCCCCACGATTAACCCAAACCCAAAGAAAGGGGTGTTGGACCTTGCTCTGGCGAAGGAGCAATGCCAATATTCTCACGAATCCGATGCCATCACGCCTCCTCATGGCAGCTCTTGGGACCAATATAGCCTTTTTATTTGCTTGTACCCTACAGGCCTACAAGAACAACATAGGACTGCACAACCTCCGTGCCGATCCTTTAATCCTGTTTACGGCAATGCTGTTGGGTGTTGTGAGACAGGACCATTTTTTATTTTGCTTGCCCCATTCTAACCCCAATTTTTGCGTGTTTGCCAATTCCCACTACCGGCTAGCCCTGACAGCGAACAAGACGACTTCAACCCAAAAAGCAAGTATGTACACGTTTTCTCGAAGACAACAGCGACTTAGCCCAGACTGTTTCCACTCTCCACCACTTGCCCCAATCCGTATGGCAGAGCATAAGGCGACCGCTAGAGATCCTTCCCGCCCGCCGCTACAATTTTTTTCTGCGCCATCAGGCCCAGGCGCGGCACTTCGGGATAAGTCAAGGTGCATACAATTACCCAAAACGTGATGGCCACCTGCAGCTCAAGCGAATGGATCATTGATTCGGTGCTGTTGAAACTTCCTGACCAAAAGGTCTCGATAATCGGCAAGCCGGCGTCGGGAGAAAGTCTATATCCTTACCCGGGTCTCGAACGGCCATCCGCAGGGTCACAACAGAAGAGAGGGGCGTTGCCATTCTTCTAGACTATCCACGAGCAGATTCCTCGACCCGTCTGGCGTAACCTTGCGAAGCTTGACAGAACGGCAAAGAGGGAGTCCGTGAAGAACACGGCCCAATTGGGCTTAGACAAGCTTTCCCCTTCGCTTGCCCTTGCTCAATCGTGCAGAGCTGCCAATTCTGTGCTTCCCGAACACATCTCTCATCCCAAACGATATCCATGCTCGAGGCTCGACTCTACGACTCAACGCTTAGATTTTCACAGACAAATTCAACACAGTTATCAGGTCACAGGCCCCTTGGTAATACTTTAACGAGATGGCAGGGAGCTTGCCACACCATCCTGGGATGAAGGAGGCCCAATCTACTGGGCACGCATTAGTCTCATTTGACCCTCTCCGTCCCCAATACCTGGGAAGGGTGGTGGCTTCTGGTCAGGGCTTCTTCCGGATTCGTGACCCTCGCGATAATCCAGGACTGAGATGGGGTGAGCGTTCCTCGACTGCCTCGTCGCTTGTCACATTCTCTTCCTCCCCTGCCCTCTTCGTACTCCCCGATTCACTGACTATCGACGGTAATAGTTACCCCGCGCTCCATCGGTGGTTCAGGACCAGAGAAGGTCGGCGATGTGACCACTTCGCCCTAACACGTGCGATAACAGAGACTGGGTGCTCTAAAATGGTTTGATGCAGCCCTATTCCTAGCGTCGGATCGTCCACCGACTCTCAAAACTCATTAATGGCAGCTCATTGGTTAACGAGTGTGAATAAGTCAATCTTCTGGGCGTCCGACACGGTGAATTCAGGAGGCTTCGCATGGCATTTGCATCCATAGGGCTACAATATCAACACCATACAAACGCATATGCAAGTGTCACCTCCATGATTGAGGCCGTCCCACATAATCCTCCACCAACATAGTTACCTCATTGCTTTCAAGAAATCTCGCCGTCACGGGAACGATTGGATACGCTTCGCCTTGTTACTTCCGCTTGGAAATGGCGGCAGCATTATTGATATGTTACAGCTTATCAAATTTCCTCGCAAATGCCACGATGCCAACCGCATGGTCGAATTCCCACGATGTCTGACAGGAAGCATACACGATGTGAAAAATGCAGCACACTTCACCGCGTCTACAAACTCGATTTCTCCCGAATGGCAATGTCTTGCGATGGCACACCCAGATGTTGCCACATATAATGAAACCTGTGTGGAGCATTAGCGCTTGCGTACACTGCCAGCAAGGGACTGCAACTGACCTATCGCTACCAAAGAACGGCTCTGCTACTCCTTCTTTGTTTGTCACCTGGAACCAAGGGCAACCGAAGGCTTTTCGTGATCAGTAGGCTAGATCTCTCACTTATACAGATTGCAAAGGGCTCATCATACCTCCCGTATCAAGAGCTTTCTTCGTGATATCATTCAATTTCTTCTTGCACTCTGGAGTATTCGCGCCCTCCATAATCTTCTTCACATCTGCGTTCGAAAGATGACGTGCTAAACATTCAGCCATCTTGTCGGGCCTGGAAAGGTCCCAGTGGTCCTCCCACATAGCCTTCCAAAGCTCGCCAAAGACAACCTCATACTTCTCAGCCGGGTAGTTGACCTTCATGAAGGTCATGCATCGTTGAGGCTATCTGGTCAGCTTCAGCTGGACGGGCTAAAGAACGATCATCATACCAGGAGCGAGAGAATCGGAAAGAAAGGGGGAGTTTCGAAATTGACACCAAAGTATCTCTGAGCTCGCTTGCTGTCGAAGGCTGTGTACTTGGCTTTATTTGCATTCTTCCACGGCGGCTCGTTTCCTTGCCAAGAGATCAGTATGGTCACCTCTTTATTTCAATTGGCGAAATCTCTAACCACTACCGACCATAATACCACCACTTGGCTTGTCAGTCTTTGCCTCGCTGTGAGGGTTAAGAATGTGGTAACCCACAGAAATACTGGAAATATCCTAGTAGAGGGTTAGCTTTGATATGAACAAGAGCTGGCTCGCGTCTTACTCCACTTCTACATTATATTGTTTGAGAAGCTCTCGATTCTTCAACATATATAGCAATGCGAAATAGGAATAAGGAGACACCTTGTACCTGTTAGCAGCAATATCTGATTGACAGACGAGGATACATACGCAGTCTAGATAGCAATCCTACAATGAATGCACTCCTTAGTATAACATAATTTATCAGGTTCAAAGAACTGTTCGCAGGTTTGAACAACTCCACAACATATCCAAGTTCTGAAAGACTTGGATATATTCTCTCAAATTTATCAACCGAAATCGCAAGGGACAACGCACAATTTTGCCAGCCATCTTGACGTGAATCTGAAAGCAGAAGATCAGTAACAGTAACGAAGAGCGTGATATTCGTGGGGAATTTGAATGACTTAATCTTGTTGTCGTTGTTGTTTCGGACCACGAGCTCCACGTCCACAAATCTCACCGAGGTCTGTTTCATCAGTTCACTAATCCCACCACGACTTCTACAAGCGTCATTCCCCACATTGTAAGACAGAATTCGAGGTATCTTGAACCCAACAACCTTGATTACATAGGATACCAGGTCTTGCGGCTTAAAATTGAATTCAAAAATGGGCCATTGATGTCGAGGCAGCATCACGACTTGGGCAATGCCATTCCCTCGAACTTGGGCCTTTCCCGAACGATTTTTTTATCATGGCTGGCAGAGAGGTCGCCCTCATTGTTGGCGCAAGCAGAGGGATCGGACGGCAAGTTGCCATTGACCTCGCAAAGTATGTCAGGTCCTAGATCACATAGCACTTCACGACCCTACTAACTGTCTAGGAACGGCTATGCTGGTACGTAACTCCAAAGCTCTAGGCGGCGCACACAGCTGATATTAGAATAGTGGTAGTCGCCGCCAAAACCACCTCCGATGCCTCCCAATGCAAGTCCTTCCCTCCAGACCCAAACTCCCAAGCCTCGACGATCAGCACCGTTGCTCGCGAAATCAAAGAAGCAGGAGGAGAAGCTACAGCGATACCAGTGGACACAAGAGATTATGAAAGCGTCCATAACATGGTCAACGAGACTGTAAAAAGATACGGCAGGCTGGACGTTCTGATCTACAACAGCGGCGCAATATGGTGGTCCTCCGTAGAAAAGACACCAATGAAGCGATTCCAGCTCATGCAACGTGTAAACGTAGAGGGACTATACGGCACAATACAAGCCTCGCTCTCCCATTTCGCGAAACAAGGCTGGAAAGGTCGGATCATCGTTGTCTCACCACCAATCTACTCCCGTTTTTTCAGAGGCAAAACGGCATATGCTATGGGGAAAGTAGGAATGTCGGTCTTGACGAAGGGATTGGCAATGGATTGGGAACGAGAAGGAAAGACAGGCATGGCTATAACTAGTATCTGGCCTGCGGCGGCCATCGAGAGTGCCGCGACGCAGAATCCGCAGACGGATCGGAGGGAGTTAAGGAAGGCCACAATCTATTCGGATGCTATACTCGCTATGCTAAGAGCGCCGGTTGCTGAGGTTAATGGAGCTCTGGAACTCGATGAGGATTTTTTGAGGAAGACTGGGGTCACGGATTTTGCTAAATATGCGCTTGTTGAAGGTGCACATCCTAGACGGATCATGCCGGCAGAGTTTCCGAAATTGAGAGTTGCAGAGCAGGATGACGAGGGCACAAGGATGGATAGTGCTAAGCTGAGAGAATCCAAGATTTGAAAGACTTCATACGAACTTCACCCACTCCAATGCTTTGGCCAGATGAGAGTCATAATCACGCTCTTTCATCTCTCCGGATCTGGCCCCTCACTCTCTCTTACGAGGACATCTTTTCATCACAGAGGCATTCGTTTCCTTCGATATCCTCGAGCCAAACTTCCATTTTCAGCGATTTCAGGATCGAACAAAGCAGAGGAGACAAAAAGATGTCCAGCATCTCAACATTTGCATACATCTAGCTGCGGATCCCAAAAAAGGACTGTAACGACAAAACCAAATTTTGTACTCTCTCTCTCTACCGTACCCCAAAGAGAAAAAAAAAGGTAAGAAGAACTGAGGATAGTCTTCCGATGCCGGGAATTGAACCCGGGCCTACCCGGAGCATGCCCATTAGTGAGAGCGGGTAATTCTAGCCACTAGACCACATCGGATGTCATCTGGAAGTACTTTCGTCAATAAGATATATATATATAATAAATTGCAAATGAATAATGAGTTTATAAACCGTAGGAATTTCATGATTGTATGGAGTAATCGCACGTCCATGCAGATGGGGAATCGTGGATATGAGATAAAAATGTTTATGATTTTCGCTTGTGATATCGATAAGACAAAGTTTTGACCATGATGAAGAAAACGATCCAACCAGCATCCCAAAACCTAGCATTATCAGACCAATATCACAACCCAGTGTATATCATAGCAAGCGTAAACGACAGGACAAAGGCCAACCCAGGTAAAGATAAAGACAAAATCTTACATCTCCATCTCGTATCGTATCGACTCACCTACTCTCACTCCTGTAAGACTCCGCATCCTCTCTCATACGACTCTTGTTACGACTCTTCCTCTTATAAATCTCCTTTTCCGCTTCCCTCGCGACAAGACCACCGACAATAGCCCCAATCGCCGTCCCCATAAACCCCTCTTTCTTCGCCTTGTGTCCAGTAAACCCACCAATGGCTGCACCCGCAATCGTCGCGCCCCATTTCTTAACCGGTGTATTGTCGTCGCCATCCCAATGGCCATCATGCATGCCGTTACCCTCATCGCTCTCACTACGACTATGACTCCGATCCCTTCTACTGTACCTCGGGGGAGAGCGATCGCGTTCTCTCGAGTCCTCGCGATACCTAGGCTCGGTTTGATACCGTTCCACCCTCCTCCTATCCTCATAATCTCTCTCAACCAAGTCCTCGTAAGATTTGGTCTTCTTGTCGTATTGCCCTCCATACCCAATCGATTTAGGTTGTCTATAGCCCTTCGCATAGCCTTTGCCCCTCACCGCGCTCTGCCCCCAATCGCCCCTCTCCTCATACTGATCCGAATACTCATCTCTTTCGTATCCATCATTCGCAGCTTGCTTTCCGTAGCTCATGGGCTCATACCGTTCCGTATCTGCGCCCCGCTCACTTCGCACACTGTCACCTTTATCGGTAGGCGGATACGGATTATCGCCTGGGAGATATCCGTCGCCTGGGGGAAAATTAGGTCTATTCTTCACCACTCCATCAAACAGCGAACCTTTGCCGTCGCCGCTCATTTCGTCGCCCGGCGAGGGTCGAGGTGCTTTCCTCTTCTGACGATGATCACGATAGGGTTTGTAGGCTCGATCGTAGACGAAGTCGTGAACAAGGTCAATCGCTGGAATTCCTGGCTACTATTTGCATCAGAAAAATGTCTCGCGCTGCTGGATGACAAGAGAGTACTGCTGCGTTCTGCTCGGGCATGGGAAGCGATAAGGGGAGGCTGGGGTGTATATTTCGGATGTGTCGGACGGTGTAGCTCACCTTTGCTGCCGAAAGACGGCGACTCTGAACACTATTATACTAGACAGTTTTGATTTTTTGGCTAATCTTGATGGGCTTATAGAGCAATGCAGGAATGCGCCCGTTGAGACGCCGTTTACTCTCCTCTCATGCCCGATGATGACATACCGCGGGCCTCTCTGCAGCCTCGGACTTGGCTAGGTTACTCTTCCGTGGGTGGTTTCAACTTGATCGCCACCACTGATGTTGGGCTGATAAGGATCCTTGAAGTGAAGACAAGCTATATGCTTGTCTGATTGGGAGCCTGTTCGGAAAACAACTACATATCATTGGCTGAGTCATGTGATGTTCAGCCTTGAATCTTTATGAATGCATAATCGTACATGACTGCGCTGCTCTCACCGTACCAAACTTGCCGATCTCTTCGAAAAAAGGTAGATGGAGATTCACCCTACAAAACGCCTCAAGGCTATGCTCGATCTGCAGGTATTATTGAAAAGTCCACAGAGTTCGATCCGACGGACAGGAACTAGCATATTGCAAGCAGAAAATGCCACCAGGAAAACACCAGACTTTGCCATCTAGCTCGTCGCCCGACAACCACGATGCTCCCATCCCCTTCATGGACAAGCCATCCACTAGTCTTCTGTACAGTTGGCGATGCAACATTTTCCAATGCTCGAAAAAGGTGTCTGTAAGCAGAGAACTTCCCATTTTCTGCATCTCCTGGAAGAAGTCAGGCTGGGCAAGTTTTGTCCTCCAATGAAGAATTTTTTCGAGACCCTTCTGCTGGAAAACGCGGTCGAATTATTGTCTGTCAGGAAACGAAGAAATGAAGTGTAAGTTCTGAATGTTGGACCCGCTGTTCAATTGCTGGCCAAGATATCCAAGAATTTGCAAGGTAAGTGGAGAGTGGTCAGCGTATTCAAGTCGCATTTACAATAAAAGCAACTCTTGTTTAGGATAACTTCGCAACATTCGTTTTGGTTGGTTTTGTTTGACGACTTGTCGAAATCTGTCCATGGTCAAGCCTCTTTCATTGAGCGCAAAATGCGTCCATGGAAGACGTTTCCACAGGGTTTCGCCGCGTAATCTTCCAGTATTCGCGTCAACCCCGATCGTTTTTCCACTCTCGCATTCCAAGGCCAGATACTGCATTACTCCAGATCTTGAATGCAAGAAGCGGAAGTCATGTCCAGCGTTTGGGAGACGCGTTGTCAACAAAGTGAACAGGGTGTGGGGAGGCGCAGCGAGCACGAATCGAGTTAGAGTCAGATTCTCAAAAATTACATCCCAGATCATGGTACACTGAGGAGCCATAAAAGAGGCTTGCAATCCAACTTCATTCCATGTTCCAGGTGCGTTTGTTTCGGTACAAACCACCGAGCTCTTGACTGATAATTGTAACCCGCGATTGGTCATAAAGGCGACGAAGGCCTGGATGCTGATGTATAATGCTTTTCAAAACTGTTCCTTAGACCACCATCCGTCAAATAGATCTGTACCGATAGTTCGTTTGAATATGTAGCCGTATGGATCTAGGACATTGACGCAAGCATATTCGAAGAGGTTTGGAAATAACAGCTGCCTCAACTCCGTGCAGACCAGAGACAGATCCTTGAGTGGATGATGGGAGCACCGGACGAGGCGGATCGTTAGTTCTTTTTCGAAATTTGTCTCTGACGGGGCCTCGTTCAGAGAGTCGACGATGTAGGTGAGGATCTGGAGTTGCAACTCACTCGGCAGCGACAGAAAGCTGGTCATGATTGCTATCTGATAGCATTGACTGAGGGAGTGGCGAGGAGGCTGCTCGGTGAGGGTGGAGATGAAGAGAGAGATCGAAATTGTTGTTGTTGTTGACTGAATTGAAATGTAACGAAGTTGTAAAGGAAGGAAGGCGCGTACAGGGGTCTGACACGTGCTCAATGCGACAATCTCTCGAAATAAGTACTATTAACTTTCAACGATGAGATATAATAGCTTATCGAGCTCCAACCAATATCAAAACTTCGGCAAGGTTGGGCGCATGGTCACGTGTACGATGGGTTTCAGCCTTGGGGAGGCACTGGGACGATCGGATATCCATCTCTTGATCTGGGGACGGATGACTCTAGCAATTCTGAACCATGTGGACTGAGCAATATGTAATCAAATTCGAGTCCCAAGCCTGATTGTAAGATGAACTAGACCAAGACTTCTGCGGACAAGGAATCCGCAGAATTAATCAGCAGGTCACAGAGAGCGTCCAGCGAATCAAGTACCATCAGCCTAAATTTATAATATTTTGAGGCGGTATCTAAATTCATCAGTAAAATTTGCTTGAATATGATCAGAAATCAGGAGAAAAGGACATATTCGGCTATAATTTAATCGAATCAGCGGTTTGCCGCTGGAAGAATAATGTCGAGTGTCGGAGTCAGACCATAAGCCTATCTCAGTAATATTTCATGGCAAGGAAAATAAGAACTTGGCTCCCGAGCTGACTGAGCGGGATTCTATGGGTTGTTCTCTTGGATTCAAAACCTAGATTAGTGATTCGGCGCAAGGCCGAGAGTCCTATGAAAGTTACATAAGGATTTCGAAAGTCGTTATAACTGCTCAGCAACTCAAATTTAGTCATCAATAGACAATATCCAGATCTTATCAAGCATAACTCTTCCAGCTTTCACGATTGCAATGGCTTCTGCATCCGAACAGACCGTCCTTGTAACAGGTAAGTTCAGGCCAAGACCAATTTCCAGAATGAACTAACAACAACTCTCTAGGCGCAAACAGATTCGTAGCCGGCCAAATCATCCACACTTTTCAGGCAGCAGGCTACAACGTCCGCGGTACCATTCACTCGCAGTCTTCCATCGCAGGAATCAAAGCAGCCCATCCCAAATACACATCTCAACTCTCCTTCGCCATCGTCCCCGACATAACCAACTCCGCAAATTATAAAAAAGCCCTTGCCGGAGTAACAGGGATGAAACATACAGCCTCGCCCCTCGCCCCTCGCCCCTCGCCTTCGCCCCGAAGCACATCACCACCGAACTCCTCGATCCAGCCATCAGTGGCGTGACTTCCATCTTGAAAGCTGCAAAAGAGTACAGTCCCTCTGTAAAGCGCGTCGTACTTACCTCATCCCTAGCCGGTGTTGCAGACATTCTACAAGGACTTCATCCTGGCTACACGTGCACAGAGGCCGATTGGAATACCATGACTTACAGCGAAGCACAAACCATGGACGGATCTACAGCCTACTGCGCTTCCAAAGGTCTCGCTGAAGCCGCAGGTTGGCATTGGATGAAAGCAAACTTTCCAAACTTCACATTCTCTGCGATTTGTCCACCGTGGATTTTCGGTCCACATATATCCGATATCAAAGATTTGAAGAAATTGAATGAGTCTACGCACGCACTCTACGCTTTACTTGGAGCTGAGAAGGTTCCGCCGACTGATTTTGCTGGATTGGCGGATGTGAGGGATGTTGCGTTGGCGCATTTGAGGGCGTTGGAGTTGGAAGAGGCGCAGGGGAAGAGGTTTATAGTTGGGTCGCATTTCGATTATCAGACTGCTATTGATGACTTGGTCAAGTTGGAGCCGGATTTGGCGCAGAGGTTGCCGAAGGGTGTCAGGGGTGCTAAATTAAAGGAGGAGGCTTATGTTATCGATGGGAGTAAGGCTGAGAAGGTTTTGGAGATTAAGTATACGCCTTTAGGTGTCACGATGAAAGACTCTTTTGCGCATTTGTTGGAGAAGGAGAAAAGTGGATAAATTGAATGGTTGGGGAAGTGGGGAGGGTATTAGAGTCGTCGCAAAATTGTTTTGTACTGAGGTAGTCATGTATGCGCCTAAAGAATAAATTACCTCCCAGCCTTCAATTGCCCTTCCTATTGAACCCTGCATGTTAGGCTCATGTTTACGTTTAGTTGTGGAATGGGGCTAGCTTTTTTTTCTAAACTTCTTCAAGCCTAGGATCGATATCGATGATGAGATTTGAAAAGAGCCTATGCAAGTAATTGAACAATTTCGATTCTCAGTTGAAGAGTGCTAATAGAAGCATACAGCTAACAGTCAATCAATATCCATTGGAGCATCCCCCAATTCCTCCTCATCCTGCTCGTCCATCTTCAAGAAGAAGAGTTCGGAAGAACCACCGTTCTTGTTGCGTGTAATAGGGTTTGGGAGTCCCTCAAGATCACCAGGTTCTCTTGCGGCCTGAGGATATTCAGTAAGATATTTTATCAGTGTTTCAGACTGAACTGAATGTCCTCCATATCGCTCTCGGGGGCCGGTTTGACAAGGGTATATGTTTTTTCCTAGAGTGGATTCATCGTGGTCAGAATCATTCTCCAATTTGTTCAACTTGTAGAAATTTCGACTGTGCCGATTAAGAACTAGATCATCGGCGAAGCCGAAGATAGTCAGAGCGTCTTTTGCAGGTATCGCTTTTCTTTTCCCCGCCGACGTGAAGTCATTGAAATTGAGGAAGAGCGCTAAGAAGGCTTGGGGATTATAATCCATTGGCAAACCGAGCATTGCCATGATTCTGTTTGTATTTCTGAGTCGAGTGAGATCGCTCTGCAGTTTGATATAATGTGCCGGTTTTATCTCTGGCGATTTGAAGGAACCCGAAGCCTCTTTCTCGTCGCCGAAGGAAACACATGTATTGTATGTCCCTTGGAGTCGTTCCAACTCTTTCTGTCTCTCTTGTTGTACGAGAAATTCATAACAGCCAGTAGAAGGACATTTCCGTACCTGATCGACTGGCTGGTGAGCGGCTGCATGCCATGACTCTCGATTCTGGCTTCGATGCGTCGTATGGACCTCAAATTGTCCCAGTAGTCTATCAATCTCGATTACTGCATCCATCTCTTGTTTGAATTCCGCGTCAGGCTGGCTGTCTGAAGCTGATGAAGTAGCTTCCCCTCGATGTTTTCTGAGTTGGCGCGAATAACGTTTCTTTTTGGCATCTGCTTGATTAAGTCGATAGATGGAATCGTACTACTCCTAAACCGTGATTAACAATTTCTTTCTCCGTAATATGATGAAAAACGGTGCATAGAGCTCGGAAGGGAGCATCTCAATTCGAGATCGATATTGCTAAAATTCTGGCAGCTTCTGCTCTTGCTTTGCGGGAAAGATCTCGAGTTAAACATGCTGTCGGAGCTTGAGCTTTTCATTCACGAGCATCCGTGTCTTTTGCAGCGCGTAAAGGAGTATGAAAAGAGATGATAGTTTACGCACCTCATGCATCTCAACCTGCTTAAAAGCATTCAACCAGTCTCGACAAAGTTTATCGATCTTTTCGTATGCCAGATCGCTATTCTGTCCCAAAACCACGGCTTTTATTCGAGGAGTCTCAGCACGAGTAGTTTTAAGGCTGCGATGCCTGTGATATTGTGCCATCTTTTCCCATTCTTGCCTGCGCTTTTCGGACCCAAGATGGTTTTCGAGCGGTTCCTGAAGATAGAAGAAGTTCTTGTGTTTGATGTGACGACAAGACCAGCAGATCCAATTTTGGGGTGCTTTATGTTTCTTGATAAGGTGCTCATCCAGATTATGTATGTTTTTAAACTCTTTGGGGCATTGAGTACAATAGTGTATCTCGTTAGCCATAGTTGCGAGAGTTGGGCTTGGTAGGTAATTGATCGGTTCAGCATTGTTCAGGTTGGTCCTCAATGTTTACGCTAACCTTGTACAAGAAAGAGCGATTGACGTCTTGCCGAGATTCGACAACTGCCACACCCACGATACCATTTCTACGCCAGAACATTGCTGTATTATGATCCATGAGATTGATTGCTGTCGGCTTACTGCTTCAAGCCTATGCCGAATGCCACGACCCATCAGCTTCGACCTCGTACCCAATAGTTTGAATTTTGGCAGCCATGGCAAGATACATAAGATTTTCTGCTTGCGTTAAATTTCGCACCTGTGTGAACGACTCCACCCCACTCATACGAAGGTGAGTGATATTTGCAAATACATACCGGCATTCATTTCGTAGCCATGAAAGACAGCGTTTGCCATTGGACCGTTACCGCCAGCTGAATCTAGAGAGTCGCCACACCCGTCCGCGTGGGTGAGCTAGAAATTGACAGCACCACACTGATGTCTCCGAGATTAATCGTAGTCCCAAATCATGAGGTAGGAAACAAGTTTGTTTTGCTGAGAGGACTGGAGAGAGAAGAAGCCCCTCATATCCATCTCGGTCCTTACAGGAACTCGGCATAAGGGCGATCGTGGTGAGGTACGGCCAAAGGGAGAGTGACTAATGACATTTTTATTTTGGGTAAATCCCTGTAAAGCCGATGAATGGGCGATGGGGCAAATCATAGTGATGCCCAGAGGATTGCTTGCGAGAGCTCGATTGCGCGAGCTGGGGGCCCAAATGTCTGGGCCTTTCTAGTGGTCTCGTAGGTTTTACCAAGCAAGATGGCGTCTTCCCTATGTCTACTAAGCACCTCTGCATAGTTATCGTGTCCTCGGCGATTAATCTTGGGCAGTCAGCTTCAACTACTTCGATCAGATCTGGCCTCGGTCTGCGGCGCAATCCTGAACATTCTAACCTGTAAATCCTGAGAATCCATGGTAAGTCGTGGTTGGAAGATGGCGTAGATATTTTGCGAGTGGCGACACGTGTTAACCGAAAGATGGTCAAGATTTCAGCCTGACCTGCAAGCAACACTGCTCAACCCTTGTAGAAACCCCGCTTCTCTTCAGGATTTGTTCGAACTTTTCAAGGCCTCGTTCTTGTTGGTGAGAAGACTGCACGCTTAAACTTCCCACGAACAAGCTGCGATAATCAACAGAGGACGGCATAAAGACCCCTGAGGTAGTTCAATCCTCAGCAGTGCCAAGACCGTTGACTGACACGACAACAGTCCTCAAGATTTTAACCGAAGTACGATGGATACCGAAGTACGATGGATGCCGAAGATCAGAAGACAGCCATCCGGATTGGGGACTCCAATTACAACGTGGACGCATCAAAGATACCATACCTATCTCATTTCGTTAGCTTCCAACGGAACGCGAAACCAGGCTCTTCGGAATTTGTCCACGACGCCATTCCTCTCTTCGATGTCGCTCTCAAAGGAGTGGAGTCAGGCTACCGCCACTGTTTCCGGTCTCTCCCAGCCGATCTCTCTCAATTTCGAATCCTCTGCGAAACCTATGAGTTCCTTTGCGTGGACGTTCAAGAAGAAAAGTCCATAACAGCGATCTTCGGTGACCTGAAGGCAGGAAAAACGGTGTATGAGCTTGAGTACAAGTGTTACAACTCGGTCAAAGGCAACAAGTCGAAGGCTCGGGACACTGCTCTTGAGCTCATCTACCTAATTCTGTTTGTGGAGTTCAAAGAAAAGGCAAAAGACACCACTAGAATTTACAATGCTTTCCTGTTCGTGATATCCCACTCAGGAACTTTCAAGTGGAAGACAAGGAAGATAGTTCGGGCGGCGTACGAGGATAGGTTCGTGGTATCTTCAAAGCAAATGGCGACGTTGGATAAGTGGAATAAGCATGGAGATAAAGAAGGTGAAGATGTGACAACAGAGGAGGAAGACAATGATGATGACAATGATTTCGGTGGGTATGATTCCTGATGCAACCTGGAGACGGGGCGAACTGTCGTGGTGGTCTTGAAAGCGTTTCGGTATAGCCCCTGTAAATTTAGCGGCCCCTCCCGATGACGGAGGCCCCACGAAACAATGACAGCTCCTTTAGCTCGCTTTAACATTCATTTTGACTGTCGAGTATAAAACACACTACAACTACATCTTGACCAGTTTCTCCTTCTACACGCTACGCCGCGCCTATATCTCTCTTCTATACTACACAATTCAACCACCGCAATGTCCAACAAACGAGTAAAAGCGATAGACGACTACGACGATGACGGTTATGACGAGGAATACGACGATGGCTATGACGAGCAAGAAGGTAATGCAGACGGTGAGAAGAGTACAAAAATCATACCACAAGTCACCCACTAATCCATCGACAGGCTTGAGCGCCGAAGACGAAGGTTCGCAACCATCACCCCACCTTCACTTCGACGATGGCGACTGATATCGGACATAGAAAGAATGGTACTTGGCACAGTACAGGTCAAGCAGGAGCTGGGCGAGGAATATACAGCAACAGACAAGGAAATTCAAGACGCGTTGTGGCATTATTTCTTCGACGTGGGGAAATCCGTCACATATATCAAGAGTAGGTCACAGTTATGGACAGCGATGGAATCATATTAATAGCCAGTGCAGATTTACGGAAACCCGTCGAGAAGAAGACGAAGGCAAAGCCAGTTTCAAAGTTCGACCAAGTGGCAAGCGCTGCCGCGAAGAAGGACATCAGTTCAACAACAGGTAAGATACATTTCTATTTCGCTCTGGGCATAACACACTACACATCATATATACATCTTCTGCGCTGGCTATCTATATTATGACTACCTCAGCTTCCGTGGCCCGGGTTAACGAAGGATGACCTCAGACAATTTTGGCCTCTTTCCACCTCCAGCTTCGCAGACCTGTTTCCCTTGTGTGGCAGAGTTCTTTCAGGATGTTCCTTGGGGAAAGGTACCTGTCTCTCGGCTTGCAAAGCTCTCGCATAGGCCCATGTATCCTCGCGGCGGTCTACTAGGTGGATCGTCCAAGCTCGCCAAACTGGCTGCGTTGCGAAAGCAGAAAGAACAGGAAAAGCAAGCTACATCGCTGGACACCGACGCAGGCAGATCTATTGCAATATTGGATCGTCTCAGTACAAAAAAGGAGAACGACAAAGACATCACCACCGCACTTTCCAACATTGCCCTTGATAAGCCAAAGCCCACGTTTCCAATTCGGCAAAAACGAGCAGCCAGTCCTATTCGTGAACCCGAGCCAAAGCGAGAGGAGAATCTGCCCCCTCCTCATATGCCGAAGTCTGAGCTACTAGCCCGACCTTCAGTATTCGCGCAGACTATTTTCGGCCAGGAAGCGCCGAGTGCAGGCGGAACGTCATTGGATGCATCCCGGCAGCCATCGCAAGTAGCCGAACGGCGAACCAGCGACACATTCACACTGCCATTCATGAGCAGCCCAGAATTTCTCAAACGCAATCCATTTTCAGGGCCAAGTCCAGATGATATTGTGCTTCGTGCCCAGAGCAAAGGTCCTGCGCATGCATGAATACATGCACCCATACTAATCTCCAACAGGAATCAAGTCGAGTAATAATGGAAATTTAACCAGCGGAATCACAAAAAATGTGGCTACTTTTAGTGTTCACGATGCACCAAAAACGAGATCGAAAAACCTCGACGTTGCGGACGAATTTAAAAAAGCCAAGATGAAGAACTCGGCCAGTTTTGTTGTCGTTGGTATGTGACTTCCCAAATTCCTATTCTGAACACCGGCTTACATGGATCAGGTCACGTTGACCACGGAAAGAGCACATTGATGGGAAGGCTGCTCTACGATCTTGGAGTGGTAGACGAAAAACAAGTTGAGAAGCTTCGTCGCGAGGCCAAGAAGATCGGAAAGTCGTCATTTGCACTTGCCTGGGTGATGGACGCAACATCAGATGAACGGGAACGTGGCATCACAGTCGATGTAGCAACAAATCATTTTGAAACCTCAAAGACACGGTTTACCATCCTCGATGCACCGGGTCATCAAGATTTCATACCCAACATGATAGCTGGAGCAAGCCAAGCAGATTTTGCTGTCCTTGTAATTGATGCGAGTCCAAACAGTTTCGAGTCTGGCCTCCGTGGCCAGACCAAAGAACATGCCTTGCTTGTGCGGAGTATGGGCGTTCAGCGCTTGATAGTCGCAGTCAACAAAATGGATGCCTGCGAATGGTCGGAAGATCGCTTCACAGAAATCAAGCAACAAATGACGGCCTTCCTCACCTCGGCCAACTTCTCAGCAAACACACTCACCTTTGTTCCCTGCGCCGGTCTCACAGGAGAGAACATCAACGCCAAACCCACGACACCCAATGCGGCGTGGTACTCAGGCACCACTCTTGTCGAAGAACTCGATGCGTCCGAACCTTCGAAAAGAAACGTCGAAAAACCACTACGGATGACTATCTCTGAAGTCTTCCGATCGAGTTTACAAGCCACAATCTCGGTATCTGGGAAACTAGATTCTGGAAGCTTGCAAGTAGGCGATGTGATCACCATCATGCCCTCGGGCGAGACTGCGACGATCAAAAGCCTCGAAGCTGATGGCTCAGCGTCATCGGAATGGGCAGTAGCGGGCCAGATTGCTGTCCTCAACCTCATTGATATCGATCCTGTTCACCTCAAATTGGGCGATATCATTTCTCACCCTTCAAATCGGATAGCGAATGTCAAGGAGTTCACAGCAAAGATATTGGCATTTGAGCATGTTTTGCCGATGTTTGTGGATGTACATCGGGGACCGTTGCATGTAGGTGGCAAGGTAACGCGGTTGGTTGCTGTGTTGGACAAAGTCAGTGGAAAGGAGCTGGGCAAGAAGAGGATCAGAGTTGTGCAGCCTGGTTCTGTGGCCAGAGTGATAGTCGAATTGGAGAGTGCGTTGCCTGTTGAAGCTGGTGTGAAGGTTATCCTGCGGAATGAGGGGCTGACTGTTGCTGCTGGGCTTGTTGAATAGCACGACCACGACTCCGTTGAGCTTTTGGGATGGTGGCAAGTAGATAGCCTTATTACATGCTTTACACTCCGAGAGCGGGCCACCTGCCCAAAAAAGCAATCCATCCCGCCTAAACAGTCGTTTTGGGCAGGCGGGTCGAGGTCACGATTTGTAAACATCGGAAACACCTTCCTCCAACAATCTCCGATAACAGGACTTGAGTTTATCTCCGATGGGGGGATATATTTGATCTCCGATACACTCCATAAAATATGACTCGCCTGCCCCACCAACGAAGTGTTGTAATGACGACAGACATCGGAGCTTCTGCCCTTCTTCAACGGCAGCAATATTCAAAGCCATATTCTGCCTTTTCATCAGCCTCACTCTCGAACCCTCCCCTCAACCTGAGTCGCAAATCGACCGTCGAACATGTCGTCTCCAAAAGAAGTGCGGTGGGGAATTCTCGCAACCGGCGGTATCGCTCAAACATTGTACGTGACCCCATATAATCTTTTCTTCGCCCTCCACATCTAATATCTCACCAGCACAAAAGACCTAGGCGTTGACCCAAAGACACGCGGCGTCAACGACATCAAACATGTCGTCGTGGCCGCGGCATCTTCGTCCTCGAAATCACGCGCAGAGCAATTCCTCAGAGATTGCAATTGCCCCACTGAAGCAAAAGCGTACGGCTCCTACGAGGACTTGGTAAAAGATCCAAACATTGATATCATCTATATCGCCACACCGCACTCTCACCACTACCAGAATGCCATGCTTGCTCTCACTGCTGGCAAGAATGTTTTATGTGAGAAGGCATTCACGACCAACGCCGCGCAATTGAAGAAACTCGTCGAGCTCGCAAAGGAGAAGAACCTGTTTCTGATGGAGGCAGTGTGGACACGCTACTTCCCACTCTCAGTCTACGTCCGCAAGCTCATCACCTCTGGGAAGATCGGAAAAGTTGCCCGCTGTCTTCGCTGATCACAGTAGTTCCTGGATCCCCGTCGACAACCCCGAAAGCGCAGACAACAAATCGCGAATGGTGAATATTGATCTTGCCGGTGGACCATTGTTGGATATGGGTATTTATGCTTTGACATGGGTATTTCAAACGCTTTATACAACGCAAGATGCTTCGACGCGTCAGGCACCGAGCGTTGTTTCTGCGATGAAGAAGTATGGACCTACGGGGTCTGATGAGATGGTCACGATGGTTCTCTCTTTCCCCCGCTCAGAAGAGAATGGAGGTGTTGCTCACGGTGTTGCCACTACTTCTCTTCGAATCAATTCGAACCCAGATGGGAAACGCGAGACCAGCGGTCCCTGTATCAGAATCCAAGGCGACAAAGGTGAAATCCAGGTCTTTCCCCCACCCTTCCGCCCCACAAAGACCAAACTCATCCTCACCGATGGAACCGTCGAGGAAAAAGAGTGGACGCTGCCTGGGCCTGGAAAGGGGAGCAAATGGTTCAATGGGTTCGGGACAGAATCGAACCCAGAAGGTGAGGGCCACGGTATGTTCTGGGAAGCTGACGAAGCTGCTACCGCGATTTTGGAGGGACGCAAGGAGGGCAAGTATGAGAGTTTGGACGAGAGTATCGTTATCATGGAGGTTATGGATGAGGTGAGGAAACAGGGTGGGTTGGTTTATCCCGAGGAGATTGAGACCACCAAATTCCCGGTGGACTTGAAGGGGAAGTGAATGTGCTTGTCAGATTGAGCTCTCTCTTCCAGTTGAGAGGAAGATGTGGCTAGTCAAGTCTACCATGGCAATGCGAATATCTGGGGACGTGTACTGGGTCTAGTTTTCCTGCAGAGTGCAAAAAGTATCCCAACTTCGTCCACTTTTTACTCCCAACGAGTGAGCTCTTCAATGATATGACGCTAGCATCTCCAAAGAAGTTTGAGACTACAAACTCTCCGGTGGATTTGAAAAGGAAGTGAATGTGCTGGCTTCACTTTTTACAAGTGGTGAGCTGGTCTTGACTGTGATGGCATTTTAACAGTTTCCCATGCTCTTTGGCCCTGCTAAAGTGCTTGATGGTCTGTGGATAATGTTTTTAGCTAAGGAAGACCCCAATAGTATTTACCTAACGTAATCCACCATCGAGCGGTACACACCACCGAGCGGTACACATGTTCGTATCCTCATCGATTAACCCACAATGCCACCACAACTAGACAATACAAAGGCCCAGAAAGAGGGTCAACTACTCCTTGCTCATCACGCTTATTTGAAAGGCCATTTTCCAAGTATTCGAAAGGCCGCTGATGCCTATTCTGTCCCATTTACTTCCCTTGCCTCCCGCCTTCGCGGACGCGCTTCACGCGTCGATTCGCGCCCAAATTGCCAAAAGCTTACGGATACGGAAGAAGAGGTCGTTGAGCATTGGATACTATCTATGGATGAAAGAGGTTATCCATTGACCGTTACTGGGGTACGCGATGCGGCAAAAATCGTACTCGAGCAGCGTGTAGGCTCAGATTGCAAAATCGGTGTCAATTGGCCTCAGCGATACATCAACCGCCGCCCTAGCCTCAAATCGCGATATTCACGCAGCTACGATAATCAAAGGGCAAGATGCGAAGATCCAGCCCTTATTGGGGCCTGGTTTCGGCTTGTACAAAACACAATCGCTAAATACGGCATCCTCAATAACGATATCTACAACTTCGACGAAACTGGCTTTGCAATGGGCCTTGCAAGTACCTCACGCGTAGTTACTGCCTCAGATAGGCGTGGCAGACCCCCTCAATTACAGCCTGGTGATCGCGAATGGGTTACGGCAATCGAATCGATCAATGCGCTGGGTTGGAGCCTCCCGCCGATGGTGATCTTCAAAGGCAAGGTACATATATCATCTTGGTACGAAAACAACAATCTACCGCCTGATTGGACAATCGCTTTGAGTACAAATGGATGACAAGCTTGGATTACATTGGTTAAAAGAGGTTTTCGAGCCAAATACAGCTGCAAGAAAGGTTGGTAGTTATCGACTACTAATTCTGGATGGCCACGGCAGCCACGCAACGCCAGAATTTGATCAATTTTGTGCAGACCGGATGATTATTACTCTTTGTATGCCACCGCATTCATCACATCTTCTTCAACCTCTCGATATTGGTTGTTTTTCGGTCCTCAAGCGTACCTACGGCCACCAAGTCTCGGAATATATGAGGCTTGGCATAAATTATGTCGACAAAATTGAGTTCCTTCACGCCTTTAAAATCGCTCGAATTAGTGCCCTCACACTAAGCAATATTCAACGCTGCTTCACTGCTGCCGTTCTCGTACCTTTTGATCCAGATCAGGTACTTTCAACCATCCAGATTAGGCCATCTACCCCTACAGCGCCCTTGGCCGCAAACCAAGAGCAATGGCAACCAGAAACACCTCAGAATCTAACCCAGTTAGAGCTGCAGGTAGCTACAATCAAAGGCTATCTTAAGAGACGTTCAAAAAGTCCACCAACACCAACAGATCAGGTCCTTAATCAGCTTGTCAAGGGCTGCCAGATCGCGATGCAAGGCGCCGCTTTACTAGCTGCGGAAAATGAGAAATTAAGGGCTGCAAATGAGAGGCAGAAGCGAAAGAGGCAACTAAAAAGGAGGTATATTGGTCAATCAAGCGCTTTAACTGTTGCAGAGGGCTCAAGCTTACTTCAACTTTCTAAAGAAGCTTCGGTTATCAGCAGTAACCAGGTTGATCAAGAGCCTTATATTGAGGAAGAACCACCATATGAAGAGGAGAACATTGTAATTACTTTTTTATTTGTCGCAGTGGTGACCATTTTGCAATCAACTGTCAGAAATATAGATAGGAATATTTAAAAATGAGAGATTTATTGGTGCATAATAATCAGGATTTATTGTTGTATGTAGGGCTCTGATGTGCCTGTGCCAACATCCACTGTATTTACAAGGGGTATAAAACCATGTGAGACCAAAGACATGGAAAATTCCCTTCTGTTTCTTTCCTGGGAAGTTTGATAACCGGACTAGTCGGCCTCTCCCTTCCCTTTCTGCTTGTCTCTGAGTGCTATTCGGGTCAACACTATAGCGAGGTCGATTGCTCCAAAACCGTGTCGTAACACCTCTGTGTAGAGTGACTGCATTTTGACCGTACCCAGGCGGGCCTGGGTGGGAGCGGTTATTCTGTAACTGTTGCTCGCCTTTCCCTGGCGATGACTTTCTGTATGTGCCCATTATTCTTGATCTAAATTCAAGCCTGAATTCGTTATCTGCTTCTTTACTGTTCCTCCGTGCTTATACCGTGTCTGTACCGTGCCTTCGCCCGCCTGTATCCGCATGCCTCTCGCCCTTATCCGAAAGGGCACCCAAGAATCCTCCTATCATCTTCTTTCCGCCTTAGAAGTTCTTCCCTACTGTTTGTTGATGGCACCCTGGAGGACCAATCCAGTTCCGTACCTAGTTTTCTGTCCGTGTAGGGTTGAAGGGTTTTATCGCGATATCGTGCGGAGGAGGATAGAGGTCGAGGACGGCTCGATGCTCGCCTGGTACGTGGGAGGTCGTTCTTTACGTTTGTTTGATTGATCCTGTTGTTGCCGGTGTGTCTGGGCCTTTTCGGCGATGGTGTGCTCGCGGTACGGTCGTGGTGCGACGTGGCCTCTTGCTGCGCGAGTGCGACGACGGGCAACCACCACGAGCGTGCGTTGATCTGATCGGCTCTGGTCACTGCCCTACATCTGAGATGTGGCGAGATGAATACAGGTTCGTAGCCTCCGCCTCGTACAGGCTCAGATTTCGACTTTGGAGGCCTATTGGTGCATAATAGAGTAATTGATGAGGATACGAAAATGTGTACCGCTCGATGGTGGATTACGTTAGTAAGTTGATACATGGGATCGGGATCACGTGAACGCTCGAGCATTGGCAAAGCGAGCGCTCGACACGCTCGATGCGCTCGATTGGCTCGATTGCGAGCGCCACGAGCGCAGGATTTCTTAGGAGATGATGGATCTCTATATATAGAACGAGACTCTGCTCCCTCAGTGTCTCGTATCTTCACTCTCTAGTTACTTCGCTATAGCTTTTAGTTACTTAGCACAATTCACGACTCTTATATCTTGTGTCGGCTTGCTAGGCTACTGAAACAACCACAGTGTTCAAGCACCTAACAAGACGCCACAGTACACGAGCCATGTGACGGCTTGCTAGGCTACTGGAACAACCACAGTGTCCAAGCACCTAACAAGGCGCCACGGTACACGGGCCACAGCAAGACCTATAAGTAGGCCTTGCCCCCAGCCCCCATTTACATAGCTACTTGTAGTTAACTATCACATTTAGTCCATACCCGATTGCTGCTCACGCCTTTCATTAGTTACTACTAGCCGTGTTATGGGCATGGCCCATGGTTGGTATAGGCTAAGAGCCTAAGCCTGATTGAGCCTAGTATAGAGAAAGAACCTCATTGAGGTTCTCTGTTTGTAGATACCTTCACTCCTTAACTGAATCTAAACAATCTTTGGCTACGAGTATGCTGCGTCTTTCCAGCTACCGTCCCGTAATATAGATTCAGTTCTTTACAAACCTAGGTGTACTTGATGCGTAGCAACAGTACCCTATCGACTCCTACAACCTACACCCCTACTACCGACGACGACCCAATCGCGAGCATTACGCAAGGAATCGACAAACTCTCAATGGCTCGAGCAAATTCGCCTGACACCGTATAACAATTGGTGGCAGCTCTGACCGCAGTCAGTGTTGATGGGAACACCGGTGCAAAAGCTATTGCATGGCCTAAATGGGACGGGAAAAGAGACAACTACACGCTGTTCAGATGGCAGATCAAGACAAAAATCACTGTTGAAAATGGGAAGCTTGGAAGCAATCAAGGAATATGCGCGAACATCTTCAACGGGCTTCCGACAGAGAAACAACAACGCGTCATCCAATGGCTAAGCAATGGAGAGCAACATGACAACTACGAACCCGAGTCCTTTATCAAGCATATGGACGACAAGTTCTTAGATCATGAAGCGGAAGCTAAAGCTCTCGACGAGCTGAACAAGATTAGCCAAGGCAGCAGACAACCGTTCGAAGACTTCCGCCAGCAGTTCGAACAACTGACATCGCAAGCTGGATCCCTAGCGCCGCAAAGAGCCTCAAAGATCACTATCATGAACAACGCGCTCAACTACTCCCTCCAACAGACCTTGAAATCAGTGCGATTGTCCAGGGACGACTACGACACTTACGTAAAAGATGTACAGTACTTCGCGATGAAGACAGAGGCTCTATCCCACCAACGCCGCTATCCAAGTACGGATAAGGAGACGCCAACAACTCGAGGGAGGCCACAATCACCCCAAACAGTCAGTCGTGACGCAGAAGGCGATATCGAAATGACTGGCATCAACGCCCTTTCAGCGCAGATCGCAGCACTGATAGCTCGGGTCGATACACTCGGAAAGGATGCGAAGAAGGACCGACGACCTAGAGCGAAATGGCGATCCCAAACAGAGTTCTTGGCACTTATACAAGCGGGCAAATGCGGGCGCTGTAAGAAGCCCAAGCACCACCCGAACGTATGCGAATTCCGACCAGCAACACGTCCAAAGACTCAGGTCACTGCGGTAATTACACAGCATACCGATGACTCCCTACAGGAAGCCTCATCAGAGTCGGAAAACTAGCTACCCTTGTGCATCGTCGCGCACGAGGGTCTGAAGTAGATGTACATGGCGAAGACATTACAAAGCTACCAGGCATAAGAGAAATCAAAGCAGCAAAGAATAGGATGGAAAGTACACCCTTCTTGATAGATACCTTGATCAATGGAACTTCTTTCACCGAATCCTTCTTTGATAACGGCTGCCTCCCTTATGCTGCTTTCAGCGAGAAGAGTGTCCAAACACATCGTCTACCGCGCATCCCAATTGACACCAAACAATTGGCACTGGCTAAAGAGAGCCACGAGAACGGAGAAGACCTCCGTATTACGCACATGACCTACGCTACGATCGACATTGATGGTCGAGCAGAGCGAGTCTATGGGTATATAGTGAAAGGATTGAGCTTCCCTATTATCCTAGGCAAGGCATGAGCAGAGAGAAACTGGGTGCGATATATAGCAGCTAAGAGAAAGCTGCTTATTGGTCAAGGATCCCAGCGCATCACGGTAAGAGAAAAGGGGTGGCTAGAACAGAACACCAAAGCGCGAGACCGGCTCGCTCACGTGCGGGCGGCTTGTCTAGTGTCAGGATCTGTATTTGCAGCTATTGTTGGAAGGGCCCAGCGACGGTTGAGAAGAGATGGACCGGATGGTACACAAGTGCTGGCTATCTCGATGTCGGATATCAACAAGGCCCTAAGCAAGTTAGCAGAAAGAAAACAGAGAAAGACTGAGGAAGAAATCCGACAAGAGATACCAGAAGAAATAGCAGAGCATGCTGATGCCTTTCTCGACGACGAAGACGGAGAGATCGCGCCCCATCAAGAGGGTCGCGATCACGTTATCGAATTGATACGAGATGAACAAGGTCGCGAGGCAGAAGTTCCTTGGAGCCCATTATACGGCATGTCGAGGGAAGAGCTATTAGTCCTACGAAAAACACTTTCGGACTATATGGACAAGGGCTGGATACGCGCCAGCAACTCACCAGCGGCAGCCCCAGTCTTATTTGTAAGGAAACCAGGTGGAGGCATTCGGATGTGTGTAGACTATCGGGCACTGAATCGAATCACTCGATCGGACCGCTACCCATTGCCACTAATCCGAGAAACCCTACGAAATCTAGCAACAGCGCGTTGGTACACCAAACTTGACGTCAGAGCGGCATTTCATCGGCTCCGCATCAAGCACGACGATGAGTGGAAAACGGCTTTTCGCACTCGATTTGGACTATTCGAATGGCTAGTTACCCCCTTCGGACTAGCTGGCGCACCCGCGAGCTTTCAACGATACATCAACGGAGTCCTACGGGAATCCCTAGATATCTGCTGTTCAGCCTACATGGACGATGTCTTGATATGGAGCGACGGCGACTATCTGGATCACATGGTTAAGGTTAACCAAATTCTTGCCAAGCTCAAGACTGCTGGACTTCGGCTAGACTTAAGCAAGTGCGAGTTTGCTGTTCAGGAGGTCAAATATCTGGGGTTCATTATCACTGCAGGAGAAGGGATCAAAGTCGACCCAGAGAAAGTTGCCGCGATTAAAGAATGGGAGGCTCCAGTCAATGTCACAGGCGTACGCTCCTTCCTAGGCTTTGCAAATTTCTACCGAGACTTCATCGACAACTTCTCAGAGCTCTCCGACCCCTTAATCAAGTTAACACGGAAGGCCGTCGCTTTTGTCTGGAACAAAGAACATGAGAACGCCTTTCAAGTCTTGAAGGAGCTATTCATCTCCGCCCCAATACTGGCTCACTGGAATCCAGACCTGGATACGGTACTCGAGTGCGACTGCTCTGGCTACGCGCTGGGAGGCACGTTGTCGCAGAAGGATATGAAAGGAAAACTACGACCAGTAGCATACTTCTCCCGCAAGCTCACTGCGGCTGAATGTAACTACGAGATCCACGATAAAGAATTACTGGCAGTAATCAAGTCCATTGAACACTGGAGAGGAGAACTACGCAGTGTTGCAGCACCTTTCAAAGTCCTTACCGATCACAAGAATCTCCGCTACTTTATGACAGCGCAGCGTTTGTCAGAGAGACAAGCAAGATGGTCGCTAATTCTATCTGAGTACCAATTCCAGCTGGAATTTCGCGCCGGAAAACTAGCGCAAAGACCAGACGCACTATCAAGAAGACATCAAGATATGCCACATGACAAGAACGACGAGAGACTACAAGGGCGAGTGGCCCAGTTGATCAAGGACGAATGGCTTCCTCCTCTTTCCGAGAGGACGACCGAAACAATCGCAATACAAGCCCTTATCTGCCCAGTCAATACACCGAATACATCCAATAGTACATGGGACGTTATACGGGAGCCCCAGCAAAATACTGGACTGGACGGTCGACACCAGCTGACTGCCGAAAACGGTCAACACCGGTCCACTACTAGGTACGGTCAAAACCGGTCAGTTGCAAAAGGATGCGATCTTTTCGAGAAACCAGAGTTACAACTTCTCTGGGATCGCGCAATAGCAGAGGACCAATCCTACGAAGCTATTCATACGGCTATAGTTACTGGCGAACGTTCCTTTCCTCCAGAGCTCAAGTTGTCGGTACAGCTACCCGAATGCGAAGTAGACGACCACGGCGCGGTCACGAGAAGAGGGATCCTATGGGTACCAGATTGGGAACCGCTGCGAACAACGCTGGTCCAACAAACTCACGATTCCCATGTTACTGGACACCCAGGGAGAGATAGCACGCTTGCGATTCTATCCAGAAGTTTCTTTTGGCCCCAACAATACAAGACAGTCCGGCAGTTTGTACGTAATTGCGACGTATGTGGGAGAACAGGAATATGGCGTGATAAGAAGCGAGGTCTTCTGAAACCACTTCCAATCCCGGCCCGCTTCCACAGCGAGCTATCAATCGATTTCATGACTGATTTGCCCGCGGAGGAAAACGGCCCAAAATACCTCATGGTTATCACAGATCGCCTCCTCAAAAGTGTTACGTTGGAGGCTATGACTACAATGAGCGCCAAAGAGTGCGCGAAAAGATTCTTACAATGCCACTATCGCTACCACGGATTTCCCATGGCATTGACGTCGGACAGAGGCAGCAATTGGACAGGTCGTTTTTGGAGGAAGCTTTGCGAACTTACAAAGATTGAGCAGAGACTCTCTACAGCCTTTCATCCACAGACCGATGGCGCGACCGAGCGTATGAACCAGGAAGTTCTACGCTATCTCCGCGCCTTCATCGCATACTCCCAACTAGACTGGCCAACGCTACTACCTACGGCTATGTTAGCACTGAACAATCGTGACTCTTCAGTCACAGGGATGAGTCCATTCTATCTAACCCACGGCTACCATGCGGAACCAATCCAGAAAGTACAACGAATCTCACCCAGTAACTCACCAACAGCCGATGCCGAGACCTTTGTGCAACGAATAGAAGAGGCACAAGAATATGCACAGGCAGCGATGGCCTGGTCCCAGCAGAAGATGGAGAACGACGCCAACAGGTCACGTCAAGCTGCCGAAACGTTAAAAAAGGGCGACAAAGTCTGGTTGAACCTTAGGAATATCAATACTCCGCAGCTATCAAAGAAACTGTCGTGGACGCAAGCCAAATACACTGTCGAGAACCAGATCTCCCCGATGGTATACGAGCTGGCTGACCTGCCAAGTGGTATCCATAACCGTTTCCACGTTGACCTACTCCGCCGAGCCGCAACCGACACACTGCCCTCACAAGAATCCGATGATACCCAGCCGCCACCATTAGTGCCTCAAACCGAAGAAACAGAGGCTGAGTTTGAAGTAGAACGTATACTTCGCGCAGAGAAGAAACGGGTTGGGCGAGGCTGGGTTCGTCAGTTATTAATCAAATGGAAAGGCTATGCAGATCCCGATTGGCAGCCACGTTCATTATTCACAGAAGTCGAGGACTTAGACCGCTTCGAGGCAGAGTATGGCAAGGGCGACGGTGTCGGCGAAGATATAGGAGCTCAAACAGGGGCCCGAAGAGACCGAGTAGCGGTGGCCAGCGCCTTCGAATCTGCTACAAGCTGGCAGAAGCGATGTATGGCGTTTGTCTGTTTGATTATCCCACCTACCACACCCTCTTTAGTCCTGCACACCCGGTAAGGAGGGGGGTAATGTTATGGGCATGGCCCATGGTTGGTATAGGCTAAGAGCCTAAGCCTGATTGAGCCTAGTATAGAGAAAGAACCTCATTGAGGTTCTCTGTTTGTAGATACCTTCACTCCTTAACTGAATCTAAACAATCTTTGGCTACGAGTATGCTGCGTCTTTCCAGCTACCGTCCCGTAATAGTACTACACCTATAGAGTTCGTTAGTGTCACGGGCTAGACCCTTGGGCCTTCATCTAGGCTTTGCCTATCTCTCTAGGGCAAGCTTGTGAATGGCTTGACATCTCCTATCAAACCTCGGAATGATTCTGTGGCAAGCTTGTGAATGGCTTAGCATCTCCTTCAAAAGGAGCTTGCAATCGTGTATCTATATTCTTTTCCTTAGCTAGATTGTATTGCACATTTGGGTGGTTCTCCCTGGTATCCAGGCATGATCTTAACCCGTCACAGTTAGTAAATTTGGGATCGTCTACCAGAAGTTTCGACGCAAGAGCCACGACAAGGATGCCGATTAACGTTTAATAACCCAGGTACGACCAGTGCGTCAGCGTGGCGAGTCTGAGTGCCAGTTTGACGACTACTCACTTTTTTTTTAAATTCCTCAATTATCCGATAGCCACAATATCACCCCGTTGCAATTCCTAATCTCCATTATAATAAAAATTATCTCAATTGATGACAGCTCTTGCTGGTGTGAAGAGCTAATAACTGTCGAGCTTTACTAACAAGGACATGTGTGGAACTGTGTTGGCGCAAAGCAATTGATCCAGTCAAAACTCGAAGAATATCCACGTGGATGCACAAACCACAATAGTATACCGAAAATCGGTAACATCATGGAGGTGAGCACTTTAAGAGATGAGGAGCGGAGGAGTTGACCGACGATGGGGATGAAATTTGGTTGGAGGTTGACAACTTCCATGTGCAAAGAGCTTTGAATGTTGTCGGCCATGTAAGGTAGGATGTAGGTACGGGATGGCGCTTCAAGACCAATAAGGAGCCAAGGCTTGTGGAGTGAGGGGATTGCTTTGAAAAGGTCGTCTGACTTGATTAATTTCAAAGAGAACGAGTATCTGGACAAAATGCTGGGCGTCCTCGGCACTTACCTAGTTTTGGGATTGCTTCATACATGATGAACTACTGACCTATATAAGTCTCGTATTCGCTGAGTTGTCGATGTGTTCGACAAGGCCGATGAATATTTGCCTCGTGGAGAAAGAGTTCCCACGCTATCACACTAGCTGATACTTTTTCGGCGATTCCAGTGTTAAGGGGTCAGATGTCCGGAAGGTAGAAACCTTAGCGACTAGATGTAAGGTTGGACCAGGTCCTACGGACATTGGTAAGGTATACCAGTATACAGTGATAAAATTCGTGTGGAGACATGGCTCTGCAGGTTGAATTGCCTATCATCCTTCTTCCATCTCGGTCTTCTTTTCCTTCCATGGATCTGTGCTTGAACCCTCATCTTTCTTCCCATCTGATGCTTTGTACTGAACAGGTTTCTTGACAGCTGCGACATTGTCTGTCAATTTTCTCCGCATCATCCCGCAAAAGCTGTCCCAAAGAACTTCGTCGAGACCTCTGAGCCAGCGAAGGGTGACCGTTCCCTCAGCTATCGATACACGGAACACCATCTCTGGAATCGACTCATCTGTGCTCAGTAAGGGACTGGAGACCGATGCAGCTGTCTTCGCTGAGGTTGCAGAGGACTCCGTGATGCTCATTTCTGCCAGCTTCCGCTTCCGACGTGCGGCGCGCGACCAGACATTGCCCTTGGAGATACCCACGCCTGTGAAATTCTCAGAATCGTATGACCAGTCGAGACCAAGTTCACTCAAAGTACTGTTGACGGCGCTCGCAAGTGCTTCCTTGGTATGCTCTGGCGCGGCGATTGAATACTCTGTTGGCCACATTTGGGGAATTGAGACTTCCTTGTTGCGAGCAATATCCTGATCGTCGTTAGTTACTGAAGTCCATCCTGCATATGCGGAGCGAGAAACCCACATTGCTGGGTTTCAGATCACCCCAACTCCAACCGATGACCCATCTTCTCGTCCTCTCCTTTGGATTCAGGATACCCACAGCCCAGTTTGAGCATCCGAGTTCTTTCAACTTCCTCACCACAATCGGCAGGGAAGATGCCTTGCCTAGCTGACTTGTATACCACTGTATCTTTGTACCAAGCGATTTACTCTCTTCAACCATACTCGAGACATAGGCAGCTTCGCCACCTCTCGTAATCATCTCCACATCGGCTCCAGTACATATCGCAGAAGGGGCACTATCTTTCTCGAACGTTGACATCATCTCCTCTTTCGACTCGAAGAAGGGAGGATTACACATTGTGAAGTCGGCCTTTTCAGTCTTCAATTTCTCCATATTCCAGAAGGGTTCGTTGGGCAGAGTCTTGACTAGTCTGATGCGTCGATCAAGGTCGTTATTGGTGGCATTGTAGACTGCATGGTTGAAGTTCTTGTCATCGATGTCCGTGCCAATGAACTTCCAGTTGGGACGAGCTGTGCAGCCAAGAAGGGGATATATGCAACTTGAGCCGACACCAATATCGATGCCCACAAATAGTCGAGATGAATCGTACTCGTTTTGGTACTTCTCACTGGTGCTGTCGATTAATCCCTGTATCCATCGAATGTAAGACCATCTGAGCAAGTATTAGCATGGGGCCAATGTGAATGATGAAGGTGGCACAAGCGGGCTTTAGAGACTTCGCTTCAGATGCCGGAATGTGCGAGATACGTGGAGAATTCCCATCCGGACCTCACTCTATAAACCTGATCAAAGCGGCCAATGCCAAGAAATGATGGAAGAACGTGGTATTCAAACTTTCATTATCTTTCGTCTCATTCTCTTTCAATGCTGAACCACATACCGTATCGGAATCTACAACCTCACATTAGCATCTATCCCTCTCATCGTCAGAATCGACCACTTACAGGAGGACACAATCGATCATTCGGCAGCTTAAGCTTCAACCCAAAATCCCGCTTCAACAAACTCTTCGTCAACTGTAACACATGGCCCGGGTTGTGGAAGTTGAAGGTTCCATTATTCAAACTCAGGATATTGGCGAAGTCTGGGTCCCGGAGCGCTATCTCTTGGAAATCGAGCTTCCGGTCGTAGTTTGGAGCCTTGAAGGATTTGATAGGGAAGTAGTTTGGCATGACCCGTTTCGAAGACATAGCCGCGTTGTGAATATTAAGGCTGAAGCAACGCGAATGATTGTGATAGTAGCAAGCGAGAGGCGTAGGAGTCGAGTGAGCGGAGCGTGTGTCTGTGATTACCAGGGTAAAGAGGATGCCTCTGAAAGAGGTGCCAAGAGAGGAGGTCTTTACTGTTTTAGGATCTCAAATGAGAAGAAAGCATTGTTGATGGTTTGAAGGAAATTTCGGATCAGAAGCAGTTGTCTCTTCGATGTAAACATACACATATCACGTGAACGTATACCATCGACGACGCGAAAGTTCAAGTTGTTTGTTTAATGTTCCCATCATTTGCTTGTCTATCTTTACAGGTTCTCACTTCATCGATACCTTCTTCTTTTTACAAGGTTGCCAATAGCCTGATAACCAAGTAGCAATTGACCGATTACTCGCACTGCCGAATTGCCATCATCCGTGTGCCAATCTGCCCCAATGCCAATCTACTCCAACTTCTAGCCATATCTATACTCCGCCGAACTCAAAGCCTCTTAGTCTCTCGGCCACTTCAATGCATGTGACCTTCCAGTCTTTGTATTCAACCTCATATCGACCATCCAAAACTGCCGTCAAACTCATAGATACCGGGCTCTTCACCAAGGCGAATCTGTTCGAGGGTTGGCACAGTGAATGACTCGTAGTATTTCAGCAGGTCATCCATATCTTCTTCGGTCATATCGACGAGGTTTTCGAAAGACCAGGCATCGGAGACTTTGATCATCCTGCGGTTTGTTAGTTCCCATGGAGGCATAGTCGTCGAAAGAATAAATACATACCATTTCATCCTCTTGGGCCCCTCCTCAATATTGGGCGCAACCTTCCTCAGCTTCTTCCTCAATGCGCCAACCTGCCTGATCGCTTCTCCCGTATTGGCGGGCAGCATTGCCTGGATCTTCCGGCGCGTGATGTTCGCCAATCTAGGCCCATTGCCATTTGTGCTTATCATGATCTGCAGAGGTCCGTCCCTGTGCTCGCTGCCGAAGTAGAAGTCGCATTCTGGCGGGACATCGGCGATGTTTGCAGCTATCCTCAATTTCTTGCATAGCTTCCACACCTCTGTCGACGCTGCCGGATCGTCTACGGCGCACATGACCATATCTACGCCATCCAAGTCTGAAGGTTCGAAATTTCGATCGACATGCGTGACTTGTTTCTGCTCAACGCGGTAGGCGACCTCATCGTTGAGGCCGTCTGCCGGGCAGACTACTATGACGTTGGCATCGGCGTCGAGACATTTTAGAATTCGGCCAGCGGCGACCTGACGAAGGTGTAAGAAGATAGGTCAACTTTTAGGGCGGATGTTACGAACCTCGCCGCCTCCTATGACTAGCACATGTTTGTTTCGTATTTGCCAGGCAAGAATAAGAGAACCGCCAGCCTGGACTTCGGGGAATTTGCTCATGGTGGAAGATGTAGTGGTTGATACATGGAGACGATGGATGGCGTGGTTGATTTCGAAAGACTTTTGAGATTGACATTTCCGCTGCGAGTGACGCCAATGGGCTAACCTGATTGAGCGAGTATAAGACAGTCCGAAGTCGATTTCGCAGCCTTCTCATTTCAACAAGATCTACCGGGAGAAATCCATCTCTTGCCATGAAAACATCAGTGTCTGGCTTTGAAGCCCGTCTTGGCAAGATTTGTCTTCTCCTGCTTTTTGAACAGGCACAGGTGTAGACGACATTTATGCTCAATGTGTAGTGGTGAAGGTACTGTACAGCTCGTGCCTATCATCTCCTTCATCTCTGTATGACAGTTGAATGGATTCTTCCAAGGTTCCTCATGTCCCGCCGTCTCCTCAAAGTCATCAGCTTGTTTTTGTACTGCCTGTTGCATTGGCATGCAAGCCATCATTTGCCTTGTTCACTCAGCAAGCCCATTGCAAGCCCATTGCAAGCCAAAGTCGTACGAGGGGGTTCTGCCGCTTGGAAACTGGCTTCCCAGCTCCTCGCTTTCCTCCATCTTCCCTACTCATCAGCGGTTGAAGCAATCATAGAAAAGCAGGCGAGATGAACAGCAACACCTCCCCAGCTCAGTCTGGTCCTGGATATCCATGCCCAGTACCAGCTGCACAGCCAGTTGTTCGGAAGCTTGTTCGCAAGGCCATCGGAAATCCCCCTCCATCTTCTGGCCAGGAGCAACAACCGGCCTTGAAAACAGGAACATCACGCAGTGCCAGCGTAGATATCACTACCTCCCATCAGCAAGGAAATCAATCTCAAGCGCCAGAATTACATCGGAGCAATACAGCAACTTCGGCGTTATTTTCTGCCCGAGATAGTGTTTTTAGCACCAATGCGCCTTTGTCACCTTTCACGAACGTCACTACACCCAGTCCACTAGCTAGTCCGTTACAATTGGGTTATGCTGTTCAAGCAGTAGCACCACCACTGCTTAGCCCCCTAGCAGTTTGCGCTGGTTGTACAGGAGGTAGGTTTCAATTCATTCAGTGTCAGGCAGGCCATCAGAACTCGCATCTTGCTCGCTTGAGATGGCCGTGAGTTTGCTGACAAGCTTAGCTATCCAGTCAACAGGCATAACTGTACAGTGCCTGGTTTGCAGTTCAGCGAATCAAGCGAGCGTCATCACGAGCCTTTGCCTTCACTGCTACGCAGCGTGCGCTCCACGTACAGGACACAATCATGATACGTCCTTCTTTGGTTGTGATGCAGACGCAATCGTCCAAGACAACAGGCTTCCGCCCGAGCTTTGGACAGTACGGAAGAACTCTTCAGCCAAAACATGGTACGAGCATCGTGCCTCAGGTTTCAGGACATGGATCATTCCCATGACTGCAGTGGTGGGATTGCCGCCAGGATGGGTACATATGCGTGATCCTCAAGGGAACATTTATTACCAAAACAACATTACTCGGGAGACGACAAGAGTCCACCCTGCAAATCTTCCTCTGGGATGGACAGAAACAAAAGATCCCGATGGTAAACTTTTCTTTCTCCACCATGAACTACAGCTCGCGTCGTGGTGTCGCCCAGGACAGCAGCCAGTCTTCGCGGCTGCTCCCGCGTCCGCGAAGCTCATTGCCATACCGAACAGCCAAGCAACTCAGTCAGCACCAAGCAACACACATCCTCAATTGATGGCCATGGCACCTAGGCCGAATGGTCAGCGTCAAAGAGCAGCCGCTAAATCTCGACCAGGCCAGCAACAGGTCACTCTCGCCACTGCCACGGAAGCCACAGTCAATCTCTTTGATCCATCGAATGGTGGAATTGTTCGGAACACCAAGATCGTGAGTCATATTGCAGGCCACAGTGCCAAAGGCACGGTCAAAGCAGTGGCTCAGAACCAACGTCTCCAATCATTTGCGCGTGAGACTGGACTAGCGACGGCGAACAAGAAAGTCGAGAAGGCGTGGCGCAAAGCTGCGAAGGAGGTGTCTTCTCTTGACGGCAACCGCAGACAGGAGATATATGTGACACAGTCTGGACCCCAACGTCCTACTCAGCAGAATCCGAACTTGGTGTCAAGTCCTGCGATTCAACAACGTCCTCCATTACAGATACAGCCTCACCAGGTACCAGGACAGCAACCCCTATTACAGCCAGCAAAACAACAGACCCTAGTCGGTCAGTCACAATTGTTACAGCAAGGCCCATCGCAACAAGGCCGACTTCAGCAGCCTCAATTGCAACAAAACCTGTCGCAGATCTTTCAATTACCTCAGGGTCAGTTGCAACAAAGCCAAACACAGAATAACCAGACTCAACCCATTCAACAAATCTTAAATCTGCCCCATGCACAGCAGAGTCAAACTTACCAAAGCCAATTACAACAAGCCGCTCAGAGTCAACTACAGCATGCTATCCAAAGTCGATTGCAGTCAGGTCCACCACAACAAGGGCAAGCGACGCAGTTCCAGAACCAGTCTCAAGCGCAGCAGAACCAATCTCTCATGGGCCAATTACAACAAGCTGCTCAAGACCAAGTACAGCAAGCTATTCGGCAAAAGTTGGCACAGACACAATCGAACCAGGCTCAGCAATCTCAGCCTCAGCCTCAAGCTCAATCTCAGACGCAACAACGCAATCTATGTTTCAACAGCAGCAAGCGCAGGACCAGCAAATGCAACAAATTCTCCAGCAGTCAAAATTGCAAGCCCAACAAAACTTTAACCAACAATTGCAGCAGCAGTTACAGCAACAACAAATTGCTGCGAGACCAGCATCTCAACCTCAACCTCAATCCGCTCAAACCCAACCAAGTCTCCTCGATCAAGTTGTATCCGTCTTTCAACAACCAACCCAGCAAAAAGCACAACCCGTATACGTGGGTCAAGCCCCAGCTCAAACGGTCTACATGGACTCATCTCCCGCCCAAGCGATCTACATCGATCAAGCGCCCGCCCAGACAGTTTTCGTTGACCAGTCAACCACTTACGTCGATCCAACGGTATACTCACAAGACCAGGTTCTCTACATTGATGGTGCCGCTGGAGACGTGAAGGTGGAGGTTAATATCGATCAAAGTGTTTACATGGATCAGAGTTACACCGTTGTTCAGGAGGAAGCGGTGATTATTGAAGATGGGAGCTGTAATCAAGTTTACGAACTACAGGATGATGGATGCGTAGATGGTGGATACGAGGTCGATACAGGAGATTGTGGTGGATTCGAAGATACAGGCTTTGAATTTTGAATTGCCATGATCGTGGAGTGATGTTATGAATGGAGTTTCCACTCCCATGGTGAAACTGATCGAGTCTTAAATACATCCATTCCAACCTCCCATCTCATCAGACTGCCCTCCCTGCTCCCATCTCAACCCCTTTACCCATCGTTTTTCCCACCCACCTTCCTCCCAATCGCCTCACTTTCCCAAAGCTCATCCCCTTCCAAAACAATCTTCCCCTCCCTCTCACAAATCCCCACAACACACCCCAAAACACTGACCCCCATCAACGCCCAACAGCTCACCCCAACAATACCCGCCTCCAACCCCAAACCGAATTCCACCCACCAAAAATCGGACCAGCCATCCTCATCCCACTCGATACCGACTGCGCAACACTATGTATCGTACTTTGTTGGCATTTCTGGGAGAGGAGGAGCATGATACCGGTCCTTCTTTTTGGGTTGGAAAGAGAACGAGGGTATGTTGTGAGTCTGGCGAGCTGGTGAGTTGAGTTGTCGTGATGGGAATAAGAATATTGATTACCTCAAGAATAGCTTTTAATCATCTCCTGAGATTGGGCATCTTTTGTGCGGTAAGTGTTTCAAAGGTATCCGTTGCTAGAATTCGCGGGTTGCATTATTTCCATGCTCGATGTATGATGCCGCAAGTGGTTATCTGATTCTCCTACAACGGGCTCGAGGCCAGAAGTAATGAGCTCCATGCATAATGGAATTCTTCTTTTCTTTTCGCGTTTTTACGCGAGGAAGTAGTACGGGATGGGAAAAATATAAGCTGAAATAGACAAGAACTGCAAGAACAATTGCCGATTACGAATACTTCCACTGCGGCCTTCAAATCAGATATGAACCACGTCCCAGACATACACCGTGCGCTCTTACCCCGGTCAGTCTAGATTCGCTGCAAGAATTTATTCTCATTCTATTGGACAGAGTAGCAGAAAGCGTTCATCGGATTTATGATTCCAAAGCCTCCAGCCGCTTCTCGCCTAGAGATGAGTTTATTGAAGGAAGGCGGATTAATGTTACCAAGACCTCCATCATCGAGATAAAAATCGAGGTTTTACTACGTGAAAACTAAGCATAGAGATGAAAAAGAATCTGTGTGAACGCTTCTCTCTCCTGTCACCTTGAATATCTATTGTTGTGATAGAACCACAATCACTCTCCGGCCAAGAGTTACTGTTCTGACGGTCTCGCTCCGCTGCCGGTCAACTCCATGGCATGCAATACCAAGGTTGATCAGGAACCAGGTCCTTTGGCACTGTGGATGGCGAATTCCTGGTCAGTTTCTTGAGCAGTCCCAACGATGAAGGGGTATTACATACTGAAAACACACGTCGTAACTGTCCTCGATGCAATTATCACCAGGGTAAGCTCGGATCAGATCTCGGCGATAGATATTCGCGAAGCGAAGCGGTTTCCGAGTCCATTTCCTGTGAATGACCTATCCTTTTGTGAACGTCCTTTCGTACCAAAAAGGTGTGTTGATAGGCATCATTCGAGACCCAGATAGAACAGCGTTATTTAGCGCTCAGGCCTTGATACCAGAAAGATTGTATGCCAATGACATGACCTCTTTCAGCCTTGGTCTATGTTCACAAGTAGCAGCAGTATTGAGTTGGAGCGCTATTGAGATCGATGAAGGGTCTGCACCATTGTTGTGAGGCAAACCAGATGTAGCAGCCACTTCATCCCTCTACGGCTTTCCACTCGACGCAAACAATCCACACCTCACCAGCAATCTCCTTATCCCAGCGAATGTGTCCAACGCCAACAACATCGCCAGCCTTCGGATCACTTTCAGAACTTCTCTTCCTTCCCGGTCCGGGTAGAATCAGCTTGACTTCTCTGCCATCAATCTCACCTTTGACAAGAAGCATGCCATTTCTCACAGAGCCTGAAGTCTCCAGGATTCGAACTGGTGTCAGCTCGGGAACAGCACCTGCTAAAGACCTTCGGCTGTGTGTGTAGGAGTGCATTTGCGAGACATCAATAATCCATTGACGAGCTGTAGAGGCCATGCCTCCCGGTATGAACTTCTCTTTTCGCCTGTGTGGGGAGAAGACTTCGGGAAGGGGTTCTGATGGTTCTACTGGCTGCGAAGGAGGCATGATGAATTGTGGGCGTGAGGCAGTCAGTGGATGCTGCATGTTCTGTTTGCCAACTGATGAACTATTTCCAGAGACGAACCTTCGAGGTGTAGCATGTTCGAAACCCAAGAGACGAGGCCGCTTGGGTGAGGACGGGTGTTCCTGTATCTCTTCTTCAAGACGAGTGTCGACACGGTCCATGACCATGACATCGTCTTCATCGTCGCGTGCACCTTCTTGTGATGAATCTTCAATGATTTCTCTATATGCCTCTTGTCTTGGTTGTATGACTGCTGGCCTAGGCTTCGGAGGGGATGGTATAGGCACATGTTGTCTCTTGGGCTTTGCGAAGGCGAACTTGGGCGTCGCATTGAATTGCTGGGATCCTTTCGGTTTCGGCGTCACAAACTGCGTAGGAGATGGTCTCCTCAATGGTGCTTGCTCGGGGCGTTGAGGAGTGGCGATGGTTTGGAACCGGAGGTTGGAGGGAGGTTTCGGTGTCGCCTTCTCCTTGGGGGGCTTGCTGGTGATGAAGCGCCGAGGAGACGGAGTCTATCATCGCATTAGCATTGCCTTCCCAATGGAATGAATGAATGGGGATGCTATAACGTACAGAAGGCGGTGCCGGCATCTTCGTTGATAATTGCGCGCTGAGGGTAGCTCGAAGAGACGACGAGATGCATCGCGAGCTGAACACGAACTCCACGTGACTGACACTTCAGCCTTTCTTAATTTCGACAGATTATTTACTCCCGACTGGTTTAGAAACTCATGCTCTTGTGACAGGAATCGTCATATTCATCAGGCCGATTGACTCAGTGTCATGGTTCTTGCTCTCTTTGAATCCATCCAGCCTCTGTTGAAGCCCCACGAATCTAAACATAGCCCACAATCGCACTCACTTCTCGAATGTCGGTAAGCTAAAGATTATCTAAGATGATCTCTCTTGACTACCATATTCTGAACCAATGATAACGCGCGGGAAAGCTTTTCCACGACGAGGTTGGTGCTCTCAGCCACTAGCGCTCAGCCTTGCCATTGTCACACCAACCACACAAACCCAATCAGTGAGAGGAAGGCTAGGTCAATGGAATAGAATAGATATATAACATCTCCCTCAGGGAGCCCTTGGGATTATCATTCGTATCATCCTATCAACAGTCTCTATTCATCCATCTCTACTTCATTGCTTCTTATACATATTGTAGAGCAACCAATCAGTACATACCATCATTCTCCCAGGGATACTTTGTTGCCAATCATCTATTAACTATCTCCGCTTTTTAAGATGATCACGTCAATCGGCCCATCCCTCCTCCTCGCCTTCGCAGCTTCCACTTCTGCAAAACCCCACGATTATCCTGGATACAGGAACACATCCACGCCCATCATACCACCAAACACAACAACCCCTCACAATGCGGCGACATTTATTCAAATACCAAGCAAAAACTCAGGCTCATCCAAGCCTGTGATTATAGGACACGATTACCCAATCCCAGCAAGCGCAATCTCGGCCTCATCCAAGTCTGTGGTCGTAGGATACGATTACCCACACCCATCAAACATAGCCTCAGCCTTATCCAGGCCTGAGGTCACAAGATACGATTACCCAATCCCACCAAACACAACCTCAGCCTTTTCCAGGCCTGTGGTTACAGGATACGATCACCCACACCCATCAAACACAGCCTCAGCCTTATCCAGGCCTAAGGTCACAAAAAACAATTATTCAATCCCAGCAAACACAACCAGCGTCATACCCATCGAGCCAGACACAATAGCGACCTCCATATCTCTCAATCACGGAAATGGATACGAATATCCCACTCTTCCATCATCATCGTCCACACCAATGAGTTCTTCAACTTCCCCAATTGTGACTTCGATAAACTACAGCTACCCACCCGCCCACATCACAATCCCCACCGCCCCAGTAAAGTCTAACAAAACCTCAACTTCCACCTCCTCGACCTATGGATACGGATACGATTCCCCGGCTCCTCACCCAGATATTACAACCCCTATCGTCCCGGTAAATCCTATCACGAGCTCGATTTCCACCTCAGCTGATGGATACGGATATGATACCCCGGCTCCTCATGACACCCCAGCTCTATATCTAAATATCACAATCCCGATCGCTTCGATAAAACCAATCACCACCTCAACCTCCTTACCCTCATCCTATGGCTACGACTTACCCTCTCCTCCCTTCCCAGTGAATAGCACTATTATCGCCTCAGTAAAGCCTATTACAACCTCAACTCCCCCAACTTCAGCACACGGATACGACTACCCCTCTCCTCCCTTCCCAGTGAACAGCACCATCATCGCCCCAATAGAACCCACCTCCAGCTCAACTTCCTCATCCTCAGCCCAAGGCTACGAATACTCTTCAGCCCCCTTCCCAGTCGATAGCACTATTATCGCATCAGTAAAGCCTACTACAACTTCAACCTCAGCCCAAGGCTACGGCTACAGCTACCCCTCTCCTCCCATCCCATTAGACAGCACCAGCACCGCACCAGTAAACCCAATCACCACCAGCCCATCGAACAGCGCAGTGACGGGATATGGATATGTTGCGCCAACTGGACACAGTTCTTCGACGACGATTTCAGTGGCTGTGAGTAGCCGCACGACGGGGGCGGCAATTGTACCGACGACGAGTGTGAGTCCGGTGGGCACCACTAATGGTGCTTCTTCTTCGTCTTCTTCTTTAACAATGGCGAGGATGGGATCAGTTGTTTTGGGTGCAGTTATTGCTGTGGTGTTGATTTGAATTTTTGAGTGATTTGATGAAGTTTACGGAGGTTTTTGAAAGGCCCATTGATTTTGGAAGTTGGAAGGGATATCACTAGGCGCTGGAGTTCGGGGCTGGAAAGAGTGTAAGGTCATGGACATGGGCAAGGACAAGGCAATGATTGGATCTTGAAATAAGATGAAATAGATAGTAATGCTATGGATAATACGCAACCGATTGCAATGCGTGATTGAGGGAAGTGTGAACCATAGTGATCATCTTGAAAAATTCTCTGAAAGGGCGACTTGAAGACTTGTGAATAAATGGAATGGTCCTGGCATTCCTCGTGGACAATGGCAGAGCGGGGCGGAGGCATTTAAAAACAAAGGCCGTTCATCAATCTCGACTAGCATATCCAGGTTGAAAATACTTGGGAAAGAGGATATGAATAAATCGTTGTTAGAACGTAGCGAAGCCCACCCCATAGTATCTTACACTTCACCAAACCCCCAAACACCGTGTCACAACGCCTTGAGCAAGAAGAGTAGTTGAAGAAATAAGAAAGGTCGTTAGCAGTTGTACTTGAGCACATACTCGATGGTGTATCGAAAGAGACTCAGCTTTCGCGATTGAAGAGAATGAGAATGGGCTGGCCACGGCAATTTCTCACCAGCCTTCGCACCAAGACTTCAGCTGAACAGAATCACCTTGACGCTTGGGTTCCTGGTACAATTACATCAATTTCCCGGGAAGAGAGGAGAGAAACCGAAGGGGAAATCATGCCTTCGAACGGTTGAAGAACAAGGAGGAAAGAGGGCGCGACGTGTTGTTGTTCGAGCATTGGTCCAGGGATATTGCTGGTAGGATCAGGTCGGGACTCGGGACCGTTCCTGTAACCATCTCCACCGCGGCCGAACCAGGCACAAAGTCGGACCTACTGTGTCTGTCATGTTTGATCCAGGGGTTTGTTGTGGTCGACCTCTTCTGGATGTTAGTCGGCCGTTATTTTTCTCTGTTGTGAGACGCGTCTTGCTCCACAGATGGCGGGAAGTTGCAGCGTTGCAGCGTTGCAGCGTTGAAGCGTTGCAGCAGTTGCAGCAGTTGCAGAAGGGACAGAAGACGGTGTTGATGCGTCTGGAGTATGGACGAAGACGGGCATCGTGGTACGGATGATTGTTGGGTCACTTGGGTGGGTTCTGGCTGGCACGGCTGGGAACTGGCAGTGGGAACAGAGCGAGTGTTTTACATGTTTCGATCTGCTCTCGTCAATCGCGTCAGGCGTCATGCCCCCCCAGCGGGGCCCAGCCATCGCCAGCCACCCCGCTGAAAACAGTCCAAGCTCCCGTCCAGAATAACAAACATCGACTTCTCCAAAGACTCCATGGTCGATAGTCGACGATGCGATATTGAAACCCTTCCCAGTGCGACGCGACGCGAGATGAGAATGGCCTGAGGACAGACGTCTACTAACAAAAACAGCACCGCCCCGGCTTGAGCATTCCCCATCATTCGCTTGCTTCCGTAGGACAAGGCACTCGGACAGAGGACCCTATTATACCCACATTCCCTAGATCATCGCAATCCAATCCCTCCAGGCAACACGTCCAATTCTCCGAGACCATCCAGCTGCCATGGTCCGTTCAAAGATCACGAAGCTCGCTGCTGTCAACCACACGGCCGGCATCTTCTCAGACATGACTGTTGACGGCCCTGAGATAGGCACCCTCGTGTGCATCGTCGACCGGGCGAAGAACCTGCCCAATCGACGGTCAATGGGAAAGCAGGATCCATACTGCGCGTGTCGGTTGGGAAAGGAAGCGAAGAAGACCAAGACGGACAAGAGGGGAGGTCAAACTCCGAGATGGTAAGCCCCGTCATGCTATTCGACTCAAGCTTTCTACTGACGCTCCAGACAGGGACCAGGAACTGAGATTCACCGTTCACGATTCCCCCGACTACTACACTCTCAAGGTGTCCGTATTCAACGACGACAAGAAGACCGAGTTGATTGGGGAGACGTGGGTCAAGCTCGAGGATGTTATCGTGCCTGGTGGAGGCCAAAATGACATCTGGCACAACCTCAATTGCAAGGGCAAATACGCAGGAGAGGTCCGGCTGGAGATGACATACTACGACTCACGTCCCAAACCCGAGAAACCCGTTGCAGAGACTCCGCGAGAGACGTCAGGCTCCGTTCCCGTGAAGAGAAGACCTTTGCCAAACAATCCGGGAAGCGTCACGAACTCGCCCCATGAGAGATTGGCTGCCTCGGGACCACGAGAACTGGGAACTCCCTCGCGTCCGATCCAGCCTATTGCGCGTTCTTCAGGAAGTACCCCCAGCAGCCAGCGGCGAACTGTGCAAAACAATCAACAGCCTCAGCCCGCCGAATCGAGGAAGCCAGTCGCTTCCGAGCGCTTCTATCCAGAAACTCCAGATGATCCATTCATTCGGCAGCCGGTGCACCACCAACAGCCCCAGGAGCTATACCATGACCAGCGCTCGAATTCGGGTTACACTGCTCCACCAAACCCGGAGCCTTCTTACATAGGAATAGGAGGTTCAAACATCGAACTCCCCGAATTACCACCCATGAGTAATAACCGTAGACCGCCTCCCCAGCCCAGCTACGCGCTCGCGAGTAACGATCAACCACCGCAACATTCAGCACCTTCTCCATACCAGCCGCGACCTCAACAGCCGCCTCCAGCATTGCACCACTCGCACTCTGCGCCTGCTGTGCCCGTGCAGCCTTACGAAGTCTCACCACTTCGACAAAGCTTTCAGCATACACAATCGGACAGTTGCATGCATCATGGACAGTCAATGCAGGCAAGCTATGAGGAGGTGCCAGAGCCTGAATACGATCCATATTCGGGACAACAGCCGCTGTTCAGCTCTCCGCCTCAGCAACAATTCATCCAGCAAGCTCCACAACAGTCAAGTCCTGCATACACTGGATTTGATGAACTCGATAGACCCAATGGATACAGCCCACCCAAACAAGCAGCCGTGGAACAATATTCACAACCTCCGCCGCCTGCTGTACACGAGCTTCCACCTCCGCCTCCAGCACATCGCGATAGTACTCCGAATGCTGTCACGAGGCATCGCCCTTCTCGTTCACGCCAGGGATCTGAGTCACAAGAGTATCAGTCTGAATATGCTCCAGCTCCGTTGAATATTGCCTCTGCGCGAGAGGCGCAGAATCAGGTGATGTATCAAGAGCCTCAACAGGACTATGAATATTCTCCGGCATATGGCACTCCAGTTTCCGATCGCCATGGTAGGAGAAACACAGATCCTACCTGGAGCTCGCCAACCGAGTTACAGCCTTATCGACCAAGAGCGTCGTCAGGCGATGCAGTGCAGAGACGCCCTGTCTCTCGCGGTGACGACCCATACACTCTTCCCCCTAGCCATCCCGACTATCATAGTCCGACGACTAGCAGCCCACCTGTCCGATTTCCAAATGAGCGACGACAGAGCAACACCCGACAACCGAATGTGTATAATCCCGTACCAGAACGGCCTCTCCCCATCGAGTCACATTCTCAGCCCATCACGCCCACAAGAGCGACTCGTTACTATCAACCTCAGCCTTTGGTAGCTAAGACTGTTCATACACCTCCAAGATCGTTGTATTCGAATCACCACCATGCAGCCAGTGAGCCGTATCTGCCTCCGGTAAATTACCAGACCCCACCAACGCAGCATCCACTTTCGCGCGAAGTCCCAGTAGGACCCGATTCGTCACCAAATCCATACGTAGGAAGCGTGCAGCCTACTCCACCAAGAGCTCCTTCAAATACGGCCAGTACTGCGGTACTGTATTCTGCGAATCGCCAGACTCGTCCACAAAATCGTAGTACGCCTACCTTGCGAAAATCTGTATCCCCTCAGCCTCCGCCAGCTCAGCGGCCCAGGAGCACGCTGTTTGGTCCTGATGATTTTGATCAATTCAACCCAGCAGCACGTTCAACATCCTCACTTGCCAATAACCCGGCTACAAGTGGTCCAGGAACGCCAAATACAGGAACTGGATCACAACAACCGTCCCCATATGATGGTGGAAAGATTATCGATTTCCATGGCAGAGAGATCGATCCAAGTGATAGACTGCCGGAAACCAGCTGGGCTCCAGAGCCAGAGTCACGAGGAGTGAGCAAAGAGAAGCCTGTACGAGACCGCATTGGTCTTACTGGTGCGCGAGGACCAAGTCCGCGAGATTCTTTCGGCGGAAGTGCAACCGGCAGGTTCCGTGGTGGGAGCACAAGTGGCTCCCATATGGCATATGGCAGTCCTGCTTCGTCAACTCGAGAAAGCCCGTCAGCTACGACCATAGTCACGAAGAGTGGAAATCCGATGATTCGCGCTCGATTAAAGAGGAAGGAACGCCCTCATTCTGTGGCGGATGTGCAAAGTATGCCTCAGCAGGGTGTCAATCAGCCGTTTCGCGATATTCCAAATCCCCCTGCTGCTATGAGTCCTGGCAGTTATGGTGCTGGCAGTCCTTCTTATGGCAGCAGCAATGCTCTTGCAAAGCATCGAGGCAGTTTCTCGAACGAATACGATAATAAAAATTCTTACCGTGGAAGCGCAGGATATGCCGGATCTCCTGCTGGACTCGCGGGATATACTGGTCGAGGCGCAGGTGCTCCACACATTCCTGCCAAGGTGCCTTTCCAGAATGAAGCTGCGTATGGAGCGAACGGCGGGGCGGTTTATGGGAGGAATGTTTATGATCAGCCAGGTGGTGGGATGGATGCTTTGAGCAGGGAGATAAGTAATATTGATATTGGGAGCGGACGTGGGAGGGTGCCTAGGAATAGGATGCTAGGGTTTAATTCGGAGCAATAATTATGAGGCCAGGTTGAAGAGAAGTGTATGACGGTACGTGGTGCTATGATATAGCAAGTTCTTTTGGGCATTGTTTGGTCTTTTTCTCGCATTTTGGGAAGGCGTTTGTTCGATTCTGGATGCGGAGGTAGAAATCTCCTCGAGGCTTGTCCGTTTTTAGACGAGTTTGAGGAGAATGCTTCGTTGCATCGATGTCGGCGGTCGTGGCTCTTGTTCAGATTATAATAGAATGGATGAGGTCCATCGTGTCTGTGTTTGCTTGGTACTGAAAACTTCTCTCACAAGTCATGCCATTGAATTGAGACTGTACCGATATCCGTCTTGGATCTCATTTGGACTCGGTGCTTTTCTTCCTCCAGAAGAAAAGGAAAGTCGATCAACGTCAGAAACATGGGTCAAAAGTAAATTTTTCTGGTCCTGCGATTTTCCTTCATATTGAAGAGCTTGCGTCATGAGTGTTGACTTATTTCTATCCGGTACGAGATTTGATGTTCCACTTGATTCCGAGCCCTTCCTTTCTTTTTCAAAAGTTACATTGCGTTTTTGGAATGTAGGGTTAACTGAGATTATGGAACGAAAGAGGGCTGAGGAGAGAGATGAGGTATCTTTTGACGTATCCGCTTGAGGTGATACTCCTCCGCCAGGAGATTGTAGGGTATACATTCACTATCCCAGGCTTAGGGAAGGATGGAGCTGGAATCCATAGTCTGGGTCGGTCTGTTTTCAAGAGAACTCATCGTAAGGTGTGGACTTTTTGCTCGGGATAGCGGGGTTCGTGAGTGCCTTTTTCTTTTTCTCCAGTTTAGAACTTTGTGTTGTGATGGGGAGGAGGGAGGATTTAGAATGAGGTGCATCAGAATGTGGTTCAATGGGTGGAATGGGGTGGATTGTGATGGGGTTGTGGTTTTGGTTGTCGTATGATAGATACATTCGGATGGCCCGATTTCATCTGGGGTGCCTGTGAGGCTTTGGAAATACTTTCAAAGTTTCTTGCATACTTGTATTTAAGTGAGTGGGATGAGCTGGGGGAGTGAGTAGTGTCGGAAGTGGAAAGATCTAGGAAGTGCTACCATACCTCTTGACGAAGCATCTCGAAGAATTTCAGAGACACTATATATCCTCTATCAGGTCCCTTCACGAGATGGGGAACCAGCCACCAAGCGATCAGTTAAAAAGAAATTCCTCGCCCCTCGTCGACATGATTGGCGTCACTTATTAGGCATGTAGGTACCCGCGCCCGCGTGGTGCGATGCGGCACAGTACGACCGAGAAAAAATGATTGTACTACTCTGTTGAGCTGTCAGCATATATGAATCTGTGACCGCTCGCCAAAGAGAATTTCCTCATGCTCCACCAATAGCTAGACTCCATCACAATCTTGATGGCGCGATTGTTTTTGCCACCCACTTCATTCCTCATTTCTATCCCGCTGCTTTTGGAATCGTTGGTTGCGTTGATACTTTCGACTGTGTATTTCGTTCTAACGAGGGATGGGCTTGTGATGTATACTGTCGTCTGTGTTTGTCTTCTCTCTTTATCCCGGTTTGTTGGGGAGGTGAGCTAATGGGGTTGGTAGGCAGCGTTGTCTTTGGCGTATACTATCCTCGATGTCATTTGCATTCTTCACCACGCGATCAAAGATCGACCTGATACACCTTCATGGCGCCTCATACCTCGAAGAAGAGTGCTATGCCATCTCTTCATTGTGCTGTTCTTGGGTTTGGGGCTGTGGATGCTGAACAAATCGCACAGCATGATTGAGCACACAAAGAGCTGGGAGAGTATGGTAGACTATCATAAGAGAAATGGCAACACAAAGCTCTGGAAAGCTGTGGGAGTTTTTACAGTCATGCTTTTGTGAGTTGATTTTTTGGTAGGGCGTGTGGGATGGACGTGCTAACGATGAATGCAGGATCAATCATTTGATTATGTGTATTGTTGGGTTGTTTGAGGTAAGGGCGAGGAGATTGACCAGGGAGAGGGCGAGAATACGATACGAGGAGGAGATGAGGTTGGGGACGTTGGAGGAGAGGGTTTTTGTCTGAGATTGGCGTTGTCGATGTATGATGGGATTTGCTAGACTCTGTGTATATGCCAAACACGAAGAAAAAACTTCTGCGACCTGTAACGGTATAGATGATTTTGGAAATTCAAAGTTTTCTACATTGTCCGTCCAAGGAATGCGATGTGTATATGGCTCAGTCGAGACATTAAGAACTATTTCAAACACATCGTATTCCTGCCCTCTTCCATCGGTACCTACCCAGTAAGACCAGATCGAAAGTTGCCGAAGTGTCTGTCCCAGATCCGCATGGGAAAGCTCCGAGCTGATACGTGGTACCGAACACGCGCAGATAAGTCTCGCGAATGACTACTTCCGAAGTTCAAGAGGGTGTAATTTTGGCGTCCCGTGTGTCGTGGTGTGTTCAGGTATGCTGCTTCTGGCTCTTGGGCGGTGTCTCTGTGGGGTAGGGGACATAGCGGTGATTCATTCCTGGAATGTGTTTTATGTGTATCCAATGGATAGGCGATTTATTGCTTTTACGGTCCACGGGTGTTGTGAGTGTTCGCTGTGTTTTAGCGCTCTTCGCTGACAAAAAGTGGAGCTTGCCACCTTGGTTTTCGCTCAGACCCCACCACCAGACAATTTCAACTCTCGCTCTCTCTATAAGATCTCCTCTTCCGCCCTTTACTGGACCCCCCATCGCCAGTAGCTGTTTCTGCAATCTCGAGTCCCTCTGCCTCCCTGGGCAGCTTGAACGAAGGCTTGACCTCATAAACCGCCCAAAAATCCTCTCTGCGGGGTATTTACGAACACACAAGCCCGACAAAGAGCCAGTCTCTTTAAACCACCGCAAATATGGTTAAGTGAGTACTCGATCTGATTGGCATAGTCGTCTCAGCCTGGTAGCTGTGAGCTGAAGCAACTACAATACTCCTCTCACCTCGGCCCCTCCATTTGTTGTTGTGGACATGCAGCTAACGAAATTTACAGCTTCACCGTGGACGAGGTACGTTGCGACAAGCTCCGACAACAAATACATTGGTAGAAGCGATGGACACTGACGATGATTGCAGATCCGTGCTCTCATGGACAATGCCGCCAATGTGCGCAACATGTCGGTCATTGCTCACGGTAAGATGGCTCCATCAACCCATCCTTGGCATGCAAAATTACAAGTCTAATACCACTACACAGTCGATCACGGAAAATCCACCCTCACCGACTCGCTCGTCCAGCGTGCCGGTATCATTTCCTCGGCAAAGGCCGGCGAGGCCCGATTCACGGATACTCGTGCCGATGAGCAGGAACGTGGTGTCACCATCAAGTCAACTGCCATCTCCCTGTACGCCCAATTGCAGGACGCCGAGGACTTGAAGGATGTCCCAGAGAAGACCGAGAAAAACGACTTCTTGATCAACTTGATCGATTCGCCTGGTCACGTTGATTTCTCATCTGAAGTCACTGCCGCTCTCCGTGTCACCGATGGTGCCCTCGTTGTCGTCGACACTATTGAAGGTGTGTGCGTGCAGACCGAGACTGTCCTCCGACAGGCTCTTGGTGAGCGTATCAAGCCTGTTGTCATCATAAACAAGGTCGATCGTGCCCTACTCGAACTCCAGCTCTCCAAGGAGGACTTGTTCCAGAACTTCTCGCGTGTCATCGAGTCCGTCAACGTCGTTATCGCCACATACTTTGACAAGACCCTCGGTGATGTCCAGGTTTACCCAGACAAGGGTACCGTTGCCTTTGGTTCCGGTCTCCACGGATGGGCTTTCACTGTCCGTCAATTCGCTGCCCGCTACAACAAGAAGTTCGGTGTCGACAAGAACAAGATGATGAGCCGTCTCTGGGTAAGTTTGGCCTGTAATTAAATTGCAAAGCCCAAAACTAACACAACCATAGGGTGACAACTGGTTCAACGCAAAGACCAAGAAATGGGTGAAGAGCGCACCTGATGACAAGACCGAGCGTACTTTCAACCAGCTTATTCTCGACCCAATCTTCCGCATCTTCGCTGCCGTCATGAACTTTAAGAAGGACGAGGTTGCTCAGCTTTGCGAGAAGCTTGAGATCAAGCTCATCAGCGACGAGCGTGACCTCGAGGGCAAGGCACAGCTCAAGGTTGTCATGCGCAAGTTCTTGCCAGCTGCTGATGCTCTTTTGGAGATGATGATTCTTCACTTGCCATCACCTAAGACTGCCCAGAAGTACCGTATGGAGACTCTCTACGAGGGTCCTCCAGATGACGAAGCCGCTATTGCCATCCGCGACTGCGACCCCAAGGGACCTCTCATGTTGTACATCTCCAAGATGGTGCCAACCTCCGACAAGGGTCGTTTCTATGCTTTCGGTCGTGTCTTCGCCGGTACCGTCCGTTCTGGTCTCAAGGTCCGCATCCAGGGTCCTCACTACACTCCTGGCAAGAAGGACGACTTGTTCATCAAGGCCGTTCAGCGTACCATTCTCATGATGGGTCGTTACATCGAGCCAATTGAGGATGTGCCAGCCGGTAACATTTGCGGTCTTGTTGGTATCGATCAGTTTTTGCTCAAGTCTGGTACCCTCACCACCATCGACACTGCCCACAACTTGAAGGTCATGAAGTTCTCCGTCTCCCCTGTCGTGCAGCGATCCGTCGAGGTCAAGAATGCCAACGATTTGCCCAAGCTCGTCGAAGGTCTCAAGCGTCTTTCAAAGTCCGACCCTTGTGTCCTTACCTTCATCAACGAATCTGGTGACCACATTGTCGCTGGTGCCGGTGAGTTGCACTTGGAAATTTGCTTGAAGGATCTCGAGGAAGACCACGCTGGGGTCCCACTCCGATTCTCCGACCCAGTTGTGTCATACCGTGAGTCTGTTGCCGGCACTTCCTCAATGACTGCTCTGTCGAAGTCGCCCAACAAGCACAACCGTATCTACATGACCGCTCAGCCTCTTGACGAGGAGGTCTCCAAGTTGATCGAGGACGGCAAGATCGCTCCACGTGACGATTTCAAGGCTCGTGCCCGTGTTCTTGCTGACGACCACGGTTGGGATGTAACCGATGCCCGAAAGATTTGGTGCTTCGGCCCAGACACCACCGGACCTAACTTGCTTGTCGACCAGACCAAGGCCGTCCAGTACCTTAACGAAATCAAGGATTCCGTCAACTCTGGTTTCCAATGGGCCACCCGTGAGGGTCCAATCGCCGAGGAGCCTCTCAGATCCACCCGCTTTAACATCCAGGATGTCACCCTTCACGCTGATGCCATCCATCGTGGTGGTGGACAGATCATCCCAACATCGCGTCGTGTCATCTACGCCGCCATGTTGCTCGCCGAGCCAGCTCTCTTGGAACCAGTCTACCTCGTCGAGATTCAAGTGCCAGAACAGGCTATGGGTGGTATCTACGGTGTTCTCACCAGGAGGAGAGGTCACGTCTTCGAGGAGGCCCAGCGTCCAGGTACTCCATTGTACAACATCAAGGCTTACCTTCCCGTCAACGAGTCTTTCGGTTTCGTCGCCGATCTCCGTTCCAACACCGCCGGACAGGCCTTCCCACAATCCGTGTTCGATCATTACCAAGTCTTGCCGGGTGTACCAAGCGACAAGACCACGAAGGCTGGTGGTATCGTTGAGGCCATGCGTATCAAGAAGGGTCTCAAGCCAGACTGCCCTGCTTACACCGACGTAAGTTTTGAATCCTTCCCTACCTTGATCAAACAAATGCTAACTATTTACCACAGTACTATGACAAATTGTAAATGGTGGACCCCGTTCAAAATGAAGAAAATGATTGATAGATTCTCCACCTTGTCCATTTCGTACCACGCCGCCCTCTCCGTGTCCCCGAGGAGCATGGGAAGACAAAAGCTTTGCGTCTGCTTTTACATAACACAATAAGCATTGGAAGAATGCTCAGGGTCGGTCGGACGCGATGGATTGTGGGAGGGTTTTGAATGACACGAGGGATGTTGCTGATTAGTTTATGACGAATGCATTATTTCCCTTCCCATCTCAAGCATATGGTTGATGCTCTTTCTTTGTTTGTACTTTTTTTTTGTTGAATTTTATGTTCTTTGTCAAATCCGGTGCGTGATTGACTGGGCGTAATCGATGGTTGGAACGGGAACTTGATAATTCTCACTCATGGTGTACTCGGGATTCTGATATTCCTGTTTCATGTTCCGCACTCTCGCCACAAAATCGCCAGCAGCATGTGCACGCGAATCACACCGAACGGTTCGAAAAGGAACATGGGTGTGAATCATCCAGCACATTGCAAGATGTAGTTCATGAATCTGGGATCTCCAGAGCATTAGATTGGTTATAACTTACACCAATCTCCCGTCTTCACCTTTCGCAGGGCTCTAACCAAGCCAAACCAGCCGCCTCATAGGGCCCCGAATTCTTAAAATGTCTTAACACTCCGAAACTCCGTTCACAGGGCTCCAACCAACCCAAACCAGCCGCCTGCACTTGCTCCACTCTTTCAGTCACGATAGTACCGTCCAGACCCCCTCCCACTGTCCCTCTCATCCCTCCTATATCTCCCACCATCTCTCTCCCGATCATCCCTATCGCCACCCCGCGTCGGCGGACTCCTATCCCTCGACCTGTCCCGATCATTATTGCCACCGCGTCTATAATTTCCATTCCCCCCCCTTCCACTATGGGCAGGACTCCTATCTCTAACACTCCTCTCGTTTTCCCATCTGCCGCCACTATTCCGATTGTCCCTCGCTGGTGGACTGGCTCTCCTGTCGCGGATATTTCTCGGTGGTGGCGATGCCCTTCGTGAAGGAGGGGATTCTGGTCTTCGATCTCGATCTCGATCTGAGGTGGTGTGTTTTGAGAACGGCGCTCGTGAGGCGGATGGTGGAGGTGTGTATGTTCTTCTCCTGTCTCTAATGTTGTTGCTGATGCCATCTCTATCCCTGTCTCCCCTTTCTCTATCCCTGTCATCTCTTTCTCCTCGATCCCTCTCCCTCTCACGGTCACGGGGTGGCGTCGGCGCCCTCTCTTTTTCCCGCTTCGCAGATGGTGACACTTTGGGAACCCATAGATCTCGCTCTTCCGTGACTTCTTCTTCGATGATATCGTAGTACGGCGCTATTGACAGCTTCTCGTCGTGAGCGCGGGATGCGTCGAGGACGAATCGGACGATCGAGGTAATTTGGCTAGGATCACCGGGATTCACTGCTTCGGATGGGGATGTAGGTGACGTTGGTGATGCTGAAGCCATGGGCACATCTCGATCTGAGGCTACAAGTAAGAAATCCGGGGGCGGGGTGACAGGTCTTCCAATATCGATTTCTTTGTTGGCTGAGAATGCACCGTTTGTTGGCGCGGTGTTTGAAGGTCCTGGCGTGCGTGGTGTGAGGATGACGGTGGGTGTCGATTTTACGTCCGTCATAGGGGATGTGGTTGGTGATTCTCGAAGAGGATTTGGAGCTTCCTGCATGTAGGTGTACCTAGGTAGACCTCGTTCATCCATCTCCGCTTTCAGGGCAATGCTAACGCGCACGAAGTCGTTGAGGTTGTACTTTGGCCCAGCTTCTGTGTTGCCCTGATGATTCATGTAGAGATCGAGAAGATCCTTCTGGGTTTCTTTGGAAAATTGTCAGTTGTGAGCGTCATGAAAATGATGTGCAGTCCGTACCAATAACCTGTGCCCTCGTTGTGCCAATCTCCGCATACATTTCTTCATCAGTGATAGTGTCGAGACCTTTCTCGAGAAATCTTGCTGCAAGTTCCAGACAGGCACAAGCGAGAGTCTGCCGGCTTTGCTTGAGCACAGCAAGAGTTCTATATACATCAAGACAAATCGCCAAAGCCGCTGTTCCGGTCGCTCGATCGGTACCAACTGCGTGACATAGTCCTGTAAGGATATCGGCCGAGTTTCGCGCCCGAAAGTCAAAAGCAACAATCTCGAGCAAGTATCGCTCGAGAGTGATCATAACCTTGGACTGGTGTTCAAACATTTCGTCGTCAGAAGTCAGGTGATCTTCAAAGGGCAACTGGAGGTTCCGTGCGGCGCAAAGAATTTCCTTTGACTTTTTGGGTGTCTCTTCTGCCTTTGAAGCGAGCCATAGGCAGGCTAGAGCGGCATCGCGAGGGTCGTACTTTGTGTCTTTTTCTTCGTTTGCGGTAAGATGGTAGCGATATCGGCTGTAAAAGACGCAAGCTGTGCCATATGTCTTGATGGGCCTAGCAATGAAGTTAATAGATGCTTAGAATGAGGAAATATGTGTTTCGGCAATCAAGTGGCTGTGGAGGCAGAAGGACGAAAGACCAGGAAAAAGTGCAACTTTGACCCAGACTTGGCAAGAAAGATGAAAAGGAAAGAAGGAAGACTTACATCCTCAAAGTCTTTCTCACACCCTCAATGAGCTGAATTCCAATCAACCGCCCAGCAACGTCCCTCTCCTCGGTCATTCCAGCAGCCTCGATCTGGTGCTGAAATAGATACTGGCTAGCAACAACAATCTTGCTCTTATCCGGAGCAGGCACATCAACAAGCGGAATCTCATCTTCCTCGTTTCTAAGACCATTGTTCCTCCTGGCTCCATTCGTTCTCGCCGCATTACCATTCGATGGACCAGATCCCGACGTCCTATCCCTGGCATTTCGAAAAGCCATCCCAATAGCGGGCGACATTATGTCAAGTTCTGGAGTAGGGGTCCACTCAATATCCCAGCTGCTTGTTGGAGAAAGATTCTGTTGATAGGGAAGCTGATGTGTCTGTTGCTGTTGCTCAGGATCCTGGTTTTGCAGAGGCCGAAACAAGGGAACTCGATGCTGATGATGGACCACCACAGGAGCTAGATTTGCAACACCCTTGATCTGAATTCCAGCAAGGAAATCTTCGTGATGGGGCGATGGAAGGAGATCGGATGGAAGTTGGCCTTGTTGTTCGAGTTCGAGGAGTTGCATTTGCCGGAGGGAAAGACCTGGTTGGGCTTGGCGAACCGATCCTTTTGTGGGCAGACCTTCCATCTCGTGCCGGTGCGCGCTAACGCCAACAACGTTTTTGGCTATTTCCCATGGTCTTCGTTCTTCCCTCACAGGCCCCGAATTTCCTTCTCTAAACTTGGTTGAAAAGCGCTGCTGTTGATTTGATGAAAACCCGTCCATCTCTCGCCCAAAACCACCTACTCCGCCGTCGATTCTGCTTCGCATGTCTTGCGCGAGCGCCTGGTACTTTCTTCCTCGCCCGTCGGCGGCATCTCCGTCGCTATTTTTGCGCTTCTTCTGCTTCTTCTTGTCGTTGTTATCTTTGGCCATTTCGAATCCGACGCCTAGCAGATGGTGAAGTTGGTGTCGCAGATATTAGAAAGCTGACCGAGATGTAGAGTGTAGCCGTGAGCTTTGCGGATACACGCAGCAGAATAGTATGAATGAGTGGCAATCGAGATGAAAAGCTCGAGAGCCAGATGAGGTTGGAGAAGAAGTCGTTGTCTCAATTGCGTGTTGCTTAGAACATCATATTGTCTGTTGACATTCCTAATGAGTCTGCGTTATGACACCACTGCAACAGAATTGACCAGGAATTCATAGAGCGCGGGAACCCGTCACAAGGCATCTACTCCTACCGATTTTCTACCCGTGATGATGACTATGTATCTCGCCTGGACTGGGAACGTCAAGAGAAAAATGGAGTACGGTTAGACTGCTGCCTACTACTGATGAGTAGCTTGTTCGGGGCAAATCTGGTCTCGAATTGAAATCCAGTTTCCAAAGAACATCTATCAGACTCAACTTCGACATCGATAGACATTTGACCAAGCAAGAAAATGCCTTGCCAAAACGACGAGCTAGCTGTGCCTACATAACCCACTCATTTCTCTACCAGCCTCGTATTATGGACACGGCCTACATGATATGACTTACATCTCACACCTTCCCAAAGTAAAGACACAGTTTCCTAAAGAAAAAGTACAAAATAATATTGAACTCGGGATGATGTATCTGAAGAAGTTGAGCTGCAGTGTCGGCAATTGTCCAACATCAATTACAAGATCAAACCAGGAGTACCTCCAAGTTGGGCGAAAACGGAATGAAAGAGGAAGAAGAGAAGACAAGGAAGAAAGGAAGAAAGAAAGGAAGAAAGATTGTACCTTCTGTAAAACCTTTGTGCCTTTCAAGCATGCAAGATCGCCAACACTTCCCCTAGCCATCAGCAAGAATAGCCATCAACCTTATCAGTTAGTTTCCTCAGACTTCGTAGTACTTGAAACAACAAACCGCGAGGTCATCAACGCAATTTCTTTGTTCATTCATTAAAGGCATTTTTCGCCCGTAGTATGGATATCTTCCAGCAGCTGCAGCAACAACGGCCTCTATTTACAGTACAGCTTTTTGGGTTTAAAACCTGATACCTACATCCCCCAAATACAATGCCCGCCCATTTTCTTGTGGTATCCACCACACCACCTTTATTGATTCCACAAAAACGCCAGCTATATTTGAGTTCGTGGCCTAGCAAGCCTTCATATTGACGAAGAAAAAAGAAAACCTTGATGCAAGACGGTGAAGTTGGTGTGAGATGACCATTTAAACTCCCGATATCAAATCCCTGCCTTGTTCTTGAAAGTCTGTTGACTTTCATGTCATATGAAATGGCAAAGCCCAGATCGATACCGAGAACATTCTGACAATTTTAAAAAAGGGTTTGCCAGAATTTACCACAGCGATACCAGGTACAAGAGGGATTATCGGAAAGGGAAACCCGGCGAGAAACACTCTCATCGAATTGCCTCTCTCATGCAGATTTTGAGAACGGTGAGATCTCGCGGGTAGCCTCCTCGAGTTTGTCGTCCTTGGGTGAGTCGGTAATCTTGACCTTCTTGGCCCTTGGCTCCCCATTCGACGATGCAATTTCGGCCTCCAATTCTTCTATCCGTCTCTTTGCTTCATTGAATGCAGAGGCAATCGTATGCTCTGCCAACCTTGCTCGATCTGCCTCTTCCCGTGCCTCTTTCTCGAGTCGTTCTAGCTCGGTAACGCGGCCTCTAAACAGGTCGTTTATGACTTCGAGTTCCGACACGCGTGTTTTCAACCCTGTAACCTCGGACTGTTCCCGGCGAAGGCTTGGAGGTTCAAGGTGGTGTGCTGGAGCCACGCCATTTGATGCGGACAACGATCCATTGGTAAGAGAGGACGTGGAGGCAGCTCCAGGAGAATGAGCGCGGAAGTTGAAGGCAGGATGAGGTGGTGAATTGCCGTATGGATCGACGCTACCGTTAGGCATGTGCATGACCGAGTCGAAGAGGTGTTGAGGAGCTATGTTTTGTCCGCCAAGGCCTGGCGTGCCAGTACGTGAGAGGGGGCTGACGGATCGTTCAGAGGCTGGAATGCGAGGTGTACTGAGCGGCTGTGAGGTTGTGCGTCGTTGAGGGTCAACAGGTATATTCGAGGGATATGCTGCCGGCAATGACTGATGTGGTGGTGTGGGAGCAGCATTTTCAGTGCCAGGGCCCTGTCGAATTTGTTAGACCCTTACGATAAAGGTTTTCAATCTGCTTTTCGTAGTATCACATCGGACTTTGAATCGAGGTTGACAAAGTCCTGGCGAACTCAAAAATTGATGCCGGAATTTTACCGCAAGATAGGAAGAGTGTGTAACGAGCACGGGACATGAAGAAACTTACCTTTTTGACACCTCCCCGACCTGTTGTTTTGACTCGATTCCGACTTTTTATAACGTCTGTCTTCAGGCTAATTGGCCGCGGGCGTCCGTGAAGTTTGAGGAAGAGGCCGCAGGCATTGCACAGCACGGAACCGTTCTCATCGCGTCTCCATAATGGCGTCGTGGATGTCGAGCAGTTTTGGCAGATTGGCTGGCAATTGATGTTAGTCGGAAGAGAAGCCATGGTAGCGTGCAAAGTCAATATGGCGGGCAGCAATAATCGATAAGGGTTTGAAAAGACTTTTGAGTTCTAGATTGTCCGACGCTAATGCATTACTAAGCGATTCAACTTACAGGTGAGTTCGATCCGCCCGCAACTACAGACGGTGCCGCTGGTGTAAAAGTCATGCTTGGTGTTTGCGAGACGCCAGAGAGCGGAGAACTAAAGCGGGAAATATTAGAATTGTATGTTCTTTCGCCAAAAAGTTGCGGGAGCGTTTCGTTGGACAGCTGCGGTCCTTCTGCATCCCCAGCTCGGTTACAGCTATAGAGCAACTGTTTTTGAAGAGCAATTTGAAATTCAAAATACACCCATCCTTTAATCCTACTTGTCCGAGATATCATACGTACCCAGCTCTATGTTCGTTGGCCATTGATGCCAGTGCGGATAATGCAGGCAGCTGCACGCTGCTGTTCTGTTGTAACGCCGCAGGTCCAGGGTAGTAATAGCCTGATGATATTGATCGTGTCGATGTCGTCGACATTCTCGACGAAGGACGTGATATAGATTCGAGGGATGGGAGGGACGGTCGGTCTTCCATATTGAAGGATGGAAGCCGTGTTGGGGTAGGGGTGAGGACGTTGACATGGCGAATTTCTGAGCCCATGGGCTTCTGGTGGGTGAGTGTTGAAGCCGTGGTGAAAGTGATATTAAGAGAAACGGCGTAAACGCGTTTCTCGATTCGATCAGGAGGTTGTAGTAGTAGTGTAAAGTGCAAGAAAGGATAGAAGACGGCAAGAAAGCTATGGGTAGCCAAAAGAGTGAATAGATTGAAACAAGTAAGAAGCCGTAAAGAGTGGACGACTGATGAATTACAATTACAGTATATTGAAGTTGGTTTATTGAAGAAGTTAGTTGGAAGAGAGAGGGAGGAAGCCCGTCATGTCAAGCAGCTGGTACTCTTTGAAGCCAGCGCCCAGGTAAGGGGCTGACGAAAATTAGCCAGGGATTATATTTAGTCAATGTTTGGATGATATGCATGTTTGCAGAAGCTCCGCCTTGGTGGCATTTGTTCTTAGAGCTGCACCGCTCCCTGAAGACTCCTCAAGATCGAAAACCTTTGACCTCCAATTCCACCAGCGATTGTTCAGAGCTTCATAAATTGTGACAATGGCTAGGTATCGAGCAAGGCTGATGCCATTATTTCGCCATCGAACACGGATCTTATCGTGGGAAGCGCGCAGATAGCCAATCTATGTCTTCCATATCCGCCTCTACCGCCGCCGTTTGATACGCCACACCCGCTCAGGGGTCAATAGAACTCGCCAAAGATCGGGAAAAAGGACGTCCAATGTGTCATCGTTTGAAGATTTGGCCCGGCACATGACTGAGGCCTCATCTCTAGCACCCTGGTCTATGTCTATAGTTCATGCTTCCTGTAGGCCATCCCGAGAATGAGACCGACGGTAGAGTGACTTACTACAAGAATCAACGGAGGTTTAGCCATCATTCGACACAGCGGGGCCATCAATTGAGGCCTCTCTTCCACTACTTGTATCCTTCGAACTCCAAAATCCAGCTGTCTACGGGCAGCCTCTTAACTTGAGATCAATCTCGATACACTTCTAGCAACGCTAGAAAATATCATCAATCGTGAATAGAAGAAGATAAACAGGGTTCGGTTGTAAGAAGGGACATCAGTTAGAGGGCCACCGTGTACGTTTAGCTGCATTGGGCATACCAAGGTTGAGCATGTTTATCGAAATTCGTCTAGGTATCTCACGATACCTAAAATGGAAGAAGACTCGGGATGCAATCTCCAATGACCCCACAGTTTGATCAACAGGGGATGATGATAATCTGATGGAAAAATGTGGTATGGAATGAGATAAGACACCATTGCATTGTAGTGTCAGAATCAAATCCTCTGAGGATATGCCGTAGAAGAATACGATCTTGCCAGGAACTTATCGCTTTGTTCAGTAAATTAAGCTTGACATCTTTGAAATACTCTTAAGATGTGTGTCAATCAATGGAACCAACGTGTTGATCGATGCAGTGGCATGAAGGGCTGGCTTGTTTATCAGTTTGACAATCCATTGTCCGACGGAGCGGTGGAAATGTGTAACGAGAAGCACTGAAAGAAGTATTAGTTTGGTTTGGAAAGGAAGAGGTTTCTCTAATTATGTTGTTTAACTTCAGCCTCAGTTCCAGACTTTGAGGTTTTGTAACACACTAACCTCACGTACCATCGTCAGACCATCATTGTCAAAGAGCTCACACAACGCCATGATTGAACACTAATGCTAATCCGCTCATTCCATACCATTCCTTCCACGTTTCCAGGACAATGCCCAAGAACCGAGCCACCACGGGCTATGCACGTCTCGCTCAAACTGAGGAAGACGACGACCTCGACGACCTCGACCTCGACCACGAAGACCCTTTCGCCGACCAACCGATCCTTTCGGGCTCAGGCGCACAGTATGCTCCGGTACAACCAGGCCGCCGTAATGAGCGCATGAAAGCCCCCAGAAGAGGCTCGGCTTCAAATCGCAATGGAGAATCGTTTCCCTTACGACAGCGAAGCAATTCCGGGGTTGACATCAAGGCTATAAATGCTCGCCTGGAACGATGGGCCGATGAGATCGCCTCTAAGTTTAAGATGAAGAGAGGGAAGAAATCGGTGGACGAGGAGCATCTGGAAATACAACACTCGGTGTTTCAGGCTCCAGACTGGATACGGCCAGTCACTGCCGAAGACCTAGCGACGGACCCCACAGATGGCGAACATCTGTCCAAGGAAGAGTTCGAAGAGATTGTGGAGAGTGTCAGGGTGGCAATTGAAATGGGAACACATCCCAAGTTGATCGCTCAGGGCAGTTCAGGGAGTTACTTTGCACGAAATACGGAGGGCAAGACCGTGGCAGTTTTCAAACCAAAGGACGAGGAGCCGTACGCATCACGCAATCCCAAATGGACGAAGTGGATACATCGCAATCTGTTCCCATTTGGCTTTGGCCGCGCATGTCTCATACCCAATTTATCATACGTATCTGAAGCGGCTGCATATGTCCTGGACAGGCGGCTGCGAACAAATTTAGTCCCATACACAGACATAGTATCTCTAAGCTCAAAGTCCTTCTTCTACGATTTTTGGGACCGAAGATCATTCTACAGGCACAAGAAGCCCTTACCAGACAAGATTGGATCGTTCCAGATCTTCCTCAAAGGTTTCAAGGACGCGAACATCTTCCTCAAGGAACATCCGTGGCCGGACCAGCATAATACAGCCCTTCTTGCCGACGGAGCGGTAAGAAAGAAGAAGACGAGAAGATGGACAGAAGACTGCCGCCCTGGTGGGCCAAGAGACTCGGATGATGAGTATGACGATGAAAATGGCAGTCAAGGTGACGAGGTTGCAGACAGAAGGAGGATGTTCTGGACGGAGAAGCTGCAACAAAGCTTCAGGGAGCAGTTGGAGAGATTGGTCATTTTGGATTACATTATGCGGAATACAGATCGTGGATTGGACAATTGGATGATTAGGATTAATCGAAAGACGGAAGAGGCAACGATTGTGGCCGAGCCGCCCAAAGAGAACGGCATTGCAAGACAAGCATCTCCTAGCGGAGCAAATGGGCAAACAAATGGAACAGACGAGCCATACAGGCGGCAGCAAGAACGAATGATGGCCGTGAGCCGGACAGGCACACCTATGAATCTACCAGAAAATGAGGAAGAAGTCTCAGTCTCCCTAGGAGCTATTGACAACTCTCTCTCGTGGCCATGGAAACATCCTGATGCTGTGAGTAGCCTTACTGTATTAGAGTGTGGTCGTCGCTAATTTGTTTCGCAGTGGCGCTCTTACCCCTTCGGCTGGCTCTTCCTCCCAGTTTCTCTTATTGGACAACCCTTCTCAGAAGCCACTCGATACCATTTCCTTCCCCTTCTCACCTCCAAATCGTGGTGGGCCGAAACACAATTACAACTTCGCCTATGCTTTATGCAGGACGACGACTTCCAAGAGAGAATGTACGCCAAACAGATTGCAGTCGTTAAGGGTCAGGCATGGAACGTTGTAGAGACTTTGAAAACGCCAGATCACGGACCGTTGGAGCTCACGCGCAGAGCTAGAGTATGCGTGTGGGATGATCTGGTTGATGTTCCTGTTGTTGTCCCATTACGTGCTGCAAGTCCAGAAACCAAAAGACGGCACCAAGGTCTAGCAGCCAGCCTCCCAGAAGAACGTGAAGAGATGGACATATCTACGGCGCATGCTTCTGCGTCACAGGCTCAACACGACCTCCTTGGTGGCTCTTCACCGAAGCAGGGAAAGGAAAACAGATTTAATATCTCACGGCAGCGGAGTCAAGTGGATGTTGGAACGGACAGTCGAGATGATGAGCTTCAGGTTGTCGACAGCGAGCCTCTTTCACCAGATGCTGTTCAAGATTTTGCCCTACATAGCCCCTCGAAAGGACCTCGCCATCCAGGGACGTATTTCCCACCACGCAGACCTCAAATGTTTGCACATCGCTCCCGGATGAGCTATGACGAACCTCGAGCGTCATCGGCGAGACAACATCATCGCAGGCTGTCAGTCGGAAGTGGCTCGGGAGGCAGGGATCGAAGAGGAAGCAATTCGTTCCTTGATGACGGCGATGAGGGCGATCTAGGATACACTGCTGCCGGTGATAGAGAAGGAAATCGCAAAAAAGTCATCGTGGAGCGTTTGGAGACTGTCAAAGGCGGGAAGCCGTTTTTTACGTGGTGTTAAGATATGTACTGGCACGGGAAGATGTTTGGATTACTGCATCAGCGTTTGCATTGTAAGATAGACACGATTATCATTTATGACTGGCAAGCCAAGGCGCAGTGAGGTCGCGTAAGCCGAAAGTACGTGCTCCATTTGCGGGAGAAATTGGCGGACAAGAACGAGGCGTGTATGGGCTCTTTGAATTTACGATAAAGAAGCACTATGATGGACGTCGAGATGCATGTCCACGGACTTTCAAGTTATTTAAGTTGTTCCTGAGCCGCGATCTTGTGATGGACAGAAGTTTCAACAGAATGACCTCGTGACACGGCGCGACCCATGTCCACTCAATCGCGTCGTATTCCTCACCCTCACCCTCACCTCAACTTCACTTAGGTTTCTGGTTACCCATCCTCTCAATCTCTTCCTTCCTTGACTACCTTGGCCTTGCTCGACCCATCCAATCTCGGGCATGAATCCGGCTTTTCTACTCAACCCAAAGGCCCACATCAAAGCACAGAGTAAGACACCTCGACTTCACTTTGTGTTACCTGTCTCCATTTCATCAGCTGATCCAGATCTGCTTTCGTGCTCTTCCACAGCATTCATTTCTCATCTCAGCAGATCTAACTATCCCATCCTTCTCCACTATTTCTTTCTTTTCTTCTTACATACCCCGGCCAGAACATTGAAACTCTCTTACAATCAATAATCTATCATCATGGACGACGTTCTTCAAGCTTTTCCAATCAGCGCCAACAGCAACTTCGGCATCGCTGAAGATTCAGACTCTCATCCTTCATCATCAATGTCTCCCGAACATCTGTCTGACAGCTCATCAGAGGAAGCCGCATCCAAGAAGAAGAAAGTGCCGGCTCCCAGCTGGGGAGCACCCGGGGCATCGGTACCCGAATCTCCTTCCAATGGCTCGCTCACGCCTATGTCCACCCTATCTTCTTCGTCCAAACACGACCCAAAGGCACTGTTGAATCCGAAGTCAAACGCTGTACCGCGTCCCAACAAGCGTGACACATCCTCTGAGGAGGACTTGAACATTGTCGACGATGATGACACTAGCGGTCTCGGTATGAGCTCCATGCTTTCACAGGTTCACGGACTCAAGAGCAGGGAAAATGCGCTTAACAAGCGACGCAAGATTGATGATGACCTGAAGATCGGCGAAGACGAAACGCGTTCGAAGAATACCAGTGAGCGCGTTGACACAGGCGGACAGATGGGACATGCCCTGAAAGAAGAGCAGCGAAGGCTTCAGGAGAGCCAGCCGGCTCAGTCCTCCTCGATGGTCGATCTTACAGGTACATTCTGCTTGAGAAGTTGAGAAGTCAGCTCCCTGCTAACAATTGATTTTAGGCGACGATGATGACGAAGAATGTATCGTTGTTGGACATGCCAACAAAATCCCTGACAATGGAGATGACCGAGAAGTCTGCCTTGGCAAGATACCCTTTTTCGTGGCTGCAAGCTTGATCCCAGGGCCCAAGCCGGAATCGAAGCTGCAACCCACAGCAACCAGATGGCCTGCGATGAAGCTCGACTATAGAGTTGGCGCGGCTCTCATCATTACTCTCCTCGATCCTGCGCGGCGGCACTTTGCGAAAGTAGATTTCCGAACGGCAGGCGCATTGAAACCCCTCCTAGTCTCAAGCCTCGGAGTTCGAACTAAGTTCACGTTGGACGCTCGCCCACGCTTGTCCAGCGAGAATCCAGGCTCCCCAACTTCGGCTCGGATGAAGGTCACCGCGCTGCTGTTTGCTCCTCATAAGCACACTGTCCAGATAGGACGAATGCTTACGTTGAAAGGAGTGAAGCTCGAGGACACCAGCGCCGGATTCAGCTACGAGCTCTGCAACCCACATTCGGTTACTAGTGCCAATGCTACGCCATCAGCGTCAGCTTACACGTTCGGCGCAAAAGGCTTTACCGTGGGCACCGGCTATGTCAATCGCACGAACGAGGAGGTCACAAGTGATCTGATGAATATGTTCGACTCTATCATCAAGACGGAGGACTTGCCTGAGATGGAGGGGGACCCTCGGGTCATCACAGAACTTCTCAAGCACCAGAAGCAAGGGCTCTATTTCATGACCAACCGAGAGAAAGTTCCCCTTCCTGATGCAGACAATAACGATGATGGATTCGTGCTGTGGCGCTCAAAGGTAAAAGAAAACGGAGCCAAGATTTGGTATAACGTAATTTCGGGGCATGAAGCCTCGCATCGTCCACCGCCAATACGAGGTGGAATTCTCGCTGACATGATGGGTTTGGGCAAGACTCTAAGTATACTTGCAATGCTTGTTGGCTCCTTGAGTGAGGCTGCCAAATTTGCTACCCTTTCACCTCGCACTGCGCACCGCCCGTTGGTCCGTAACTCGAAAGCCACCTTGCTGGTATGTCCGCTCAGTACGGTCTCCAATTGGGAAGACCAAGTGAAGAGCCACATCGCACCGAATACTATCAAGTACTACATCTATCACGGAAGCAGCCGATGTCAAGATATTAACGAGCTCGCTGAGTATGATCTGATTATCACGAGCTACCACACCATGGCAGCCGAGAAGACTGGCAAGGGTGGCAAGCGTCCAATCTGGTCAACTAACTTATTTCGTATTGTCCTAGATGAAGCCCACCAGATCCGAACTCCATCGACCGCAATGGCCATTGCAGTTTGCGAGCTGGAGGCACAGCGTCGTTGGGCTGTTAGTGGTACGCCAATCCAGAACCGGCTCGAAGATCTCGGATCGCTGATCAAGTTTCTGCGCATCCAACCTTTTGACCAAAAAGGTGCTTTCACTCAGTTCATCGTCGCCCCGTTCAAACAGGCCGACCCCGAGATTCTTCCGAAACTGCGACTTCTAGTGGACAGCATCACTTTGCGCCGCCAGAAGGATCACATCACCCTACCAGAGCGCAGTGATAAGATCATTCGACTCGACCACACGAAAGAAGAAGCTCTCACCTATCAGTTCTTCTTAGCCGACTCGCAAGCCAAAATCAAAGCCATCAACGCTGCTGGTGCCAGACTCCGCGGAAAGCAGACCGCCAGTGTTCTCAAAACTATTTTGAGGCTCCGTCTTCTTTGCGTTCATGGCGAGGAGATGCTCTCGGATACGGACCGAAAGTTGATGACAGGCATCAGCTCTAACAACGCTATCGATCTCACTGATGAAGATAACACAGGCGAGCCGACCATGTCACAACAACAAGCATTCGAGATGCTTGAACTCCTTCGCGACTCCGAAGCCAACGAGTGCAGCATGTGCCAGAAGAAGATCGAGCCCAACGCTGACGACGAAGATGATGAAGATTATGAGGTGCGCTCAAACACGAACACAATGGGCTATCTCATGAATTGCAATGAGATTTTCTGCCACGGTTGCTTTCCAGCTTATATGCAGGAAGTCGCGCAAGTTGTTGGCGAGGACAACTACCTCAACTGCCCGAGATGTCAGGAGTGGGTTAAAAATGTCTGGTTCGAGCTCAAGACCTCAGAATTTGTCGAGTGGGAGCAGGCTGAGGCTCGAGTGAGAGCCAATCTCAAGCTCGCCAAACAGCTTGGCTATTACCACGGTCCTCACTCCAAGACGAAGGCATTGGTGGAAAAATTGCTATCATTCAGCCAATGGTCCATCAATAACCCAGATGAAGCGCCAATCAAGAGGTGTGTTCATTCTTTTGTTTTTCGAACGCACGTTGGCTAATATACAATTTTTAGTGTCGTCTTCAGCTACTGGACTAGTCATCTTGACTTGATTCAATATGCTTTCGAAGCAAACAACATCACCTACACTCGCCTGGACGGTAAAATGGCACGCAAAGCGCGCGGAAAAGCAATTGAGGTATTTCGCGATGATCCTGAAGTTCAAGTCATTCTCGTTAGCATCGGCGCTGGTGGGGTGGGTCTCAATCTCACCGCAGCCTCAAAGGTGTTCATGATGGAGCCGCAGTACAATCCTGCTGCTGAAGCTCAAGCAGTCGAGCGTGTTCACCGTCTCGGTCAAGTTCGAGATGTCGAGATTGTGCGATACATCATGCGTGGCAGCATCGAGGAGGCTATCTTAGAGATTCAAAAAGCCAAGACGGAGATGGCTGATATGACTATGAATCGCAACCATAAGGTGAGCAAGGCGCAAGAGCAGATAGAGACGTTGAAGAAGTATTCGAAGATGCTGGGAAATCGTTGAGGGCGAGGAATGGTAATGAAGAATGATGACGAGCTTGGATGATGGGATGCACAAAATTTGAGGTATGGATATATGACACGAATACGGGTTTGTCAAGGAGTAGATTTCTGCAAATTTTGGAATGGCTGGTAGACTCTTTGCACTGCTGGCGAGCAGTTTTGCATGAGCTGAGTCTCCCCATGGGACTTTGGCTATACGGAGTATATCTTCACTTGCGATTTTGATATTCTTGTCGGCTCTTCTAACGATGCTCGTTTTGGGCAGTGAGAAGAACTGTCTTTACATCTTCGTCTACGCTCGACGTTCACGAAGGCTTCGTTCTTAGTCGTTCGACGTTTCTAAGCGTTGGCCAACAGGTCTGGGCGCCCTTGGGCAGTAGCGACTATCTTAGAAACAACTATTACTATCATTATTATTGATTTTACATTTAATCTAACCACTTTTCATCTATTTTTGCGGCTGCTATTCATGACTCGAATTTTGGCATGATTCTCCGATGAAGACTGGGTGGAAAGGTAGGATACGTGTCGTTGAAGAAACAAACACGGCGATTGGAAAATCCTTCCATCATTCCCGATTTGATACTCATCTCCGGAGCGCAAAGAAAGATATAGAGTCGTGAAATATCGAGGCTCCAAACATTTCAAAGATCGAGCATGTTGCAGAAAGAGTGGTTGAAGGTGGCACCCTGGGTTTCGTCGAAGTTTCTAGCTCTATATACCAACAAATACTGCTTTCCTTTCCAAGTTACTCAATTCAAATTCGGCAACGGCAGGTTCCTGGAGATCCTTCGCAGATAGCCAAAGATTTATCGATATCAATATAGAGTCGAAGAGGTCAAACCTCACAACAGCCGGCCTACCACTTCCGGCACCCATTCTCCAACAACCCCTCACATTTTCCAAGACCATTTCAAAAGATATCTAAATTGAAAATCTAGGAACGAGCCTATCAACACCTCGCCCCTCCAACTCACTCCCCAAAATCAACTCTCACCCACCCATCCACTCAACCCATCCCCCGTCAAACCCTCTCATCATCCCACTCCCCCTTCGGAACACCCCAATGCTCAGCAAACGGATCCCATCTCGAATCCTCATGTCTCTCATACTCCAATGACATGGCCAGATCATCCGCGATTTTCTGTCCGTAGAGGTATTTCACAAAGGCGAAGGTCATATCCATCCCCGCTGCTATACCTGAGGAGGACCAGATGGGTGTTTGTGACGATATTGCTGTTACTGAGATACTTTTGCCGCCCTCAACAGCTCTGATTGCAGAGGCGGTAGTGGAAAAGCTGGCCTCGGACGGATTTCCAGTGGAGGGAATGGTAATAGTAGAGAGCCACGAGAGCGTTCTGGGGTTAGCTGGATCATCAACAACCCACCTAGCTCTCCCAACCCACCTCACATCTACCCCTTGTCTCGTGACCCACTCCCAAGCTCGCTTATTACTCGTCGCGCGCCGATGATCGAGGAGACCTGTTTGTGCTACTACTGCCGAGCCGGTACAGACGGTAAGAAGGTAACGTAGGCTCGGTACTGTTTTTCGGAGGAAGGTGTGGATTGGTGCCATGGCTTCTTGGGAACGGGTGCCTTGGCCTTGAGAAAATGGTATCAGTTTGCCACCTGTGATTTGGATGGCTTGGAGGTTGTGAGAGGAAGAAATACCACCAGGAACAATCAAGACCTCTAAGTCTTCTGGTGCATTCTCAAAAGTATGCGTAGGCACGACTTCCTCAGAGAAGCGAGGACTCTTGTTATCCGTCATGTTCGGTGGGCATGTTGAGACTGGGTCAAGCGTTGCTGCCATCATAGACAGACTAATGGCGTAGTCGCGTCCTAGGGCATTAAGGATATCCAATGGTCCAAATACATCTCACTCAATCAGTCAGCTAGCAAAACGTATCGATGTTTATTTTGTTTTTGGAATTGCGCTTACCGAGTGCTTGGAACCCCGGAAAGATAATGATCCCATATCTTTTTGGAGGAGAAGAAATATCAGCCATAGTGATTGAGATGTAGGGAAATGCTGATGATAATGAAAGGAAAGATATGGGAAGTTGATATAGTGGTCGCTTTGGAAGAATGATTAGAGAACGAAAAAATATTGCATTAGTCAGCATCAGCCTAAGGGGGAAGGTACGCCCTAAGACATGCATCTGCATCGAAGCGCGAGATGGGGAGGAAACGCTAGTATAAGAAGGACCGAAGAATCGCCAGCTCGGCATGCCAGGCTTGCCATTCACGCCCTCCGCCTTACCAATGAATGTAATTGATCTTTTTCGATTGAACGTCGCCGGGAATTTAGCGATACTAACCTCGAGTTAGTGGCCCCTGTTTTGGTATACTACTACTTTGAAAGCAAATGCGGCGCAACAGATCATGAAATTCGTAGCCAGCAATTGACTGATCAAATCCTCGTGAACGCTGTTTGTAAGCAAACATGCACATAGTGGAAAAAGGTAGGCCAGGGCGTTTCGAGTCGTCACCAAAGGGAAGAAGGCAGGAGAATCTATACCAAGAAAGACTATACGCATCCTAACATCAGTGTCATCGATCAGCTCTATGCCTGGAATTTGTCAAAAGGCCTAATGCTAATTCTCAAAATCGATCGCCTGTACTACATATCAACCTACCAGACCATTCAAATCCTAATTTGCTGCCAGACTTCACCAAAAGTACCTGCTTCGCAAAGTCAAAGGCAGGATTGAGGTTTAGAATCGTGACCGATGCCAATGGATTGAGGGGGCGTTGAGGATCACCGTTATCTAGAACACCTGCTCAGGGAAAGCAAAGCTCACAGCAGTGGCACCAAATCCATGTCAGGGACATTGAGCAGCCACTCCGGAATTTCGCTTTCGTCCATACCTTCGACAGTGCAATTGCGGAAATTTACCATCTCTTTCATGATCTCAGCCACAGTGCGACCCCGTAGCGGACCACCGCGAGACCCGTCATCGTTTCTCCGATAATGGCAGTACTCTTTGTAAAACTTCTTCCAAAAGAGTCCATCGTCTGATCGAACAATGTCAGCAATCAAAGACGGTGACAAGCTGGAAATATAGATAAACTCACGCGGAAGTTTAGCAAGACCCTCCTGTAAGGCTCCGACTTCTTCGTCTGTCCAGTCTTCGTCCCCATCGTTTGCGCTGGGACGATCCATGTGAGGAACACTTGACCGTGGTTTGAATACGGCTTCGCGCTCGAATGGCTCTCCATTTGCATCACGAGAATAGGTCTTGTCTCGCCGTCGCAAATTAGGCATTGCGAGTTTCCCGAATAGTCGATTGAGATCGGTTTCAACATTTGCGCGCCACACGTACAGGACACGCAATCGATCGCTCTTCGGAGCCAACTCTGCTGTCCGTTTCTTCTCAATGTCTCTTTCGGCTCGTAAGCGTCTGACTTGTTGCGACCGACAGACCTTCCTTTCTCGTTCTTTTTCTTCAGCTTCCAATCTGTCGCGATGCCTTTCGAATTCTCTGAGGACTCTTTTCAAAGGCGCCACGATGTTATTCTTCACAAGGTCTACGAGCGCAAGATCTGAGTCGACCGTAGTCTTCCACTTGAAGGATCTGCTGCCTAGATCGGTTATACAACGAGTGATATCAATCAGCCTAGAAAGATCTAAGGATATTATGTCCTCGTCGCTCTCAGTCCTCTCGAGAAGTTTGTACGATCCCATGGCCAGTAACTTGACAAGATCGGGAAATATGAACGCGTGGATGTCCCTCAAGAGATGTTGCGGGTTTCCAACACTTGCAGCATCAGGATCCAGGCTTTTTACCATGTTTTGAAGCCTGATGACACGCCTACCGATTAGTTTCTTCTCCCCGATGGCATTTTTCTCTGTGGCTGGGTTAAGCAAAGCTTTATAGGACTTTCGAATCTTGTAACAAATTTTACCAAGATCTTCGAACGGCGTTTCAACTGGTCGATTAAGTTTGAGCTCGCTCACGTGCTCTTCCAAGCTGGTCACCGATGCTAAGACCTCCTTGAGCGGTGCAAACTGATGGAACAGCCGGGGCACAAAACGCGCATCAGGATCATCGTCATCAGATTCTGAGGCTCGCGAACTTCCGTCATCGCTTTCTTCATTGGCTTGTGTCAGCGCAGCTTGAGCTACCGGAGCATCGCTATCATCGCCCTCTTCCTCATTCACGGCTTCCTCCTCTTCGGCCGCCCCATTCTGTACAGCTTTCATCGGACGAGCTGGCTTCCTTGGACTCTCTTCTTCTATCACAAGAGGAGGCTCTTCCTGGTGGGTAGATTGCGGAGCCTGAGTCTGTTCAAATGGTTTTCCAACTCGTCTTGGAGTCGACGGAGAAGAAGGATCTGGCGGATGTGAGTTGTGAACCCGGATGGGCTGGACTAGACTGGTGGCAGGAGGCACAGCATTTGATTGAGATCCGTGTGATGATTGAGAACTCGACGCAGACAGCTCTTCTAACCTGCGACGTTTTGCTGGGCCAATGAACGTTTGTATTTCTGTCGTCTTCCTCTTCTTGTTCTTCGGCGAGGAAGCTGTCTTCTTGACCGGGCCTAGCTTGAGCGTTGAGCATTGAAGGGCAATTGCACCTTCAGTGCGCCTCGGTAGACACTACAGCAAGCAAGGTTAGCACGCAATATCCAGCGACTGAGATTGTTCTACCTTCGCCATCTCCTCCACAGATAATCCTTCCGAGTGTAATCTCTTTAACAAAGCTTTCTCTTCTCTAATCCATTGATTGCTGGCGGCAGCACTCTGCGCATGCACCTTTGATTGGAGATTATGTTTGGTGGCATAGGCTTGAAGTGCTTTGAGACTTCGATTAGGAAACATCTAAGTATACTTGTCAGCGTATTTTCGAAAGGTCTAGCATTGATTCGAAACACCTTGTGAATTTCCTGCCATGATTGACCTGCCTCGCGGGCTTGTCTCAATTTCAAAGCTTCTTCCTCTGTCCACTCCGCGCCTGGGCCCTTTATCGGTCGTTCTTGAATTGTGGGAGTGGGAGTTATGGATCGAATTTCAGCAGTCTGTTGAGAAGTTCGTTTCAAATGTGCAAAAATGGCCAGTCCTGCTGCCGCACGTGTGGTGTCTGTATCATTATACGTAGCTACATTCTGTCGCGATCGTCCACTCCTCCGTTCTCGATTGTCATTGGCGCTGGGTGACGACGTCTGAGCCCCACCAACGCCTTTGCGAAGAGCAGACCTATTCGGCGGCTCCTTTTCTGACCTCATCTGCACTTTTTCCGAACTTCTAGTCTCTTTGCTAGGTGGTGCTGGTGGCGCCTTTAGGCTGGCAGGTATTACAGGCACAGGAAACGAAGAGGGCCTAATAAGCTTGCCCTTTGGTCTTCTTCTACCCTTCTTCGCGACGGCTAAACTCAGCAGCCCTGCGGACTCGGTCGCGATTGGATCTTTGAAGTGTACGGACTTGCGACTAGAATTCAAATTGTTCGCAGGCGCTGGACGATCTGGAGTAACAATCGGCGATGGAATTGAGGACGAAGGAGGGAAGCTCGTGTTAGCTTCTCGTAGCAGCTGTTCGGAAGGAGAATTATCGTCTTCTGTGTAAGAAGATTAGCATAGAGCTGGTGCGTACTGAGCGCATACTTGCCCGACTCCTCGCTCTCCGCCGTCGTTGGGACTTCGTACATGTCCCTTCGCGGCGGCCGACTTCTCGGTGTTAAAGAAGCTTTGGACAGTTTTGCCATTGTGGTTATAGCAATTGTAACGAAGGTATGGTGAAAGCATACTTCAGCATCTCAGCCGGCGCATATTGAGAGTGGCTGGTACCGACGCAGGGATGGCTTCCGTCTAGTCCAATCATCACGAGCACGGTCACGGTGTCCTCCGTTTGTGAACACCTACCTATTCTGCTTCATCAACTCGAATTATATCAACACGCATCTTTTTCTGCTCCTACAATACCAAACATGGCAGAAAACCTCCCCAGAGGTACTCTCGCCATTCTCGATCCCTCGAAACCACACACCTTTGCCGTTCCCTCGAAACGCATAAATGAAGGCGAAGACGTCCAAACATGGCTAACAACCTACGCCTACACCGAAATCATGACCTTCGTCCTCCAACTAAACGCCGCCATGTTTCCCCTTAAACTCGCAGACTCTTCAGAAATTCAATCATGGGAATTGGAAAGCAAAAACGCAGTCACATCACCTGCAGTACTGAGTCTAAGACTGATGGTCACGAAATTGGAAGTCATAATCGATGAAGCACCACCGGATCCTGGCCCGAGAAGATTTGGGAACATGAGCTTTAGAAAGTGGTATCAGATTGTTGAGGAGAGGGTCGATGGGCTCTTGGAGTCGCACGTGCCGGAACAGGTTTTGAGGTTTGGGGAAGGGGGGCTTAGAAGCGAGGAAGATGCTGTTACGCCAAAGGAGGAATTGAAGAAGTATTTGCTTGGTAGTTTCGGAAGTGCCCAACGACTGGACTACGGAACTGGTCATGAATTGAGCTTCCTTGCGTTTCTGGGATGCATATGGAAGTTGGGCGGATTCAATGCAAAATCAGATCCTTGGGGGACAGAAGAGCGAGGGATTGTGCTTGGAGTGATTGAGCCGTATGTTGTCACAATACTCGAAATCTTGCCGATTCTGACTCTTGACCAAGATACCTCCACCTCATTCGTAAACTAATCCTAACATACACCCTGGAGCCAGCCGGTTCCCACGGAGTTTGGGGTCTAGACGACCACTCCTTCCTTCCTTATATCTTCGGCTCAGCTCAACTCTCACCCGCAATCTCAACACCAGCCGACATCCCCTCGGAAGGTTCAGCCCCAAACGCCCCAAAATCCGGCGATGTAGTAAAATCAATGACTATCGACCGCGAGCGAAAAAAGAACATGTACTTCTCCGCCATCGGTTTCATCTACGATGTCAAACGCGGTCCGTTCTGGGAACACTCACCTATTCTGTTCGACATCTCTGGTGTCACGGCTGGTTGGGCCAAGATTAACAAAGGGATGATCAAAATGTACAATGCGGAGGTATTGGGCAAGTTTCCAGTGGTCCAGCATTTTCCATTTGGTTCTTTGTTTCAGTGGACGCATAACCCCGATGCACCTATTCCGATGGCGACAACGCATACCAATGCACAACCTTCTTCTCAACCTTCGTTTCATGGTGCGAGGGAGACATCGGCGCCGAAACCACCGTCGTCTGTGCCTTCATCAACAACCCGTCCACCGCAAATGGCAGGAGACATGGCGGGGACAAAAGCACCCTGGCTTTCGGGATCAACGCATCGTACACCCGCCATGCCGGGCGCTTCCTTACCAGGTCCAACGACGAGCTGGACAGGACAATCGGGGGCACTAGGGATGCCGGCTACAAAAGCTCCATGGGCGAATGCGAGATCAAGTGGTGGTGGAATGCCGACTCGATTCCCACCATCAAATGCTGGTCCAGCACGAGATTCGTCATCAGATAGCTCACATTCACCTATCCCACCATCAGATTAAGGCCGCTTTACGTGGTACTCACTACCAACCACCATCATATACCTTAGACCCCTCCCTGTCAGCTGGTGCGTGGCAGCCAATGGACTGCGACATAGGAGATTAATCACTGAAACAGGCGCTATCAATGTATCAGCGTGGTACCCAGGAAAGCCGCGCCCGTCGGAGCTCGCTCGAAAAGCTCACAACAAGCTGAAATAGGAGAAGGAAGCTGCAATTGATCCCCTCTCCCATAAACCACCAAAATGCGCTCCCTGGAGTCACGGCAGCGCCATGTGCAAGGCCTTCCCCATCGAGGTAAGAGCCAGAATTCAGAGAAGAAGATGAGGAAAGGCCACCGTCTATACAGGCTTAACTACGAATAAATGAGATATAGAAGATGAATCAAGAAGAATCGAAACATGAATACAAAAAGGACAAATCGCGCTTGCCAACGTTTTTGCATTAACTAACACACTAGACTAAAGATGACGCGCCCGATGGCTTGACACTAACGATATCCAAAGCAGCAATGTCGACGAGAGGAAAATCGTATGAGCAGAAATTAAAACAGTTGAACCCACGGAAATCTGTTCTCACCGCGTTCAATTTCTTGGGTTGTCCCAAACACGGATGCACATGCCAAATCATCGACCAAACCATCAAACCCTAAATTTCTCATCGCAACGTGTCAACGGCGCGCACGTTAGCGGACCGGCTCGTACCTAGATATCTGAAACATTCTCAGTATGGTCATTGTGACGATGATTCAAAACCTAAAAGTAGACTTCATCTCCTCGTGTCCTCTTTCTTTGCTTCGACGCGCACCCACATATGAACTCAGCGATGTGACTGAGGCGCGCAGATGAAGATCCTTCCTTAACACAGAGATCGGGAAACAACTGGACAAGAGTAAGTATCACCATTGGATATAGAAACTAAAGCTAAAGCAACTACCTACAAATGCAGACGCTCACATCGCTCACGAGGTTTGGGGGTATAAAATAGGCCTTTCCATCTTTCCTTCCATCACACTCTTCTCCTCCCATGCCTTCCATTGCCAAAGGCAAATCATTCTCAAACTCTAACAAAAGCAAGCTAAGCATTTTCAGCTTTCCCGCAAAATTATTCCGAACACATCTCCTTATTATCGGCCTCGCTCCTTATCTCGCCAAACAAATTGTAGAACCAGAAGTAGGGCAATGATTTAGTGAGCAGCAAGGTGTGGTTCGTCGGACAAAGGTCCACTCGTTGCAGACATTGCACCCTCGGTGGGAGGAGCGGGTGCCTCGGGTTTGACCTCTGGAACAGCTGGAGTTGGTGCTGGGGCGGCTGGAGTCTCGCTAGGAGCAGCGGCGGTCTTCTTTGAAGCTTCTGCGGCTGGGGCCGGGGCTGGAGCCGGAGCTGGAGCTGGAGTCTCTTTTGGTACTTCGCCGGCAAGTGCCGCAGTCGTGCTGGTCGGGGCGGCGGAGGAGATGACAGCTGGGGCAGGTGCGGCTAAAAATGGTTAGTGGGATGTAATGGCATGGCATGAGATGCGAAAAAGCAGACAAGGAATTACGTACTCTCAGCAGGCGCCTTTGGCTCGACAGCAGGTGTTGGGGCCGCGACTGGTTCAGGAGCAGCCGGCGTGCTCTCAACGGGCTTTGCGTCAGTAGATGGAGCAGCGGGAGTTGTTGCTGGTGCGGCCGGAGCTGGCGCGGTCTCTGTTGGAGCTGTCTCGGTCTTGGTGGGCTCGGTGACGGGAGCGGTCGTTGGCTCTTCAGTCTTTATCTTCTTGTCCTTCTTCTTGAAGATGCCTCGAAAGACCTTCTTTACGAGGTTGACCGCATCTGGTGCTGTTCGGGCGTGTCATGTTAGCTTGGTCGCGCTGGAGTGAGGTGGGGGCGTGTGAGGGAGAGAAAGTCTCGTCTTCGCGTTGGATTGACGAGGCGCTTGTTCTCGTTGAAACGGGGTTGGAACTGCAATGAGGCATGATGAGATATTGACTTACGAACTCCGGGCATGATTACTGGTTGTTGTATAGCTGAGTTGTGGAATGATAAGCGATGATGGTGGTTGATGGAGCTTGTTTGTTGTTTGTTGATGTCCAGGATTGAGCGAGAGCTGCAAAGTAGGTAGATGAAGACGCGGGAAGTTTGGCGTGACTTCGACCCTCGTCCTCGTCCAGCCACTCTCAGTTATCTACTCAGTACTCCATTTCCTTTTGTTGATGGGATCAGAAGAGGAGATGCTCCCGTGTATTCAGGGTTCCTCCAGTGCACTGCTCGCTAGGTGGTACGCTGTCGGTCGCTATTAAAAGCACCGCTATCACAGCAATACCTCGACGTGCATATTCTTTGCCTTGCATTGAGTCCACCATGCTTTGCATACAGCGTAGTGGGTCTCCAATGTAATGCCTTCTCGTCGGCCAAAAAAGACATTAGGCATCATTGGTGAATGAGGTGCCCATGGAAGGGGTATTCTTACCAAACCATCCCTCGACCATCTCCTAATGTCATCACCTCTAGCGCTCACATCCGGAAGTACAACAGTCCCGTTGCACACGACCGGAACTACACACCGGGCCTGGACTGGCTCAATGCTCGTGGTCACAGCTGAGAGGAAACTATAGGAACGAGGGCGATCAATTGGTGCCACTGCAGTGACTTATCGAATGGAGACGTAAGTGGCCATGCTCTCAAATTGCTGGCCACAATCCTTCACCCAATCCCAAATCTGCTCCCACAGAAATTGATAACGAGCTACATATGGTAATCTCCCCATCCTTACAAGAATCAACGCTATGAACGTCGCCACGAATGAGGGCAGGAATAATCGGAGCCAGCGACGAAACATACTTCCCGCCAATCCATTTAGAAGTTTTTCTGACTTCTGAGCGCGTGTGGACTTAAGGAGGGAGTAACTGAGTACGAATCCGGAGATGACGAAAAAGTTGCGATAACGCCACAGACTTGGTGGTGTTTTATTGCATGGATGGTAGCAGGGCTGAAGGGGCTGGCGCTTTTGCAGGCTCGATTTGGCAGCGGAGTTGATTGCATGGGGAATAGGTGAGAAGAAAGAAAGGAGAGGTAAAATCGAAAAGAGATTTATACGATATCATGGGCTCCTGTTAGAACCAGAAGGAGAGAGCTGCCTCGACTCATTTTTGATACTTGAGGATAATGCAAAATAAGGTGTAGTCGTATTGTGCTTTGCTTTGGATGGATCCAATGATGAGAACGGACAACACAGAAGGATGAACCCCGCGGTTGATGCTCGCATGGTATTATACAGAAAACGATCTGCTAACTTACCGTCACACTCTACTACGTAAGCACGAGCAACTTTTCAGGGTCCGCATGAACCGACATCAGTTCTCGAAACTCAATCACATTCTGACCTCTATTTCAGTACTAAGCCATGGTAAACATTGAATCCAGCAGAAGCCAGTGATGGAAACACTCGGCCTGTCAAAAGTACCCCATTTCCCCAGATGAATCTAGTGCGGGGTCTGCCTGGTTACAGCCGACGCCGACCGTAAACTCTCCGCATTCCACCTAGGTCTGACGCTTGATCGCTCGAACAATCTCAGGCTCGAAAATCTTTTACAAATTCCAGATCAAATCATCGTTTGCTCACAGACAACATGGCTATCGAGGTTCCACCACTTGTTGCCAGCCGTGTATCGCCCAAAGCTAGAGACATCCTGGAAAGAGTATTGCCTTCGATCAGGCACATACATACATACAGTTCAAGCTAATATGATGCTTAGGTTGAGAAGTTTGTTGAGGAAGAATGTAAATGATGCTCACAGAATTCGAGATGCCCGAGATACTGACTTTCGAAAAGGTATGCCATGCGACGTCGTCGCCCATGCTCAACACGCCGCTTTCGAGAAAAGATTTGGACAGTATCCGCCCGTGATCGATGATCTCAAGGAGAAAGCCAAGAAACTCGGCCTTTGGAATATCTTCCTGAGTAAGACGCATTACACCGAGGGTGCTGGTTTGACCAATCTTGAATATGGATTGGTTGCTATGATACTCGGGAAATCATTGCTTGCTTCAGAGGTACTGTTCTCAGCTCAATTCTATCGACTCATGTCTAACACTTTCAAGGCCGTTAATTGCTCTGCTCCTGATACAGGGAATATGGAGGTCATTGCCAAATATGGATCAGCTCAGCAGAAGAGGGAATGGCTTCAGCCTCTTCTTGATGGCAAGATTCGTTCGGCGTTTTTGATGACGGAGAGAGCTGTTGCTTCATCCGATGCAAAGAACATATCCATGTCTTGTGTTCGTGAGGGTGACGAATTGGTCCTTAACGGATCGGTATGTTCACATTCCAGTTCAACTTGCACCAGCTTCTAAACTTACTTGCAGAAATGGTGGAGCAGTGGAGCTGGTGATCCACGATGCAAAGTATACATCACAGTTGCAAAAACCGATCCCAACAATCCAGATCCATACAAACAGCAGAGGTGATGATCTCTCAACCGACCATCTCAAAACATAAATTCTGATTTTCAATAGTATGATCCTCGTCCCAGCAGACACCCCAGGCATCACAATCGAACGTATGCTAACAGTCTACGGCTACGACGACGCACCCCACGGCCACGCCGAAATAACCTTTAAAAACGTCCGCCTCCCAGTCTCAGCAATGATCTTAGGCCCAGGCCGCGGCTTCGAAATCCTCCAAGGACGTCTCGGCCCCGGCCGTATCCACCACGCCATGCGCTGCGTAGGAGCCGCAGAACGAGCTCTCGAACTAATGATCGCCCGCGTCAACGATCCCGCCAGGAAAACATTCGGGAAACAATTGAACCAACATGGTGTTATTATGGAATGGATCGCTCGTTCTAGGATGGAAATTGACGCCGCTCGTCTCGTTGTTCTGAACGCTGCGATAAAGATTGATGATACGGATGCGAAGGGTGCGCAACGGGAGATTGCGGCGGCGAAGGTAATGGTCCCGCAGGTGGCGTTGCAAGTTATCGATCGTGCTGTGCAAGCTCATGGTGCTGCGGGTGTGAGTCAAGACACACCATTGGCCTCAATGTGGGCGCATCTGAGAACGATCCGTATTGCGGATGGGCCTGATGAGGTACATTTGCAGCAAATGGGACGTAATGAGAACAAACGCAATCAAGCTATTTTGGGGAAATTCGATGAGCAGAAGAGGAGGAATGCGCAGAAGATGAAGGAGTATGGACTCAAGGCTTCAAATTTATAGAAAATTGAGATGCGAATTCTAAAAGCTTGACACCAGTATATCTCCCATGACTCCGACGATCTTCTCCAATCGAAATCATCTATTCAATAGTTTATCGATTGCCAGATATTCGAGAAGAAAAGCCATCACAAAACAAACCTTCATTTTCTTGTCCACGTGACATTTTCAAGTGGGTAACTAAGTTAATCACAAAGGAAACGCGCCACACATGTCACTAAACGTTCCACGTGACAGTATCCATAACAATTCAGCTAGTTAGAGACGGCGGCGAGTGGGGATATAGATTTAGTGTCAATCTCCTTAAATAATTACTTTACATGATAAGCAGTTTTATTACCCTTGCCCCGTAATTATAGTGTCACGGGGCGGGTTCGGGTATCAGGAGGAAGGAGCAGCAGCAGGAACAGGTATCATTCAACAGGCTATATACGAACTGGCAGGCAAACCAACGGGCAGTTTTAATGACAGAACGCAGCTCAAAGAGCTACGAATTGGTTGAAGCCACGTAGGCTTTAAAACCTTTCCTCGGCAGAACTCCGGTTCTGCCTTGATCACGTGCCGTGGGGCCACCCCAACGGCGGGAAGGACTTGTCCGCGGTCGTACCGTGACATATAGAGTGCTTCTACGAAATTAATAAGGAGAAAGATAATAAGCACCAATTAGAGCCTATGGACCTGGGCGTGCCCTACGTCCGCTTTTCGAGTAATTGCTCACTTTTTGTTTAGATTCCTCAATCACTCCAAAACCGCAATAAGGCAAGAAAAGCTTTCAACAGTTATGGGGGCCAAAACAACGTTGAACGACGTGTTTGATAGGCATGATTTTCATGCTCAGCTGTTCTCGATTGCATGCTGCAAATGTCCTCGTCCAATCAAGAACCACGATACCAGTAGCACGTGTATTTGCAAATGTACTATATATATATCTATTTGATATGTGTAGCTGGAGACGTTAGCCGGATATATGTTAGACAGCTTCCCGTACCTGATATTCAACCAGAGCCCTCGGCGTCAAGAAACTTCAACGAGACCCTCCGATTTCAAGACACTTCGACTTCAAGCTCAAACAAAAAGTAAAGTTCCCTCCCACCTTATAATCTCGATTTCTCTAACAAAGTTAGCCACAGTGAAGGTGCCATCTCTGACCGCGCTCGCACTCCTTATCCTCCCAGCCCATGCGAGGAACTGGCGATGTACTTTATCCCACGATAAAGTTGACCCCTTATACGACCCATCCTTGAGAGCTTGGGAGGAAAGAATCTGTAAATTAGGCGATGGGGCCTTGACATCAACTGGAAATGCTTGCCTCGTCTTCGTCCCTAGTAACTCAGGTTCTGTCCCCGCACTTTTTGCGAAAGCATATCGTCCTGCTCTTTCGGCACCAGGAAAGAACGATATCACAGTCCACGCCACCTGGATCTGCCAAAGTCTAGCTCTACCACATCATAAATGAATGGTTACAGTGAATGTGGAGGGACGTAAGGTTGCTGAGGGCACTAGGCATGGGCCTGATGAGGATGAAGATGAGGCTAGTGTACTCCTGTCCCTGCTACTGCTGGCCTGGCTGCGAGTGCGGATATGGGAGACAGGACTTGTTTTAGCCTTGTGAGGCAACGGACCGTTAGATCTTGCGCTTCCTAACAGCACATTGAAAGCGTAACAGGATTGCTTAAGTCTCTCAAGCAACCAATCATCCTCCACATTTTCAAACTGTTTCGATTTTTCGTGTTGTCAAAAACATTCTGTATTCCTATTGCCTGTAAGAATTTAGGGGCTCGAATCCTTCACGCCTTACCGGGATTGCGATGCTGGGCTCAAACTTCCATCCTCAGTGCTTCTTTTTCTCGCTCCGAGTCGTTCGAGAGGTTGTCGACGCTTTGGGTTGTTCTCGGAGGTTTTGATCACGAAAGAGTGACTGCTCACAAAAGTATCCACGCCGTTCGAGCCCCAGCAGACCCTGTGTCCGTTCCCGTGGTCTTTGAGCTGATGCGGATACCCGTTGTACTGGAATACTAGTAGAGAAAGAACCCGAGTCAACGGGTTCTCAGTCTTCAACAATGCAGCCATTCTTTCAAGTTTCGAGCCCATAATGTGCTTGAGGTTGAGGGCGGGACAGTCGTCCACGGGACGGGAGTATCAGATCCACAGTGACGGGTCAACAGTCCAGCCGAGTAGCGCGGCGCTCCTTCCGCAGGTTGCAGATGGAGATGATGATCAATGTGTGTTGGTTTGTTGCTTGTTGTCCTCCTCGCCCATGACTCTGTCGAGGCTTGCGTACAATACAGCAAGTGAGTATTTTTACGAATAGCCTGAAGATAAACTCTAAGTTTCGATATTCCTCGCCTCGAATGGTCGTTCTCTTCTATATAGTCTACGCGTGCATGGATAAGTTCTACTAAGAGGCGGTCCTGAAGGCTGCAAATCCAAGATTGCAGATCTTTTTTGCGTTGACAATAATTGACTGCCTAAGTGACGCCCACGATTCAAACCTACGTACATTGATAGCTAAGGACTCGGATAGGACCGTTCTGGAGAATTTACTGAGCTCTTTAAAAGATATCTTATTACACTTATTTTGCAGGTAACGGCCTTCAATAAGATGAGTAGGTAGGTCCAACTCGCTGAAGTACGGAGTAGTTCCCCTGTTCTCGTATTCTTTTCTCGTAATCCACTTTCAAACAGGCCTGCCTTGTAAGATGGTCGAGAATGGAAGTAAATCTACGCCCCATGAGTTTCTGTGTATTCACAGTAAAAGAGATTCTGTCTAAAATGATAACGTAAGATAGCTTAGTAGGTCTTTGAAACTATCGGAGACGCCTCCGTGTCAATGCTTTTATCCTGGCTCATAGAGGTTTGAAAAAGTCTACTAAAAGAAACCGAGAAAAGTCCGGGTTTGTGCACAAACGACAATAACCATCAGCAATCGACCCATTCGTGCTCGCGACCTGCATCGACAAGTACACGGTGATTCCTACGTGATTCTCACAGGCAATTCCCGGACATGCAAACAAGTTGTCAGCAAAAATGCTGATCGATCGGCTATGTTAACATGTGATCGTGCCTCCAACGTTTCGCTGATACAGCAAGCGATAACCATTATTCTTCAAGTATTTCGCCTTGACGATGTTCAAAGAGTTCTCTCATGTCTGTTGCGATTTGAACCCAACCCTCATTTCAGACCGTCGGATGCAAAAGTTCCGGACCACGCATGCGAATACCACCATCGTCTTTTCTTCCCTTTTTACCGAGGAAGGCCCAGTTCTTCGCGATGGAGCCGTCATTGAATGCGCGGTCGATGGCTTCGAGACTCTTTCCTTTTGTCTCTGGCATCACGAGGGCGCAGACGAGAACGGCGAGGAGAGTTGAGAAGCCGAAGAAGTAGTAGACTGCGAAGGAGGAACGAGCGAGGAGGATTGGCGTTGTGAATGCGACGATCCAGTTTGCGAGCTGTTTGGTAAGGTTAGCTTATTTTACTCATCGTTTGAGGGGAGATTGCGGGTGAGGCATACCCAATTTGCACTCTGCGCTAGACTTGTTGCTCCCGCTCTCGTATCAGCAGGCTGTATCTCACTTGAATAGATGCGAATGGAGATAGCAAAGGATACTGAAAATGTGATGGCGAAAATGTAAATGGTGACTATGACGACCCATCTCGCAACGCCGTAGTCACCGTGAACGCTATTGGAAGTGTACAAACTTCCAATGACCAACATGCAAGTTGTTAGTATCAAACCGCCAATGATCACAGACATTCTTCTACCCCAGTGGTCTGCGTAGATAGAGGCTGGGATAGTGACAACGAGCATAATCAGTGCTGACACACCCGAGGCGAGGAAAGATGCTTCTTCTGACTGGAGACCTGCTTGTTGGAAGAGTAGAGGTGCATAATATAACACACCGTCAATGCCGCTGAATTGTTGGAAAGCCATCATGAAGCAAGCAAGTGCTGTCTGTTTCCGAGCATGAGAGGAGAAGACTTGTGCCATCTCTCGGAAGTTGGCTCGGATGCTGGCGAGAAGTGTCATCTCAACCATGCTTGATGTTTCTGAAGATGGTTTCTCGATCATTTCTTCCAATTCCGAGGAGGCGAGACCGAGTCTTTCCGAGGTAGAAATGGCTTCTTCTTTTCGGCCTTTGGCGAGGAGCCATCGTGGTGAGGGGGGAAGGACGAAGCAAGTTGCTGCAAAGAAGAAAGATACTATTGCCTGAGCACCCAATGGGATTCGCCAGGATAGAGAGCTATCCTTGATGCGAGCTGTTCCATATGCAATGAAGTAGCCAAGCGTGATACCGAGTTGGATCATGAACTGGATGACGGAGCAGAGAGGGCCACGTCTCCGCGCGGGCGCAATCTCGCAGACGTATACCACAAGATTACCTAGAAAGATTCCTTCTCCAATACCAGCGATTACACGCCCTGCAATGAATTGTCCAAGGTGAAAAGCAGTGCATTCCAGAGTTGCACCAATGCTGAATACCACGGCTCCGGTGGTTATAGTGGATGTTCTTCCGTAGATATCAGAGATATTTCCCGCGAACAGACCTGAAGCTGTACCGCCGATCAGGATCGAAGACACCACGACTCCATGGATTGTTGAAGAAAGACGACCGAAAGTGTTTGAAAAGGAGGTCATAACGGTCAAGGGTCCAATGCTTCCGGTCTCCAATCTAGAGGGATTAGCAGAACAGCTGATAGAGGACCAGGGCTGATTACCCAAAGATGAAGCCTCCCACGGCAGCAATGATGGCAGCCTGGCTGTACAGGGGCATGCCAAAAGGATTGAACATTTTGATATCCTGGATCAGCCAGAGTCATACAATGCTCCTGTGCGGTGAAAGAGATTTGGCGCTGAATGCTGTCGTTGAGAAAGCACGATCACGATTTGTTACCAGCCAGGATCGGTTCCATCGATAAGACATGCTCCGTACTCGTAGGATTTCGTGATGAAGTGCGATGGTTGAGGTGGATCGAAGAGTGTAGAGTTTTCGTAGCCTTGGCAGATCTAGGCTGGTGGAACGCCTGCCTGAATAGATGATGCTTCCTACTTCACGTGATAGCCATCCTCCTCTTTCAGCACCACCACTCGCCGACTCATCTCTTCTCATCATTTAACGCAAACCATTTGACTTTTCGGAGTGTTAAGATAAGTGAAAAGATAGTGGCCATCCTCACGAGTGCGGAAATGATAGTAAGCATTCTCACGAGTGAGAAACCCCAGTTCACTTCATTGAATTTAGTTGACCATTTTCCCCAGCAATAATTGCAAGACGCAACAAACCAAAACATCCGAATCCTCAGTCTTTTCCCACCCATGGATAATTCCATCATCGTGACTCCAAAATCCTATCAGCCCCACATTCTCCCATTTCCCTACAGCTGTCCGTCTCTACACCTTCTCCATATCCACATCCACATCAACATCAACATCAACCTAACTGCAGTCACTAAAACCTAACATTAACTTTCCATGTTTCTTAATCCAGCAAAGAGACATGACATACCAGGGATTTGTCGGTGAGGGCGTATAACAACATGTCCTATAATTGTAACATGGAGGATCAGAGGCACACCTTTTCTTATTCAGGCAATCTCGGCAGGTCCTGGCCTCAAAAGCATTGAGCGACGCCTCAACAGCAACGAGCGCCGTCGCAATAACTAGGAAGAAGGCAGAGAAGACTTTCATGATCGCGTCGGTTTCGAATGGGGAGTTATGTTGTTTGCGTTGGCTATTTGGGATTTGGGTGCGTATGAAGAATTTGACCCCTAATTGTCTTTGGACGTATATATATTTGCCGTCACTGTGTATCAATACCATTTCCGTCTAGGTCGGCTCGGAACTCGGAATATATAGAGGGCGGTTCGAGATATACAGGATACACGCACGCTACTCACTATGTTTGTATATTAGAGTTTGAATATAGGGTAGTTGCGTGTGAATTCGCATACTATGTATGGTATCCGGGGTAATGGTCATGACTCATGCGTGGATCCGAACAAACCAACCCATTTTTCTGCCTAACACCAGCGTGAATAACTGATAAACTAAAACTCTCAGCAGAATAGAAGGGAAGCTCTATAAAAGATCGTTAAGATCTGGAAATTTGAACAGGAAACGATTGAGTTGCAGGGAAGAAAATGCTGCGGGTAGGGATGGAATGTACAACTGTTACCCCGGATACCATAGTAGTTTTGGCTCGAACGCAGCGCATGGTACCATGCCAACGAAATTTAGGTTGTCGTAGCGACAACCGACTGCTGTTGAGTTCAAGAAGCGCTAGGCCGTATTTGAACAAAGAACAAAGTATCAAAAGGGCCTCAATTGACTCGGAATCTGCCGTTGATTTCATTGAGTATATCTATCCGACACTACGCAAGTCAACGGCTCACCCGCCCACCCTTTGCACTGACGCCTAAAGCCTAGGCTCGCACAGTGTCATACTGCCTCTTTTTAGGAACATGCCTCTCCTCATCCGTTGGGATATCAACCTAGCTGCTGCAGTCGCTAAAACCTTCATCAACTCTACATTCCTTTTCGCAGTCCAGTAAGGAAACATGACATACCAAGGATTTGTGGGCGTACCAGGAGGATAACAACAAGTCTTGTATTTGTAACAAGCAGGATCACTGTTACATACGCCCGCGGCCTGGCAATCACGACATGACCTAGCCGCGACAGACCCGATAGTAACGTGCGCCATCGCAAAGGCCAGGAAGAAGGTAGAGAGGACTTTCATAATGGCGTCGGTCGCTTTCGTGTGAGGATTTGTATGATTGGTTGTGTTAATGGTTTGGATTTGGATGTAGGCAAGTGTTGCCTTTTCTGCATCGACAATGAGACATCTGTATACCTTTACTTACCCTCGCCATCACCACCACTTCCGTTCTGGGGGCTCTGGAATAGGTACATGGGGGTTCGCAACATTACTAATACTGAACGTCTGATACAAGGTCTCCAATACTCACTATCAATACCACTTCTATGTAGGTCCGCTCCGAGGATGTAAAGGGTGGTTCGCAATATATAGAATACACGCTACTTCCTACTGACTGTGTATATGTATATTAGACCGTAGAGTCCCCGATGGGGTCAGGGGGGTGGGAAGAGGCGGGATTAGAAAACAACCCTTCTTGAGTCCTTGGATTTGTACATGCGGGGTCCATGAATTCAGTACGAGACGGGAAGGTGAAAACTGCGCTCCACAATTCGAAAGGGAGATGAGTGATTTTGCTTTGGAAGCTCACGAGGACCGTTGCATCCTGAGCCAGGTTGTTTTCTAAGCGGCCAAGACAGCGGCTAAACAGGACCCGTTGGATTCTCCCACGATCTTGACCACATTCTACCCAAGTCTTTAAACTTCATGGCACAAAATAGGAAGCCTGTAGGGCACAATCTACAGGCCAACGGTAAGCGCCGTGTTTCAACTACTTGTCAGTTCCGACTTACATCTACTCTCCTTAACCTCGAAAGCACAGTGTTCAATTCATTGTATGATAATCATACGGTCAAACAAGATGGGTATCAATGCGAGAGATCCAAGACAATCGCCAATGCAATCCTAGATACCAGTCTACCTTTTAGGCAACTCCCGGAAAACAAACCCAAAAACTTCCTTAGCCTTGTACAAATTCGTCACTCTCAACCTCTCATTATCCAAATGAGCGCTGTCGCTAGCCTGTCCCACTGGGAAATGAGCAGCTGGGGCATTAAACTCCTTTTCCAAGAACCGGATCGCTGGGATGGAGCCCCCTTCGCGGATGTATAGAGGCTTAAGCTTCTTGTCTGGGAATGGCATGGAGTTGTGGCGGGATGGGAAATAGGATCCGATCGATGGTCCTGGTGACGGAGAGGGCAAGGTATCTTCGACGTCAGAAAAGTCTTCGGGCGGAGTTATGCTTCCCGTGGCGAGCGTTGATGAGGTTGTGGGAGAAGGTTTGATAAGCTTCGGCCCATTTGTTTTACCATTTGGTTGAGTAATCAGCTTTGCAGCACTGGCAGAGCTACGGTGGTGCCGCGAAGGTGCCAATGCAGGTGTACGGCTCTTGTCCGACCAAGCTTCAATGACGGCTTCCTCCAGGGTCTGGAAAATTTTGTTGTTGTAATCTCCCAACCAGGGTTCAGCTTTGTGATCGATGGCGACAGTTAGCTGGTTCTTGCTGCCAAGTTCCTCGAATTGCCCTTCGAGGAATGAAGTCAGACGGTCCGCAACTTCTTGTGCAGTTTGTTCTGGTACAAGTCGAAGAGAAATGGCGGCCTTTGCCACGCTCGGTATGATGGTCGAGTTGTCCGGACCTGACGTGTAGAATCGATGAATTGTCAGTGACGCCTCACGCCATCTCCGCTGTAGGGTTTCAGCAAGTTCATGAGGATTGCCAAGACCAGGGTTGCGATCTATCAATGTTCGAGTGATCTCCTGGTACAACCCTTCCTCCTCTTTCGACAGAGGAAGAATCGGATCATAGAAGGAAGGTATTTCGATGCGGTTGTTCTTGCCAGTCAACTTCGCAAGCAAGGCGACAAGATCTTTCACACTTTCGTCAAGGAGAGAACTTCCGTCTACGCCACTGTGCAAGTCGGGATGCGTGCTCTTTACTTCCACGGTTGCATGAATCACGCCTCGCAATCCGTAGGTCAAGCAGGGAACATGGTCGTCCAGCCAGTAACTGTTGGCGAGCAGTATCCAGTCGACATCCCCGATAAGATTTTTGTTGGCCTTGACCGCTTGCTCAAAACCTCGAGATCCGCTTTCTTCTTCGCCTTCGATTAGGAAAATGATTTCGGAGTTCAGAGCCTTTTGAGCAACTAATTCCGCGACAGCAAAAATAGCAGCCATGATCGGACCTTTGTTATCAGAAGTACCCCTACCATACAGATAATCGTTGATACCTTCCATTTGGAAAGGGTTGCAAATCCATTTGCCTTGCTCGTTTTCTGCAGGAATGACGTCGTAATGTCCATAGAACAATATCTTCTTCCGTTCCGCTGAAGTCGATGGGTTGCCTTTGAATTTGGCCAGGATGATGGGATTCCACTCAGGGTTTTCTAGACCAAGCATAGTTGTTTGGGCGCCAAAGTTCCTGAATATGGATCGGAGATGCGATGCACCTTTTCGGCAAGAGGCTTGATAGCGCAAGTCTGAGGAAACCGTTTCGTATGAGACGAACTGCTTCAATGCCTGAACCAGCTTTTCTGCATCCGTGTTAGCATCGGGCTTCTCAGTGCACGTCAAGACTCGTACCATTGCTTGTCTTGACACCGGTCAGGTTTCCTTGCACGCAATCGCTAATGTTCCAAATCGTGATTGTATCATCATTTCCACCCGTGATGTAGAAGAACTGATTTCGAAATCTGGTGAATGCTGACGCTAATATCCTTCCATTGTGTGCTTTGAATCTCGACACCAGCTCGTACTGGCTGTTGTATTTCTGCTCGCTATCAGGATTGAGTTTGCAAATCTGACCCCCCGACTTACATCAACAGTGCCACTGACTCCAGCACAAAAGAGATGTCCTCCGCCGAGGGAAAGTGCTAGCACATCCTCAGTCTTGGTTCTCAAGTTCCGCACCAATTGCCGAGTCTCCAGATCCCACACGTTGACCTCGCCATTAATTCTGCCAGCGTACAGAAATGTGCCATCGAGAATGAGCGACAAAACGGAGTCTCCTTCGTCTCTGCCATCGTCCAGTTTGTGCAACTCGGAAATAGCACCGTCCTCGCCGCCAATTGTCCACAGCTTGATAGCACCATCTCCACCTCCTGATATCAAAATCTCCTCTTTCAAGTCGTCTCTTAGACCTTTGGCCAGCACCATGCAGTATACGTAGCCATAATGGGCATACTGGCAAATGTGCGATTTGTCTATTTCTAGATCTTGACCGCCTTCGGCATGTGTGGGGTGATCTTTGACGGATTCAGGACGCGGTGTACGGACGCCACCGGGTCCAAGGGAGTCGAAGAAGCGGTCTTCGCGTAACCAAGGGTGGAGGATGGGTGTAGGCTTCGGTCGGCGGTCCTTTTCGTTCAGGTCGTACCACTAGAGCTGGATTAGCTAGACGATGTCGATGCGGTTGAATTGGATTCACCTGTATCGACGTGTTTTGCGCGCCAAGGTAAACAGTGTTCAAGGTCGAGGAGTAGGAGACGCAGAAGATGTCGCCAATATCGTACATTGAGTAAATCGAGTAGACTCTCAGCAAAGTCTTCGTATCCCAGACATTGACGAATCTGTCCCCTGCACTGGAGAATAGTAACTGGCCATCTTCGGAGAGAGACAAACTCAATACACTGCCACTGTGGCCATGTATGACAGCGATTCGTTTGTAGGTTTCGAGGTTATAGACCTGCACAGTTGGTTAGAGAAACTCTCTCGCAGCCTGCAGGATAGGTATCATCTACCAATATCTCCCCGCCTTCAGTCCCAGCAAAGATACAGTTTGCCGAGACTACCAGAGCTAGAATAGACTTGTCGTGCTTCAGTCGGTGGCTCAGAACTGGAGTCATCGGTCTCGCCGCCGTGGCACCAGCACCATACCTGGCCACTCCACGATCGCTGTCTGCGACTGGAGCAGTTGTCAGCTGCGGTTGCATAGGTGGTAGTGCTGACATGATCCAACATCCATCGTGGCCATGAAATTGTACCTAGGCCGAGTGAAATCTTGCCGTAATCGGAGCGTCGGAGATTCAAGGGACTGGCAGGTTTCGACTCGCGAGAATCAACGACCAAACACCAAACTCACCTCCATCAATCCCCCTGAAGCCTTTCCAGGCTCTCCCATCACACACCATTGTATAGGTCGGTTGATCGTGGAGTCTGTTGTGAAATCCGCTGCAGGCAGATCGGGCACGGAAATCCGATATCAATGACTGGAACGGACTGTTCGACCAATGGCCTCCGTCGACCACTTTCAGCTCTCTGTCGCCGTTTTGGCTTGGCTGAGTGGTAATTGACGACGAATCATCACTTGAACGGTGCTTCTCCCTCGAAACATATGCCGGACTTCTCATTGTGCACTGGCCCCCTGAGGATGGCGAACGAAATTCGGATTATGGCGACACCTGCTTGACTTCAAGCTCTAAATATGCTTTTTGCAAGTCACAAAACTCAAAAGTCTGAGTCAAACTTCTGCTGTTTGCGTACACCGTCGTTCCCCGTTTGATGATAGGTGTAGCGTTTGCCTATGCCACCATCTGTCGTGCAACTGGCTACTACAGCCGATTGACGAACGAATACTGTGGACCTTAAGCCTTCACGGCCTGCCAACCTTGTCCGCGTGCCGAACCGATTTACCTCATTGGCATAGAATAAAGCACTCGTAACGCGACAAACATTTGTCACTTGGCGAGCCTAGAATACAGCCGGGACTGTGCAAACGAAGCATCTTTCACAAGCGTTTGTCTCGCGGGATGTTGCCACTGAAAAAATCAAAAACACGGCTTCAAGCTTGGCATCATACCCAAACGGTTCCACCGAGGTGAAAGATGCTAGTGAAAAGCCCGACTGCTTCTTTGTCTATGAGTCACACATCATTCGTTTCGCATAGGAAACTGCAAAGAGCTTCTCATCGTGTCACTGTGGGAACTTTCTTGAAAGCTTCGGAGCGAAATACAACGCAGAAAGATCAAGCTGGGCCCTCAAAAGTCGATGGGCCCTCAAAAGTCGAACAGGGCGAGGAAGAAAAGGCATAGCTGTACCAGAACTTCTAGCACACCGTGTATCATGGTTTTCTAGACATCTATATCAGCAACATCGACTCCACCGAGGCAATCCTTACGTCCTCAGACAGCATGGTCCCCGAAGCCAAGCCTTCCTACAGACCGATCAATCTCGCTCCCATAACCAGACGTCTAATTCCGCACGCTTTAGCCACTTACAATGCGTTCGAGTACGAATATAGTAAGATTGGATACGATAATGGGAGAGGCTGCCCCTGCGAATGCCGCACTGCTTCACGCGAGTACTACCTCTCCACATACCACTGGGAAAGTCGCAAACTCGTCGATAGGGGCTGGATAGGTCTCCCCGAATATTTCCCCAGACAAGCTTTCATCACCAACGAGCAATACTTTCATATGTACAGGGACACACTAAATATGTTCCGCTGGAAGTTTCGAATCCAAGAAGCTTTCTGGCATGTCTTTAAGATGTTGGTGAACAAGAAACTTGCTGATGTTGAAGCGACCAATCAGCCCGTTGATCAGAACATGAATATGGACATGCTTTTGGGGTTGTTGATGAATTTTAAGCTTGTGGGAGAATGTGCGAAGAGATCGGATGGTGGGGATGGATATGCTGGTGGTTCCGAGGAGCCGGTCTTATGGCTTGCTAATATTCTCCTGCGTTCTTCCAGGGGGATCGCTGAGGTTTTTGAGCTCGTTGCTACGTCTGGGCCTCTTGGTACGTTGGACGAGAAGGTCTTTGGTTGCGGTGTGGATTGTTTCGATTGTCACGATGATGACAATGATGGCGAAACCATGGTCTTGCCTAAACGTATCATGACAATACGCCCCAGTGGCTGTGGACTGGATAAATCTGGGATTGGGTATCCGTATAATCACGGTCCTGGTGTTTGGCTTCCTAGTCCCTTTGGATCTCGGCCCGCGTTTTTATTCAATGGTTCTTGAATTGGGAGAAACAGTATACTTCCCTGAGAAAGGTATACGAAGATTCACATCGTTTTGGTGGGGTGTGACGATGATCATGGGGAGTATGGACGTTATGAAGGGGAAGATTAGGAATGAGGATGGAGGGGTATTGCGGATATGGTGCACTAGTCAAGGAGGGGGAGGGGTAGTGTGAAGGTAAAGGCCAAGTGCCTCCATCAGGAGGGTAGATATTTAAAGGAGGTTAATGGGTGAGATGGGATAGGTCCTGCGCGCAGATTTCTGGCTTACCACCGCCTTGCAACACAAAGCCCAGTGTATAAAGTGGGCTAGCGGTTGGGAGAAATAGTCTAGCCACTCAAATCGGCGATACCGTGGCTACCACGAATTTGAAGAATTTGTGAGGGTGGACGATGGGGAGAAGTCGAGTTCAAGATGTGGGAGGACAATTGTGGTGAGGATGGATATTCCATCCATGTCCAACCCTGGGTACAGAACCAATTCATCACGACGCCAGCATCGATACATGGACTATTATCGAAATGAGTTGTGCAATTGGCTCTAAAGCGTTGAAAGATCCCAGAATTAAATATTTAGATTGATCAATCTGGGTGGTGAGTTTTCGCTACTAGCGAATATATCGGATTGTAGGCATACATTGTAATGCTAGCAAATGAGATGAAGATGCTTCTAGGAGTTTGATCAGGAGGATGGAGGAGATGTCAGCCTGGGCTTGCCTTATTATTATGACGAGGTCTTCCTGGGATACTAATGGAATCATGGGAAAAGTGTAGCCAATCCACGGAGGGGTAGCTTGATATAATGAAATTTGAAATTGGTAAGATCTCAAATTGACGTCTTTTGCTGTCTGATGAGAAGTTTTCGTCCGGGTTGGTTCATTTTGGCTCCCGCGCATTTAGAATGCTATCAGCCTCTTTACTGTCGGGCGTGTAAGTCAAGGCTTTTCTCTCTATAAAGCTTCCTCCTATCCCATTCCCTCTTCACTCTTTCAACCACCACCACAACAACAACCTTTTCTCTCACGAAGCAATACCGATGAGTAAATCCTCTCTGGGCTTGCTCCATATCCCGTGCGCTCACACTCTCTCTCCCTCGCGAATATGTTTGTTCACTATTTGGAAGCTCTAGTACCACCAGGAATACACCTGGATCATCATATCTACCGCTAAGAACCCCGCCGCTGGCCGGACTCGAGCGAAAACAGCACAGCAAGCTGTACCCGACAACATCCAAGAAATGAGAAAACAGCATCGAATCGAGCAAGACAGAAGCACAGCAAAGCTCCGCGCATGCGAAGACGAGAATGATGCTTTGAGAATACAGACAGCTGGCCTGGAGAACGACAAGGAAAAGAATGATCAAGCCTTCAGCTATGAGAAGAACAGGGTCATTCTCCTCACTGGGACTGTTGAGTAGTTACATCGCAAGGTCAATAAACTGGATGGAGAGAGCATCGACCTTGCTGCAGAGGTTAAGAGCAAGGAGTCCGAGATTAAGAGAACCCCAGAGTTGAAAAACGCAGTTGTAAACAAGGAGAAGGCGTTGAAGGAGTTCAACGTCAAGCTTACCACCGTCACCAAGGAGAAGGACCACTTGGCCAAACAGAACGCCACCTAGTCTAACGAGATCATCACTCTCACCAACAAAATGGACAACCCAGCAGCCTCCGATAAGACTGCCATGGACGCACTACAGGCCAATCTCGATACTGAGATCTCCTCTCACCAGCTGACCAAGGACAATCTCAGAGCCATGCAAGATGATAGGGACAAGGAGAACACCGGAAGCAAGCGCATCGCCCAGGATCCCAAAAACGTGATAAGAGACAATACCCTCCTCAGAATGACTGTCCATGCCCTCCCTAAGCCTTACAGCTGCATTCAGTCTGGTCACGATCTCGATTCCGACATTGACCTTGTTATGGTCGGCGCTCCCATCGGTGGTCTCAAGCGCAAGGCTGCTGTTGTGGGCGACTCCCAGGATTTGAGTTGGATACCGAGCGTAAGAGAGAGGCTGTGTATTACGAGAAATGATTATTGGTATTCCTTTTGGGATGTCGAGAGTAAGTTATTTCTGTCCATCAATCCACATCCATTTAGTACTGACACTGTTTCTGACCTATCGTCTTTCGATTGTATAGAAGTGGCTTGAGGAAGCTTCACTTCGACGGATTCAATTCTTTAGAGAGATGTAGGTTTTGTTAAGCTGTGTGGTGCGTTGAGTGACTGACCTTTGCGATGTAGGAAATCCATTATTTCCGTTCTCTGTCCCAGGAACAGGAGTATTTGATCTACAGCGAGATGATTGGAGTGCATATATGAAGGTCTTGATTGCTCGGGGAAAATGTGTTCACCACTATAATTATTGGAATGAACGATATGAAGGACCGAAGATGGGAAAATCTCATAGACAGAACAAAACAGAAACACAACATACCTGCCGAAGCCAGTGCATTTCAAAACGATAATGATAACCACACAGAACCCCAAGACCTTTCACCACCCGTTCAAGGCCTTGAGCCTAACCTTCAAACCCCCCTTTGGCTTACTCGTAACACCTCCCTGAACCTTCAACACAAAATCCTTATCAGCAAACCCCATCTCAAAACTCCCCGCCCAAGCAGCAAGCAGAGTAGCAAACTCCCCCTTGGCAAAATCCTTCCCAATACAACTCCTCGGCCCATGCAAAAAGCTTAGAAAGGAATAATTACTCTCTGCGCCCCCAGAATTCGTCTGACCGGGTTTAAGCCACCTCTCAGGATTAAACTCAACCGCGTCTTCGCCCCAGAGTTCTTTTGAGACGTTGATGGCCCATGGAGAGAGGATGACGGTGGTGTTGGCGGGGATGGGGTTTCCGAGAATGGAGGTGTCATGGGCTGCGACGCGGAGGGTTAAGGGGACGGAGGGGAGGAAACGGAGGACTTCGTTGCAGACAGCGTGGAGGTAGGAGATTTTATCTATTTCCGCTGCTGTGACTGTGGAGGTTGGGTCACCTATTGATGGGAGGCCTTCACGGACAGCGGTCCGTAGTTTTGTTTGGATGTCCGGGTGGAGACAGAGCAGATAGACGGCCCATTGCATTGCCGACGCTGTTGTTTCATGGCCTGCAGCTAGGAAAGTCATTAATTGATCGATTAGGTTTTCGTCTGTGAAACCGCCCGATTCGAGGGCGACGGCTAGGATATCTTTCCCGGATGCGTTGCCCTTTTCCATGGAGGAGCGTTTTTCGTCGATGAGCTGTTGGCAGACTCTGCGGATTAGTTTTCTGGCGTCGTCCATTTCTTTGTTGCGTTTTATGGGGAGATTTGTGAGGATGAAGGAGGGGAGGAAGAGGCCTGCTAGTCCGAGGAATTGGGCTGAACGATTTGGTGTGAAGATGGTGCGGTAGCATAGGTTCAGTTCGCTCTCTGGGTTTTGGATTGCGTTGAAGTCGTGGCCCATGCCTGCTACTCCTATAATATCTAAGGTTACTCGACTAGCCCAACTGCTTATTTCTAGAATAGAAGAGTCGTCTTTCTCGGAGGTTGGGTTTTCTTTGATGGCGAGAGTCATGGCTTTTGTGACTTCACGAGACTTGGACCAGAAGGTGGAGTACAAGTCTTTGATATGGCGGTAGGAGAAGGCAGGCATGAGAAGTTTGCGCTGTCGCTTGTGCTCGTCGCCTTCGGCCAGGAGGATTCCAACACCGAGAAGACGAGCAAGACCGGCCCTGAATTGAGCTGGTTTGATGAAATCATAGTTCTTTGTCACAAGAACTTCTCCAAGTGCTTTGGGCGAGGTGAGCAGAATTCGTTCGGCGTTGAAGGCGTGGGTATATCGTATCAGACCGTTGTTAGGCACTGTAGCGAACCATTCTCGCATAGGCTCTCCATTGCTGTCTTTCATGATCTTCCAGAATTGGCCCATGAAGAAGGAGCCACCCTGTTCAAGAGTGATTAGGGCGTGATACTGCTGACTGCATCTCACATTGAATTTACCTGTGGCTGTGGAAGAGTCCTCAGCGGACTCAGAAATTTGGGCCATATCACAACTTTCCAGGTCAAGAAGGCAAGGAGCTGGCCAAACAGCAGTATCAAAAAGTTGGCCATGAAGGAACTGGAGGGGGCATATTGAGTTGCGACGCGAGCCAGAAGGACAGATGCAGCCGTCGATGATAGGAAGATGCTCGGGACATTGACACGCAGTAGCGAGACATTGACACGCAGTAGCGGGACATTGGCACGCAGTAACGAAGCCATTGTATGGGAGTACCTGTGTACATGGGAGAGCAGCTTGTTGTAGGAGGTGGTAGTAGTGATATCTCTGACGACGCCAGACGCCACAGCACACTGGCACACCCCACACCCCACACACCTGTCGGAATCGGCTCGCGGACTTCATAAATGCAATCACCATCTGTGGCGTCCTTTGCGTCGCATTGCACCGAGCCGAGGCAGTCGATGCTTGCGCGAACATGCTCCAAGTGACGCTGGAGGGTAGAGTTCGTGAGTGATGCCTTTGCCCAGGGGTATCCCCCTAGACCTGTGGAGGCTCCTCCCATGTCCGCAAACCGTCCCATGGAACGAACAAACATCCACCGACCTCGTCCCTCCATCCTCCACCGCCGCCTCTGTAGAATACGACTTCCGCCATATCAGATATACACTCAGTTGAAACCTTTGGTTTCAGAAAACTCTCTATTCTGTCAAGCTTGACCGGCAGTTGAACTCAGCTTCACCCCATACCCGCCTACGAGAAGCAGATCAAGACAACTATTTCTCCGACCATCGAGCGATACGCCCTACGCCCGCCGTCCTCACCCGCGATACTTGCAACCAAGAAGCAGACCCGGATCAACGCAATGATCACGGCACCCCTTCGAAAAATAGGGAGAGGAGCTGGAATTTTTCAAAGGCCATGGAACCCGTCTGGGCCTCTGTATTTGTGTCGAGATCCCCTAGACTATTTACTATCTTTTCAGTCCCGTGGAATAAATGGCAAAGTACAATCTTGCTGAGGGTCCGATCTGGGCGCCGATGCCTACCTACTCTATCGAGAAGACAACCAGCAAGCCCTGTCAGGCTGCACCAATAAAGTACCCAAATAAGGACGCGAAAGACATGATTGACACGAGAAATGTTTATTGCTGGGCAATGAGCAAGTTGATAGACGAAAGGAACAGGGTACTGATCGAGCACCCATCTCTGAGATCGGGCTTTGCCGAACCCATCTAGGGACTTGGATTTCTTTCAAACCATTCTTCACAAGGGCAGTAGCTTGTGTTTCTATCGTAGAACCCGATCGTCACAGACCTCGACAGCTCAAAAACATTTGTAAAGTGGAAAGAGCTGGGATGGATAAGGGGAACGATATACAAGGCGTGTGGGCTGATTCTGTAACAAAGTCAGACCTTGTCCGGAAAGAAAAGATTCGTATTCCTGCTCGTGCAGGCTTTGAAAATTCGAGAAAAGACATGAGCGGGAGGAAAAATTAAGAGCTGGGACTTGTAAAGAATGAGGACAGATGCGGAATAGTAATCCACATGTCATTGGACTTGGATTTGAGAACGAGGTATATGGGGATGAATCCCAAGTTGGCAGGCTGCGGACGATGCGCTTCGCCATTCCATTGCCTCGGTTTCCTCTGAGACCAGTCACTCAAGAACTCGCTGTAGTTGACGAAATCTCTGGTCAAGTTGTTCGACCGGTATTCATCCGATGCGGCCCCCTTCGGCAGGGTTCGACTCCATGTCCATTCCAATTCCGCGAGTTACGATGTTTCGTCAAAGTCATGCGCCCTTGGTCTGCGGTTCCAAGAGGCCTTGGTAGACACTGTTTTCGACACGGTGGGAATTCGGGGAGATGCAGATCGACCAGAGTTTGGTGGTTTAGGCAGAGCGGCGTGGTTTAAAGGACGAGCTTTCAAAGACGACTATATGTCCACCCTGCTACATTTCAGCATCAGGCCCACGTTCGCATGCTACTACAGCCATGACTGTAATCCCGACACGCCAACTCGTGCGTTGTGAGCGATCGACTAATTTTTCGAGCTGTTGTCCAATTCCTTGCGTTCCAATGGTCTCGATTTGACTGAAAGGAATGTGTTTGAGAACGCCTGCTTGGACACCTGTACAGATGGCGTGAAGAGGACCGAACTGAGGTCGCCCCGGTACCTCGGTATGAAGAGCCACTCGTCGTTTGAACCTACAGGAGATGGTAGAGGAGTACATCATAGTCCCAGAGATACGATTGTGCTGCTTTTCGGGAGGCCTTGTTGAAACAGTAGACGTGCCTTGGATTCCTCCTCTCAATGGAAACGGCATGGGATGTCGACGAGTGTCACTGCCCTGCTCTGATTGCCAGTAGCCTTTACAATTGGTTGTTTCTGCCTGTTCCCACGATGTTCAAGGTCTTCAAGATTTCCCTTTTACCGTGTGTCAGTTCGAGATACGCGTTCGGAAACAGCTGGGTTCTTGTCTTGGTCCAGACGATTGAAGCAGCCATTGGCAGTCACATCTCTTGTTGTACTGCTCCCGTACCCCTTGTTGCTCTTCTCGGAATGTATACCGTTCTTGCTAGACGTGTCTGCGATGTTGTAGTTTGGTAGGATGGTTTTGAGGGGAGAGGGAGGCGCGATATTTAATCTTCATCGAGTTCTGAGTCTTCGGTGTGATGGGGAATCGCGTTGTCACGCGTGGAGAGGCCTTGTCAAGCCGAAGGTGGAGCCGCAGATTGCCATTCATCCAAAGTCGGGCTTCGATGGAATGTTGATGGAGGTCCATGGAGTGCGTTTTGAGGAGTCTCTGGCTGTCGGGCATTGTTTCAACACTTGTTACGATGTCAAGGTCCCTCTGGACATCATCTGCTACTCGTCCTCGTCTACCAGGAAGAGACGTTGCTCAATTTTACTGAGGAGCCCCGAAGTCTATGCAGATTGCCCAACCTCATTACCTCTCGCCGACAGACTGATCGCTCCTCTGCCTTCCGGCTTGGGAGATCAAAGCTTCACCTTCACCTCTCCACTTTGAGTAAGAAGAGACATAGCTTCAAGGCCTTCCTGGGGCTTTGACTGGCATGAATATATACTGTACTTCATCACCTCCTGCTTTGCCCCTCTTTCGTGGTGAAATTCCAGCTCTGCGTCGTCGGCTTGACTCGCCTTAAGCCTCACGATTGTCCTCGGCTCCTTGCCCAGCCGAGTCTCGGGACACTGTATTTTCGAATGGTGTCTTGGAGTATTCTTGCAACGATTTGAGTGGCCACAAAGAGTGAAAACACTCCCGCATGATCCAAACTCATGCCGTGAAGGCCCGGCCGTGAGACCACTCACCCGGGCAACGTGGTGTTCCCAATCCCTCTCCGCGCCCTTATATTCTTCTTCGCTTCCGCCTCAGCATCGCAACATCTCCACCTCTCAACAACTTTGCTTCATCAAACTTTATTTACAATCACCGCATCAAACTCCAGCGGGCATCGTTAACGATGGCTCCCCTTAAGCTAATGGCCCTGAGAGCTAGCGATACTGGTCTTCCATGGAAGTAAGTACTCTCTCACCACGCCGACTCGTTTCGCGATGCCCTTTCGCAACACCAGCCTGCATCGTAAATCGTCCGCCACATTCACTTCCGCTCTGCTCTTGAGCCTCACATCAAGTGCAAGCTTATCCGCGTGCCAACTGAATACCTCGTACGCAGTTCTAACCATATATCAGTACCGGTATCGTCCACACACAACTATGCAGCAGTTGTTCAAAGAAGAGCGAAGTCATGTACCGTCGATGCGCAGACTGCAATCACGCAATGTGTACGGATTGCTTCAACAAGGAGGGTATGCAGCACCAAGGTGTCTGCAGATCCGCTCAACGATGGTTTCCAACACTGGCACAAGAACAAGAGATTCTCGCTGAACATGGCGCCCGAGCACCGGATCGGCGGCCATCGAGTCTTCCGGAGCCCGCTGGCCACCGCGAAGACTGGAGAAACTGGGGCACAGGTATGTATTGCTCTTCATGTGATCAGTACGGCATGCTGACACAACTCCATAGCTTCAGCCTTGACTGCAACTTCTCCCTTTGCTGCAGCCTCAGCCGCGCTAGGTAATTTCTGTCCTAAAGCACTTCATTGCGCTATACTGACCCATTTCAACAGCATCGACCTCAGCTTCTGCTACTCCATCGACGCCATCGCGCAGCGCTTTAGCTGGTGGCCCTCCTCCAGCCAGTCTCACTGGATCAAGTCCAATAATGGGCATACCCATCCTCAACAAGCCGAAGAATTGGCGCGATCCGCCCGTGAAGAAAAAGCGAAAGGCAAAAGAAGAGGCAGAGTCATCACCCGCACCAGTTGTCAGTCGCAGAAAGATTACCGATACGCAGTCCGTACCTGTAGCAAAGCCGGCGCCTGTAGCTGCGCCACTTACATTTGGACTTACACCAGGTGGTCTGCAGCCACCTGCAACTAAACAGGTTGTAAGGAAGGTATCTGTTTCCAAGGCCTCCATTACCGCTAAGACAGCTGCTTCTACAAAGGCATCTGCCTCCACCAAGGCGCCTGCTTCTACCAAGACGCCTACTTCTACCAAAGCGCCCAGTGTTGCCAAGAATCAAATTGGTCTAAATTTCTGCGAATCTGACTCTGAAGACTCAGCCGCTTTCTTTCGAGGAGTGACAAAGTCTCCCAGCAACAAGCGGTCTAGTCTTTCGAAACAAGAAAGATCTGCTCAGTCTGACTCTCAAGAGCGAGGCCAGCGCGTTAAGGATGACAAGGAGCTGCCTTCTGGGCTTCGTAAATCATCAAAGCCTGCCAACAACGAGGTGTCCAGCCTATCGACAAAAGAGAAGTCTCGCCAATCTACAGCGCAGAACGATCCGGCCAGGCGCGTCAGTTTCAATGACGAGGTGTTTTATTCATCGGGCGGACCATCAAAGGCCAAGCCACAAGACCAGGCCTCTTCTCCAGCTCGAAAGAAGTCGAGTCTCTCCATATCTGATACCGCAGAGCAAGACGAGGCAGTTATTGAGGAATCGAACGAGCGCAGCCAGCCATTCGTTGCAGAGCAAGACGTGGCAGTCATCGAGGAATCGGATGAGCGCGGCCAGCCACACGTTGAGGTGTTTAACGCGAATGGCTGGCCACTGAATCGCAAGGGGCCACTCTTTGGGCTCGATACGTCGTTTCTACCACCGCATCGCAGGAGTCTGCCAGGAGGCTCTACGATGGCATTTCAAACCCCGGCACCCGCCCCCAAGTTCAATGCACGCGATAAGGCGTATGCTGACGCTACACGCAAGGCCAACGTGCCAGTCACTCGTTGGTCCAGAGAGCGTAACGAACGACTAGCCCGTGAATCCAACGAGCGTAACGAGCGACTAGCCCGTGAATTCGACGAGCGCGCCCAGCTATTTGCCAAGACGCGTCGCGAGCGTGGCCCCTACTCTCAAAGCATGGAAACTGGCACCTCTGATGTCAATCGACTCGGACCCTCTTCTCACGCACGCACTGAGAATGTCGTACAGAACTTCCATAAGGTCACCGCAGCCAGCGGCGTGATCACGTTGGATGTGCGCGGTATCGATATTTTGCGAATCAAGACCGGACCCGGCTTCTACATACGCACTGATGACTCTGGAAAGAAGGCAGTCCTGCCAGCTCAGATGTTCTACCAGTGGCTCGGCGCGGGTACGGCTACTCTGCATCAGGAGTTCATCCTCCACATCGACGATGACAAGAACCCACAGCAGGAACTGATTGCCACCCGCGATGTCCCTACAAACGGAACGTTTGAGGGCCGCGAAATAAACAATGAGAAGATGAGTGACGTGCAGAGCGCCATCACCTCTGCCCAACCTCGACGACGTTCTGCGCGGATTTCCAAGCCCGCTGTTGTCCTAGAGAAGGCTGTCTAGGCATGACTAGACTTGGTGGATGATTGGATTTGCGGGTGAGGGATGGATGCGTGCTGGATAGCCTTGAGTTTCCGGCGTGGATGGGATGATTGGGGGGTGTTTTGGCTGGCGATCTGGACTTTCTTGTGTGCTTTTTTAGTTTTATGATGAGAGGAGACGTCTTCGGACTGATTCTTGCTGCCTCCTTTTTGAGGCGAGTCGTTTGAGAAGACTGTTATGAGTGTATTAATAGTAGTAGACAGTGAATATGCTTTTCTTGGTGTCGCACTGTTCTTGTTGGGTGTAATTTTGTGGTTGGGAAGTAGGTGAAGAGATGAGTTGAAGTGAAATTGAATCTCAAAGTAAGGATAACTCTATATTGATTCGATTCAGCTTGAGATAGTTGTGTGGGTGCGTTATAGGTGAAATAACAGGCTTGTCTAGAGGTTGATCGTATTGTTGGGATACAGTCACTCGAAATTGATTGTCGGCAAGCTCATCTGAAGGTCAATCGCATTGTTGAGATACTGGAGGTGATGTTCATTCCTGAGTTCTTGAAAGATATCAAAAGTCTACAATGAGGCTTGAATCTGACATCGGGGGCTTTATGACTGTACAATGTATGAAATGTATCTTACCTTACTATTCTTGCGTAGGTAGTTATGGGATCTGAGATTTACCCTGTAAGCACGACAGTGAGATGTGTTAATTCTTCGACTTTGTATATAGTCATTGATTCCTTTACGAGTGTTGATTGGGCTTGAATCTGTGGTTGTTCTTAAGTTGGATTGGGTTAGTAGATCGGATATCTTGTAATCTTGCTTGAATGATAATGAGAATGAGGGATGAGCTTTGGGTTTTGGATTTTTTTTAGTTAGGCTGATGTGGAAGAAGAAGGTAGATCTTCACTATGAAAACCTGTAATCTTCAGATCTCTAATACAAAATATCGTGATATGCATGAATTTTGTGGTCAAATCTTGGAGAGGTCGTGTTTCCTGAGCGTGGTGAAGAACCGATCTAAGTGTTGATGCCGCACGTCGCACCCTTTTGTGTTGACGACCATATCTGAAGCCAGTGTTATTAAAACATCATCCTCCTTTATATGCCCTTTCCTATATCCAAGCTCTTTCTTCTCATCGGAATCGTTCTCAGAGCAGAATCACAATGACCGACCATTCCAAGAAATTGACACATGTCAAGTCCACTGGCGATCCAAAGGCAGTCTTGGGTCAATCCAAACTCCAATCTGTTCCTCCCTACTGATCGCTCACTCGCACTGGAGCAAAGTCCGAGAACCTTCCATCCTTGACTCGCCAATCCACCCTTTTACGATCCCCATCGTCAATCAATCGGGCGGTACAGAGGATCAGTTTCCAGAACCCAACACAATAATTCGCAAAAATCATGTTGGAAAACCGGCACTAGGCCAAAGTCCATTTGCGAGTCTTGCTAGTGCCGTTCGAGCACCATGGGCGGCACAGAATGGGCAAATAAGCAAAAGCTAGTGTTGAGATTGGCCGCGAATTCAACAGTCTCCGGATGAACCAGTTCCCTTATTTTATGTCCCACATCCACCACTTTCTTCGAAAAGAAGGCGCAAGGAGGCGGGATTGTAGGCGGGAAATGGCCTCCGGTCTCACTACCCAGGCGCCAGGGGCACAGGACTACACGGAGAAGGAAGGACTTCCGCAGGGAGTGATTGAGCAAGATTTCCCACGCCTCAGAAGGACTGAATCAATCCATCCAGACTGATCACCATTCGCAAATGCCGCTCAGTTCAAAAAGGACGTCAAGAATCTAGTATCATGAGGGACAATTGCGAAACAAAGGACAGGCCATTATCCAAGCTTCTTCTCGATCGACTTCTCGAGTCAAGCCCGCGAGGCCCGCTCATAAAACTAGCATCAGAAGTGATAGTATTCCGCCAGCCAGCTTAGATCAATTCATCGTTCGCAACCACGGCTCAGGGTAGGAAGGATCTTAAGAATACCAGAATCTGGGGCGGGAAATGGGAGACGATGGATAACTCACTAGCGAAACTGGTAAACAATGCCAGTACTCGGGCCGCATGGCTTCGTCCAGCAAACAACGCACCAATCAAACGACCTCAAGAACATGGCCCCGATGTGCCTACGGTCCTTGTCAAGCAGTTGACTTCACCTAAACAGACCTGTGCCAACTGTTCTATAGTGCATTGGAAGATCCACAAAGAGGAGTGCACAATGCCGATAAAACCTCCAAAACCCCAAGTGCCGAAAGTGGTGGCACGTTTACAGGGATGAAGAGACAGAAACTGGAAGAGGTCGCTTCGAGTTTGGAAAATCTTTGCGGTCGTGCAAGTAGTTCTGTTTCACAATGCGTGGAAGAGAAAGACCAAAGGACCACGACCGTCGCCTTCTCCAAGAGTTCAGACACAACGGTCTGAAGAGGTGATATCCGTGTCGGAGCCGAGATCCAGAGGAGTGATCGTCCAGGAAGGTGCCAACATATATTCGGAAGGTACAGCTGGAAGAAACGATTAGGAACTTACTCAAGCAGCCTAAAAGGTCGGTTTTAATAGTACGGCGGAATTAACATGCTTCTTTGCGCAAATATTTTCATCTCTGATGAACAGGAGGTAAATTTTTCATGGCTGGCTTGGTGCCGTCTCAATTAGGAACCTCAATCAGTGAGATAAAATGAAATCAACATAACTATTTCAGCAATCTGGGAGAGCCGTTCAAACGCAGAAATGGCAGAGCCGAACATTGAGACAGCGACATGGCAGGTTAGAAAAACGGGAGAAAGTTAGTAGGATTTGCAATAGATTCATAGCCCTCACCCTGAATCCGTCGGTATGTAAGATAGCACTTCCCGCTCCCATGTGTAACTGTGTTCCTGCAAGTCCACAATGAGGATCCTCTTTCATGTTCCATGGCTTGTCTGCTTCACAGTCGCGCCCTTTGACATCTTGCCCGAGCTTGATGAGCTGAGACTCGAGCCACTCGAGCTCTTTCTCCTGCCATGCCCAGACTGGCCAGTTGTATTCTTCTTCTTGTCCTCAGTGCCACCTCCCAAGCTCTTCACTCTCCCATCCGATCTTGCGTTCTTGAACGCTTCAAATGACCGCGATGGCTGTAAAGGGAAGTAGCCATCTCCGCCCTCGCTCATCTTCAATTCAGTGATGCTTGGCGTCCTCGCACGACTCTGTGCAGGACTCATCCGCATGGCCTCGGGACTCCAATTTCCGCTCCATCGCTGGCTCCCTCCAGTGAGACTGCGTTGATGCCTCCGTCTCTCTACTGTAGGAGCCGGCAGCTCAAGTCGTGAATTCATGTTGATCCACAATGCCTCTTCCCCAGGGTTCACGGCCGTCTCTCTCCAGCCTCCGATGCCCTCGAAATCTCGTGTTGACCCCGGTGCTCCAGTCCCAAGCAATGAAGAAAAGCTACCAGACTTGCTTGGCCCATGTTTGCCAAGTATTGCGAAGTCTTGAGAAGAACTAGTGCTGAGGTTGCTACTCCGTCGACTTCGGTGCTTGTGTGGAGGAGAAGGTTGAGGGGTGGGAGCTTTGGTCTTTTCGAAGACGTAACTGCGTATCAATGCTAGTAGCAAGTCGAAATAGACAATTGATACTCTTATCAGCAGAGTCCCGATAGCGAGAGTCGTAGTAATGGCTGCGAAGATGCCGAGAGGAATCGAGAAGAGGAGGATTACTGGCGGCACGAGGAGATATAGAGGGTTGAAGACAGAAGGGGCCATGATGAGGTTATACAAGAGACAAGCATGGTGAGAGCAAGAAGGAGGTCTTATATGAGATGCCCTCGCTCGCCTCGTTATTCATGGTCACACAAGAAGGTGGAGAAGCCTGGGTAAGAATCGGGCAAAATCACATGAAAGGGGACAACTCTAAAGTCACCCCGAGTCCTACTAACTTCCTCACCTCACATCTACAAATACATCAAGAAACATGACATATCGGTGTCTTTGATCCAAAACATCCTCATCTTCAACATCCATGTATATAACTTACGAGAACTTTACAGCCAAATAACAAACCCGGCCTCCAAAGTCGAAATTCCAGCCTGTCCGGCTACGAACCTGTTCGTCCCATCAATGATGAGACTGAACAGAGCCGATGGAATCAAGCGCACCCGTCGTAGTGGTCGCTCGACGCTTCGTCGCACTACGAACGGTCATGGCCACTCCACGTCGCCGTACCACTGTACGTATACACACAAGCGATAAGGGAACCATTAAATCAAATCAACCAAAGCAATAAAACCATACATACAGCGAGCCCGTACCGATACGGAGGAGTCTACGTACTAGATACGGAGCGCCAGCGTATAAAGGCCACGTCATATAAAGAGTCCAATATATAGATACCTTACCTACCAGACCGCACAAACAGTGCAAAATTCACAATACCATTACTACCTTACCTACCACCGTACCGAGCGTGCCCCGGACATACGTCGAAAGCAACAGCCTAAGGAGACCTTACCTCACCTACTAGGTTATAGGAAAGGTTTGGCGGTTTAGGGTGCAGACCTAGACTATAAAGTAAGAGCTAGGTGTTACGGGGAACTCGTTTCTCAACACAGTTGATTATGTCAAGACCTTCTTGATACCTGTGTCCTCTTGTTCTGGTCCGCGGGTTTGGGGTAAGGGCAATATCAATCTGGAAGTACTTACCTTAAGTACCTTCCCTTGCTCAGGTTCTTTGGAGGCTCACTAGATCCTAGCCGTCCGATATATCTCCCAATTTAATTGTCGTCTAACCGATTTGATCCTCAGATCAATCCTGAACGCTTGTCGGTTAGTATGAAGGTTGGAGGTGGGCTTGCTTCGTGTGCATATAACTTGTGCTTGATTGTATCTAAGTAAAAGGTCCCCGTCGCACCAGTCTTATCCTGTGCGCCCGAAGTATTCCCCTCTATTACCAGTCCTAACAACAACTTCCTGTTATCCAACCATTCTTTGCGAGTCCTGCCCTTCCTGCTCTTCAGCCTTGAGGTGATCTGTAACACTAGGATAAGGACAAGGGCAGGGCAACATCCAATAGTAAGCCGCCGGTATAGAGAGAGGACAGGACATACAAGGCGCGGGGATAAAAGGCAGGAATAATAGTGACTGGATAAATGGTGAATTGTCACGGCTAGTAGTAATTAATGAAAGGCGTGAGTAGCAATCAGGTATGGACTAAATGTGATAGTGAACTACAGGTAGCTATGTAAATGGGGGCTGGGGGCAAGGCCTACTTATAGGTCTTGCTGTGGCCCGTGTACTGTGGCGCCTTGTTAGGTGCTTGGACACTGTGGTTGCTCCAGTAGCCTAGCAAGCCGTCACATGAATCGGTGATAGACGTGAAGGGGCAGGGCTATATATATGGTAATATGTATCACAAAGCCGATACAATGGTAACGTTAAGAGGTATCTGACCACGACCGATTAAGGCGCGGTATATAATAATAATCAGATTTTACGTGGTATGTAATGGCGTATGTGCCGTGTGCCCACAATCTATCTACAATTGCAAAAACCCAACTCTCTGGGGTAAAAAAGCCTTTCGTCACTTTCCAGACCGCGCCCCGTCCATGGACCGGCGCTGTCGAACTATGCCCCCCCCGTTCACTACCCGAGTCATCTATACTGTGGTCAGTATAGGACACCTTCCGGTCCTGATGCTCCCAATCCTCTGTTCCGGGTCCGGTGTTGTCCAGATTCCGACTTGGCCATTGTTGTTGTAAATCCAGGGTCCAGGATTTGTACAACATCAGGATCCAATATGCCAAACATCGTGAGGACCCAAACATTGCGAGTCCAGGTGAGGGCGTGGTAACGGACACGGCGCGCCCTGGTAACGCGCCGTTAATAAATAAACAACTTCCACCCCACTCTCTCCTCCCTCCTTCACCTCACAACAATAGGCGCGGTATATAGCTATAGGACGCCGAGAGTGTAAGCTCCAGATAATATAGTGTTACGCAGAGGCTATGACTCAAGGAATATAGCTGGATTTGGCTAATCCGTACAGTGGGGTTCAAATAGTTCGGGACGACAATATCGTATCAAACAAGTGAAGCGAGGTTTGTAAGATATAAGAGTTGTGAATTGTGCTAAGATAACTGAAGCAATAGCGATGTAACTAAAGAGTACTATGAAAGTAAACTAGAGAGTAGAACTACGAGACCTCTGAGGGAGCAGAGTCTCGTCCTAGATATACAAATCCCATCTCCTAAGAAATCCAGTGTTCATGCCAAGAGTGTTCAGCAATGAACGTTCACCCCATGAACGATCATCCCTTGAGCGTTCACCCATGAACGGCTTATCCATGAACACGCACGTGATCCTCAAAGATCCGTGTAACAATTAACCAATCATAAATAAAGTGGTTCGCATCTGAGTGCACAGTAGTACATTGTAGGTGTTGTACATGTGCGAGTGAAGACTTAAGTCGAATCTTTGCGCTCTACAGCCGGAAATTCCGGCTGTAGAGCGCACCGACAAACTTTGTACAAGGGCACGCCTCAGTCCGCACACAAAACATACGTGACCAGCGCCGGACGGCGTGGAGAAGATGGTTGCGATGTTGAAAGTGAAGATTCTGAAGTGAAGTATTGGCTGGCTAAGAAGCAACCTTGGCTTTTTCCAAGCCATAGCTTAGCTAGCCACACCGAGGCCGTCGCCCTACGAATCTCGCTGAATAATGCAATAACACTAAAAGTCTACGGAATCAGCGCGTAGTTGCAAAAGCTCCGCGTTCAATTCGGTCCGTTCAAATCAAAAAACACGCAAGGACCGACGGACTATTTTAATCCTGCCTGCAGTGTCCGGATGATCCCTGCGGCACTGGTAGGTGCCGCCCGACCAGGAGGACGGAATGGCCAGTATGTCGAACGCAAAACGGGAGAGATATGGGTCTACCAATTGGTGAGAATTCCAATATTCCAGTGCGTTTGTGGGCTCGCGGTTGTTCTCAATGTAGCGCATGAAGCGGTCAACTTGATGGTCTCGGTAGTAGTCCTCCTCTTCACTGAAGTCACCCATAAAGTCCTGTGGTGAGCCCCATTGCGTGTCATCTGAGTTGCTTGGAATGTACGAGGGACAAAGAGGAGTTCGTAGTGGGGGTTGCTAGATTCTGTCGCCATCGCTGCCAGCTTCGCTTTCCAGGTCTCCACTTTGTTCTGTAGGCGATAGATGGTACGGTGATACTGGAAGAATCACTTGCCCTGGTCTCTATTGTTGTGGCATTCGCTAAAGAGAGTGCCTGTGGAGTTGGACTGAATAAGCAGTTTTCGATGTAGTACCTGTTGCATTTCCGGAATTGCGACGGCGGCTGAGGCGACGATCAGATAAGATCATGATCGTAGCCCTCCTATCAGTCCAATCACGCATTTTTCAGAAGCTGTGGATTCTAGTGTACCAAGTAGATCTACCTAAACAACTGCATCATCGAAGAAGCCTTGGAAAATATCTTGCTCGGCGAAGAATATGCCGGGTTCAACGATGCTGCATCCTTCGATCTCTGCCGCTTCAGGTAGATATGGTTTTCTTCTTGCGAATTGCTGCTGGTCGAAAAGTTATTGCTCTCGCTTTTCTCGCTGTCTTCCCTCTTCCTCGCTCTTTCTCTTCACGACGTCAAGATCCCTCCTGGACAAGGTATCGTGTATCTGTTTGTCACAACCCTCGAGTTTCTTCCAGTTCAGCTCGACATAGTTACAGGCTCAGCTCGAGACCGATGTATAAGCGCGCATATTGTTGTAACCGCTGTGGTTGACCATGCCGATGAGTTGCTGCGCGAGCCCATGTCTTTGAGAGACGAGTTCCAATTTCTTTCCCGCCTCCACTTTCTTCCCCCGTCGGCTACTACTCTTTCTACAAGAATGTTGCGATCCTCTGGAGTGATGTCCATATTTCTCATTCTGATCCACAAGTTTTCATTCCCGATATCGCTGCAAGCCCGGGGATTGAAGCCTCGATTCGTGGCCGTTTGTTTTATCTTGTCGAGCGCATAGCTGCCCAGTATTCCAGGTTTCCCATAACTCTTCCGTTCTTCGCACCAGATTGCGGAAACCTCGTCATCAAGGCCACAGAATATGAGAGCCTCCCTTAAGTCGTAGCGGTGCGGAATATGGAGATATACATTTTGATGGCGGAAGCCAAAAGAGGCTACCGGTATGGTGTGAGATCCATGTCCCCTGTTTTCGTCTATAATCTCCCGTCCTAGCGCAATCGAGAGTGCGGAGTTTCCAAGGACTTGTCCGGGCTCTTGGGGAGATGGAGTTCGCGCATGGTTGAGATGGCCTTCAAAGGGACTAGCAGTCGCGGCACCATGCTACAAGTGATACGTCGGCGATCGACTGTGGCCTCCGACCGACAAAGGGGAATTTGTAGTGGTAGGATGCGATGTCTGCTTTGGCCGCTTTGGACGCTTTTGCGCACGATCTACTGTCTATCGTGATGGTTTACGTGGGAGATGCAAGACACGCACTCTTTGTGGACCGGTCTCGTCTACGCCTGGTTGTTGTCGTTGTCGTTCGTACAAGACGTCTAGCGGACATAGAACTCGAGGAATAGCTCGGCGTGTTGGTGGAGCGAACAAAGTTGAGGGATTGGTTCGCGACGTTGGGAATGCTGCACTGTTGGAAATCTTCGTCGTTGGTGTGGCTGTAGCTTCTTTCCTTGGCCGACCGCGCTTTCTTTTGAATGGGGTTGTTACAGCATCAAGGTCGACCTGTGAGTCGGATAGAACGGGCGCGGATGATGTGGAAGTATCTGTTTTCCTTGGCCGACCACGCTTTCTTTTGATGTGAGGTTTTTGTGGCATCGATGTTGATCTGCGAGCTTGGTGGTGAAGCGAGTTCGGATGAGGCGCGCGCGCGCAAGGAGTTGCAGCGGTGGCCTCCCATTATTGAAAGAGCAATATAACGTTGTACGAAAAGATGAGTCCGCAGTGATGTCCGTAAAGAAGATGGGAGGGAGGTTTCTAAGTTGAGGTGCTTCGTGTTAATAGTAAGGACGCAGGTAGTAAACCCACGAAAAATTGTGTATGGTATTCAACGTCTAATCAGGAAGCTAGAAAATTGATGGTCTTAAAGAGCACGGTACATAATTGTGGGCTTATAATTGTGGGCTTATAGCAATGAGAGAAAGCACCCCATAATTCGGCATTAAATTTTGTATTCACTTTGGTTGGCCCTGTCACAGAGGGTCTTTAGACTTGGACCAATCCACTCAAATCCTCAAGTCCAAGATACGCTTGGCTACTGAACCTGACACATGGGCATCTCGCATACGCCTGCCAAATGTCAGTTTTCTGGTCATTGTAGCAAATTTGTCGACGGAGATGGTGGTGTTGTTGTTGTTGATGAGAAGGGAATTGCAATGACACCAAGAGCTTTGACTGATTTGCAATCAAAGGTGGGGGTGGAGGATACTGCTCCACTTGCTTGCCGGGTCATCTCCGCCGTGTTTAGCCTGATGTATCTGTTACTATTTTTATTTTCCTCCTTCTGTCCCATCTTCTCGCCTTTCTCTGTACAGATACATACGTCTTAATAATCAAGGTAGGTTGGGAATGAGAAGACGAGGGATACCACAGTACTGTGTAGTTCTCGATCCTCGAGCCTGCTAGAGGGGATCATGGACATGTGGACGTACTAGCTACAGGCCTTGTTGTACATGGTATATATATGAAAGATCCTCTCTCTCCTCGTCCATCCTATGTACTATTATTAATCGGGCGGAGGCGTATCACGAGAGTCGCTGTCCTGGATATTATAGTATATAAGCTCGATATATCCCCGACGCAGACCTCTTTGCCTAGCAACATTTCCTCATCTTAACATCTGAAGCTCTCTGCCTCTAATTATCAGATCCAAACATGGTCTCACTACTTTACCTCTCCACTGTCGTTCTTGTTGCCATGCAGCAAGCTTCTGCACGTGACGTTCTCGCCTGCACTGTTTGTACCTCTAAGGGTCCTGTTAACGGCGTCGTACGTTGTACCCATATTCATCCTTGGCTAGCATCGGGTCCGATGATCTTGATCTTCACAGGGCCTGATTATATCACTTTGTCACAGGAACCTCCAAGTTAACAAGATACAACAGGTGTACATCTGTGATGCAAGATTTAACAAAAGGACGACTTGTAACACCTATTGCTCGCAAGACCAGGCTAAAAGCCGCCAGGAATCCTGCTGCGTATGTTCTACCTCTTTCCCGCCCCTTGATAGAGCTCAGGTGCTAATGTAGTCGCAGACGGCCCAATGCGACACTCCATAATTAGGACGAAGTACTCACACCAATTGACAAGAAACTTTGGCAGCAGACGGTTGGAAAATGGATTCAATAAACGTGGATGGTACTTGTGAGAATTAGTGAAGGCTAAATGCAATGAAAAGCTCCTCGTCTCCTTTTCACACTGCCTCTTTGCCTTATTGCCTTACCAGTGCAAGCGGGTCGATGGGCGCTTTGGCGATGGATCAGATCCGAGATCTTCTATTCCTAGGCTTGAGGGAGCATAGAACGGACAAGCGCGCACGCGGTCCAGCCATTTGCTGTTGACAGTTGACAAAGTCAAAATACCGTAGGCCCGCAGCAGATCAGACCGATTTCCGATTCCCGATTCCCGATGGCAGATCACAGATGCCGACTATGCTATTTTGGGAATTTCCGGAGCCAATCATCACGCAACTCCATTTCAGGCTTCTGCTAGCGCAAGGCTCGATCCTATCCTTGTCAGGGGAGGGACATGGGATTTACCTCTTCTCGAGCCCTTATCGGACCTCTCAATTCGCCCTTTATTTCCTATTCTCCTTGTCTTCCACGTCTACTTCCACTTCCACTTCTAACTCCATTTCCTCATCCTCGTCAACGTCACTCTTTCGCGTCCTAACTTCCACTCATTCTTTCTCTTCCATATATGAGATTATGTCTTACTCCGCCATTCCTACATCGGAAAAATCTGACATAGTGGACAACAGTTCTCCATCTTCATTTTCAATACGCTCTCTTTTCGCAAGCCGACGCGCAAAATTGATCGGCCTTTTCTCCTTTGGCGTCCTCGCCATCCCCGGAATCTTCGCCTTGCATCCAGCAGCAAGAGGAGCCTCCGCAAAACCCATCAATGACTTTCACCAACCCTTCGGCTCAGACGAAAATATTTCACTCCACCAAGAAGCCGAACCAATTGACCGTCCGAAATGGCTTGTTGCAACAATGTCCCCATACTTCTCCATCCAACGCCGCACAGTCATCCGTGAGACCTGGCAGAAGCTCTACCGTAACACCAGCACCACCGAAATGAAGTTCGTCCTATCAAACCCCGATCCTGATTGGGATGATATGATTGCTCACGAAAACGCAACCCATGGCGACCTAATCATCCTCCACCACCTCGAAGAAAACGCAAGGACGGCGAATACAATCAAAACCGTCGAGTTCTTCAAACACTTGACCCTGAATGAGGAACAGACGAAACGATGGACATTTATCTCAAAAGTAGACGACGACAGTTACCTCGACGCGAAGACATTTTACAATCAATATCTAGAACCTCTTATGACGCACAACAGTTCCGTGGTCATGTTGGACGAAGATATCCCGACCGTCCCCGCCATCGTCATCGGCAAAAAACTCCACCTCCCGGATACCAATTTCAACTACCCTTCAGGCCAATTCTATACTCTGACCTGGGACATGGCAACTCTCATGTCCACAATGCAGCTGAAACACAACATCACAACCGACGAAGACGTTCTCGTCGGACAACTTCTCTCCCTCTCAGAAGTATCATACACCCTCGTCAAGCTACCTTATTGGGAGGCACACGAGATCAAATGGACGGGCGTGAAGGTGGATGGGAGGGAAACAGTGTGGGCTGATGAGAAGGAGAATTTGAATACTTGGACTCATCCTATAGGGCCAAGTAGTATTAATCCCCACAGGATGAAGGACGATAAGGGTTATATGATGGTGGCGGCTTGTTATGGGCCGGATGGGCCCAGAAAGCCGCCGAGTAAGTTGGTCGGGGCTTTGGATGGGGAGAGTGAGAAGAAGGAGGTGGAGGAGAAGAATGTGTCGAGATTGTGACACTGGGATTAAATCATGTTCGCTAATTTACGTTTTAATGCATCGAGTTTCTATACAGACATTTGACCGAGACCGAATCGTTAACGCTGATGTTAGTCTAGGTTCTAGGCGTACGGAGTAGTTCGAGTAGAAGCGGCTGGTTTGGGGGGATGAGGTTATCGAAGGCTGGCGCAATGTTTGTGGATTGATGTGACCAGTTTTTATCAGCACGATGAGTGTTGCGGGCCTACGCTAGCAAGTACAGGAGAGAAAGAACAATGCCCAATATGATAGATTTCAACGACTTTGGGAACGAAAATATTCCGCTTGTGGGATGATGGGGTTGCAATCAAACAATTTGGAGAATTGGGAATGGTTTGCGCATGAACATGAACAGCTATTGCCTTTGGAGGGCATCATAAAGAACGAGCATGGAAAAGGAAAGCCATAGGCTGGGGCTCCACTCTGGAATATACGCCATGGGAAGGCAAGTCGTACTACAGTCTTCCCGTGTGGCCAGAAAACCTGTGCTTTCTCACATCCAACTAATATCATCACCAACCATCATTCATTCATCGCACTTCCATCCATCCGTCCCTCATAGAGATGTGCTAAGTTCCCTTCCTTCGCCGGCTACACGCTGCACCGTACCTGCTTCTAGGCGCCCATGCCGCAAACGAGAACAGCGGCCCATCACATTGCGTCTAGCTTTTGGATATATGGCTCCTTCAGATTGCAGTTCCAGTATACACGTCCCAGAAAAGAGTCTCAATTGTAGTTCTAATCTATTCATTCGCGGCTTGAGCCTATGGCTGCCTTGACGGGAGGGATTTTGATGAGCTGGTAGGCGTTTACTACCCTTGTAGTTATGAGCTAGAATTAGCGTGCTCGCAGTCATGTCATTCGTGATCGAAGCATCAGCTCGATTCCTCGATGGCTTCTATTCCTCAAACCTGTCAAGCCACCTCCAACACGTTATCTGTTATGCCGCCTGTCGTTGTTTCGCAGCCAACATCACATCGTCAGCATCTTGTGCAGCCGCAGTCGTACAGTTGTTGTTAGGGGTGTTTGTGGCGACTAGTCCTACGTAGATGGAAAGCGAGGAAGTCTAAACAAAACAAACTGGGCACGCTGAGTGATAACGATCATGCTTGGAGAGAAGCTCGCCAAAGGGACGACGTCCGAAATTTCTCATAGTGGCGGCTCGACCAGGTTTGCCATTTCAAAGTCAAGAAGGAGCTTAGGAAACTTGGAAAGAGTAATCTTCGCACGCAAGCATCATCGACCCTCGTTTCACAAAGTTCGATTCTATTGTTCATACTGATCATCTCCTAGCCGTCTCGATTCTTGAATCTGAATTGCACCACGACGTGAATTTCCTACCATCACCATCGTTCATGGCCCAAAATCTCACTGCTTCATACCGCCCGCTCAAACAATGCCCCACTTCTCCTTAATCAGATCCGCCGCCCTCTCTGCAACCGCGTAACAGGTATTCGTAATATTCAAGCTGCCCAACAGCGGGAAAATACTAGCATCAACAACCCTCAAATTCGCCGTCCCGTATATGATCAGCTCTGGATCTACGACACCGCCGACCTCACGTGGAGCCATCACACAAGTCCCAGCCGGATGTTGGTTACTCAACAATCGCTCAGCCATGATCGCTTCAATCGCCTCGTCATCGGCATCAAGACGTGCATTTTGAGGGATACGACGACCGTTTGGTTTCCATAGGGGCTTGAAGGCGGACGTGTGCAGGATGGTGTTGAGGTAGCGGACAGATTCGATCATCAATCTGCGATCGACAGAGTCGGACAAGAACTTTGGATCCACGGCTGGTTTCTGGTACGGATCGGAGGATTTGATGTGGACTGAGCCTGTCGAGTACGGATGCCCAAGGGCTGCCATGAGGGTAATGTAATTGCCCGCCGTCGTTGGAGCCCACATAGCTGCGATTCTTGTATCGATGAAGAGACTGTTAAACTGAGATGCTACGCCGAAGAAATGAAGGACGGGTACGGTGGGCTTCAGCATCATATTTTGGAGGGCTTTTCGCCTGAAGCTCTGAGATTTGCGTTCTTCACCAGCAGGGACGTCCTCGGCTGCTGTATGATCGGTGAGCAGCTTCTCGAGCGCTGGTTTTCCCATGAGCACGCTTCCTGAGATATAGGCGGATGCTGACAGGCCCTCAGCCAGAGGCCCAGCTTTCTCGGTTTCGTATAACTTTTGTATTGCCTCGACTACCGCTGGGTCTCTCATTGCGTCACCCGTTGTCAGTCCATCGGCGGCCTCAACACTCACCGTCACCACTGGGTGGTCTTGCAAGTGTTCTCCCACATTTGGATTGTCGATGATGACCTCGATACCAAGCCCATTCAATAGCTTGGCAGATCCGATGCCAGACAGCTCCAGAATTTGTGGTGATTGAAAGGCGCCGGCTGAAAGAATGACCTCTTTCGACGCTTTCGCCACCAGTTCCTCGCCATTCTGACTGGAAAATTGGACTGATGTGGCAGAGACTTGCCCACTCGTATCTTGCGTCAATAACATCTTCTCCACCATGACCTTGGTCAGTACTCGGAGATTCTTTCTGGATGCCACTTCGGCGTTGTAGTAGGTGTTGCCAGCATAAGATCTAGTCCTCGTCTTCGCGTCGATAAGGCACGTCGTGGTAAAAGGCGCTACATCTTCCTTCAAGACATGTGAGACCCCATCCTGCAGCTGCTCTATACCGTCATACAAAGCCTGGTTGAATTCTGAAATGGTAGCATTGTAGCTGATCTGCACAGGTCCTTGAGTTCCGAATGGACTCAACTGAACTTGATCAAGCTTGAGCCTTTCTTTCACGAAATCTGATGGAGGCGAGAGCGTCGCGAATCTTCGGAAATATGGTTCCATTGTCTTCCAATCCCAGCCGGGGTTCCCCATCGCGGCCCAGGAGTCGACTTGTGGTGGAATCGGATATGTGTTTTTCATGTAGTTGATGGCACTTGACTAAATCGCAACACGTCAGGGGTCCGCAGAAGAAAATGGATTACTGGAACTACTCACACCTCCCAGTGCTTTTCCTCGCGGCATGGAAAGCCGACGTCCATTGGCGTGCTTCTACCAGGCAATCAATATGGCGATGCGTTCGCAGAGAAAGAAGACTCACCTGAGGCTCTGTTAAGAATTCCCAGTCAACATCAGGATTGTCCGATAGAGTTGAGCATGCGCCCGGAACGAGCACATTTGGGTTATGGGATTGATCAGTGCCCGCCTCAAGGACCAAGACCGAAGTCTGAGGATCCTCGGTCAGCCGGTTTGCTACGACGAGGCCACATGTACCACCGCCAATGATAATAAAGTCGTACGTGTCAAGAAGATCCATTGCCGAGTCTGTTGGGGTAGGTTGGACAGTCATCTCAGCTGAAATGAGATGGAGCAAGGGAGTGGTAGAAATCTAGGTGATGTGAATTGTCAGGATCGAGTCGGTTTCTTATGTACTTCGGCGGTAGTCAATTCAGGTAAAGGGGATGACTTAGATAAGAAAGAGCCAAAATGTTCCCCCCTCTAAGATAATGCTATATCCACAATAGAACGCAGGTAAATCTGACTCAGCTGTCAGCTGACAATCGTGCCGCTGCCGGGCCGCGAAAGAGTCTTTGGTCCGAATAAGCTGATCGACACGTTGGTATCAATTCCTGCAGTTGGATGACGAGGAACACTGACAAGAGACACAAATTTTAGTAAAGATCAACTGGTCCAGCAGCGGCATGAGTACGTGCATGCACCCGTGCTTGGAGATAGTGACACGACTTGTAAGCACGCCGTGATGTGCATGAAGACAACCATGTACATATAATACGATTCCACAAATGCCTTTGACAAGGCTGGGGTAGCTACCCGTTGACCATCCATGCTGTATATGGGTATCCGGTTTCGAGGTGTGTAGAGCGGCGGTTCGATCGAGGACGAAGGCCGAGGGTATTATTTCTTCGTGTCAAGGGGGTATAGTATGGCTGCAAAATAACACCTACCAGCCTGTCAGTTGATCTACCACGAGCAGTAGCTAAAAGGTTGCCGAAGATTTGTTTGGAGTCCTGGAAGGGGTTCGGTTGTAAGCGTCGAGGGACGAGAGAAACGGTTAAGCAGGGCCCCTGTGAGCTCGGAGAAGGTAACCCGCTCGAACTAACCCGCTCCCGCTCTCTTCAACGTCCCCTATTCACAAATCTTGTGCATTCTATCTTTCCACCCCCGAGGTTGGGTATATGATGGCGAAGGTTCGATCAATACTGCCGCTTCCTTGTTCAAATTAACTTCTTTCTTCATTTGTCACTTCTTGTCGCGTCATACTCGGCTTCCTTCCGCATCGATGGAGGCTTGTAGGATCGAGAAACCGGCTTCACTCTCCTGCTTTTGTATCGGCGTGCCTAGAGGAATACATCGTATGTGTGCCCGGAAGACGACCTGAGGGCTCGCCGTGGTCCTTCAGAACGTACCGTGTATCCTCATTTGCTCGATGACACCAGTCTCGATGAGATGATACAGATTAAGGTCGGAAGATTGACGCTTCTGTTCTACGCTCCTCTAGCAATCGGGGGAATGGTGGTGGGAGATTGTTAATGGAGTATGAATGTTCAAGTTGTATCAGGCAGGTTATCAGATCCATTATCTCCGGAGAGCCGTGTTTGGTCCTTTGCTGGAGCCGTGCTTTAGAAAAGAGGCCCAGCGTATCGTCCTTTGGCATGATCGAGCGCTCTTGATTGACCTGGCTTCCTTATTTCTAAAAAGACAATCTGACCGGTCTACTTAATCTTCTTGTTCTTCAACTTGATAGTCTCGCCATTCACAAATATGCCCTTTCCCTTGTATGGTTCTGGCACTCGCCATTTCCGGATATTCGCCGCAAATTGCATCAACACCTCTTTCTCAGGGCCCTCTAGTAATATTCTCGTCGGCTGTGGAGTGCTTGCCTTGATTCCTTTCGGTAATCCTAGCTCGATGGGATGCGAGTATCCAACTTTCAGATTTACAAACTGTTGTCCTTCGTATTCTGGCTGTACGGTTGTTGCAGTGTTTTCTATCGTGGCTCGGTACCCGACTCCGACGAGACGAAGAATGGCATTGTGGCCTTCGGAGACGCCAGTAATGTGGTTTTGGAGGTAGGCTCGGACGGTGCCTGTACGTATAGTCAATTGTCTGCTCTTGGAGGGAAAAGATGTACAACAGCTCACCCCACATCTCCCTCTGCTTCCGAATTCTGGCATCTTCAACTGTCAGTATGGCGGGACTTTCGGGCGTGTCGCGTTGTATATTGAAGTAGGCAGGTATCTCATAAGATAGTTCAGCTGAATAAATCAGCGCGTGTATGTTTGTCCACCAGAGCAGATTGTACCCAATGGTCCTTTGATGTTCACTGTGATGGTCTCCTTCCCAATAGCATTCCTCCGTAACCTCGGGGGCGGTATGACTTGGAATGTGACACCTGATGGTATGGACAAAGGCGCTCCACCAATCTTGGAATTCGTTCTCGGGGATGTGCTGAACTGTCTAGGAGCGGCGCGTGGTTGTAGGCTGGATAGTAGGGATTTTGAAGGCTTCTCTAGGGCCTTGAGGGAGCATTGTAGGCAGCGCCATCTTGTTCTGGGTAACATGTTTGTAGTGTGATGGAGTACTGGTTCCGAGACTTTGACATCCATTGCGCGGAGCCGGGTTATGTCAGCGAAAAATCAATCCACGACCCACGTGATGCCGCGACAACTCCCATCTTTCGTCTGAACTCTTCCTCCTCCTCTTCCTCTTCACCTTGACCTCCATCCACCTTCACTTGACCTCCATCCACCTCCACTTGACCTCCATCTCTATAACCCGGCTATGTGTGCGTAGATCGCATATCATCGCGAACCGGATCTCGGTCAGGATCTGACACAACTGACCCAACTCTCCAAGTATCACCACCATAACAGTAGCCCGTCTTCATAATGCTGAACTGCTTTCTAGGTCCTCATCTTCTGTGCTCCGCAATACTTTCCTTCATCAACAACAACTTTCTTTCTCAGTCATCTAGAGATAGCTTCACCTAATATATTATTTATTACTCCACTTCAACTTTCCATTTCGATTCCAACATGATGTGGCTGCGCCTAATCGTCTCTTCGTCGCTACTCTGCACTGCGTTGGCCTCTTCTTACGCTCCCGTCTCCTTTGCCGAACTCCCACGCCCAACAGATACGCGCGATGAGACCCTCCTTCGAGTCTCACTTATCAACGGCCAGATTTACCAGCCCGAACTTTACGCACAAGCCATCACCGTCCTTGACAAGATGGAAAAGATGCCATCATGCCATCGCCTGGCTACTCTAACGTTGATCGAATCCTGCCAAACCCTGGAAATTTCGCCTACATCTGAAGTAGAACTCTTTGAAATCCGGTCAGAATTCGGCATTCGTTTGGCCTTGTGCGAGATGGAAGGCGCTGCGAACATTCCTTCAGCCTGTGCAGACTTCCGTCCTGGGCCTTGCTCGGTTAGCATGTCTTGGGGCGGCTTCTTCCGGGGGCAGAAAAAGATGCGGGAGACCTCCAATGACAACGTTTGCTATGCCGAAGTTACCACGAATCAGGTCCAGGAGTGTCTCCGGGCTCTAAACAGTAAAACGCAGGACTGGATGAGCTACAGCAATAACATGCAGAATCTTGAGGTCGTCTGTCAAGCGAGCAGAAATGCTATTGAGCAAGGTAGGCAATGACTACCCCTTTCTAGCCACTCATGCTAACGTGTGTGACTAGCCGAAATTCTGCAACAATTCAAGAAGGCTGCGGCTGTAGGAAACGACGTAACGGAGACTGTCGCCGATGCTCTCAAGCAGTCCAAGGATTTTCTCTCATCGCTTCAAACGCTTCAAGCTCGGGTGCTCATCGATTGGGAACTTGGGGCGGAAAAGTCTCGTTTTGCTTTGGGTCAAATCATTAGCAACGTTCAGACTGCTGTCCACAGTATGATTGAGACATTCCGTGAAGATACTGAACAAGCATCCGGCAAGATGGAAAAATTGAAACAGGTGAGTTCGCGTTACTACATTAAGCTATCGCTAACCAAGAACCAGGACATTGAGGAAGGTCACTTAACCACCGAAGAGACCACTTTCGCGGTAAGATCCTTCCACGACAGTGCCAGGACTCATTACGATGAGATGTCCGCTCTTCAAATCCAGGCCTGGGAAAATATCGGCCTTCGAGCTGGTGAAATTGGAGGCACCCTGTCTGCAGTTAAGGTTGACCTACCCGACGTCGTCAATCTCATCCAAACCATCGTTGACCATTTCCAAGCATCGAGTCACAACATCTCGACCTTACATGCAGAAATGGAGGCCAAGATCGAGAAAAACAACGAAAAGTTGGTGCATCAAGAAAATCTAATCAGCAAATTCGGAACAGGCCAGGGCCTGTCACTTGAGAGGATTGTTCTTCTTGCCGCTGCTGGGGTTTTTCTTTTGAAAAACATCCGATCATGGGCGGCTATTGTGGTACTTGCTGCGATCAGTATGTTTCGACCCTTTCCACACAAAGATCATCTAACTAACACCACACAGTCCTGGGTCTCCTTTACCGACTATTTGCCTCACTACCCTTCCTCAATCTGTCTCCGATCCAGTTCAAGGTTCCTTCAGCGATCGACTCCTACATTGAGCACACATCCGACATCAAATTCCAGGTCCTGTCTCTATTCGTTTTCGTGGCTGGAGTGGCTTTTGCTGTTTTCCTGGTTCGTAAACAACGTCGAGGGTCGCAGACATCCAGAGATCTGGAGAAGACGCTTCCTCATACCATGACAGAACCTCGAGCACCAGTTTTTATGCCACATCTAGCTATGCAGCAGAAAGAGCCGCAGACCATGAGAAGAATTCAGAAATTAGCTCAGCCAGTACCTCGATCCATCCTCGAACGCGATCTTAACACCCTGCGTTCCTTTCAACCTCGACGAAATTTAGGACATACCCGCAGGAACATTCGGGCTGGATCCGCGCCTCCATGAGCTGACTTCAAAAAGGTATGGCATGTTCGTTTGTTAGCCAGAAGAGCAAGTACTGATTGGGGTCTCGCAGAAAAACTTCCATTCGGAGACCATATTTTCACCATCTACAGCACAGAGCACAGCGATCGATTTTTGGATTTTAAAAGAATTATTCATAGCATGTCTTTCATAGAGATAGTAATTCGTGGCCATGGCATAAGCCCATTTCCCTTTTCGCATGTTTAGAGTATTCGGCGTTCATCTAGTATATATGATTCGTGCGCGCCATATATACTTAATCATCTGCTGTTCGGGTGCTTTCATAATTGCGTAATGGAATGAGAGGCGAGAGATGGTAGGCTTGTTCGAGGATCAAAAGTTCCAAGCTATTTACAATCAATGCAGGAGGAGACAGGGGAGCTGTGACATCCACGAGAAGTATGGGAGCATTTTATTCCTTCCAAATTGTCGACGAGGGATGGACGCCTTTGAACAACCTCTACTTAGGCTTTGGACATATCATCATATTTCACAATGGTATACTATCTCTCCTATTGTCTTCAGCTATCGGCAATAATTTCCTCAAAGCCTGGGGAGGCTAGGTCCTAGATCCCATCCAGCTTGTCTCACAACATACCCAAGATTGAGCCATCAACAAGATCGTCGTTTACTCCCCCTCACCAGCACCCTCAGGGTTTTTCCCACCCCTAACCGGGATCGCAACCCCATCCCTTTTCTTCAACTGCACCTGGCCCCTCCCATCAACAAAGGTCTCATACCCATTCAAATCAAGCACCTCCCTCGGCACATCGACACCTCTATCCAAATCATACCCCTCCACAACCCCATCCTTTCCCATCCTCTCCTTACCGAGCTTCTCCAACCCCCTCACAACATCCTGATTCCCTGCATGTCCCTCCAATGCAAATCTCAACGCCATGATGGCGTGTTCGCGAATGAAGGGGTTATAATCGTCGTACTTGCAGCAGTTGAGGAGAGCGCGGACGCCGCGGCCAGGATGGGCGCGTTCGTCACGAGCGTAGAGTTGGTCTTGTACGGCCCTTGATTTCCACACGAGCGAACTCAAGACGAGGACGGCTAGTTTCTTGAGGTTTCGCCATTCAAAGTCTGATGGCTCGTCTTCGTGTGGGTGGATGGGCGCGAGAGGGGGTTGAGTCAGATCGGGTGCTGTTGATGAAGTGCCTTCTGGCTGCATTAGGGATTCGAGTTTGGGAGGGGATGGCGATGGTTGGACATCGTATGGTCTTTCAACCGCAACAGGCTGTTTTGGTTCTTGGTCATTCATGGGGGGGAGGTTGATGGGTGCTGTTTTTCCTCTGTTCCTCATAGCTTGATGACGTGGCGTGGAACGGGGGATAGCTGAGTCGAGTTCTTCCAGCAAAGTGATCAGCTCGCTGGTTAATTCCCAATCAGCCATCATTTGCTTCCACACATCGTGTTCAGTGAGAATGGCGAAGAATTCTAGATACTGGTAGATTCCTTCGTACATGCGTTCCATGTCCCATAAATTGAGTGGGAACTCATCTGGCGCTACCATTCCATTGCGAATTTGTCCTTGGAGGAAGATAAGAGCACATGTACGTGGAATAATATGTTGTCGAAACTCGGTGAATAAGAAGCTAACCATGTGCACGTCGACTCTCTGTGGGTATGCTTGTAATTTTGGCAAAGAATCGCGCGTAGTTTGAGGGGCGACCGACAGCTCAGCTCGGCGTGCTGTATCTGCTTGCCGCGAACGGAAAATATTTGTCAAAAACTTCATCATGACCGCCTGGGCAGGTGACACGATATCTTTCGATTCCCTGAAAGCATGATATGAGAATGGGAGCAACCCGTTGGTGAGCACTGCCTCAATAATCTGGATCATGAGCTTGAAGTATAGCTCATCCTCCCGCAAGTCCCATGCCGCCACAAAGATGAGAAGCTCCCGCAGCAGATTCCTTCCATTGTCTTGGGCAAGAAGCAAATGACATCGAACAGTATGCATGTTCTTAATCGCTGCAATTTCTTCTGGACTTCTGCCATAGCCAGGCTGATTCGGACCCGGAGGCACAATACCTGTCTGTATAATCATTGGCAACACTTCGACTTCTTGAGGCCCAAGAATCAGGGGTATGTCTGTCAACAGACCCCGGTTAAAATCTCCAGGAACCGGGTCGTCGTAGTCACTGTCATCTTCGTCCTCTTCTTCGCTTTCCTCATCAAGCAAATCTCGCCCATCGTCCGAGGCAAGCGCCAGTGGTGCATCAGGCGGATCCGTATGCGAATCGTCCTCGTCATCCACATTTGCAGGATCTGGCGGCGGAGGCATTCTCATCCGCCTCGATCTCACCGGCCGATCTGATTCTGGCTCCAGTTGTCGCATCAGATCTTCCTTGCCTTGGCGAAGAACGTCTGCACCTTGTTCTGCTGTATATGTAATCTTATAGTCACTCTCAGCTGCAGGCCCATGATCAAGTACAGATGCTTTTGGTAAAGACTCCGAAACTTCGCCGTTGCGTTCTGTCGCGTTTTTGGGTGCACTCGGCGCGCCTGACGACTCGGCATCCCGCTCGTCCGACTTATTCTGCAGCTCTTCGCCTGCATGATCAAACTCATCCCGATATCTCGTCAGTAATTCGTTGTAATAGGCATACCAGCTCTTCTGCTCCTCCTTGGTCATACTTTTCCACCTTCTTTTACACTCGGCAGCTATCTCTGTAGCCCCAGCAGGTTTTCCAGCATCGTGGAGCTCTTTCTTGATGTCCATTCCGACTCTGCCAATGTATAGTAAGAAAGGTGACGAGTTCAGATGTTCCTTGTCCAGCAGCATATCCTTCACAGACTGCTTTCCGCCGGGTGGTCGGTCGTTGATCCGGTTCATGTGGGCCATGAGTCCGTCCTTGAACCTCTCAATTACATGAGGCACGCCCTCTCTCATACTTTGCTGAGTAGGCCACTCGGCCATATTGTGCCCATGTCCGTTCATTATCGGGTCGTCGCGGAAGGTCTCCAGTAGTGATCGGTCGATAGCAGGGCTGTGTACGCTGCCAGTCCCGTCGGCGGGACAATCGAATAGCTCAATCCAGAGCATGAGTTTCCGCCTTTCATTTTGCGCAATGAGATTGTTTAGGAATTGGAGGCAGGTGATGAGGAGTTTCTTGACTATCCAACGCAGCATCAGTATGAATATCTCGAAAAGAACAAGACTAAACTAACAGTCGTTGACCACCAACTGTATCTTCTTGTCGTCCTCTTTCGTTGTCGCCGCACCGCCCCCTCTCAGGGTGATCTTGATGCAAATGGTAACCAATTTCAACACACTCTCATCCACATGTTTCTTGCCTGCCATCTTCTGCGCCTGGTTCCCAATGGTAAGAATATTCCTCCCGATGCCAATCAAATTATTGACGCGCCCTACATCCTTGACCAAGCTCGCATAGTTTGTAACAATCAAGGCAGCCAATGCATTTTCGGCGTCTTCAGTTGTCTGTCCAGCCGGCTTGGCGTAGTTGAAACAGCTCTCGGTCAAACAAGTAATGGCGGCTTCGAGAGTTTGGTGCATGTCATTCCAGACATTGGGATCAACAGCGAGCTGCTCTCTCACGTCGACTTCGCGAGCAGTGTCCTGCAGCAGGCGGCGGAGGATCTTGTTGTCGAAGTTGTCCATTGTTGCGGGGTCCATGTAACCGTTTCCCATACTCTTGAAATGCACAATCAGTGGCTGGAGTCCCAAGCGGAATAGGGTGGCATGAGGTTGTGCAGGGGAGGACTGCAAGTCATCCCGGTGCGGGTCGTCCATCTCGAGTTGTTGGGCAAGTCTTCGTGCGACCTGGTGCTCACTGTAGAGGTTCGGGAAGGGCACTTGGTATGAGAAATCGGCCCACGAGTTGTGTCTGGGTCGCGGCATTCGGGTGGTGTTGGGAGGGTCGGTCTGGGTACATGGGAGTTGCTCTAGGTCTATGGTAATGGCGGAGTGGTTTTGCGTGTGTTGTGATCTTGGTGGAAAGATAGTCGTACCAAGGTAATCTTACCTCCGTACAAGCTTTGAAATTCGAGGTCGAGAACTCGAGATGCATCAACGACGCCACACGCCACACGCCACACGCCACACTTGCCAGGGTCAAGTCCTGAATATTCTTACCGCAATCGGACGAGGCTGGTTTTAGACGAGGCTGACAGAATCAATTCAATTCAATTCAATTCATAAGCGGTACCTCATTCGAAAATCTCCTCGTTGCGGGTGCTACATCCCACTTATCTCTCGCTGAGTGGAGACAGCATAGGTAACCAGGCGTACATCCCAGATGCAGTATCAAGACAGGCTGTTCCTGAAGTGGGATTCCAACGCCTAAGGTATTCATGAAATCTAAACTAACCAGACACGCACGCAGGTCTCCCTCTTGGGCTACAACAATGTAAGAGCCAGTACAGTGGTAAATCGGGATGTCAGGCTTTGTGTCATCCTACCGGACAATCTGTAATGCACCCTCAACAATCATGATCCCAAATCTTTTTTTTTCCACACAGAAAACTAACAGGAATCCATCAAGTCTCCAGTAACTCACGGCTGTCAAGATTCAAGCTGGATACACCTGCGACTTCTTTTCTTGAGTCCAGGTTCTCATCTCTTCCTCTTTCTCATCAGTAAATTTGACGACTCTAACTCTGAACGAACAGGAGCGCCAACTGTGACCTCGATGGCGATGCCAGATATGGATTTACATCCGCTGACTCGAGTTGAATCGCAAGTCCGCCATTCATCGACGGCTGGGACTTCAAGATTGCGAGTTTGCTATGTTATGCGAGCATTTGGGCTGACCACCCTGCCGTGCAAGAATTTTCCACTCCTGATCATAACACCATATCTCGACGAGCCGAAGGAAATCAAGTCAGTTCGAATCGCTCCCACAGGATGGAGGATTCTCAATCTTACTGATAGCACAGGTCAACCTCTGGGCGACCGGTGATCTTGATATCGTTTAGTTCATAACGATTGCGGATGGAATCAAGCAACGCTGGAATTTGGGCAGTAGACTGTTAGTACCCTTTCTTACCTTCACCTTCCCCCCTCCCTCCATTCCTCTCTCCCTTTCTACACATATATCTCCTAACAGCCCTCCAGATCCCGAAAACTCCAGCAGGTCCAAATCCCCCCAAATTATACATGCGGTTTCTTCTCGTAAGTCCCCTTCCCCAATGCGTGCATAAAAGCCGAGATACTCGTTTCTGATCTTTCCCGCAATGAGAATTGTAATTGGGACGGTGATGCTAGATATGGACTTACGTGTACTGGCAATTCCTTGTTGTCTGCGCCACCGTTCGTGGATGGGTGGAATTATAAGGCGACGAGTGCCAAGTGCTATCGATCCATCCTGCAGACGCCTGCTGGTGGGGTTCAAGTTGATTTAGGACGGGTGTGATGAATGGTGGTTCTAGGAGCTGGGGAAGTAATGAGTTGGAAGAGTCTCTGGTGATAATGATAGTGATGAAGTTAGGGGCTGAAGTTACGGGCTTTGGAGTGGAAAAACGGCAACATTGATGACGATAATATTATACCTATAAGAATTCTCCACTTAATGCCTTCTCTAGATCAACCGGCCATCCCACCCTGGAAATTCGATGAACTCGGGATCAGGTTGAGAATTAAAATCAAACGGTAAATTACAGGAACGCTTCTGTTGGAAAAGTCATTGGAAACCTCTCGACCGTTCCCTCAGGGTATCAAAACATTGAAATATCATAGATAGGACCGGAAGATCTCGTCCCACTTGCTAAGAATTGTTGCCTGCAGAAACGGCGAATAAAACTTCATGCACCGTAGGCTCCATCGCCTCTGTCCTGTTTTTTCCTGGCATTCGCCAGCTGACATCTCTCCTCCATGTTCGTCATGAATCCTAGCTGTATATTAGCTTCATGCTCGTGCCTGTCAGACCACAACAGATCAACTCACAAGGGCAACATCCATCCTTATCACACGGAGTCGCGAAGTTAGGTCCGCACCCACATTTCCCCTTGCCTCCAAGTTTCTGGAATGAGCATGGGCATTGGCAGTGAATGACCTGTGAGGTGAGGTTGATGGAGGATTTCTCGGCGTCCATTGCTGCCAGGTTGTCCATCCCGGACTGGGACGTTGCTTGGGCGGCATCTGGTTTCATCATATTTTGCTGCTGAGAGTTAGTCGTTCGTCTAGGTTTGGCATTCGTGTGTACTGACGTTAGGAATAGCCACTGAGGCTGTCGCGAGGGCCAGAACTATGGTCGCTATTGAGAACTTCATGGTTGTGTGTAACTTGCGCGCAGGAGCGCTTGAAAGTGGAAGAGTGGATAGAGTCTGTCACGGTCCGTTAAAGTTGGTGATGGTATGAGGAGAAGAGTTGGCGATGGAAGAAAGGTCAAGATGGTACGTGACAGCTCGTGGCAGGCGTAGAGCAGGATCTAGGCCGGATAATCCCATCTATATGTAGAAAGGATTGAAAAAGCTCGGGCAAATCACAGACGGCAAAATCCAAGAATAGAAAGTGTCAAGTGCAAATGGAAGTGGGAGGGAGGAAATGAAACTGATATTGATGTGCGGAAGGGGTAGCGAGAGTGAAAATCGAATGGGCGCAGTCTTGTTAGAGAAGAGGAATGGTGACGGCGAATGATATTGATGGCAGTGAGGAAGCCAATTGTCCGGTACTTTCTAGCTGAAACCTGGTGCACCGGGCTAATGTCTGTCTCCATTCGAATTCACTCAATTTATATTAATATGACGAGCCCTGGCCAGTGGATAGAGTGCTCGAACACGGACGTGACGCTCGCCGTTCGTTAATAATGGTTTTATCTGCGCTTCCAGAAGGCACCTGCATCCGCCATGTCCTTCTAGAAGTACGAGCAGCAGCAGCAGCAGCACACCAAACACCAGCCACTAGACACAGACACAGACACAGACACAGACACAGACACAGACACCAGGCACCAGACACTCGGACTTCAAGAAAGACATGCAGTTGATGGCCAAGGATCGCAAGGTGCAAAGTACTTCTCGCATTTCTCGCATCGACTCGTCGTGCCGATCTCCACGCACCGACCATTTCGCCCATACTAGTAGGTAGCGCAACCTTACCTGATAAACTAAGTAGGCCAGCGAGTCGACCATGGAGCTGTTACTTCAGTGCGCGAACGACGCGTTGGCCGTTTGGCCGACAACATGTAGGAACCCGTCTCTAAAAATACATTTTGTCCCTCAATCAAGTCAAAGTACTGCCAAGCTCAGGAAAAAGGTCCACTGCCCAGGACGGAATTGAAATCCGGGATATCAAAGAAGCCATCATCAAAGGGAGCAAAGCCATCCATGAGATTCGAGTCGACCAACGACGCATACAGGTCTTCCTTCGACAGCTCGAACTCGGCGAGAAGATGGCTGTCTGACAACAGTCCTGTGTCACCTGCCGCGTGAGCCTGCGCGTCTTGTGGCCCCTCTCGAGCTTCCTGAGCTTGCCCATCTTTTTTCGCAATATCGAGAACCTCTTGTACGATTTCAGCGCAACGTCTAGCCACGGTGATCATGTTCATGGAACTGAATATCTCGAGACTCTTCTCTACGTCAGTAATCGCGTGCGTGTGGTCAATAGTTTCGATGTTTGATAAAACCACGTATAACAGAATCATGCTAGCGTACAACGTATATGTTGTGTTGTACCACCTGTATTTTTGTCAGTCAACTCTCCGATACTGTATACCTCTCCGCTAACCCTCACCATGTGCGGAAATACGGCCTATGTTTGTACATTTCATACAAAGATTCAATCGTGTGAAACGAAGCCTTCACGCAAGCTTGAACATGAACTTGATAGCGAAGAGGATCCGAAGCCGTGGCCGCAGCTATCAAAAACGGTCGGTGGATCAAGATTCGTGAATTCAAGAAGCCTTGCTCGTGTTAGACCATTGTGACGACTTTCTTTTTCCAATGCAGGCAACTCACGATTCCGCAGAACAACTTTTTGCTTGGCGACCCATTCGGGCTCCACTAACGTAGTTTTGTCAAAGTCCAACGCAGGCGGTAGGTCGCTCTTCCATTGCATCAAACGGCGATCGATATCAAGACACTTGCTCGATCTTTCGACCAAGGACTTTGGGTCATCGGATTGATAGATCTCCTGCGACAACTGATCCATGAGCTGGGCTAATGCAATCATATGGCTTGTGAAGGCTTGTTTTGGATCTTCTGGGGCCTATCCCTTAGTCAGCGGGATGAATGCTTGCATCGACATGGTCTACACTTACTAGGATGTGTGGGAATTGTAACCGATAATGGTTAGGCTCGCGAAGGGAAGACTCACGCCCGACGGACGCGCACATCTCACTATTTCAGGTTAGACTCATGACAATGCGTCAGCTCTGATCAGACACACATTTCGAAGGAGTATAGGTTCCTGTGAGGGTCAATTAGTATCTTGCCGGGAAGGAATAGTTACGATGTACTTACCACCACAGAGCACTCGCTTGAGCAGCTTCGGGCCCGGTATAGTTGGGGATACCAATGGCTAGTGCACTTCTTACCGCCATGCCGCAATACAGGTAGCAGCTATGTGGTTTCAATGCGTTCTGGCAGAAAACAGCCTGTCCGGTCAGCTCAAGCCTAATACCCGTCATAACATCACACATACCATGAGTAACAAAGTTTGCGTGCTTTCAAGCGAGCAGGCTTCGAACACATCGCCCAGGTTGTTCTTCGCGCGTTCGAAGAACAGCTTGGCCAATTTCAACGGCGGATATGTAGGGGCGCGGTGATTTGAACCGCCTGCATAATTCTCTGCCTGGCGGACAGTCGTTGTGTCGCGCATGAACAGAGCATCCTCGCCCGCATTAATTGCCCCAATGGCAAGGACAGCGTTGAAAAGTGCGAGGAAGACAGAATGACTACCTTCGGATCGAGGCGGGGACTCCGGTTCTTCCCAGATCTCATTCTCACACCGCATTACAAATGATGTCTGGTCAAGTATTGGATGTACTAGATGCAGGTTCTGGAAGTAAAGTCTTACGCATTCCTTTTCGATGTCAGAATTCGATAGCAACGCGAATGGGCCAGACGTAGGGGTTAAGCCAGCAGAGCCAGAAGCTTCAGATAATGAACTTCGCTTCAAGGAAGTGTACTTTGTCGAAGGACTGGGCATGTTGTTTGGGTTCGCCTGGCTTATCATGGCGGAGCCATTCTGATTTTCGCCGTTGGTTTTTGAGGAACCTGGATATGACACAGGGAAGTCGGAACTGTGCAGTAGATTCACAATCGATAGATCTCGTGCATCTCGTGTATTTCGAGCATCTGGTCTTTCCGCAGCTTTCGGCGTTCCTTGCGTTCTGGCTCGAGAGCGTAGCCTTCTCAGAAAGCTATAGATGCCTGTTGGTCCATAGAATTCGGTTCCTTGAGTGTGTCGATTCACCTCGCCGAAGCTGTCTGTGCCCGCCTCAGCGTCGTGCTGGGAAGTTGAAAGGTCGGTCGGATACGAGGCATGTTGTTCGCTGTGATTTGTTGAAGGCCTCGACTATTGCATCGTTGTTAGGGACAATAACGTACGACGATCAAGTCGTGGGAGCTCGACTTTTGAATTGCCAGAAATTATCAAACAGGCACCGATGTAGAAGAGCGCGCTATTATCGATTGCTTTGAAGGTGGTAGTGAAAAGGCATTACTAACCCACTGAGGTACGTTGGAGCTTTGTGATTGAGAAATGTTCCTGTAAGGGCCAGAGTTGAAATCCAATATGGGATTTCTATGAACGGGCCCAGGTCTCGCAAAGGTGTTTTGTCGCTTGATGGCGCTCTCAACAGTATTTCCTACAAACGTACTTTAGCACTCATCTTCGCTCATTCAACGGGATATTGAGAACAATCAAAGTCGCATAAATCTAGAAAATGATAATCGACCAGCATCCATCTTAAGAAGGAGAATGAAGAGGATTCACCGTTTGCGCCTTGGAATCCATGAGCGAACTCGCCATCTTGCCTTCCAGCATTGGTGGGAAGAGGTATGTCCAAAGATCTATAGTTGCACTCCAACGATCGCTTGGAGCAATTCGTGCACGGCGACAGTTGATCGCACTACTGTTGTCAGCAGGGATATCGTATGTATAGGTGTCCGAGTCCATGGAGGCGTACGCGTAGTTTTCTCGAGCGACAACTCTCACAGGCCAATAATGCGCGAGGAAGCCTCTTTCGTTTCTGCCCAGCCGGATGATCCGATGCGCCAGGAGAGAGGTCTTGAGAGGAGGTGGCCATGGTGGCACGATGACAACGGAAGTGAACGGAGGGGCCGAAGGTGGATGGGGTTGCTTTTGCACATCCGATTCCGGGGCAGACTCGATTATGCACTACACCTAGGTAGTTTGCTAGGCCTGTTTCAGAAGTCGACGCCTAAGGTTTATTCTTCCTGTAAGGTACGGCACGGACTACGGAAAGGTCTTCCTGGATGACGACTAGAGGTCAGGAAGAGGATAGGACGAGTCAAGGAAGAAGCAGGGATGCAGAATCTCCACTCTCATCTCTTCACTGCGACAACGCAATCTGGAGTTACAAATGCTTGGCTTCATTTCAATCATAATACCAGGCACCGCGCGAGTCTCGTACTAGTACTGAGAAAGGAGTATCACTGTATCAAACCGAACCCACTCCATCTATCATCAAACCATCACACATCTAGCTCGCTCAATCCTTACCTTCTGCAAGCTGGATGATCAACCCACTCGCAACATCCAAGAATGGGAAAGGACTGGTAGCCCTCTTATCACCAACAGCCCTACCCATCGGCAACAGTTCCTCCCTCTTTCGCACCCTGGCCCCGTCCGGGATTGCTTCGCCATGGTTGACTTTCTTCCACATCCACTCTCCTCCACCATCAACGGTTGGATTGTTGATGTCATGTACAGTATGTCCTTGCACCTTGATCTCACGGATGAACTTTCGCTCCAGAGCCTCGTAACCGGCGGATTTGAAGTCAACCAGGTAGAAGTCCTTCTCGATCGAATAGAGCTGGATCGTCACGTAGACATAGACGCTCTCCATGGGCTTCGTGTATTTGTCCTTGAGCATGTCTGTTGTTGCCCCGAGGTCCTCACTGCTGGGCAGTCCAGCAATAGACCCCTCTCTACTTGCGTGTCCACTCCTCGTGCTGGGTGGTGTGTTTGTAGTATTCTGCACAGGAGAGTCTTTGAGAGCGCCGGTCGCCGGAAGATCGATAACGGAAGAGTGTGTGCTGGTAGGGAGAGCCACACCTGGAGGGAACATTCCCTCTCGCTTGAATCTGGCGTGAATGACCCATGGGTCCTCCGGCACTGCGTATCCCCAATCATTATTTGGGCCTAAAGGCTCCTTCTTGCGTCCTCTTGAAACATTGTCATGCTTCATCGCGCTGTCGCGTATCCGCAATTGACGATGGTTCTTGTCCACATCTCCTTCGTCGTCTGACCAAATCTGTCCATCATCAGAGTCGCGGCCACAAGAGCCAGAAGAGGACCGTGATCCGCTGCGACTTCTCGATCGCGAGCCACTGCGGCGTCTGCCTGGTCTTCGTATGCGCGGGACCTCCCACTCGGCACCCATTGCGCTTAACGCCTTGTATATAGCCAGCATCGCCTCCGCAGGCGAGTTCCTACTGCGGATGCCAAATTGCCATTTAGTAGCCTTTGGCTTCTTTTGCGGGAGTGGTGTCATGGCGTCCGGCTTGGCCATCTTATGCAGATGCAATTGGCTCCCTCTTGCATGCGGTCTTAGCCTGTCAGTAGGCGTCGACTGCGCCGGCGCGTTGATATCAAGCTGCATGTCATCGGAGTTAGGTTTGGGATGACCCTTCATGTAGGCCTCGTGAAAACCGGGGAGCGATGAAGGCAGAACCCCAATCGTCGTAGCTGGGCTGCGAGTGTCCGGTTGAGTTTGGGCGCTGGAAGTGGAGCCACGGTGCCCTCGTTCGGACATGGCAGGGAAAGGCTGCGGTTGGGTAGGTCGGCGTCCGAATGGGCCAGCATGGGCGCTGAGTGGAGAGGTGGTGGGAGGAGATTGTGCGAGGAAGGGTTGCAGCGTAGGTTCTTGAGCAAGGAGAGCTGTAGCATGGTTAGTGGGTGCAAAGCATGTTTGGAGGTGAGTGAATGGACGTGGAATACGAGCTCGCTCGAGCGAAGAACAGGGTGCGGAAACAGAACCAACGCCAGAATCAACTCGCGATGCAGACGTGAAGCCTGTCTGTGCCGACTGGTTATCTTCCAGTATTTGCTTCGTTCTGACCTTGTTTCCGAACCGCAGTCTAAGACTCCAGACCTTGGATCCGAAACTCCAAAGATCAGGCGCGATGAGCCAGAGCCCATCGTCATCGGGAAGTACGTACGGTTCTCTTTCATGATTTGGTTCTCCCTGACAATCATGTAAGCATCCTTGATTGCACTGGGTTCATTTTTGGATAGAGCTTCTTGGACATCGCCCTTGGCGTATCCCATCGTCTTTCCAAGCTTTCCTACCACGGTGTCATGAACTTTTTCGGCTATGGATGGGTCCAGAGTGGGTGCCATATTTCGGGGGTCTAGAATCGCGCCGTTCGGATCGACGCCGGTGTCGTAGAACTCCTCAGCAGGCTTTTGTAGGTACGGAGGGAGATTTTGGAGGAACCATTCATCCTCGCGGATCCCTGAAACAGTGATGCGAGTTACGGGACTAACGACAAGCATTTTCTTGATGAGACGGATCGCTGCAGGTGACAGGTAGTTTGGCGTCTGGAATTGGCCCTGTGCGATCTTTTTAAATAACGATGGAATGTACTCGTCGTCGAAGGGAAGACGTCCGCAGAGCAAAACGTAAAGGATGACGCCGCAACTCCAGACGTCCACCTCAGGTCCAGCATATAGCTTTCCTGAAATGACTTCCGGCGCGGCATAGTTTGGACTACCACAGCTGGTCTTCAGGAAATTACCGTCAGTCATGATGTTGCTGAGACCAAAATCTGCGATCTTGACGTTGAGGTTTTCGTCAAGAAGCAAGTTCTCTGGTTTGAGATCACGGTGAACGATTTTGTGTCTATGGCAGTACTCGACAGCGCAAACGATCTGCTGGAAAAAACGACGCGCTTTCACCTCGGACATCCTTCCGTGCTGGACAATGTAATCGAACAGCTCTCCTCCAGCATATTCGAGGACCATGATGATCTCATTGGGCGTGGTAATGACGGTGTATCTTTCTCGGGGTCAGTGGACGAACTCATGAAAGCAGGACCGGGGACAAACTCACAGCTTGATAATATGAGGGTGTCGTAAGAGCTGTAGATACTGGATCTCTCGCTCAATGCGACCAGCCATGTCTCTTGTCACCAATTTTCTTCTGTTTATGATTTTGAGAGCAACCTTTTGACCAGTGACCTCGTGAATAGCCAGTTTTACTTTTCCGAAAGAGCCTTCCCCAAGAGTCCTGACTACTGAGTATTGACCTAGGCGCACTCCAGCACTCGTCCGCGACATGGCCTCGGATCTCTGGGTGTTGCGATGCTCGCGCGCATCTCGTTCGTTCTGTTGATCTTGCTCGACGTTGATAGGCGGGCGAGGTCGGCTTGTGTTTGTGGAGGAAAAGGACATGGACAGGTCCTCGTCGTCGAGTGCGGAGGACATGATGGCGGACGATTCTCTCGTGAATTAGCCAAGGTCTGATGTTTTGTGCAGAGCGCTGGCCACGATCGGCAGTATATCAAACTTCTGACGAAGCTCTATTCCACGAAGGGACTGGTGTTTTCGCGACGCGTGCGTACTGTCGTGTTTCTTGGGAATCGATGTCGAGGTTGGTGCTAGAACGTGCGCGATGTTAAAAGGTCGTGAGTAGAGTTGAGTGGAAGAGATGCGGTGGCCGGCCGTGGGTTCTGTTTGCAATGCGGCTCTGCTTCGCTTTGCTTCGCTTTGCTCTGCGGGGCTCTGCTTTGCGGGGCTTTGCTTTGTGGGGCTTTGCGGGTGTGTGGTGTGTGGTGTATGGTGTGTCGATATGGACAGGTGTTTGACGTGAGCGATATGGATGGGCTTATGTCGGCTATCAATTGCTCTCCTGGTGTTGTCTGCTGAGTGGGGAGGGAGTGAAGAAGGTCGTTGCGGGTCTCTCTCCTGTTGGGGGGCATGATCGTCACACATCGTGTAGATACCCCCTCCCTCTCCTTATCCCTTATGCCTCTTGGGAACTCATCCCAGGCAGATGGTGAAGACGGGCCGCTCTGCTTTACTTGGATGGTATGTGCCAAAGCATGATGCTCCATTTGTTGCCCTCGTGACGGCATCCACCATCCGCCTGCACCCACTGGCCTCATCTTTTTACGTCGAGAGCATCAAGTACGTCGGGCTGGGCAACATTGGCCACAAGCTTCTTCCATTTCGTTCAGGCATCTCCCGTTTAAGGTACGGACAGAGGTATTACTGCGTGCCTGATCACAATCACCGCCCAGGCCGTTGTTTCCATCTACCTCGGCTGCTTCCAAAGATTAGTACTATGTACTATGGTTGCTGGCCCAAAGAAGTTTAATTTTTCTCAGCGATCGAGAGAAATCTTCCCAGCCCAACATCTCCTTCATAACGTAGGATTATAACAAAGGCTCCCTTAGATAACGTATTCCACCACCGAGCCGGCCACACCACCGAGCCGGCCACACCACCGAGCCGGCCACACCACCGAACCGGCCACTTTTCCTTGGCACGACCAACTCATATTACGCCTCTTCAATTTTATCGCTATCAACAATAGATTCCAAGTATGTCGTGCTGCTATCTGATTCAGAAGATATCTCAATATCCTTTTTACACCTTCGCGCACCCCCCTACTTGACGCGCCTTTATATGCGCGTCAAAGTGCTTCAACCACTTAAGACTAAGCGCATTGTTTGTCCAGCCGTTCTCAGAGACCGAGAGCTTCCAATTCCGTGGTATATCTGCCTCCTCATACCACGCAGAGATGTGAAGGCGTCCTTTGTAGATAATGAAGGGCGGGGTCACATACCCAGCGGCGCAGATACTCTGGATAACTGTAACCCACTCGCGATTGCCTGGCTGGATCAAATTAGGCCGTGTACGTCTTTTAGAAGCTGTGACGACCTTCATTGACCCAATAACGCCCATCTGAAAGCCAATCTCGTCAAAGTTGTGCGTATCCTTGTCGTGGATGCCGTACTTGGCTTTAGTATCTGCAACGAGCTTGAACCACGCGCCAATAATCTCTGGGTCTTCCTGTAGTATCCTCTGCCTATCCTTGGCTCGATTGAAGGCCATCTTGAGCTCATCTGAGCGCGTTACGAACCTCTCAGCCCAGTTTTTCCATACTGGCTCTCCACCGCGTACACCCAGCAGTTTATCCGCCATATCTGCCACCTCACACAGCCGGGGCGCAAATCCTCGCAAATAGAGGTCGAGCATATATTGGATAAGCGTTTGCTCTTCTGTTGCAGTGAGCTTATGGGAGTTTGGGCGAGTTTGAGATAGAGAGGTAATTTCGCAGAGCCGATCAGAGAGCCTTTGGTGTTTGATGTTGAAGGCTGCAGCAGCGCGCCGTAGGCTTTGAAATTGGCCAGCGGTATAGGCCTGAAGAGCGAGATCAATTCTGAGTTCTTCTTGAACGGCTATCGCGTTGCGTTGTTGGGACATTGCGTGTTGAAGAGGATATGGGCTGTGCCAAGGAAAAGTGGCCGGCTCGGTGGTGGAATACGTTATATTTAAAATAAGTGGGGTGATAAACAGCTTTCTTATAACCAGCTTCGCATAGCAGTGAAGGAGGCATGGGAGGCAACAACAGAACTGCAACTCCAAAATTTTGTAGCTAGTATGAGTACACGATGTCAAGACGTAATCAATGCCCAGGGTATGCATAAGTTACGAAGTGGTAGCTTAAGTAATACATCATTACATCACAGAGTTCCTCAAATCTGACTGCGCAGGGCGCTCGGACCCACCATCCTATCTCAATTTTCACGTATACACCAACTTATCGCTACATTTACCACCACCATGGCGCCTAGAACACCCAAAAGAAAGACTGCAAGGCGAGAAAATGACACCACCAAGAGAATGCGATTTTTTCAGGCCTGGGATTGCAACAATGAGGCCGACGGCGTCGGTACAATCGCATACCTCCCTGAAATCAATATACCAACTTCTACCGCACGTAGTTGGCTTAAACTACGAGAACTTATTGGTGATGCAGCATTCAGATCACAGAGAAAGAGCAGTTGCATCATAGGGCGGCCTACCAAAGTATCTGCTTCAGATCTTACCCGCCTTACGAACCAAGATGACCCCATACACGAAAAAGGCTGGCAGGAACAAGCCAATTCCTGCCCCGGCAAGCCTTCCGCAAAGACATTACAGCGTCACGTACACAATGCAGGGGCTAGGCGATTCAAGAAGCGTTATCAGAAGCAGATATCCAAGGACAAATCGGCCAAAGAGGGTTGAATACGGTAAAGAACACGAGAAAGAGACCATACCAGGCTTCTGTAGTTGGATTTGGTTCACAGATGAAGCCCCTTTTTAGTCAAAAGAACTCGCCAATGCACCTGAATATGAGCTACGCTTTCCAGGGCAAGAGAGAGGTGTCAATGAGGAGCTAGAAGGCGTTTTGGATGTTACTATTCACGTCGCCGGCGGCATCTCATACAACAAGAAAGGAAACCTCATATTCTACAAGGATCCGGCTGAGCCATCAGAGAAGGTCCTTAGGCAAGTCAAGCAGCCTAAACAACTCAAATAGAGCTGAATACAGTGTACCAAGCCCGGCTGAAGGTCTGGCAAGACCTTAAGGCAAAGGAGGACGAAACACCAAAAGGAAACTGCATGACACAGGTTTTCTACGCCAAAAAGATACTGCCGCAACACATTGAAGCTATTCAGGCCTTGGAGAAGCGTCACCAGCGCAAATACTGGCTTCAAGAGGATGATGATCCTTCTCACGGAATCAAGTCACCTAATAGTGACCCTGCAGTCATAAAATGAGAAGCAGACCTTCTGCTACTTATTCAACCTCCTCAATCATGTGATCTCAATCCCATTGAGTCTTGTTGGAACATCATTAAGTCCAGATTAGCTGGCAGGAGGTGGTCGTCGGTGGCTCATTTCAAGGCTGAAATCCAGGCAGAATGGGACAAGATAACGCCCACAATGATACGGAAAAGGATCAGAGAGATGCCAGAGAGATGTAAGATGATTCAGCAAAAACCAGAGATCCATTGCAAGTCAAACGTGTGGTAAATAACTGTAATACATTCAAGTTCAAAAGATGAGATGGTGGGTCCGAGCGCCCTGCGCAGTCAGATTTGAGGAACCCTGTGCATGTTATATATAAGACCCTTGGCCGATGGCTTAAGCCACCATACTAACAATATATCGGCCGGCTACCACAGTATATTGCACTATGGATGCTGCTACCAGTAGTGACTTACGGCCGTGTGCGATGACCTTGCCTCTTCACATGTCCTGGTGACCTGGTCGGCACCATAAATAATTTCAGAGCCGCAATCTATAGCTCGGCTGTGTTCATGGCCTCTTTGAATATCAAAGAATACAATCCCTTTGAGGAACTTCACCTGGATCCAGAACTACTACTACCTGTCGCACCTTTCCTAGTTAGCCTATGACCTTCCGGCCCTCAACTTTCTTTACAGACCCATCGTGATATTCATCCAGCAGAACTCGCGTTGGTATTCTGTGCTCGTTGTTCCTCAGATCTGGCGTCGACTGCGTCTTGCACTCTTGCTAGGATCGCTCCATGCTTACTTTCTTTGGTGGAACAAATTCTCTTTGATCCAAAATCGTGGTTCGAAAAGATGGTCAAACGAGGCAGTATCAGTAGTGCCTGCTTCATTCTTGCGGCAATTAGAGGGAAGGCATTTGCTAGACCCCAGCCTGTTGCTCAAGCACCAGCAGCGTCAGCATGTTCCCCAATGGAGATGGTCATTGGTTCGTCCATCACTTGGAAGCCCAGTATCCACGTTGCTGACAACCACAGCCCGAGGAACCACTGAACCATTGGTTCCACAATACGGTGTCGTCGTCGGTGATCCAATGTTCGAAGCTGTCCAGAAGCTTATCCCAGAAGTCACTGCCTATGCCGTGAACTATCCAGCGTCTTTCGAAGCAACATCCAGAAATCTTGGTCGCGATGATGTTGTCAAACATCTCACCGAGCAGTCCAAGAAATGCCCGAATGTAAGAACCGGTAGCCTTTGCCGCAGCTCAACTGATGGAAGATCGTGACAGCAAAAATACGTCCTCATAGGCTACTCCCAAGGCGCAGACGTAATGCATAATGCCGCTGCAAAGCTCAATCCAAGCCTGTACCCCAAGATCAGTTCAATGGTCATGTTTGGCGATCCAGGTAGGAATCCCCCATTTGCTCATCAAATCTCCCTCAACTTACACATGGGCAGGGAACAAAGGGCCCCAAGCCTTGTCTCCCCTGAACTGCGACCCAGAGCCAGTCTTCCCACCAGCCCTCTCCCAAAAGCTGAAGGAGAATTGCGAGAAGGGCGACCCAGTTTGTACCAACGATGGCACCATTCCCGACGCCCACCTCGTGTACTCGGATCCTGCGAAGGGATATATCAAGGCCTCGGCGGAATATATTCAACAACAGTACAAATCGGGTAGTAAGGTGGGACCACAGCCCAGTCCCAATGTCGGTGTTGGAGACAACTCGGCCGCACTGTTGGAGCTGGGCAAAATTCTGGGCAGTGGAGCAAGCGGGAGTGGACAGTGTGGATTACAAAATGCAAAGGGTGCACTCCTGCCAAGGGACCGGTGGCGTTGAGATGGGGACAATGGGGAGTCGGAGTCTACTGATGGAGGTTCGACCAACAGACCATAGCGATTGGAAAGTTACAGTCACAGTCGTACAACCATGAGACTTTCCTTATCATCTACCTCGGTACTTCTTGTACTAGCAAACAAATCTGTATGCAAGGTTTTATTCGCTCTGATTTGCACCACACCAAACTTTTTATATACGTGGGGGTTCGCCGGATGTTCCGTTTCCGAAACATTTGAGGTTCTGATGTTCACCTTCTCGTACTGGATCAACTCGTGAAACAAGCGACCGCTCCAATCATGGTCTTTGGTTCTTATAATGGAAACACCGTACCAGTTTCCGCTTCGTTTGCCCTTCAGCCGTCCGTAGACGCTATTGTTACCATCCGCTGGGCTTCTCTCTGCGTCATGGATTACCTCCTAGTCTCCGGCAACACTCCCACTCCAAGCGCTTTGCGCCTTCTACTCTTCTCTTCTTTTGTCGCTTGAATTGGTCTATTCTTTCTCTGTGTTCACTACTGAGGCAGTCATCTGCTACGTACCCTCGAGATTTTCACTGGGTTGGCAACTGATCCCCGCCTCTACCATGCCCTACTACGCTCTCGTCCTCCTTCTACTCGCGCTCTACTTCGCCTCTCGGAAAATCTATGGCCTATATAAGAATATCCAGAAGGCGAAAGCCTCAGGAATCCCGTACATTGTTTCGCCAATCTATGGCTATAACATGGTATGGCTGACCACAGGCAAACTGTGGATGCCTCTACTCAAACTCCTTCCTTCCTCCCTGACAGAACCATGGGTTGACCTGATTGAGGGCGACTGGACATGGCGCGTCCTTTTCACGCCATTTGGACCAACTGGAAACCCAGGGACGGATACCTTCTTGATCGTCAGCCCGGAGAGCAATATCCTTTGCACGGCTGAGGCCGAAGTGATTAACCAGATCACGACGAGACGGAATGATTTCCCGAAGCCCATCGCTATGTATAAGAGTTTGGACATCTATGGCAAGAATGTTGTAACGGTCGAAGGCGCGGAATGGAGGAGGCATAGAAAGGTCACGGCACCGCAATTCAACGAGAAGAGCAATGCCGTTGTCTGGAAAGAGAGTGTCTTCCAGGCAGAAGAGATGACCAAGAGTTGGCAATTAGGTAACAGCACGAAGCCCAACGGACACGCAGATGGAAAGAGTAGCAGTTTGGGACATTTGGTCACCGAGCTCGGCAAGGACACAATGAGGCTTTCTTTGCACGTCATCTCTCGTGCTGGATTTGGTGTGAGGTGTCTTTGGCCTAGTGCCACAGATGCTGAGAAGGTCGAGGGATCTATGGACTCGACTATTATTCCTCAGGGACACGAGATGAGCTACGCCAATAGCTTGGAGACACTTTTGCATAGGATTATTGCGCTCATCTTGATGCCAGACTGGCTGCTGAGTAAGTTTGTAGACACATGCGAGAAATACAACTAACGATGGTTTTAGAATATGCGCCATTCAAGGTTTTGAACGACACACGTACATCTTGGATTGAGTGGGGCAAATACATGCACGAAATCTACGAGCGCAACATGAAGATACAAAACGCGTCAGGGCTCCACGGCAATGACAGTAGTGGACTCGATCTCATGGCTGCGTTGGTAAAAAACTCAACTGGAAAGGTAGATGGACTTTCTGAGAGCGAGATCATGGGCAATTCCTTCGTCATGTTTCTCGCAGGACATGAGACAGCAGCAAACGCCATACATTTCTGCATTCTATTTCTAGCCATCATCCCAGATCTACAGCAACGACTGCAAGGTGAGATAACAATCTTCCCTCTCCCTTCTTTTCACAAAACTAACAAATCTCAGCCGAACTGGACGATATCTTCCAAGGCCGCCCTCCCTCCCAATGGGATTACGACACCGACCTCCCTCATCTTTTCTCCGGCCTCCTCGGCGCGATAATGAACGAACAACTCCGCCTCATCCCACCTGTCATCAACATCCCTAAATGTACCCTCCCAGGTTCCTCCCAATCTCTCACCGTGGGCGGAAAGGAATGCATAGTCCCCGAGGGCACGGTTATAAATCTAAACACGGTTGCAGTTCATCGCAACCCCAAATACTGGCCGCATGGGCCGACGAGGAGTGAAGAATTGGGTGGTCGGATACACGAGACTAGCAATGTAGATAATGATCTGGAGGAGTTCAGGCCAGAGAGATGGTTGGTGAGCGACAATGAGAAGGGCGACGCCAAGATTGAAGCAAAGGGAGAAGGGGAAGATGTCGATCTCACACCTGACACGGCATCGACTCTTTTCCGACCCGCAAAAGGCGCTTATATTCCTTTCAGTGAAGGTTTCCGCGCTTGTCTAGGAAAGAGATTTGCGCAGGTGGAGATTCTCGCGACGCTGGCTGTTATTTATCAGAATCATTCTGTTGAGTTGTGTGTCGATGAGTATGCTTCTGAAGTCGAGATTGGAGGGATGAGTGATGGTGAGAGGAAGGAAATGTGGACGAGAGCGAAGGTGCAAGCGGAGAGGAAGATGAAGGAGGACATGGGGACGATTATCACATTGCAGATGAGAGGGAAGGGGGTTAGGGTTAGATTCTGCGAAAGGGGGAGTGAAAGGTTTAGATCTGATTAAGGACGATTAGATTTTACGAACATTATTTCTTTTAAGATTCTGAAATACTAGTTAACCTTCACGTTGCTCTGGTGGAAATTGACTCACCGGCAATTCCTGGGATTGCAGTAGAAAGTCATGAAAGGAACGTCATAGTTTAATCATTTAACCCTTGATGCAAAAGTGAATTGGACGAAGTAAAGGGAGGGGGAGATTGAGTTGCGCTTGTAGTGTTCGTAATGTCGCCTGTGCCGGCTTCATTGTTACACAAACAAATAGCTAGAATAGGGATTAGTACAATCTGCTTATAGTCTTTCGGCGTAACAAGCAGTAGTAATCTGGTGTCTAGCGGACAGAAACAACTCATGGGGAATGAGGCGACGGTAATTCGTGGTAGAGGAGTATTGGGTTGAATGTGCTGCTAGGAGGTACACCAATGCCAAAAGGAAACATATGAACAATGCATTCGCATTCCGGCGGCCGATACTGGTATCTATCATAACTTCGTAAGACGCTCAAAACAAATGTAGGAAGCAAAGGGGAGATCAACCGGCCAATTCAGCTGGGGCATTCTGACTGGGATGCTGAGCTGGAAGCTCAGATGGTCCGGCTTCTACAGGTGAATGGACGCCACCCCCGATCTCCGAAGATTGTGGCTGTGGTCTGTTCGAGTAGTTGAGAGGAGTAAGATGGGAGCTCGAATTTTGTTCCTGCCGAGGAGTTTGCTGATTCTGATTCTGATTCTGGTATTGATTTTGCGAGTTTTGACTTATGTTTTGCGGATTCTGGTTATACTGGTACTCATTTGGCTGATACTGAGAATGTCGAGAATCGTGATGATTGTAGGATTGATACGTAGCATCAGGCTGACCTGAAGAGTGGCCACGCAACGGAGGAGAGGTGTTGGATACCATCGTCTCCCTCGTTGAACCATGCTGGGACATGGCTGAGGAACCTCCATGGTTGCTCATGTCACTGATAGATGGAGCAGCGGTACTGTATCGATTGGAACCGTGTACAGAGCCAGCGTCAGAACCAGCGTCGCTAACAGTCTGACTTCTCCATGCCTCGATCCTCGAATCGCTGCCCGCTGCTTCTCCTAGGTTTGCCTTCTCCAACAGTCGAGCCACGAGCATAGCATGTGATTTCTTGAGTGTCTTCTTGACGAACGAGGTCAAAAGAAAGTTGCATTTCATGTCCACGTCCTCTCTCAAGTATAGCCCTTGCTTCGGTATGTTCAGCCCCAGTTCGACTGTTTGTGTAGGCTCTCCTGGCAACGTGCCACCGATCTGCCATTTCCCTCTGATATCAAGTCCGGCGGGAGCGTATACGTGGGTTTGCAAACCGTCTGCTAGATCGTGGAAGCAGCCGTGGTACGTGGTTGTGCCTGGGAGGCCTTTGATGTTGTCCGTGATTTGATACCATGCCGCATGGTATTCCTCAGGCCCAGCGAATGGAGGGGCTTTGTCTTGCCTCTTGCGCGCTATCACAAGAGGATTGAGATCTATCATCTCAAAGTGATTGCGCAGAGTTTCCAGGACAGATGCTGTCACAATGCTTAGCTGGCTGGGTGAGTTGCTTGACTGTTGTCATATGCTTACCCCTGGTTACGCCGGGAGGAAGAGGGGTTATGGTCGTAAAATGAGTTCTCCTGGACATGGTCAAGATAGTGCACATATGCGGCACTCAGCAGTCTTCATGTACAGGTACGAGTAGAAGCAGAGCACTGCACATGGCTATGGAAACACTAAGAAGCAGACTTGAGCCCACTATCAACGAGCCGCCACTTGGCTGTGGCTGAAGGACTCTCAATTAATTCTTCCGATAGGTACGGGTGTTGTTTTATTGCCCTAGCGAGAAAGACGTGTACGTACACTTGGCAAGAAGCCACGCACCACGGAAGCCCTTCAGAGAATCGATATCATACACTTCACCGAACAGAATGGGCACACTTGCAAGCATATACAACAACGCAGTCAAGCAATGGTATTTTTGGAAAAGGGTTGAACTGGTTGAACCAAAGTCAAGTCATGAGCAAAGAGTCTAACTATCAAGATTGCCAACGCTCCACAGCATCAGTAGGTATACCTGAATCCAGCCATCCCTTCTAGGATTACCTCCCCACGTGTCACCTTCTTGTTAGCTCGCCAAAACATGAGGGACAACCCCAGGCAAATCGCTACATTGAGACCGTGAGCAAGCATACATCCGATAATTCCAGGCACATAAGAAGGCGCATCCTGTGCCCTAAAGATCGTTGTACCAGTCACTCCACCTATCCCACCAGCGCCGATCAGCGTAGCCGAGCAAAGTGCACGCTTCCACAGACCACGAAGATTATCGGCCTGGCACGTCAGGATGGCGGGGACATTGGCATTCGTGGCGATGGTTGCAAGGAAGACTCCGAAGTGGCGCACGGGATTATTGTCGTGGAAGCCAAGTAGTGCGAGACCCAAAACGCCTATGAGAGAGTTGAAGACGATGACCGAGGCACGCTGGTGATACTTGTCGCAAAGCCAACCTTGCACCAGCATTACGATGGCGGCAGCAACGTACGGAGGGGCGACAAGACATTGAGACAACACGACAGAGAATCCGAGATCCTGGCGGAGACTGTGTAGCGGCGTTAGCAATTCCATCCTTGATGATAAGGGACATTACTCACATAATAGGCAAGAAGTAAGCGATAGCATAAGTATTCGTTGCGCCAAAGCAGAACAAGGCAGCAAAGCCACAGATCTTGATATCAGCGGCCCCTTTCAGGTAGGCAGCCCAGGTAAATGGTTCTACCACAACGTCACGCCGATCTTGCTGGATTCCGGCGCAGATCAATTCTCCCTCCTTTTGAGTCAGGAATTTGAAGGATTTATGAGCCTTCTCTGGAAAATCGACGAGAGCAAACCATCCGATGAAACCTGCCACACAGGTGATGATGCCTTGGATCTGCCAAGCGAATCAGTACGGCCCGAGAAGGAAGAATGGAAGAAGATGACTCACGATGAAAATCCAGCGCCACCCACCGAGGCCTCCAATACCAGACATGAGGGCGATGCCGTAAGCAAGAATACTGGAGAATCCCGCAACCGTAGAACCAATCATATAGAATGCGGCATTTCGCTTTTGCAGCTCAAAACGAACATAGTAAATTGACAACAGGTATGCGCAAGCTGGAAGAATCCGGCCTCCAAAATTCTCAATATTAAACGAAGCGCTATCATTGGCGTCCAATCCTGCACGAATGCCAGGCCGATCATTATGATGCCCCATGAGAAGGCGATGAGGGAGAGGAAGATGTGCGGTCCTACTTTGCGAAGTACGACAATGGCTGGTGGCTGGAAGAGTACATATGTGATGAAGAAGACGAGACTTATCACGCCGTATCGCGGTGCAATCCCGAGACCCAGTTCTCTGCTCATGCTAAAATTGTTGTCAGCGAAAGTTACAATATTCTGTTCGGTACAACTACTTACCCTGCGATGGAAGCATTGCCTAGATTGGTGCGGTCCATCAGACTGATCGCGTATAGGAGTCCCAGAGTGGGAACAAGGCGTCGATCCACGCGGTGGATAATCTTTCGTTGCTCTTCAGGCTTGAAGCTATCGATGATTTCTTGTTCATGGGCTCGAGTAGGACCCCCTTCCACATCATTGCTGCTGGTGGTATTGATGCTGAGCTTCTCGACTTCATTCACCTCATTTTTCTCGTTACCGAAAATCGCCATGTTAACGAAGAATCCGTGGGATGTTTTATAAGACCAAAGATCCGAGAGACAGGTCGCTGGATGATGATCAGCGTTTTGATCGCCATGGGATTCTCAATATATACAAATACCTGAAGGCAACCGTGCAGTCTATTCATTGATGGAGTTCTACCCAGCCTGCCATGAACTAGCACGATCTGGGCGGAAATTAGATGGTGGTCTAATGAGCCGACTGTAGCAGTGTTCCCCGGATTTTGGAATCGAGAAACAAAATGTCTCTCCGTATTGTGGTTCGAGCAAGCCCGCCCAGTCTTCGTTAATAAGATCCATTCCGCCGGTGAAGCTATTACCCCAGATTTTGGTACTATGCCAAACAGCGCCAAGCCTGTCGTTGAGATGCTGACTGTTCCATAGCTTCCTCCAGCGGAAGCATAGCAGTAGCTCGTGGAGCCAAAGGAGCTGCCCAGAGACCTGGTTTAATTGGCCAAAGCGCTGCTCCAAGCATGTCCAACCTAACTGCTTGCCTAAGATTTGGGTCCAACCGCTCTCTGGGCACAAGGGTGTTGAGATAGACAAGTGAGGGGAATACTATCGCCTTCGAACTGAGCTTTGGCCGATACTCAGGCTGCTATTGAAACGTCTTTTCCACAATGATCGAGGCTGGCGTTTGATGAATTGACCGATTATTCGTGCTTCCTGTGGCTAAAGAGAAGTGTAATACATAATTTTATCTCTTCAAGCAAGATGACTGAGCAAATACGACTGTGTTACCTCCATCTTTTCCGCCTCGCATATCACCTCCTTGCCAAATTTTTGTGCAGCGTGTGCTCCCTCATTCCCAACGACACCACCACGCCCAGCGTGGCCACACCAAGCATGGTAAACCACACTCCCTTCAACGCCCACATATAAGCCTTGATCGCCTCCTCATAAACATTGCCCTTCAGATTTTGCACCTCTCCAATACTATTTCTCAACATTCCGATAAATTCCTCCGCATCCGGTCTATCTCCAAACCTCGCCCACAGTTGTGATTTGAGGATATTTTGGAAAACAGCGGAGGCGATTGTGATTCCGATGGTTGAACCAGTTGAGCGGAAGGCGTAGGAAGCTGATGTGACGACTGCTTGGTATTTATGATCAACTGCAGCTATCAATGCCAACAAGGTGACAGTGAGCATACCGCCATAACCCGCCCCCATAAGGAAGAAATAGATATATGGTGGGACTTGGGCGGTGTTTTGACCAAATGTGCCCGCAATCAATGCACTCGATAGTAGAAGCAGTGATTCGATAAAGATATTGAGGATATAGTAGCGGCCTGTTGCTCGCATTATGTATCCTGATCCTAGGGAGCCGACGGAGGCACCGATTGACTGCGGGATCATGTGGGCTCCTGCTTGGAGGGGCGAGGAACCACGGACTTGAAAAAAAACAGGGGCATAGTAGAGGAGCATGAATGCCGACATTGTTGTGAACCAGTTTGTCAAGCAGGCACATGCTACTGTGCGATGGAGGAGTAGTCTGACTGGGATGACGGGTTCGCTGGCGACTTTATCTTCGACATAGATGAAGATAATAAGCCCCACCGCAGACAGAGGTAATGTTGCCAGAACGACAGGGTGTGTCCAGGGCACGATATTTCCGCCCGAATTCAGCCCAACAAGCAGAAGAACGAGTGTGGAGACCAAGGTGAAGGCTCCTAGAAAATCCACACGCTTGATCCGTGATATGCCCTTTTCCTTGACAGGAATCTTGACCATGCATGCAACCAGGATTCCGGAGATGGCAATGAGCGGCAGCTGGAAGTAGAAGGCGAATCTCCATCCTTTGATGTCATTGATCCAGCCTCCATATACGCCTCCGAGTCCACCTCCTAAACCGTAACAGACATTGCCTAGCCCTTGAACCAGACCCCGCTGTCTGAGGGGCACAAGATCTGAGCCCACGAAGGTCGAGATGGCCATCAAGCCTCCTCCACCCATGCCGGCCACTACTCTGCCAAAGATCATGAACCATTCATCTTTTGCCAGCCCGCATATAAAGTTGCCAGCGAAGAAGAAGACATTGGAGAAGATGAGGCCAGCGCGGCGACCGAAGATATCCGTCAATCGGCCGGAGATGGGTTGTAGAGCAGCGTTGGCAATGAAGTAGGCTGAGGCGAGCCATGAGAGTAGCGTGAAGGAATTGAACGAGTTTGATATGGGGGTGGAGAGGGTGGCTATGATGGTTCCGTCTGTGGTTTGTTAGTAGAATATGTACCAAGGTTGGTAGACGTGGGGTTACCCAATGCTCCTAGAAAGACACCCAGCCATATGCTAGCCATGATGGCAGCCAGCTTTCTTTTACTCGGTTCATGGATGAGGATCTCTTCAGGGGCGTCTTGTTGCTGTTCGACACGGCGATCAGCCTCGATGGGCTCCGGGGGGACTTCTTGCAGTAGAGGAGTTGATTCGGAAGGCGGTCGCTGGGATCCGCGCCGTGAAGACATCGTATCTATGAGCTTTGCTCCCCTCCGAGATTCTTTGGGGCGGGCGAATGCATGGCATGGTGGGACAGTAGTGGGACAGTCCCAATGACGAAGGAAGCTGTCAGACTATCACATCTCCCATTATCATCTATCTAACCCAACAATGGACCGGCTGATCGAGAAGACTCGCGCCCACGTCCAAGACTACATGAAACATTACGACCCCTCTCACGATTACTCTCATCTGCTACGCGTCCGCCAGGCCGCGCACAACATCGAAGCTGACCAACGCACAAGATATCCCGAGCTCAACATAGACAGCACTGTCGTAACCTTGTCAGCACTCCTCCACGATGTTGGTGATCGCATATACGTCAAGGAGCACGAAAATGCAGCAACACTGGTCCGCGATACACTACTTGGATTTGGTGCTCCTTCCGATTTGGCCGATAAGGTTCAGCTGATATGTACAAACGTCTCCTGGAGTTCTGAAGTCAAGAGCGAGGAAAACCAGGCAGTTATCGCCAAAATGTGCAAAGAGATTCCAGAACTGGCCATTATGTAAGATGCGGATCGACTGGATTCGATTGGAGCTACGGGAATCGCTCGGCTGTTCGCCTTCTCTGGCGCCCAATGCCATGAGCGCGGACTGAGCACCCGACACTTTGATGAGAAATTATTGCTCATCGTGAACCGTATGAAGACTGAACTGGGAAGGAAACTGGCCGAGGAACAGACTGAGAGGTTGAAGGTATTTCTCCATTGGTGGAAAATTGAGACGGACAATGTTGAAGGCTTGCCAGACGAGATGGCGAGACAGGAGGAGACTGAGGTAAAGAAGTGGAGGGCGGTCGAGGAGGAGAGGAAGAGGTGGGCGACGAACGGGACCAGCAAGAAGACCGAGGATGACTTGGATGCCGAAGACCTCTCCTGGGTATCCAGAACTGGGCTGCAGTCGGCGTAATGAGTCTTTAGGAGGCTGCATTTTAGAGAACGAGTCTTTTTTTCTTATCATCCTATGTTCCCGCCTTTTTACACGGTGGCGTCACTTTTCCTTCCCCAGCCAAAGCAGGCCTTCGAATCACACCGTACCAATCCGTATGCCATCAATGCTTGGTCCTTGCTATCTAAGCCATTCAGCTTCGAGAATCATATTCCAGTCACGTCTTCCCGTGCTCGTAGCAGTAGTATGTCTAGGCAGATAATTAGATGGCCACATTGACCACCAATTGAGATCTCAGACTCCGGTGAATTCTTTCTCCATTTTGTAGTTGTGCTAAAGATGAGTGTAAGATAAGTACATAGTGAGAAGGCTGAATGGTGGTGATGATGCAGGAAGTATAGCTTTGGTGATGATGCACATGACAGAAAGGTAAGCGCTGAGCCTCTTGGAGAACAACTGCGAAGAGAATCGTCTCTCCCTAACTAGCACGAGAGCATAACACTACCCTTCTAGAATGCTAGGCAGAGCCGTGATTCATCCATGGCTTTGTCTCTTCCATAACCTTTCCCCATCCCATCCTCTATCGCCTTCCCACCATCCCACCCTCTATCCTACACCCTAACCTTCGCCCTACATCCTAACCTTCGCCCTACACCCTAACCTTTGCCCTCAACCCCCTCATCGCACCACCAAATTTCTCTCCAATGCCCGGGCTCGGTCCCGTCTTCTTCTCCCCAGCCTTCTTGGGCTTCGCATACGCCTTCGCGGTTTGTTTGTTGATTGTTACTGCTATGGCTACTACGGAGAGGATAGCGAAAGTCCAGCCGAGGAGGTAGGCTAGGAGGATGGGGTTTGCTTGCACGGTTGCGAGGGCATTTGGGGTAAGGATCGGTTTGAGGAATTCCCAGGCCATTTTGGGTTTGCTTGCGAGGAAATGGAGGGTGTGGGTTCGTAGGTTGTTGTGGAGCTTGAGGGTCTTATCGAAGGAGATGTCAATACTAGAGCGGTGGATTTGTTCGGAAGTGTTCAAAGCTCCTGGCTCTCTGCGACAATGCAGGGTATATCTGAAGGCTGCAAAATGGCCGTTGAACTGAGAAGGAAAATGAAAATCAGGTGCTGCGAGAGGAGCAACAGCACCATTAGTTACCTTATGCGCCCCTCTCCTCGTATCGCCAGAGATTTGGTTTTTTGGCAACAGGTGAGCGCTACAAGTGGTTGGCCGCGATGATCCAGGGGCGTTTCGCTACTGCAGAAGTTTCAGATTTTGGCTTCTGAAACCGACTCCTTTTCACTCATCTCATGACAGAAGAGTGAGACTCGGATGGAGTTGTTTGTCGAGTCGTATACGATCCTATTATTGCACTTTCGATATACGGTGGGAGCATTGATCTTCAGGGGCGCATCGCGCTGTCATGTGACAGCTGGCCCGTAAAGAGCGATCTTTGCAAGGAGCAGCGGTTCATACGTGGTTCGGTGAGACATGCTGGGATGGAGAGATGCAAACAATTGGCCAACTGTGACAAACTATCGAATGAAGGAGACAGGTACCGAGACAATCGATTGCAGCAGGAGCATTGTTGTTTTCGTGAGGACCTGGTCGAGCCGTACTGCTGGCAAGCAATGTAGTTCCATCTCATTTGCCTCAGGATAATGCTGGTCGAGCCGTACTGCTGGCGTGAACGTCACCCGTGCCATGCCATGCCACTGTTGGACGTCCATACTGATCCTCATGGAGCATCTAGCGCCGTGTACGGATACCGATACCGAGAAAGAGGTGCACAGTGGCTGGCTGCACGGGCTTGCGTAGGCTAGTCTAGACAGACGCCATGTACGTGCGTTTGTGCCTTGTGGTGGTGCTTGGAAAGTCTCCCTGCTTCCATTCGACATCTATCATCACCTCTCGACTCGCCTTCTCATGTTGTTCCCTCACCATGGACGAGTTACCGCCCGCCGTTGCCGTTGAGTCGCTCTTCCAGCATGTCTACGCCGTCTTGGAGGCCATACAAGGATCCGCAGAGCGACTGGAACCCGTTGCAGAGAGCGTCGCCATCTGCCATTGGACTGTTCAGAACCTCGAACGACTCCACCGAGTTCAAGCTCGAGACAACCCTCACATATCCAACCGTGTATTCGACATGTCCAAGATTCTAGAGCGCTTCATTGCCTCGTGTAGCGCCCTCACGTATTCACTCAGCCGTCCCATGCCGTCGACTGAATTTCAGATTGGATGCATGTTCGGTGCTCCGCGCCAGATGAAGAAGAGGAAGCAAATGCGAGAGCTGCAAGACGAGTTCTGGGACCATCAGAGGATGTTGTCCTTGGTCTTGTCGAATGCAATATAGTGAGTTGTTTGCCCTACCTACTAGGAGGTATGCCCTACCTACTAGGAGGTATACCCTACCTACTAGGAGGTATACCCCTGGCGTGCATGCTAACCAACCTTCTCAATTTCAGCATGACGGCTCTCGATTTGCAAAAGTCGAGGCACTCACCAGACCCCGCTCTTGCCTCCATTTTACGACTTTCTCAGAAACGACACGCCATCTATGAGCGATGCGAACGGCCCACCGAATCACGCGCCGAACTTCTCGAATGGGAGTTCTGTGTGCGCCGCTACTTTGAATACGTGGATGCCGCACAGCAAAAGGCCCCTTTCCAATCGCGGCAATCGTATGCAGCTCAACTGCTGAGGCGTGGCTCGGAGCCTCTACTGGCCCTCGCTGCAGCTACCCGGCCCTCAAGATACCGAAGCATGCTATCGACATCGGGCTTGTCCTATGGCTCTTACAGGGCAGGTGAAGCATTGAGTACCGACACGAGGATGAAGCGACTGTCTGCCGATGGAGATTCATACAACGCCATCTACACACGTTCTCGGAGAAACAGTACAGCATTGGACGTGTCTGCGAGGCGCAATTCCTTTGCGAGCTCTCACCGAGGATCCCCAACGGTGACGCCGACTGCAATTGGATTTGCGCAATCAGCGGCGGCTGTTCCACTCGACATGTCTAATCCGAGTCATCCTCGTGCCACTGGAGGAGACAGTCTGCAACAAGCGTGGATCGACATCACAAATGCGACCCGAGACATGCGGCCTAATTTGGCTCGTGCTTATACTCAGGGTCGGCTGGAAGCGCTAGATCCTTCTTTGACAGCCCAGCTCCGCGTTATGGGACCCCTCCCAACCCGACAAAAGAGTGCGCCACGGTCGTCTCTTCGCAACGACTATTTAGCCTTCGACGATTCTGGCGAAGACGTTCCGCCCTTGGATTTGCATCAGCGGCGCTCCCAACTGCTCCGCGTCACGAACCTCGAGGCAAAGAAGACCTCGGCTCCCAAGGCTGTCCAAGCAAACACCTTACCAGTCCACGCTCAGAGACGACTACCTCGTCGGCCTTCCAAAAATCGAGTCTCCAGTCTGCGTGCAGATCACCTGCGACAGCTAAGCACCATTGCGGAGCGGCCACTGACTGCAGGATCCAAGAAGTCCAAAGCTGAATCGACGAAATCCTTGAAATCGATCCTCAGCTTTAAAAAGGAGAAGATCCCAGCAGTGCCAGAAGTTCCACGCATCAAACCCGAAAACAGGAAACCGCCGGATTCGAGTCTGTCTGACAGCAGCACTCTTCGAGGAAGTACACCAGACAAGACTCCAAGCATTGTTGAGCTTGACGATTCTCCTCCCAGGCCCACGACGAAAATATCGGACCGACCCGCAATGCAAAAGTCAAGCCTTAAGCAGAGATCAAGATTGTCTCCAGAGCCACTTCCAATGAGACCAGCCCAGTTCCCAGTTAGAGCAAGGGAAGAGCCATGGGATCATATCATCAACCCTATAAAGAGGCTATCCCGCTTCTTCTCTGCCAGCAAAAAGGAGAAAGGTCTCCACAACCGTCTTTCGTCAAAAAGCTCACCGCATCTGATTGACTGTATGCGATCTGCAGAGTCTCTTGCTAACAAAGCATCATTAGATGCCATGTCGAGGAAAAACGGCAGCAGGAGCACGATCTGCCTTGTTGCCATCCAGGAGGCGCCCGATCAACCCTTCCAGGTCTGGCTCAACGCGTTACCATACATGGAAGGACAAGCAGCTACGCCAACACCACGAGCTTGAATAAACAACACTTTCTTCTTCCTCGATTCTTATGAATACGACGCGATACACCCGTATGGCTCTCTCTTTCCAATTCGACCATTATACTTCATTTTAAACTAACGATGGAAACGACGAAATGACATGTGCATACGTGAGAACATGTTTTTGGAAGGATACATCACGCATGCATACATACTTTGGCCGATACAGGAGGCCCTGCTTTGCTTTTGTTTTCTTCTCCGCGGGATACCAGGGATCTTCGACGTCCCATTCGCTTTTTCTTTGATTTACTTTTTAATCGTCGCATACAATGCCTAGTCCATGGTATATCTATCACACGAATACTATCAATATTTTTTGCAATCCTTTTCCGTTTCCTGTTTGCATTCATGTGGATCTTCGACACATCCTGTTATTAAGTCGATTCCGTCTGCAGATTTATTCTGGGGAAAACTCGGCCTCCACAGCGAGGCCTTCAGTTGGAATCCTTCCAACCCAGAAATCCAACTGGATAAAGTTCTAGGAATGTTAGGATAGATCATCGCCAGAACTTATCGAGATCGATTGTGAGCAGAAGACGATAAACAGTGTTCAGTCGTATGAAGGGACATCAATTAAAGGACCCACAGTGTTCCTCAGAATGGATGAAGTTGAGGGCACTTGGAGGTTGAAATACGATTCGATGACTGTAAGACTGCTAACACAAGATGGGGAAGAACTGAGCAGCGTCTCTATATTTCTCGCGATGAGACATAAATTTGCAACATCGTCACACCCAACAGCCAGGTCAGTTCGCACTGGGCGTCCTGGTCACCAACTTTGAATCCCCATCCTTCCAACATCCTTCCCAGTATCCTCATCATGCTTTCCCTCAATAACGTCCCTGATCAAGTTGGTACCACCCGCTGGATCTCGAGCGCCCATCTTCTTCAATACTTCCGGCACGAACCCTCCCAGACCCGTGGCCAACATACCCGGTGAAATAGCCCACGTCTTGACGCCATCATTTTTCAGGGTCCGATACCACTCGCGCATCAGCATGTTCAACCCTGTTTTGGCAGATCGATAAACAGGCACTTCAAATACCGCTGGTTTGGGCCATCCTTTTCCTGGCGAACGATTTACGGCAAGAACTTGGTTGCCATGGTCGGTTAGATTGGCTGTGCCGCTCGTGATGAAGAGGGGTTTGAGATTGGTAGATGCGATGAGGAGGGGTGCAAAGGTGTGAGTTACAACGTTTGTGCTTGTTACGTTCACGTCCCAGGATTTGTTCCACATTTCGCGGAGTGGCGATTTGACCAGATTGTAGGGCTGATTCGAATTGTGCTCCTGCTACATATCAGCCATGACGCGATTGCGAGAGGGAGGTAGCCACAAACCTGCATTGTTGATTAAGACGTCAAGTTGACCAAATTGAGAAGAAACATGATTGAAGAGTTTCTGAATCGAGTCGTCATCTTCGACGTCGATTTGCACGGCATAGATCGAACTTGTCGTTTCCGGAAAATTCTTCTGAGCCTGGCTCTTCGCAGCTTCAGCCTTGGCAATGTCGCGCCCACCGAGAAGGATAGTATATGTTTTGTCGGACTGAACAAGAGCCTTGACTGACTCGAGACCTAGGCCAGTGTTGGCACCAGTGATAAGAACGATTTCGGCGGAAGCCATGCTATGATGATGTATTTTACAGATGGGAGTAGAATAGGGAATTGATAAATTTAGAAGATGAGTCGTCCTTGGTCGAGCTGTAGTAGTCAGGGCATCTCGGGGTTAAGAATGTGAAGGTGAAGCCGTCCGAAATATGCCCCTATTCCGGCTAAGGCATCAGAAAGCCTGAGCAGGTAGATTATCAGAAGTGGACTCGCTGACCGACTTCATTTGCAATCCATCGACGGCGCAAATCTAGCATTCGAATATGTGACTTTTGATCCCATTCATTTAGCTTTTAGAAAAGGAATCGTCTTAAAGCCGCAGAGACCCACCACCGTATTCAACGTATCTAACACAGCGCACCAACCACCTCGCCAAAATAATTTCCCAGCTTCATACAAATATCTGGAATCCTAGGAATTAAAGAGGCGTATTTTTTTAAAAAAGGAGCTCTATACTAAGAGAGAAATAGAATATATAACGTATTCGATCACCCAACCCGTCGGATCACCCAACCGGTCAAAATTTGCCAAGACCCCAACTACTCTTCTTATTCTACTATGTCTCAACAACATAATGAGTTACTACTCCAACACGAAGGGAGAATTCAGCTTGCAGTCCAAGCTTTGAATACCGGCCAACTCCGAAGCCAACGGGCTGCTGCTAGTGCCTTCAACGTTAAACAACAAACCCTCTCCGATCGCGTCAGAGGAGTCCTATTTATCCTCGAAAGACCACCAAACGGTCGGAAACTTACCCTTACCGAAGAGCAAACGCTTGTCCGATATATCCTCGACCTCGATTCGCGAGGATTTGCGCCCCGGCTTTGTGAGGTGGCAGATGTGTACTATAGAGTATGGGACTGCAGCAGCGCAGGTAGCTGCAGAGGCGTCTGTAGCGCCTCAGGGATCGAAGAAGGCTCGTGGTAGTGGTGATCAAGAAACAGCCCGACCAACTCAACGGCGCTGTGGGAACTGCGGCGCAACTGGGCATAATGCGCGAACTTGTAAAAAAGATATCGAGACATCTTCTGAATCAGATAGCAGCACGGCGGACTTAGAATCTATCGTTAATAGCGATGAAATTGAAGAGTCGTAATATAAGATGGTCGTGCCAAGAAATTTTGACGGGTTGGGTGATCTGACGGGTTGGGTGATCGAATACTTATCTTCTCTTCAGGAGTAGACCTTTGTCACGGGGCGGGTTCGGGTATCAGGAGGAAGGAGCAGCAGCAGGAACAGGTATCATTCAACAGGCTATATACGGACTGGCAGGCAAACCGACAGGCAGGTTTGACGACAGGACGTAGCTCAAAGAGCTACGAATTGGTTGAAGCCACGTAGGCTTCAAAACCTTTCCTCGGCAGAACTCCGGTTCTGCCTTGATCACGTGCCGTGGGGCCACCCCAACGGCGGGAAGGACTTGCCCGCGGTCGTACCGTGACAACTTTAAATATAAATAAGTAAGTAAAAGCCTAGAACTTGAAGGCAAAGAAATTATTTTAACGAGGTGATTGGTACATCGTGCGGCTAACTGATGTGTATTGCGTATCGTAAAGATAGTGGGTCTCTGCGGCTTTCAGACGATTCCCTTTATCCGGGTCTTCGCCCATCGAAAGTAGGTTCCTTGGCGGAAAAATATGCCCTAGTTAGAGTATCGTAGGGTGCAAATGTCCTCGTGGACCTCAATTGCACTATATACTTAAATTAAATAAGTGAACGGAGGGGGAGGAGTCGTACAACCCATGAATGATCTTTTCTTGAGTATATTTACTTATTCATTCTCCCTCTCCCGCATGTCGCCCCCCATCTCATCATCTCCAACAATCACACCCCAATCGAATCCGAACCGAACCGAACCAAATCAAACCGAACCAAACCTAAAAATGAAGTTTCTTACCTTCTTCCTCTTCTCACCGCTCGTCCTCACAACCGCCCTATCTATCAAAGAAACAGGAGCAGATCTCACACCTCTGAATAATCGCGATACCGATCTCAACCCACTCCAAGCAAAAGGCTGTAGTACATATCTAGATTTGTGCAAAGCCTCAAACCCAAGTGGGAAGCTAGCACCATTTTGTAGCTGCCTTGCTAGCTGTACAGGGGAAAGTCCGAAGATTTGTGCTTCTCAGTGTCCAAGATAGGTTTATGGGAGGAAGCGGGTGGGTGGAGAAGTACGTCTGTCTGTTGTTGTGGATTGGTGTTTTAACAAGGGAGGATTTGAGACTTGTGGAATGGCAGCGATCAGGATAGATTCAGTTGCGGAGGCTGTCGTGGCAGGTATTTAGGTAAAGAATGGAAGTGGTTCAATCTGATGATTGTGCTTTAGTTGAATCGAGGATTTCACTTCATTTATTCATCGACAATGTGACAAAGGTTAAAAATTGTTCCTCGATTTCATCATCCATCATTTTGGCATACCGAAGGGCGATCCTTTGAGCACTACCGGATGGCCCAACAGGGAAAGTTCTTGATTTGCGTATGCTATATTAATCCTAAGAAAGGGGCTATGACAGAAGCATAGAAAAGCTGAACGCATAGATTAAACAACATTTACGAAGGAGTGGTATCGACATGCTTCCTCGATCTGGTCGGGCCATCGACATTGTTTCACGATACTGGACTTCGGTGAACGATATGCGCCGAGAGAGCGAACTGACAAGTCCGAGATGTCATTGCAAAGAAGTGTCTGGCTGGCGTCGGACTTTGACGTCGGATCTCGGAAACGTGTTTCAGCCTGAATCCGGGGTGGTGGTGGGATCTACTATCCTTCAACCCATTAGCGTCGCCAAGAACATATATCATTGGTTGAAATATCAGGGTATCATGTCTGTAAATCTAAGTGAGCCACACAAAATGACTTGCCGCTCGCAGGAATCGAGTCTCGGAGCGAGAGATGAGGCGGCTCATGGTTGCGCCTTGAAATCCTTATCCTGGACGGGGTTTGATTCCCGGAACATCCAAGCGACAGTCAAGCAGCCCTTGGTACCTGCTGCAAGCCATATTCCTGTGGGCATGCCATTGTCTGTTCTCGAAAGCCAGCCGCCGATAACAGCACCCAAAAGGATGCACACGACGGCCAAAAACCGACGGTTTCTTTTCCAGTTTTTGAGTGGTCCCGCAAACAGCTCTCCATCGTTGCCCAAGTCGGTGAGGATGGATGTAATGACAGTGGTGGGTATCTCGTTCAGGCCGAGTTGACGTGCAGTGACGCTCTGCATGGCAGCTTGTACAAAGTTAGCTTGGGCGTTTGCCTCTTCCACGCCATGTCCCTACCTTGGAAACTCAACATGGGCAAGATGATCAAGCTGAGGTATGATTCCTTGCCATCTCTTACTGTGCCTGGTTTGACGCCGAACTGTATGAGAGCGGCAGCCGTGACGAGGAGTGCTGTTTGGATAAAGAAGGAGAAGGCGAGGGTGGTGTGTCGCAGCTGGCTCAGGAAGGTGGTGACTCTGGCGGTGAAGAGAGCTCCAAAGAAGAAGAAGAAGATGGCAACGAGGGCTTGGAGCCAGGCTCTTGGGTGAGCAGCAGGTTGTTGAGATGCGCCCTAGCCCATTATAACCATGTTTCCTACACGGTTGTTAGCAGATGAATCACCGTCACCAGGTGAGCAATATACCAGTCTGCATGGTGGCAAAGACTCCCCAAGCATTGAAGGTGCTGCTATCAATCAAGCCAGCGGTAAGGCAGCAAAGGAGAACGGGGATGGAGGTGAGGGAATTCTTGATGCCCATCTTGTTGGCTTTCTGCTTCTCGTCCTGGACCATCTCAGAGGACCCCATTTTCATATGAGTACTCTCTGTCGTGTCAGGAGGAGTAGACGGAGTGGAAGAAAAGTTTTCCTCGGAATTAGAATAGAGGCCCAACGGGCTGAGAGATAAAGGGGCGTATCATCCCGATCTCGTCATTTCATACCAAGGTTGCGTCTGGTTCGTTGATAGATCTAGAGGCACTACAGGTTACAGGCCATCCTTTGCCGGCGTTGAGGTGAAGACGGTCTTCTCGTAGCTACAGCGGGTACGGGTGCACAATCTGTGGTGTCGCCATGGTCTTAGGTAGGATAGCCAAGGCCCGAATAAATTTAGCGGGTATATGCTCTATATTTAGGTACCAATACCTACACCCCGCCTCAGACTCTGAGGTGTAGGTACCCGGAGGCTCAGAGTGTCCTGATGGCTGTTTACAGGAGCCCAGCGCAGAGAGCCTACATAGTATCAACCTTGGTCTTACTACCATCCGGTTTTTGACCCGTACCGTTGGACTATCAAGTAGTGAGGGCAGACACGTGATATGGGAATTTATCCGGCAACTAGAAGGATCAAAGCAAAGCAAACATCAACGCGTTAAGCCTCTACCATGATTCTACGGCTTGCCGTCGACCAGTACAACTGGCAGCAGCATGACCGAGATGCTGATTCCAAATGTCGAACATGACTTCAGACGAATGCGCCCGTCTTCCGAGTCAATGCCGACCCCATCCATAACGCCCTTGCTTGGGAGTCCGCTCCTCCCTCCCTTCTCGCCCACCGAAGTGACTCTGGAAGAGACGCCGGAAGAGACGCTGGCAGAGACGCTGGCAGAGACGCTGGGAGAGACGCTGGGAGAGACGCTGGGAGACCTGGAGGAATCCATTGATGCCAAACACTGTGCGGCTACATCAGACGCCGCATCCGCATCTATATTGCAAATAAATGGCGGGTCTGATCCCTCACACAAGGCTCGTGGAAGCCACCGCAAGCCCAGTGCTGGCAAGCCTGAGTCTTCAGTTGCAATCCAAGACGTGTTCAAGCTCACTCCTAAGCAAATCCAGGACTTGACGAACTCGCCGACGTCTCTGCCCCTACGAGCAGCGTCGCCCGTTGCTGAAGTTGAAGAGGGCCCTTTGTCTGCTCCTCTGTGCCCCCGGCCTTCTGCTTCGATCAATTCTGCTGCGGACAACTGTCATGAATACGACGAAGAACCAAAGCCCCGTGGCCGGCCAAAGTTTAGCACTCGCCGACCGGAGACGTATAGAGGCGTTCACAGGAGTGAACTTTTCCAGTCGGCCAGTTCGGTTCGAGATATGCCAGAATTGATGACCGAGGAACGTCCTGGACTGCCCTCCAGGACCGTTTCAACGCCACCCATTGTCAGGAGAAAGCATTCTTCCAAAGGCCAGACTTCTGCTCGTGATGGTTTGTCAGACAGGAGACCCGAACGGGCTACACCGAGCCCATTGAAGCTCAAGGACTCCAAGCAAGAGAAGGCAAATGGTGGAGGGAATCTCAAGGCGACACCACAACCAGGCACAGTTGCGTCTCCAGTACCGCACCTGCCTCTGCCCCCAATGTCCATCCCCACCATTCTCCAGCTGGAACTTGCCTCTGAGCGACCGTCGCCTCTGTATATACATCATTCTTCTACCTCCGACTACCAATACGAGGACTCGTCAGTCAAGTTCGAACGGCTGATGAACTTTATATCGCTACCTTTCCAACTCGAGCGGCTGTTACAATTTGGAGCATGGGCATGTTTTGATGCGTGGCTTTATACCTTCACGATTCTTCCTCTGCGTTTTGTCAAAGCTCTGCTTATACTGATCAAGTGGTGGCTGCGGAACGCTTGGAAGGAGCTTTGCGATTTGGTTGACTTCGTTTATCGTGGCATGGGGCGTCTTCGTCGGCGAACATGGTCTAAGAATAGCCGACAAAGGTCGGCGACTCCCTCGGGCGATGAAGCTCGTTCCCGTAGCAATTCTGTCGCCAAACTATCTCCGGCAAAGGCAAATTCAACTAAGCAAGAAAGTGCTGGTGTACTACATGCTTGGCCTGATCCACTGCGCAGGCCTCGTAAGGGCACTGCATACAAACACAAGCGAACTCGTTCAACACCGTCACTGCTATTGCCAAGTCACAAATCCGACCTACTCAAAGGGCTTCTGATACTGCTGAGCTGCTTCTTGCTCATGCAGTTGGATCCCAGCCGGATGTACCACAACATTCGTGGCCAGAGCGCAATGAAGCTCTATGTAATTTACAACGTCCTCGAAGTCTCGGACAGACTCCTTTCCGCGATTGGCCAAGATGTGTTGGAATGCCTCTTTTGCCGAGAAACGCTCGAACGTGGTGCTGATGGTCGCAGTAAGCTCATACGTCCGCTATGGATCTTTGTACTGGCCTTGATCTATAACGTTCTTCATGCATCAGCCCTCTTCTACCAAGTCATTACTCTCAACGTCGCCGTCAACTCGTATTCTAACGCCCTACTCACGCTTCTCATGTCGAATCAATTTGTCGAGATCAAAGGTGCCGTGTTCAAGAAATTTGAAAAGGATAACCTGTTCCAGCTGACATGCGCTGATGTTGTTGAGCGCTTCCAACTATGGCTTATGCTCTTGATTATCGCCATGCGCAATGTCGTTGAGGTCGGAGGATTCAGCATCAGTCTTGGAGGCTCTTTCACAGCTTCGAGTACAAGTAGCCCAACAAGCAACGCCACTGGAGTCCCGATTTCGAACGGAAGCATTTTACCGCAGAGTTTCACTATTCTCCCTAAACTGACTGGACAAGTACTTGGTCCCTTCGTCATCGTGCTTGGGAGTGAAATGGCCGTTGACTGGCTTAAGCACGCTTACATTGGCAAATTCAATAACACAAAGCCCAACATCTACGGCCGCTTCTATGATGTTCTCGCCAAAGATTACTATTCGAACGCCTTTGCTGATCAGAATCTGACCAAACGGCTTGGTCTGCCTGTCTACGCCTTAGCCTGCCTTTTCATTCGCGCCTCCATACAAACATATCACATGTTCCTCGCTGCCCACTTTCCGTCTCCACTCCCAAACATGGCGACCTCCATTTCACTCGACTCGGACGCCGCATCAACAACGCCCGCGACAACAGCAGCCCTTGCCCACATTGACCAGACTTTTCGTCGTGCACTTGGTCGATCAACTTTCGGTGGTGGAAGAGAAGCAGACCAAACGTCTATCTTGAGCTGGTGGTCCATTGACGATCTCATTGCCTTCTCCACTATGCTCGTCTTCTTCTTCGTCATCTATCTTCTCCTGCTGGCGATCAAACTAGTTCTTGGCATGGTCTTGCTTTCGGTTTCACGAGGACGCTACACCGGTATGAAGGAACGTGAGAAGGCAGTAGTTGATACTCACGGAAGACGACTTGGTGGGTGGGGTACTGTGGAGGTTGATGACGATAAGAGGAGGTGGATTTATGCTGATGATGAGAAGGGCTTGGAGAAGATTAGGGAGAGGGATAGGAAGGCACAGCAGGCGGCAAAAGATAACAAGGGGACGGATTATGACAAAGTCATGAGGTATGATATGGTTGCTAAGAGGATTTGGTAGATTCTAGACAAATGGCTTTAGATGTGTGTACAACTCGATTCAAGTTTGATCATTAGTCCAGATATAAAACAGGAAGGTCAACTGTTACTGAGCTCTGAACGACTCAGCCATTTATTCTTCTGAAAGACGTCATGGAACGTCTTTAGGTTGCTTGTCCAGGGCCTTCGGTTGAAGATATCGCTGTCCCTCTGAGCCTGTTATTCGCGTTAGTCGACCTCGTTACTGAAAACAGTTTGTCAGTGCCGACTTAAACTCAATGTCAATATACTTCTGGGCATGACTGGGTAATTTTATCGACAGCAATCTTGAACTGTGAGTTTTTGGTTTGACCTGTTAAATTGAGACAGCGTAGAACGATACACAGAGACATGAATTGATGGGACCCTCTATGCTGTGGAAAGTGGCGCCTTGAGTATTTCACTTCTACCAATCATTGTCAACCAATTATGGGCGGCTTGCCCCTCCCACCAATCGCCATTGTTTCGTTCCATGGACCGTCGTAGAGGTGATGCCATGGCGATCGAAGGACAAAATTTTGCCACCAAAAAGGATTACAACCTAGAGGGCCATTCAGTGCGTGTCTCAACCCAGGGGCCAATTTCGGCGATTACAATCGCGGGAATCGTGAATACACTCGTATCATATACGTGTATCGAAATCACGTAATTGCATCAGGCACTCCTACAGATTCGCTACTGCAAGTATTGCCTATTCGTTATCAACCCTAGTCGTCGCGGTAGGCTCATTCAAGGCCCATTTTGAGTTTAAATAATAGGCGTTTATTACGTTACGTAGATACCTCTCCGGAGACGATTTAAACAGGGTTTTGAGTAACGTATCACGGCTAGTAGTAACTAATGAAAGGCGTGAGCAGCAATCAGGTATAGACTAAATGTGATAGTGAACTACAGGTAGCTATGTAAATGGGGGCTGGGGGCAAGGCCTACTTATAGGTCTTGCTGTGGCCCGTGTACTGTGGCGCCTTGTTAGGTGCTTGAACACTGTGGTTGTTCCAGTAGCCTAGCAAGCCGTCACATAACGTATGGGCGTTACATAGGCGTTAAAGGAACGGCCGACTAAATACGCCTTAAGATTTATATTACTACTGCGTCAAGGCCTTGGTAGTATATATATGTTACAGATCACCTCAAGGCTGGAGAGCAGGAAGGCAGGACTCGCAAAGAATGGTTGGACAACAAGAAGTTATTGCTAGGACTGATTATGGTGGGGAATCCTTCGAGCACACAGGATGACTGGTGCGACAGGGTCAGTCCTAAAGCAGAATAGTACGTGTAGGAGTCACGTGATATTCACACAGTTCCCACAGGTCTTGGCAGCTGCCCACAGATCTGACAGGTGTGGGGAGTGTGGGAAAGAGCCAAGGGGTGTGAGAATACACCTTGGCACCCAGAACCAGAAGGGTATATAGGGAGGACGTTGGACGGACTTTCCTTTCTCTCTTCGTGGTTATCTCATGTTATGTTTCTCACACAGAAGCTTCTTCAACCTACTACAGTAACGACCTTTGTCACGGAGTGACACTGAGAATGTTACCATGAACTGGTATACACGTGACTTCAGCGCACGAACCAAGGAATCCCATATATACCTTGCGATTCCTCTGTGTACTTAGATTCTTCACGCAATGTTTTGATCCTTAGAACGATACTACCATTGACTTCTATCACGCCCGCTTATAGCTAGCACGGCTAATCATTTGTCAACGTGATCTACGACTGCTTCTATTGCTCCCGTGACACTACATTGCGTCGTACAAACCATGGCCACCGCCATTGAGATCCAAGAGATGCTTTCCGCGATGCAGGCATCCTTTATCGGCCTGCTAGAGAAAGCTTCGCAGTCCCAGAAAGCTTTGGAAGAGAAAGTGGACCTACTCCAAAGGGAACTTACGGTTCTCCGTTCCTCATCCACCTCTCCAATAACGAACCTGACACCACCGCCACCCATAGACGACTTGCCAGAGCTCAAGAATAGCTCGCCCGATACGACCTCGGATACGACCCGAACAGCCTCCTCCCGACCCCAGCAACTCTCTGAACGACTCCCCGACCCTCCCATATTCACTGGGAAGAGACACGAACTGCCTGAGTTCCTCTACCAGCTAGAGAACAAGCTACAAGGCAACGCAGACCGTTACCCGGAAGGCGAAAACAAACTACGTTACGCATTGAGCCGAATTGGGAAGGATGCCTCTGCACTAGTAACCTCCCACCGTCCATCTACACTCGAAGCCTTCCTCTCGATCCTGAACCTCTCATATGGAGACCCGAACCGAAAGACAACCGCACAAACGAAACTGAGCCTCTTGAAACAAGGAAGAAAAAGCTTCATAGCTCATTTTGCAGAGTTCCGACGCCTCGCTGGCGACGCAGGACTAAATGAAGAAGGACAGATCATGCAACTTCGTATGTCATTGAACCACGACCTGAAAACCAGTATGATCGGTGTCCAGATTCCCTCCTCGTTAAACGATTACGCTGCCCTGATCTCTTCCTACGATAATGATATCCGCTTCCTTCAGGATGAAAAGAAAAGCTTACCACGTTTGCCACACTTCTCTCTATCGTCAAAGGATCCAAACGCTATGGATATTGACGCAATCGAGAACTCTTATGCTCCTATAGGCTCCCACGAACGTGAACGACGAAAGAAGGAAGGCCTCTGTTTCAAATGTGGCTCTTCGAAGCACATATCGCCTAACTGCAAAGCGCCGATCCCGACTACCCGAATCCGTTCTGCTTCCTTAAGTAGATATAGCCGAACCGCGTCTCCCCGTCGAAACACTCCGTCCCGTTCGTCGTCTTCAACCTCTTCCCGATCTGACTCATCAAAATACCGATCAAAAGGCAAGTCCCGAGCGTAAGTCGCCACTCGGGACCACATCGCAAGCTCTTTGTTAACTATACCTCCTTTACGAGCACCAACTGGAAAAGACTGATCACTATCCCTTGCCAACTCACCCAAGGATCCATCTCTATTCGAGTGGAAGCTATGGTGGGTAGTGGAGCTACTGGTATAGGCTTTATCAATAGACCTTTTGCGCAACAACACGGCCTGAAACTGAACCGACTCTCACGATATATCGACGTCACTGGCTTTACTGGAAAACGGACCACGGCTGGGAGGATGACACATGTAGCCTCCCTCAAACTTGAACATGAAGGACACAGAGAGAGGATCTCTCTATATGTCACTACACTTGGAAAACACGATGTTATCCTGGGTCTGCCCTGGATGAAGAAACACGAGGTTGCCTTTGACTGGGCGAACCATAGACTGAACTTCACAGCACCTGGCTGTGATAAGCACGAACCCGAACCGGTAGAGGAACCCCTCTCACCTACCCGACCCGAAGCACGAACCCGAGCCCGAAATCGATCCTCTCTATCTATACGGAGGAAGCACGATGACTGGAAGCATAGCTTCAGACGTGCCCTGACTGAACCTGAACCTGAACCGGAACCTGAACACGAACACGAACACGAACACGAATCTGAACCCGACATGAGACCCTCCTCTGACTTATGCGACGAGATTGATATCTGCGCTATAGGAGCTGTACCATTTACCCGACTTGTACGAAAACCTGACCACGAGCTCTTCGCCATCACAATGTCCGATATTGAGAAGGCTCTAGCCCCGAAAACACACACTGACCCGCGCACGAAAGTACCTACGGAGTACCACGAGCACCTTGACGTCTTCTCTCGGAAGAAATCCGACGTCCTCCCTGACCACCGATCCTACGACCACAAGATCCAACTCGAACCCGGTAAACAACCCGGCTTTGGACCTCTATACAGCATGTCTCAGAACGAACTCAAGGTTCTACGAAAGTACCTCGACGAGCATCTCGCTAAAGGATTCATCCGAGCAAGTTCCTCTCCCGCTGCCGCGCCTGTAATCTTTGTCAAGAAACCTGGAGGTGGCCTCCGCTTTTGTGTCGATTACCGAGCTCTGAACGCCCTTACGATCAAGAATCGATACCCGCTCCCATTGATCCAAGAAACTCTGAACCGCCTTAGCAAGGCGAAGTATTACACAAAACTCGATATTATCGCAGCATTTAACCGCCTTCGTATCGCCAAAGGAGACGAATGGCTCACAGCCTTCCGGACACGATACGGCCTTTTCGAATACCTCGTTATGCCCTTCGGACTTGCAAACGCCCCGAGTACGTTCCAACACTACGTAAACGATGTCCTCCGTCCGTATCTCGATATCTTCTGCACCGCATATATCGACGATATCCTCGTGTACAGCAACAACCTCTCCGAACACCGAACCCACGTAGAACTGATCCTGAAGGCCCTACACGAAGCTGGGCTCCAACTTGATATCGACAAGTGCGAGTTTCATAAGACCGAAGTCCTCTATCTTGGCCTTGTCATCGCGACAGACGGGATCCGGATGGACCCGAAGAAAATCGAAGCGATCACCGGTTGGAAGAACCCTCTGAACGTAAAGGACGTCCGTGCCTTTATTGGGTTCGCCAATTTCTATAGACGGTTCATATCCGACTTCTCTCGAATCGTTGCTCCTCTTGTCAGACTGACTCGCAAGGACGTTATGTTTACGTTCGACGAAACCTGCAAAAGAGCCTTTGAGGCTCTCAAAAAAGCCTTTACTTCCGCACCGATCCTAAGACACTTCGACCCCGAACTAGCCTGTGTTGTGGAAGCCGACTCGTCCGATTACGCCTCAGGAGGCGTACTCTCTCAATATGGATCTAACGGGAAGCTCTATCCTGTAGCTTACTACTCGCACCGCCTATCGCCCGCAGAATGCAACTACGAGATCTACGATAAAGAGCTGCTCGCTATCATCCGATGCTTCGAACAGTGGCGTCCAGAACTCGAAGGAGCCGCCTTTCCGATCAAGGTCCTCAGCGATCATAAAAGCCTGCAGTACTTCTGTACGACGAAACAACTTAGTCACCGACAAGCCCGCTGGTCTGAATACCTTTCCCGCTTCCAGTTTTCTATCGTCTACCGTCCAGGAGCACAAGGACAGAAACCTGACGCTCTAACTCGGAGGTCGCAAGACCAACCTGCTCAAGAAGAAGCCCGCCTCTACCGAAAGCAAACACTCCTACGTCCCGAACTTTTCAAAGAACTAAACCCTATTGATACAGATAGGTCGATTGAGCAAATTATCGAAGACGAATACGAAAACGATGAGTTTATCCAGGAGATCTTGGGTTTCCTCCGACAAGGAGTTCGGAAATCGAAGAAAATCAGTCTTTCAGAATGTGAGGCCCGAGGCAACCGCCTGTACTTCCGAGACCGCCTTGTCCTGCCTAGTTCGGACGAACTGAAGGTTAAGCTACTTCGCTACGTCCACGAATCTCCTGTTGGCGGTCACCCAGGCCGTACAAAGACTTTGGAAGTCCTGTCCCGCCAGTACTACTGGCCACAGATGTACGACTCTGTCAGACGCTTCGTACGAAGCTGTCACGTCTGTCAACGTTCGAAATCCTCCCGAGAAGTATATAGCGGCCTGTTGAAACCCTTACCTGTACCTGAGAAGAGATGGAAAGACATCTCTGTCGACTTTGTGATCGAACTACCCGAATCCGAAGGCTACACAAATGTTATGGTCGCCGTCGACAGACTGAGCAAGATGACTCACTTTATTCCCTGCGCCTCAATTAAGGCACCCGACGTAGCACGGCTATTCCTTACGCACGTTTGGAAACTACACGGACTCCCAGATACGATCGTGTCCGATCGAGGCAGCCAGTTCGTGTCCGCCTTCTGGGATGAACTCACGAAACAATTGAAAATTGAAGCACGTTTGTCTACCGCCTTCCACCCAGAGACGGATGGACAGACTGAACGAATGAATTCCGTAATGGAACAATACTTCCGTGCCTACGTAGCCTACCTGCAAGACGACTGGGCCCGCTGGACTCCAATGGCTGAGTTTAAGGCAAGCAATACCGCCTCGGAGACGACAGGAATAACACCGTTCCTAGCCAATAGTGGCCAACACCCGAGAATGGGATTCGAGCCCCCTACCGGAATAACACGGCCAGCTTACCAACGACAACAAGTCCAAGATGTTCATAAATTCGTCGAAGATATGAAAGACGTTGAGATGTTCCTGCACGACGAGATGAAATGGGCCCAAGCAGTCTACGAAGAGAAAGCAAACCGACGACGTCACCCGGCACCCGCCTATCAAGTTGGCGACTCCGTTATGCTAGATATCCGAAATGTGAAAACCCGAAGACCAGCTAAGAAACTCGAATGGAAGTCTGCTGGCCCGTTCCGAATAGAGAAAGTTATCTCCTCTCACGCGTACCGACTTGAACTCCCTACAAGTATAAAGATACACCCCGTTTTCCATACCTCCTTACTTCGACCTGTCTACGATGACGAAGCCTTACCCGGACAGATTCAGGAACCACCGCCGCCAGTCGAAATCGACGGCGAACAGGAATACCTCGTTGAGAGAGTCAACGACTCTCGATACAATAAGAGACGACGACGCCACGAGTATTTAGTATCATGGCAAGGATATGATGAAGAGACATGGGAACCAGCTTACGAAATATGGGATACAGCTGCAGCAGCCAAATTCGAAAGAGAGCATCCGGAGAAAGTAGTCCCCCATTGATTGGTTACTTCTTTTCTTTTCCGTTTAAGAGGGGGGTACTGTCACGGAGTGACACTGAGAATGTTACCATGAACTGGTATACACGTGACTTCAGCGCACGAACCAAGGAATCCCATATATACCTTGCGATTCCTCTCTGTACTTAGATTCTTCACGCAATGTTTTGATCCTTAGAACGATACTACCATTGACTTCTATCACGCCGCTTATAGCTAGCACGGCTAATCATTTGTCAACGTGATCTACGACTGCTTCTATTGCTCCCGTGACAACCTTTTACTTAGATACAATCAAGCACAAGTTATATGCACAAGAAGCAAGCCCACCCCCAACCTTCATATTAACCGACAAGCGTTCAGGATTGATCTGAAGATCAAATCGGTTAGACGACAATTGCATTGGGAGATACATCGGACGGCTAGGATCTAGTGAGCCTCCAAAGAGCCTGAGCAAGGGAAGGTACTTAAGGTAAGTACTTCCAGACTGATATTGCCCTTACCCCAAACCCGCGGACCAGAACAAGAGGACACAGGTATCAAGAAGGTCTTGACAAAATCAACTGTGTTGAGAAACGAGTTCCCTGTAACAATATACTAGAAACTGGACGAAACCAACCTTGAAAACCATATCAACCTCAAATATACCCCAGGCGATCGTTGAGGAGCCGATCTCGAGATTACGTTACTAAAGATTTATAGTATAACGTGTTCCACCACCCAACCGCTCAAACCACCCAACCGCTCAAACCACCCAACCGCTCAAAATCTGCCAAGATTTCTAACATTCCTCTTATGTGATTATGTCTGAACAACGAAACGCACTATTACTCCAACACGAAGGGAGAATCCAGCTCGCACTCCAAGCTCTCCAAGCCGGCCAATTCCGAAGCAAACGGGCCGCCGCTCGTGCCTTTGACGTTAAACGGCGAATCCTCTCTGAGCGCGTTAAAGGAGTCCCATTTATCCTCGAAACACCACCAAATGGTCGGAAACTTACCCTTACCGAAGAGCAAACGCTTGTCCTATACATCCTTGACCTCGACTCGCGAGGATTTGCGCCCCGGCTGTGTGAGGTAGCAGATATGGCCGATAAACTGCTAGCTATACGCGGTGGAGAGCCAGTGGGCAAAAACTGGGCTGAGAGGTTCGTTACGCGCTCAGATGAGCTCAAGATGGCCCCCAACCGAACCAAGGATAGGCAGAGGATACTACAGGACGATCCAGAGATTATTGGCGCGTGGTTCAAGCTCGTTGCAGATACCAAAGCCAAGTACGGCGTCTACGACGAGGATACACACAACTTTGACGAGATTGGCTTCCAGATGGGTGTTATTGGGTCAATGAAGGTCGTCACAGCTTCTGAAAGACGTACACGGCCTAATTTGATCCAGCCAGGCAATCGCGAGTGGGTTACAGTTATCCAAAGTATCTGCGCCGCTGGGTATGCGACCCCGCCCTTCATTATCTACGAAGGACGCGTTCACATCTCTGCGTGGTATGAGGAGGCAGATATACCACGGAATTGGAAGCTCTCGGTCTCTGAGAATGGCTGGACAAACAACGCGCGTGGTCTTGAGTGGTTGAAGCATTTTGACGCGCATACAAAGGCGCGTCAAGTAGAGGGAGGGGTATAGGCTGCTCATCTTGGACGGCCATGAGAGCCATCTCAACCAGAATTTTAAGGACTACTGCCTCGAAAATAAGATTCTAACCCTCTGCATGCCATCGCACTCGTCGCATATACTCTAGCCCCTTGACGTGGTCTGCTTCTCGCCGTTGAAGCGCAAGTACTCTTAACGCATCCGGGACTTGGCGCGCCGACGCGTGTACCATATCAATAAGGAAGGCTTTCTCCCTGCCTTCAAAGACGCGTTTTTCGACGTGTTTACAAAAGAGAACTGTCAAAAGGCCTTTGAGGCAGTAGGGCTAGTCCCTATCGACGCGCAGGCGGTATTGGACCGCCTTGACGTACGGCTACGTACCCTGCCAGAACCCCGTCTCCCAGAAACGCCGTGGCAGGCAAAGACTCCAAGCAACACTCATGAATTTGGATCCCAATCCAAGCTCGTAAGCGACTCTTTTACTCGGTCACCTGTTACTGCGCAGGCAGGCTTTTCTCAGCTTGTTAAGGGCGCTGAATTGATGCTTCACCAAAACGCTCTACTCGTTGCGCGCAACCACGAGCTTGAAGAGCAATTGGCAATAATAACGAAGCGAAAATCGCGCAAAAGGAAGCGGATCCAGCAAGTTGGTACTATGCAGTATGGGACTGCAGCAGCGCAGGTAGCTGCAGAGGCGTCTGTAGCGCCTCAGGGATCGAAGAAGGCTCGTGGTATCGGTGATCAAGAAATAGCCCGACCAACTCAAGGGCGCTGTGGGAACTGCGGCGTAACTGGGCATAATGCGCGAACTTGTAAAAAAGATATCGAGATATCTTCTGAATCAGATAGTAGCACGACGGACTTAGAATCTATTGTTGATAGCGAAAAAATTAAAGAGTCGTAACATGAGATGGTCGTGCCAAGAAATTTTGAGCGGTTGGGTGGTGGAGTACGTTACTATCTTTTCCTAGCCAATTTCCGTACTCAATTGCGAAACTTGTATTACTAATATACCCCGTAATTACAACTCCAATCACAACGCGCTAATGAGATATATAGTACCGTTTACGCTAGTCAAATTAGCCGTAATGCGGTTGAGACACGCACTCAGGAGTCAGTTGCAAGGCGGGAAGAGCGGGAAATTTACGGGAGCTAAATATACGAATAACTGCCTGTCACGGGGCGGGTTCGGGTATCAGGAGGAAGGAGCAGCAGCAGGAACATGTATCATTCATTTGGCTATATACGAACTGGCAAGCAAACCAACAGGCAGGTTTATAAACAGGACATAGCTCAAAGAGCTACGAATTGGTTGAAGCCTTTCCTCGGCAGAACTCCGGTTCTGCCTTGATCACGTGCCGTGGGGCCACCCCAACGGCAGGAAGGACTTGTCCGCGGTCGTACCGTGACACTGCCCCGCTCTTTGATTGAATTCACCTTTCACGTGGCGTAATTACTGGCAATACGCCATGCCGTAATAATTCGTACTTAGGGCCCACTTACTACCATATTCGGTAAGAGATCTTTTATATTATGCTTACACGCCTTTAGCGGCCTATATGTACGCTCCTACGATATTTGCCCTGGCCCCTACTTTCTAATTGGTTAACTCTGTCTTAACCCCGTCTTTAGTATTGCAACTGAATCACCTCAGAATAATACACGGCGGCTAAGACTCCGCTTTTATTGATGTTTTAAGTTGCTGCCAGAATATCGACTCTGAATCGCGCCCCTAATCATAAGCGCAAAGAGGACCTGGCGGAGGGGGAAACCCCTATTTGCGCAATTTACGCTAAGACTGTGACTCATTTTTCCTAGGGTAAAAGATCTTCAGCTGCCACCGCTATTTTAGATCCCGCAGATTTTCTGTACGGAAAGATACCTGATACAATTTATGGATTATGAATCACCTATATGGTACGCTATTATTGTCATCTGCCCAATTCAAATTGCGAGGAAATTGAATCTCCCTCTTGGGAGTAACCTAACCTAACCTAACAGACGCTGATGCTGGATAAAGAAGGCAAGCGTTCAACAAAGAAATTGCCCTGCTCGAGCCTCACCAGAAAAATGCGAGGCCTTTCTCTCCTGACAGCACCTTTATGCAGGCGTTGATCGATAGGGATAACTCCCCCTGTTCTGGCTTGATCGAGGTCTGGCAAGAGAGTCAGGCGCGCCGGCAAGATTTCCAGAAATCCCAGCTCTCCTCGTCCATGCAGGAAGAGCACATTGCGTGGCTTCCATTACACAACTTGCGACGAACAAAGTAGGCCTTTTATACCAGCTGTGAGCCTGCGACTTAGGATGGCCACGTTCCTGGGAGGCCAGGATGCTATCGCCGCTATCGCGGTATTGTGAAAGGTTTTGGGTTCGTGGGGTTTGCATGAGAGATGGTGTATCGACCCTATCGATATGTGCTCTGAAGACTACGGTGCGGGCCACTACGGCCCGGACGGTATGGCACGAAGGAGCTTGCCATATCCTGCTGTAATTACTCCTAGTTGGTTTCTGTAGAGGTTTCTTTGGCGCGGGATTTCCTGCCTTCTGTCTTTCGAATCGATTGCGAGTTTTTCTGTCATCGGACATGAAACCGACGAGTCGCGGTGGATTAGGAGAACTTGGCCCAAACGATAACGGCAACTCTTGATGAAGGCATGCTCGGAGCGGACTCGCATGCCAAAAACTGGATTCACGACCTCCGCTTGCGAATACAAGATAGGATCTTTCATCTCATCTTTCTTTTTTACCTTGTCATGGCCAAGGGCGGAGAGAATAGTCAAAAAAAATAAGATCAAAGGGATGAGGGTCTGCCCTCTATTTCTTAGGGGGAGGCCCTACTTTCTAGCTATCGAGTGCCCGTATGATTTTGCGAGAGGCTTTGTAGATTTCTGTCATAAATAGATTCACGATCAAGCTAGATCGGCAATTTGAATGAGTGCTTTGCACCATTCCGTTGGCAATACCGATGCCCTGGAAAAGAAAGAAGATATGTCGCATCCTGGAAATGGGAGCGTTAGTCGGGTCCCAAGACAAGGCGGTATGCCAAAGAGGATAGAGGAAGTGACAGAAACCAAGTGGTCGGGTTTCCAGCGGTGAGCCGGTGCGGGAGGAACGATTTTCCCAGTTCCGCGCCCGGACCCCCGTGGCAAGGAGATGCTTGCTGACTTGTGTCGAAAACCGGTGCTTTTCATTCGTCAGCGAGAAGCCTTGTGATCAGACACCCCACGTGGAGTCTCGGGACACGGTATTCTCACGGAGATCAAGATGAAGCTCAATTGTCAAGACCACCAACATTATTATTGCGAATGGCATCTCCCTTGGCGCTGTGGAAGGATGTCACTCGGACGGATTTCCCCACTGGCTGAGCCGGATCTTTCTCGGCACGGCATCAGCTATGTTTGCGTGTGACTGGTGGGGAGTGGGGGGGACGCATGATCCAACTCTACCTACTGTGTATACGTACAATAACGCCCTGCCACCATGGCACTGACCCAGCAATTTGGTTTGTGGCACAGAGATGAATATGCCCCATGCTCTGCTGATCCGGCCATTCCTGGGGCCTGGGCTCGTCCGAGATGAGGCTGTTGTCTGTTTGGTTCGGTCGACACGGTTGCGGATAAAGGAGCGAGAATTCAGGCTAAACGAGATGGTCATCTGGACGTAGATCCTGGAAGATGATCCTGGTACCTCCTACCGACTCTGGCATTTGTACAACGCATGAGACCTTTCGGATAGATGGTCGTACCACGTTCCCCGAAAGCTTTGATTGGCCACCCGCTTTCTCGTCACGTTACCAAAGCCATTTCTATAAGCTATGGTGAGCGATAGAGCTACAGAGCGACAGAGCGCCACCCCCATTTTTAACCACACCGCTCCATGTGATGTTAGACGTTTCGTCGACTACAGTACCAGCGAGCTCCAACATAGGCACGACCATGGGAACTCGTACGCATTTCATATCTTGCTCCCATCAGCTCGTCTAATTTACCATAGACTATGATGATACGTGATGATACGTGATATCCTATGGACTGTGATGATACGTGATGTCCCATAGACAGTCATGGTACGTGATACTGAAGTGATGAGGTTATAATGCAAAGGAGAGAGGTGACAGGGAATTTCCACTGCCGCACCTTGGACTAATCTTCCTCAAGCAGCTGCTCACTGCACAGGCTCTTCTGACCTGTTGGCAGCTGACCGACCCCATACCATCACCCCCATCCCCCATCCCCCATCCACCATCCCCCATCCCTATCCACTCACCCATCCATCCACGTTCTCGATCCTCACCTGCACCCGCACTCATCCAACAAGAACCGGCAATACCACATCTCTATAGACCCGCAGCACAACAACAAACACCCTATGAACAATCGCAGAGCACATCCTCTAGATCATTGTATCGCTGATCGCTGATCGCTGACGAAGTTCAACCCAGTCCATCTTCGAACTGCCACGGCGAACCTCTCGACACACGCGCAAGATGCCTCTGGTCAATCTGGACTCTCAGTGTATACACTCCATCGACGTTCATAACATTCTAGATTTACACGGACTGTGGTCTGGTAGGCCTCTTCCACCATACCCTCTGTAGTTGCTGCATGGCTAATACTGGAGACGTAGTTTTACATAAATGCGCCAATGCAATGGAAGACGGCAAGCGACTGGAGAATTTAAGCTGGCGCCTGTTCTCCCGGGAGTCGTTCTGCTGTGCTCCCCAAGTGACCTCGACACCGCTCCATGGACGCCTGCAAAATACAGCTTCGACCTCGCATTCGCATTCAGCGCCTACTGCTCTATCGCCTCTCTCCACCAGCACCAAATCCAGCGACTCCGACGACGGTTTGTTCATGGCTTCCCGACGCTGCGCCCCTCCAGCCCGCAACGAGAGCCATTCACGAAAGCAGCCGCACATTTCTTCGGTGAGTCTGGAGAAGATTGTGGCCTCGATCAAGGAAAACCAGGACCTGGTCCCGCTTTCGCCACTGCCATCAAGCTTGATTTCCGCCCAACCCATCACGCACACCGCGCACGAGATCGATCCTCCTGCGGCAATACCCGAGCCCGGAATCCATCAACAAGTCGCTCCTCTGCCACCAACCCTCTCCTCTCCCACTCCGACCTCCAACATTCACATTGCGCCTGCCGCTTCCTCAATTGTCACTCTCAACGACTCTCGCAGCGACATATCCGATATGTCGCCTCCTCTTGCCTCCAGCGAAACCGAGTCGACCGATATGAGTGCCACAAGCATCGTGCGCGGCTTTTCAAAGGGTCAAATCTCTTCTTATCAATCCAGGACCAATCTAGCGCTTGCGCCTAGTCCAACACCGCCTGCCTCGATCGCAAAACAACCTTCCTGCCTTGTTCGCGGCGCCATGGCGGGGAGTACCACGTCGACCAAGAGTCGGTATGCTTCTAGGGCAGAAGAAGTCACGCTGTCCAAAAAGAGGCCATTCAGGTTCCAACTGGGTGGCGGCTCTACCGATGATGGAGAGAGCAGCTCCCTCGATTCCTTTGGCGCTCCATCACAAAGACATTCGAATACGAAGAGCAGTTTGGGCGACCCAATGCAAAGCCGTGGCTCCAAGACCACGTCATTCAAAGAAGAGGTAGCAACACTGGAGAATCAAAGATGCGCCATACCCCGAGGATCCTTTCGAAGAATCGGATGAGGAGGACGAAGAAGACTACCGCTCTGGCAGCGCGATCGAAGACGACGACGTGGAAGAGGATTGGGAAGATGACGATGAGGCTAGCAGCTCTCCCGCAAACCTGGAGCCTACTTTCAACCGTGTCGACGAGTCGAAACCGAATCTTACCTCGAGGAAATCCCTTTTGACCAACCTGATGCATGAGACAGACCGGGCCCTTGCTCTACAGAACGCCGCCTCACATTCCTCTCCGGCCATTCGACGGTCGCGGACCACATCCCCCAATGGTCCTCTTGGCTCGTCGCCCCAAAATCTACCACAGGCACTTCCCCCAAACCTCGTCCAAGGCCTGACACCAGCTTCTCGAGCCCGCCCCATCGTCATAACCTCGTCCAGCGTGCATCCTCCAGCACTGTCTCCACGCACGACGCGTAGAAACATGCTTTCCACAGAGCTCACAGAGTCCTTGCGAAAACACCTCTTGTGGGATCGACAAGTCAACCGATCCACCACTAACGCTGCACTGAAACGCAGACACACTGCGCAGGATATGAGCAAACTAAAACACTTTCCCGGCGAAAGCCGACCTGCTCCATCCATCCAGCCGGCAAAGGAGCCGCAAAATACTACAAATTCCTGGAACAACTACTTCGATTCGGGACTGCAAGAATATCACCAAAAGGGATGGTAGATCAGAAAACACCTCACGGCCTTCACTAACGACTCTTTCTCGGATCTTGTCATGGCGACAATGGCGTTTTCAACATTTCGGTACACAGGTGCGGTGCCTCTTTCTACGGCAGAGTATTAATGGTGGGAGGCTCATTTGCACTTGGTCGAGATCTTGCGGATATACCATTTTGCCTGCTTTTATGATGACTTTCACGACTTTCTTCTCACCATCCACTGTATGCCAGTTTTCTTCGATTCACGACGAGACTTCTACTGGCGACGGGCGTGCGTGGCTTTTGATTCAGCGGCATAGCGCAGGGGGGTTTCTGGAATTGGCAACCATAATTTCTACTTTCTTGCTACTACCTCCTCGCGAGTTTCACATGTGCTCACCCCACGAAAAAGGCACACATTTCCTTGGTATGGATATCCAGCTACCGCCGGTCCATTTCTTCCGATTTGATTTCACTTGCATTTCTGTAGCATACGAATACCCATTGTACTTCTAAAGCGTGGATGGCGGCAGCTTATTAGAACATCTCGAGCCGCGGAGAGATGGGCGGAGTTTACAGGGGTCTCATCAGGCAGCGCCGTGATGCGACTGCTGTATCTATTTTCACATCTGTAAATGGCTGGAGGAGCTACTGCATCATCCAATGATGGTTGAAAATACAAAAGTTAAAACATTCCCGATTTTGTGCTTGATGAGTGCGTGAGTCACTTTAAGTGATTATACCTTCTTAAACAAAGTGTTGGGAAAGATGGACTTGTTGCGCCTTTCAGCTTGCTTGTGGTCGGACAAGCGTGTGCCGGATGGGAGCATGATGGCATCTTTCGACTCCATCCTAGCGGTCGTGTCCTTCGGCGGGTACAAAGGCGTCTAGAGCGCACCTGTAGACTCTACAAGGATACATGCTTGCGTTATTGAGCTTTCAACGGCCGTGTCCGGTGTGCTGGGAAGAATTTGCAATCTTCGCAGTGTGCAGGCTTGGAGCTTCGTGGGCTCAGCAGTCAGCACTCAGCATCAACGATGAGAGCGAAGAGGCGGTAAGAGGATGAATGGCTAGGAAGGTGTGCCGTGCTTATGAATACATAGCGTCCGGATGATATCCAGGGAGCTTTCATGTGCCATTGTCTTTCCCAACGGGATGCAGGCGGGGGCGTTGGGGGTTTTCTGGATGGTGTCTGCTGCTGCTGTCTTAAGGGTCGGGTCCGACATGTCCATTCCTTGCATGCGAAACTCCAGACAGCGCAGATGAGTCGGTTGAGATTACTCTCCAGAAAATATTATGGGGCCGTAGCCGTGGCCGAAATCGTGGCCGAAGCCGACGCCAAAGCCGTAGCCGTAGCCGTAGCCATAATCCTACCCCGTACCGAGGGTGGCTTTAGTATTATATCCGTACATGACATTCTGCAGTTCGCCAAGCCGTCGATAACCTCTGCTACCACCTCACAAAGAACCACTTCTTTGCTTAATCACCTTCACCCACGCCACGTGTTGTTCTCGAAGGCCACCGTTCTTGAACTTCGAGGCCTTCAAGTCCCTGCGGGTGGTTTTGGTTGAATCTGCAGATCCCGTGTTAAAGAAGCATCACCGAAGATAGGTTGGTCTCGACACACCTGTGATGAGGTGCGCCAACATGGCAGAAAAAGCAAGTAGCACGATAGTTTATGGGGAGTTCAGCAAACAGGTTGGTCAAAGCCCGCATCGTTGTTTCGAGCAGCCGCTTTGGCCTGAAGAGGGAGACCAGAACTTTCCTGTGCTGTCCACTGGAGCCCTGGACGTGAAGGGTTCGAGCATTTTTGAATTAGTTTCCTAAATGAGGTCTCTTTAATAGTGGCTGGAATGTTAGAAACAATCATCCAATTCATCGCAGACATGGTTTGCATTCGTCTAGCTCATCTACTTCTATCGTCTTCCACGTCCAAGTTCATGATGATCCTGGCCAGTGTCACAGAGCAATGAACAGAGCATTGAAGCCATTTGACGAGCGTCCCCTGATAAACACTAATGGCCATGGAGCCAGCCTATCACAGTATATATCATCCTTCGGCCGATGGAGCCCGTCGGCGTCGCGTTCAGATATCTACCCCTTTTCATTCCCTCCCTCGCCATATACGGGACTAGAAGTCGTTTTCGTCGGAGCCCGCGATGATCACATTGTTAATCTTGAGGACCATCCGACAAAGCTGCGTGGCCAAGAGCAATTGTTGGCGCTTAGAGATCAAGGGATCAATAACAAAGTGCTCGCGCATATCTAAGAACAGTTCATTAGCAGAAGTTCAGGGATGGTAATGTGGTGACGATTCCAGGGCAAAGTGACCAGTTAAGAGAGCCGAGGATGAAATTGAAGAGTTGCAAATGAATAAACTCACCGCTGCTGCCAGTCTGCATGCAATCCACACCTAACTGTGTGTTCTTCTCCTTGACCTGACGCGACTTAATGGATGCCAACGTCTCAATTGGCGAAAGACCGCTGTTTTGGGCCAAAGCCATGGGCACACAATCCAGCGCGTCTGCAAAGGCTCGCATGGCGTATTGTTCCAGTCCTGGACTCTATTGACGAGTATCAGTATCCTGGTCAGTTTTCACACGATAAACATACCTTGACAGCGGCCTCCTCAACAGCCAACGAGCATGCGATTTCTGCCGCTCCTCCACCATAAACAATACGGTTGTCACGCACCAGATTACGGACTACGCACAGCGCGTCATGTAGCGAGCGCTTGGCTTCATCGATAATCTGCAAACCAAATCAGTACACACCAAACATGAATCCTAACAAGAAACTGCTTACCATTTTGTTTGATCCTCTGACAAAGACAGTAACCGCACGAGTGTTAGCGCACTCTTCAATCACCAGCATCTTATCTCTTGTGGTGCCAAAGGACATCTCACGAACAATGCCAGCCTTACCAAGCTTGTCTGCAGTTAGGTCCTCGAATCGTGGTACAATGCGACCATTCGTTGCGATGGCAATGAGCTCAATTTCTGGTCCACCTACCCACCGGACAGCGGGTAGCTTGTTTGTGAGAAGCAAGTGGTTCGCCTCGTCGTCAAAGCCCCATTGGCAGATGACCACGTTGGCTCCTGTGTCCTTGATTTGCTGGATCATCTCAGCGAATTTGCCTGTCTCGTACTTTTGTAACCGCTTGAACTCTTCGACTGATGTAATGTCCAACTTATGCTTCGTCTTTGGCTTTGGAGGCTCGAATGCGCAGGTGAGAATGGCAATTTTGGCGTCCTTTACTTCCGAGGGCATCTGAGGATGTGAGAAGTCCTTATCCACAATAACACCCTTTACCAGTAGTGAGTCTTCCAGTCTGCCTCCAACCTTACCATCGACCTTGATGAGCTCAAAGTCGACATCTTTCCGCTCCAGGTCAGCGACTGATAACACAGCGTCTACTGCAATCTGAGCAAATTGATCATGGGCCTTGGAAACGATCTTGCTGCCTAGACTGGTTTTGGCGACTCTTAGGAGACTCGTGTTGTCCGTCTTCGAGAAGGATATCGTGTCGCTGATCTTGTCGAGCTCGGCGATAGCTACCTCACATGCCTGGTCATACCCGTCTGCTATCCGGATGGGATGTATGCCCTTGTCTATCAGTTCCGCGGCCTGCTCCAAGAGCGCGCCTGCCAGGACAACGACACCGGTTGTGCCATCTCCTATCTCCTCGTCCTGTGATTTAGATAGCTCGACCAGCAGCTTTGCGACGTTGTTTGATATTTCCATCTGCTGAAGGATGGTAGCGCCATCATTTGTGACTGTGATGTCTCCGTCGGGTGATATAAGGATCTTATCGAGTCCGCGGGGCCCCAACGAGCTCTTCACAATGTCTGCGACGGTCTTTGCGGCCAGAATATGTGATTTGACGGCGTCGTTTCCGTGAAGACGAGTCTTCTTTCCCTGATCTCTTACGACGATGAATGGCCGGCCCTGCTCATCCTGCATCACCTGGGCTTGAATTGTACGTTAGGGTCATGGGATACTGGAGGGGGGTGAAAGGGACATGTACCTCCAGACATGTCAAGCTCTGTCGGGGTGGCATTAGCATTTGTTTATAAATGGTGTCAGATGGAGGGGCGCCTACGCATTCCCGCCATTATCAGCCCGTCTCCTCCCTGGCTGGGATTTCCGTTGGATGTGTAGAGTATTCGAGCTGGCGAGAGTGGTATCGGGCTTCTTTCGAGAGGGTAAATATTGTTGTTGTTGTTGTTGTTGTTGTGTTACTGAACTTGTCAATTTTTTGCCCACATCTACTCGTTCCCCAAAACTCGCTTAGCCGTAGAATATTAACGTAATTCACTAGCGAGCGGGCCACACCACCGAGCGGGCCACCGAATCGATCATCTCATCTTTGCAAGCTTACACCACCACAACGCCTTTATTAATCAAGACTATCTATTATGCAGAAGATTATCGATATTTAGGGCAATCGCTCGCAGCATGGTCAAAGCCCTTACATACAAAACAACTAGGTAAACCAAAGCAATTCCCTTGACTTGCACTACTTGATGACGAGGCTATTGCAACAACTGTTTGCTGTATAGGAGCAACATTTGCCTGTATAGGCTGCTGTACAGTATTCTCCATCAGGCCTTGTGCCTCTGCAACTGTAAGTGTTATTTTCTTTGAGATCTGCTTTTTTTTGACTGCTCTCTTCCTCTTTTGCCTCTCATTCGCTGCTCTCAATTTCTCATTCTCATCTGCCAACAGTACTGCGCTGTGCATAGCTGTTTGACAGCCTTTAACCAATTGATTAATTGCAGCGTCTGTAGGGCTTGGAGGGCTCTTTGAGCGACGCTGCAAATAGTCTTTGATTACCTTGACTTGCTGCTCCAATTGAGCTACGTTGTGGGGTGTCTCCGGCTGCCACGATGTCTGTTGTACAGGTGCTTTAGGTGGTGTACACGGCCGAATCTGCAACTTCAAAAGCACCTGATCCGGATCCGGAGGTACAAGACCTGCTGCAGCAAAGCCGCTTTGAATATTTCTGATCGAGAGAGCTTCAATCCGTGCCTGCATGAAGGCTGGGAGGAGTTCAGCCTTGTCCACGTGATGAATACCAAGGCGAATGAATTCAGAGATCTGAGTGCCGTACGCGCGTTTAAGTGGTGAAAAGCAGCCTACATCGAGAGGCTGTAATAGGTGGGAGGAATGAGGTGGCATACAGAGAGTTATGATCGATCGATCGGAGCAGTACTGATCAAACTCTGGCGTCGCATGGCTACCGTGGCCATCAAGGATAAGAAGCCGGTGTTTGCCGATTGATTTCGAGGCTGTATTAGGCTCAAAGATCTCAGTGAGCCACTTAAGACCTAGCTCATTGCTCGTCCAGCCGTTATCGCTCAAAGCAATCACCCAATCAGGTGGTAGTTGTGTAGTTTCGAACCAAGTTGAGAGATGCACCTTGCCCTTGAAGATAACCATCGGAGGGAGATACCAGCCACGCGCATTGATCGCTTCAATTGCTGTAACCCACTCCCGATCGCCTGGCTGTAATTGAGGTGGCTTGCCCCGTCGATCTGAGGTAGTAACGACGCGTGAGGTGCTTGCAATACCCATTGCAAAGCCAGTCTCATCGAAGTTATAGATATCCTCCTCTTGAATGCCGTATTTCTGAATTGTATTACTCACAAGCCGAAACCAGGCTCCGATAAGCTCTGGATCTTCGCATTGAGCACGCTGATAATCGTACTTGCGATTGAATCTCGATTGCAGGGTAGGCTGTCGCTTGATGAACCTGGCAGACCAGTTGATACCGATTGAGGCTGAGGGACCGACGCGTTGTTGAAGCAGTAATTTCGCCGCATTCTGTACTGCACAGACTCGAGCAGGATAGCCTCGATTATCCATTGAGATAATCCATTGAGTTAAGACTTCTTCCTCTGTGGGAGTAAGTTTGTGGCTGTTTGCGCGCGTTTCGACGCGTGCAACGCGTCCAGAGAGGCGATATTTGAGGGTACTGTATGGTACATTATAAGCTAATGCAGCTTGGCAAATAGTTGTGATTTGGCCTTTTTGATAGGCTTGAAGAGCAAGAAGTAATCGGCCTTCTTGCTGGGCTTTAGAAGGCATGAGGTGGTGGTGTAGAGGCTTGCAAAGATGAAATGATCGATTCGGTAGCCCGCTCGGTGGTGTGGCCCGCTCGCTAGTGAATTACGTTAATAGTTCTTTCTAGTCAGGTGAAGCTCCCCGTCGCGTAGAATATGCACTGGACAACAACAAACTTAACAGTACCATTCGCGCACCATTGCGCCGGCATCACACCAATATTCTCACCTGCCCACACGTATCTAGACCGCAACCGGTCCTTTACGCGTGTACCCGCAGTCATGCCGCGTAAGTGTCAGCCATGCGCCGAAACACGTCTCCCAGTTAACGAGCTCAGCACCTCTTATTGAAGATGACGACTCTTCCGCCGACGAGATCTCATACAAGGACATGGCCAAGAACGGCGTCGACGCAGCAGACGACGTTTCGGCCGATGACGAAGACGACGACGGAGAGGCCGAGCCTGATGAGTTCGTGATCTCGGCGCGAGCAGGGACGAGCATCACTGACCCGCGGCAGATATGTTGTCGAAAAGATCTTGAAACACGATTGGAACGACGATGGGACTCTGCTCTTTGAAGTCAAGTGGCAAGGCTACGAGGAAGTCTCCGATCGCACCTGGGAGCCAGAAGAGAACCTGTTCGTCGACACACTCGCGTCACGAGCTACAGTCTTGAGCTGACCATTGCATAGTGAGACGGCATCCGATGTGCTCAAGTCCTACTTTAAGAGGATTGGTGGCCGCCCAGCCAACAAAACCCCAGCCCCCAAGGGCAAGAAGTCCAAGAAGAGAGGCGCGACACCACCGGCAAAGAATGGCAGAAAGAGAAGCAAATTGTCAACACCGCCAGAAGCCGCGACGGCCACCGCCGTCGCCACGAGCGCGCGACGTGGCAAAAAGGACGAAATCGAAGACGACTGGAAGCCTCCACACGGCTCATGGGAGAACAATGTTGTTGACGTCGACACCATCGAGGAGGTCTGGGACGAGGAAGCTGGAAAATCGCTCCGCTTCGCATACGTGATGTGGGACAATGGGCGCAAAACGCGCCATGTCCTGCCCACTCTAAACCAGAAGTGTCCGCAGAAGGTTCGTTACAATTTTCCCAGCTAAAATTTCAATCCACTGACAGACTCCTAGATGCTACACTATTACGAAAGCCATTTGTCGCTCACCACTAAACGAATGGAATTTAAGACTGAGATCTAACTGCTAACAGGGTTTTCCGTCAAGCCGACTCGGTTAACAATGGCCAATCAGCCGCCAATACAGAGAAGGACCGGACTGATGCTCCAACACCAAAGGCTGAAGCACCAAGAGCTAAGCCCGCCAAAATGGTCAAATAGTCATTATTTCTTTTCCACTCACCATTCGACCATCTAAGCTGCTCTGCTCCTTGGATGAATGGACCTCCGGAGAAATATTAGGGTGGGCTATTGTGGATTGGTAGCCGACGGTAAACGATGCTGAGATCTTGTACGCCAACCAGCCAGGAGTCTGGGGGTTTTACATTCGTGTGCGATGCGAGTTTTGCAGCCGAGTCTTTCACAACATGATGGTGCTTAGGGATTCATTGGGACGATAACATGTACAGTAAGAGGAAAGGTATCGAGGCGTGGCTTGTTGGCTTGCGAGAGGCATGCTTCTGATAGCAGAACTTGAGTGTTTTCTTGTTCGCTCCAGATTTCCACGGACACGCGTCGACCTTTCTTCAACCTCACGGGCGAATCGCCGAGTCATTGTCGTTTAATGTACAGCTTACCTGGATATGACAAATTCTACCCCGGACAGATGTTGCAGATTTCCGGGCAATGCCAGACATGGAAATCGCCGGGAATTCAACGAGACGGATCTAGACTTGGAAAAGCGTTTTAGAGTAGCGCAGTTGGTTTCTTTACTGACGGGATCGGGATTCAGAAGGTATTGCGGCGCTTATGAGCTTTCCGCAAGTTACGTCTAGAGAAGAGTTTTCTGCCATCTGCTCAATCTTACAACGATCACAAAATACCATCACCACAGTCAGGTGAGCAAGGAACTTAAGATAAAAGTGTGGTGACGTAGAAGAGAGCATTTGCTCCATACCGTTGATCTAGGGACATTGCCTTGGCTGCCCATCTAGTGTTCCCATCCATCCGTAAAAGTACAGCAGAACCCAATGCCAAACCCATCAACAAAAGTATGTACATGCAATCAATCCATCAAATCCAACACCAAAAGCCGCTGCACAAACTCCTCTGCGTCCTCCGCTCCCTTCCTCTCCATATTCCAGCGCCACCATCTTCTTCAACTTCTCAGGCGGTAAACCGGTTATTTCCCACGCCAAACCCAGCGTCTCGTCTTCTCTGCGCGTCCATCCCAGACCGTGGAACGCGATGAGGATAACTTGGGAGTCAGATTCCCAATTTCTTGCCCACCATGGCCATGGCGGACCAGGAGAGGAGGGCTAGACCGGCTGCGGGGAAGAAACTATACGAGAAGTTTGTTAGTATGTTTGATGGCAGGGGGGGAGGAAAGCGAGCAACATACAAGCCTGCGGTTCGACTGAAGTGGCGGACGAGAACCATGTTATCGTGTTTGTGAGCGATTTCGCCAACGACTCGCCGAGCAAAAGGGTGTGGTTCTGCAAGGATGCCGCTCGCGCTGGACATCATGCGGCGGAGGGCGTTTACTCGCAAGGCTGGCATGTTGTTGGCTGGTGAGTTGGTCGTTTGGGAGAGTGGAGGGGAGATGCCGTCGTGAAAGAGGTGAGATTTTCGTCAAGTGGAGATCCCGGTACTAGTAGCAGTAGCAGATTAGATCAAGTGGTGACTTGATGGCGAAGAGAATAAACAGAAGAGGAGAAGTTACATATCGATATTGCCATTGCTATGAAATGACTATCACGAGAGGGGACATGGGAACTCACGGCATTTCAAAGGGTAAGCAAACACTCTGCTAGCGATGGGGTGACTTGAACTATTGTCAGGCGATTGGGTGGTTTTTAACACATGAGGTTGTTCAAAGGTGGAATCATCGTGGCGTGAGATTTCCCGAAGACGCCGCAATCGATGCCGCAATCGCGCGTTGGGGATCGTGACTGAGCATTACCGTTCGCCAGATCTCCTCCTGGACCATCCATCACTCGTTCATTCGCTTCCATACCTGTCCGCTTTGCAATGGTGCCGTAAACAAATCTGTTTGGATGCTGTTCAGCTCTTTTCGGTAGACAAGAACAGCTCAGCTCAGGGAAGAGGAGCCTATCCTAGCCTTCTGATTACCAACGCCTGGACTTCCCAGCCTGGAGACTCCAAAGAGAACAATGCATCGTCCGGTGAGAGCGGAGACCGCAGTTCAAGGTCCACTTTATCCTGCTAACACCCCTTCATCTAGACCAGTGTGCCGAGAAACACGGCCCCCTCAGTCTTACAAGTCGAAGGGTCCATGGATACAAAACGTCTCCGCCATGAACGGATCATCCGCAAGCAACATGAGAATGTCATCTGGATCCGGTGCATTGCCCAACAGCTCTGCCGTCTTCGGATTCGTGGGCACCTGTGTGTCCGTCTGTTGTGATTGCGGCTGCGCTAACGCGTTGTTGAGCTCAACCGCGAAGCTCGTCCTCATTCCCCGAATCAATTTTGAAGTTTTGATGAACAAACCATTATCGGGTCCCTCAGGTGTATCCACAAGCTGCAGTTCATGAGGTATGGACTCGAGACGTGTTGCGAGCCGATCGAGAATCTCAAGTAAATTCGCTCGTCTCACCACGTCTTCTTTGTCCCAGCCCGGTTCATCCAGAGTCGTGAGTTTGAACAGCAGAATTGCGTAGTGGCCGTATTGGCTGAAAGAACTGAATGTTGTGCCATACCATTGGGAGCTGGGGACTGCATGAAAGACATCGAACCAGCGCTCGATGGCTCCAAGGAGTGAGTCCAGTAATGCTAGCCGTTTGAGATTGGGGAGAGACGTCGCATTTTGGATCCGTGGTTTGTGGAGGATTGTTTCGTGGATGATTATGTCTGTGGCGTAAAGGTCTAGTAGCACAGGTTCTGTCCATGTCAGCCTTTGTAGAGACCCCTTAACTGTCCCCGAACAAAGTCGTGATGCAGAATGTGAAAGGTTGAAATATCAGTTGAAGTCGATAATATCTGGAAATTTCTGTCCAGAAGTCGCCAGAATTCTCCAGACATGACTCCACACCGTAGGTAGACACAGGACAATACTCACGATTTTGTTGCAGCCGAGTGGGCAAGCCACGCCTTACATCTTGCAGTTGCATACTCAATGCTTTGATAAAGTAGGTAGGAGGAGCACGAAATCCTTGACCATCCTGTTCTGCATGGGCAGTTGTTATCTGGTCTCTGATAACATGGCACCTGACATTCACGGCTAGGACTTCGTCCAGTTCCGATTCCTTCTCATCGGAAAGCACACGAACGTGTTCATCTAGATAGGGCGTCCAGCGTATAGGCTCAACTTGTCTTGTACTTGTCCATGCCCTGGGTTCGGCTATCAGCAGGCATAAAGAGGCTGACATAGACAGTGCTCACATTGAAGTGATAATATAGGTCCCGAGGATTGCTCGTCTTTCCTCGAAAGTTCGAATCTGGGGGACGCGTGCTCGCGGCGGGAACCACGTGGCCCGAGAGCTGAACTGCCCTTCCTCCCCAGGTGGTGGCTTGTGAATCTCGAGCTCGCAGATGAGTGAAACAGCGATCTGGGTCCACATGGTAAGATATGGTCTATCCTTTTTGTGGAATTGAAACCAAGCGAGGTAGACGATGAGGCCCAAAAGCAGATCGAGATTTTTCTCGTGTTCGGCAACAGCGCGCTGAGAAACGATTTGTCTAATTGTGTATTCCATGGCGAGCTGTTTGGTCATGTCTTTTGTACACAACGACATGATCACGAGCCACAGGAAAGGTTTTTGTTGACGCAGGAAACTTGAGGTCATGATGTCTGGAATGTAGACGACTGGAAAATTGGGGAGGAAGGCATGACGGAACGTGTCGAGATTCTGTTCGGCAACGCCATCAGAGAAGTTATGGGCAGAAATGTCGTCGAGTAGAGAGCAACATGCCGTCAAGGTCGTTTTGTACGGGTTAAACTGCTCCAAGCTAGCAGGCCCGTCGACGACTGGCGTCTCTGGGGCATTGGCAGGAGTAGTGGTAGACTCTGGCATCAGAAGGAAACCACCAGCCGCTGGAAGCGGGCGCTGTCGAGCCGTCGAAGCAAAGGACCCTTCTCTGAGGCTGGTACTGGTACTGGTACTGATACTCTTCTTTGCTCTCCGTTTCCGAACAGAGGCACAAGGCTGACAGTCTTTCTTCAAGCGGTGGCATCTGTCGCAGACGTTCAGGTTGAATGTGAACATACATTTTGTTTTGACGCGAGCACAGTTGGTGCAAGCTCGCCCATAGGGAGCTGGAATGCCTTGATCCGACAGTAGAGGAGTCATGTGGGTGGTTTGCATCCTCAGTTGATTGACGACAAGGTCCAAATCCATAGGGCCAAGCCTGTCTGATGAAGGGCGGCAGGATGATGATACCGTGGAGGTGATGAGCGAGATGTCTGTCGCAGTGCCCGCCTCCGCTTGCAGGTGGCCAGATGGAATGACTGCCCGTACTCGTACCCGTACTCGTACCCATACCCGTATCCGCACTCGTACTCGTATGGAAAGGTAAGGTATGGTATGGTACGGAATCTTGCCAGGAATCTATCGACATCCATCTGCAGACGGAGACTTTCCATCCGAGTCTAATGATTCCCGGCCCCGGCGCAACCGTGAAACCCGCGCGCGTATCGAGCGCATTCTGTACATCCTTGTCGCCCATTGTTGTTGTCGTTGTTGTGTTCTTACGAACCAACACAACTCTCCGCCCGGATGCCCAATGCAATGGCGTCCTCGGCGTCGTCGTACAAACTGGACAACTCCAAGAGAAAGTTCTACAGCCTTCTGGACAACATCAATCATGCCCGTGCCGAATCCACTGCCACAGTGACCCTCGCTCCAGAACAGCAGAACAAACGACCCAGAGTACCTACGGATCAGTCCAACAGGCCACTCACTGCTCCTTCATCCAATACCCGCCCATTCTCTGCCAACGGTGACAGAGCTGTCATACGAGCCGAGCCGACGTCCACAACTCCAAGCCCAAACGCCAAACGAAGACCGAAATCGTACGCTCCAGGCTATACGCCTGGAAAGCCTCGTCTGAGGCACAAGCAAAGTGCCAGCTTGGCTTTGGATGGGACTGCTGAACGGGAATTGCCCAATTACGTCCCCTGGAGTCACGATCAATTCCTTGTGAGATTAAAGACGTTCGCCGACGTCAGGTCCTGGACACCAAAGCCCACTGGCATCGGAGAAGTGGAGTGGGCAAAAAGAGGATGGAGCATCGCCGCCAAGGATACTGTTGGCTGCAAAGGTGGCTGCGAGAAACGCCTGCTCGTCAAGGTCGTGAAAGAAAAGAAAGATACAAGTGGAACATCAGACGACGAGTCATCATGGTGGATGGGCGATGTCGAGCTGGCTATGGTGGATAGGTACAAGGCGCTAGTTATCGAAGCACACGGCGAAGATTGTCTGTGGAGGAAAGCAGGATGCAAAGACGATATCTATAGGATACAGCAGGCTGATCCGTCTGTGTGGCAGAGAGAGTTGAAGGAGCGGTACGCGTCACTCCTGACCATAGAGTCCGCATTGCCAGAGACGCTGGAAATGCCACAGCAAGAGGGAAAGGAGCCATTCGACATCGATGCCTTCGCCAAGGTTGTCCCTCCCGCGCTTCTGCACCGTTCTCAAAATGGCAAGGAAAATACCGAGCCTGTTGAAGGCGCTAAAACCACTCCTCCCATCTCAAACGCCATCAACAAGATCGCTTTACAACTCGCACTTTGCGGGTGGACAGGCCAGTCACCCAACGGCGTCAACCTTGCCTATTGTACGAAATGCTTTCAACGCGTCGGTCTTTGGCTTTACCGTCTCGTACCCTCCACCTCACCTCTCTCTTCCGACCTCGAGCCCATGACTTTCAACCCCGTTGATCTGCACCGCGAACACTGCCCTTGGAAGAACATCGAATCACAATGCGCAAAAGGAAGCCTTGAGGGATTGTCAGGGTGGCAGGTCCTTGTGCATTTGGTCAGAGGATACAAAAAACACGAGTACATGGAGCGTGAGCGTGAGCGGGAGAAGGAGAAGGAGAAAGGCACAGTGCAGGGCAGAGAGGAGGATGTAGCGAGTGTACATGAAGACCAAAGTCCGAGGAAAAGCAGGGATGAGCTCAGGCAGGAGGATGCCGTCAAGAGGGGCCGGCTGCAGAGGCTGAAGAGGGCCTTCACTGTTTCGAAGAAGAGCAAGGACAAGGCATGATGTGGACGGGCATCTAATATGTACGAACAGGTGGCCGTCATGATTGATGCGAATTGAGCGATCTTTTTTATGATAACCTCTGAGTAATATTGACCGTTCGAATTCATGCCTCATTATTCTCCCGTCCTGACTCGTATGGGTCAAGTCTGCATTCTCCATTGAATCAAAATGTACATGCTAGCGTTGTGGCATTATCTTCCGATAGAGTTCACAAGGTCTTTTCATTAGTGCAGTGCTCTCATAGCCTTGGAGGTATCATCGCAGTAGCTTTTGTACTGAGTTCTGCTTACACATCGATATTGATAAATTCTTGGTGAAGCAATTGTTACACATTGTCAGAAATTTAGCGATATTGATATTCCATCCAGAATATCTATAGTTGTACATTCCATCCGAAGCCTCGACTACCGATGTTTATGTGTATCCCAAGTCTGCAACCTGGCCAGCTTTGAGGATGAGCAGGTAGTCGCCAGCCTCATCAGAATATTATATTCAGGCTCAAACAATTGCAATTGTCCCAACAAGCAGGTTTTGCACTTTTTAGCGGTTGATTCCTTTGTAACGAATGTGGCAAACCCAGTCACAATGCACAAATTGAGATCGATACTGATAAATTTCTGGCTATCCGATATCGAAGGACTTCGAGAAATTATCGATAGCGATCCTGAGAACAGCGGAGGCTACGCGATACATGATCCGTATAGTTCAGAGCCAAGGAGGGGATACAAGTAGCACTCCGCGTGTGTCGCGCTAAGTTGAGGCGGAAGATAGGAGTAACGTATTCCACCATCGAGCGGGTCAACCCATCGAGCGGGTCAAAAAGGCTTGGCACGACCAACTTATGTTACGACTCTTCAATTTAATCGCTATCAACAATAGATTCTAAGTCCGTCGTGCTGCTATCTGATTCAGAAGATATCTTGATATCTTTTTTACAAGTTCGCGCATTATGCCCAGCTGCGCCGCAGTTCCTACAGCGCCGTTGAATTGGTCGGGCTGTTTCTTGACCACCACTACCACGAGCCTTCTTTGATCCCTGAGGCGCTATAGACGCCTCTGCAGCTACCTGCGCTGCTGCAGTCCCATACTCAATAGTACCACCTTGCTGGATCCACTTCCTTTTGCGCCATTTTCGGTTCGTTGTTACTGCTAATTGCTCTTCAAGCTCGCGGTTACGCGCAACAAGCAGAGCGTTTTGGTGTAGCATCAATTCAGCGCCCTTAACAAGCTGGGGAAAGCCTGCCTGCGCAGTAACTGGTGACCGAGTAAAAGACTCGCTTACGAGCTTGGATTGGGATCCAAATTCATAAGTATTACTTGGAGTCTTGGACTGCCACGGCGTTTCTGGGAGATGGGTTTCTGGCGGGGTTCGTAGCCGTACTTCAAGGCGATCCAACACCACCTGCGCGTCGATAGGGACTAGCCCTACTGCCTCAAAAGCCTTTTGACAGTTCTCTTTCGTAAACACGTCGAAAAACGCGTCTTTGAAGGCAGGGAGAAAGCCTTCCTTGTTGATATGGTACACGCGTCGGCGTGCCAAGTCCCGGACGCGTTGGGAGTACTTGCGCTTCAACGGCGAGAAGCAGACCACGTCAAGGGGCTGGAGTATATGCGACGAGTGCGATGGCATGCAGAGGGTTATAATCTTGTTTTCGAGGCAGTAGTCCTTGAAATCCTGGCTGAGATGGCTCTCATGGCCGTCCAAAATAAGCAGCCTGTATACCCCCACCTGCCGCGCCTTTGTATACGCGTTAAAGTGCTTCAACCACTCAAGACCAAGCGCATTATTTGTCCAGCCGTTCTCAGAGATCGAGAGCTTCCAATTCCGTGGTATATCTGCCTCCTCATACCACGCAGAGATATGAACGCGTCCTTTATAGATAATGAATGGCGGGGTCGCATACCCGGCGGCGCAGATGCTCTGGATAACTGTAACCCACTCGCGATCGCCTGGCTGGATTAAATTAGGCCGTGTACGTCTTTCAGAAGCTGTGACGACCTTCATTGACCCAATAACGCCCATCTGGAAGCCAATCTCGTCAAAGTTGTGCGTATCCTCGTCGTGGATACCGTACTTTGCCTTGGTGTCTGTAACGAGCTTGAACCACGCGCCAATAATCTCTGGATCTTCCTGTAGTATCCTCTGCCTATCCTTAGCTCGATTGAAGGCCATCTTGAGCTCATCTGAGCGCGTTATGAACCTCTCAGCCCAGTTTTTCCCTACTGGCTCTCCACCGCGTTCACCCAGTAGTTTATCCGCCATATCTGCTACCTCACACAGCCGGGGCGCGAATCCTCGCGAATCGAGGTCGAGGATGTATTGGACAATTGTCTGCTCTTCAGTCGTAGTGAGCTTGTGTCGGGCGTTGCGAGTATCTAGGCGATACGTAATTCCGTTATATCGCCTAGTTAATGTTGAAGGAGGTATATCAAACGCCTCAGCAGCGCGCCGGAGGCTTCGGAATTGGTGGGTATTGTAGGCAGAAAGGGCAAGCTGGATTCTGCCTTCTCTGTTAGATGATTGCGCGTTTTGTTGTTGAGACATATTGTGTTGATAAGGGAGCAGCTGGTCTTGGCATAAACTGACCCGCTCGATGGGTTGACCCACTCGATGGTGGAATACGTTATACCCAGGCTTTATCGTATCTCGAGGCAGGGCTCATAGAATCACTTACTAAGCCACTCAAAAAATCCCACACCTCTGCACGTTGATGCACAAACCACAACAGCTTAGCAGATCTTTATACCTATCTGGGACGTCCTCTCCGATTAATATTATCTTATCTCCAAGCAGACACTTCTCGCTCAATGAAAGGATATTTTGATAGTAGGGATATGATAGGTATGTGTTCAGCATGAGCATTAGCACTAAGCGTCTGCCCAGAGAAAAGACGAAGGCGGATTTGGGAGAGATTCCGGGGTTGGAGAAGGGATCGACGGAGGGATTGGTCTGGACATGTATGGTTCTGATGAGGAACTATTACCTCCTTGGGTTTATTCTAGGAGAGCAGCGTGCAGGCGACTGCACACCACATCCGCGATTGCTGTGACGTCCAAGTGCAACCAATTCAACGACTTCATCAAATGGCTCCACGCGTAGGAGCCACGACCTCACGCAGACGGCCACGCCCACGGCCAGAAGACGACGCTCCAGATGGCTTCCGCGACCTGCTCTCAGCCTCAAACCACCCGCCAGACCGTGAAGCCCGCCCGATAAAACGCCGCAAGCTTGCCAGGAAGGCCAGAGACGAGCCAGAAGCAGAGCCGGAGCCGGAGCCAGTCTCTGTCCAGCAGACTGCCATAGACGACGGCGACGGCGACGGCGACGGCGACGGCGACGGCGATGGCGATGGCGATGGCGATGGCGACGGCGACGGCGACGGCGATTCGGAGAGCGATGTGGAATTCGAGGACGTCGAGGTCGACTTGGGACCATCTATAGAAGCCGCACCCGCCGGGCCTGACGAGCCTCTCCACATCCCTCTCGAGAGCCACACACACACAGCGAGAAGCAGGCGGCATGCGACGCGCATGAGGAGGCCCATCACGGCCGTGGAGAGAGCCCGGCGGCTGCTTGTCCACAAGATCCACGTCGTCTTCCTCGTCTATCACGCCTTCTACCGGAACCACTGGAGTAACGATGCAAAGACCCAGGCATGTCTAAAGTCCACTCCTTTCTCGCTGCTGCAACTCTCATTAACGTCGCGACTCCAGGCCATTCTCAGATCTCTCACCCAACCGCGACTGGTCACCATGCTCCATCCATCCCCGAGTGCTGCACAAACACAACGAGCAAGGCTGTTCAAGGACGCGCTGGCCCAAATATGTCATCTGTGGTATGTCAAGTTCACCATCACTGCCGTTGGACTGCGCAGACCACAATGGATGAACAGTGGCGACGACCTGGCCCAGGTACGTTGGTTGCACCCTCTTCTCAGTACTGGCAAGGCTTCGGTCTGATATATCCTAGTTCAAGCTGTCGCCTCGTGCAGAGAAGCCATTGGAAATCGCAGACTTTCGCAGAGCTGCCAAGTCGATGCAAGGGTCGGCAGACTTGGGTGCTCAGCTGTTCTGCACATTGCTTCGAGCACTTGGTGTTGAAGCTCGACTGGTCGCCTCCCTTCAGCCTCTTTCCTTTGCGGCTGCGGCTGAGATAGCCACTCCGCAGAGGAAGCCGAATGGCAAGGTCACAGTGTATGCGAATGCTTCGGACGACGAGCAGGATTCTGGACACGCAGCTCCTGCGGACGCCAACGAAACTTCGCAAACTTCGCCAACTCCTCTGCGAAGAATCGGTCGTATTGGACAGTCTCGAGGCACCGCAAACACAGCCGCGGATCTTGGAAAGCCTCCTCCAGCCTTGGTCAATAAACCAAAACGAATACAACCTCCAGCGCACCCCGTCTTCTGGGTCGAGGCATTTGATGAGGCAACCCAGAAATGGATCACAGTGGATCCGATGGCAACAAAAAGTGTCAACAAACCGGCACAAATCGAGCCCGCTTTCAATGACGCGGAAAACAGCATGACATATGTCATCGCGTTCGAAGAAAATGGAACAGCAAAGGACGTTACACGTCGATATAGCAAAGCGTACAACGCAAAGACTCGCAGGTTACGCGTCGAGAGCACAAAGGGTGGCCAGCAGTGGATGAAGTGGGCGCTCCGGCCTCTCAGAAAATATCGTGTGCAGGTACGATCTTCATTCAATCTGGTCTCAACTTGTTGCTAATATTCGCAGGATCGAGATCAAATCGAAGATGCTGACTTGGCAGCAAGAGAAGCGTCCGAAGGAATGCCACGCAATGTGCAGGACTTCAAAGACCACCCATATTATGCTCTCGAGCGACATCTGAGGCGAAATGAAGTACTCCACCCGAAGCAAGAGGTTGGACGAGTAAACATTGGCACGTCAGCTGCGACTCGCTTCGAGACTGTGTATCGGCGGGGCGACGTTCACGTGGTGAGAAGCGCTGATAAGTGGGTTCGGCTCGGGCGACAACTGAAGGTCGGTTTCATTACACAGCTTTCAGCTGCTCAAGGCTTATCAGTGCTGCAGATGGGCGAACAGCCTCTCAAGTACCTCCGGACACGGCAGGTTCGCGGTCGAGAATCATCTCTGGACCCAGATACAGAGCCTGCACAAACAGCATTGTATGCTCTGTATCAAACCGATCTCTACATACCAGACCCCGTGGTCAATGGACGCATTCCCAAAAATGGCTACGGGAATATCGACGTTTACGTGCCTTCTATGGTCCCACCTGGCGCTATCCATATCCGCGCACTCGACGCCAAACATGCAGCGAAGCTCTTGAACGTAGATTATGCAGACGCGGTTACGGGATTTCAATTCAAAGGCAGGCACGGGACAGCAGTTGTCGAGGGCATCATAGTAGCCGCGGAATACGGCGATGCCGTGGAAGCAGTACTTGATGGCATGGCTTGTGCAAAGGAAGAAGCGATGGAAGCGAGCAGATCTGCTGAAGCCTTGCGGTTGTGGAGACGTTTTCTTATGGGAATGAGAGTGGTACAAAGAGTCAGAGGTTACCGAAACGATGGAGAAGGAGACGAAGAAGACAGGATTGCTGATGAAGAATTTCAAAAAGAGCTTGATCAAGAAATGGCTCGGTTTCGCGAGAGATCCCTAGGGTCTGGCAGTGGAGGTGGCTTCATAGTTGATTCTGAACAAGGGTGTACACATGTCAGAGCAGCAAGAATGGTTCAACGACAGTTACCATCCGAGGATGACGAGGACGGTGGTGACGATCTACTCGACGATGATTATGGTAATGCTGGAGCGGGCTTCGTGCCTGAGTCTGAGACCGGAAGTGAAGGCGAGAAGGCAGTCAAAACTCAGCGTGGTGTGCCTAGCCTTGCACGTGAACCATCGCTGTTTGGTTTGGAAAATTTCGATATCCCAATGGCTATGCCCTTGTCTGAGGACGAGCAGGACGAGCATGGTGGCGGTGGCTTTATGGTTCCTGGAACCGAGGACATATCTGTGTCCCCAGGCACGAGAGCTGGACCAACACTTGATCCGACTTCTCCTGCCCCCAGTTTCGACAAACAGCCCTTGGCAGATCAAGATTCTATCTCTGAACAGAATGATGTCTCGCCAGGCTACCCAGCACAGCCAGCATTAGCCCCTTCTCTCGATTTGACTCCCTCTTCCGTAAAGTTGGCAATCGACTCCGCGGACGTGCCAAATGCAGTAATCGCTAATCAAAGTCAACCTTCGCCTGCGCCTTCTTCGACATCCAGTGGCTTCGACGACGGCTTGCTACTGGAAGATCCAGAAGATGAAGACGCGGAGCCGGAATGGCTACTGTAGTGATTCGGGCCGGAAAAGAGGTGTGCAACACAGGTAGCCTTTGTTCGGAACAAAAGCATCTATGACATCTAGTACTACGATCCGGCTCAAGGATTGTGGCAGCATACACAAGGACCCTATAAAGGCACAATTTCAGCCTTGTGAAGTAAATACAGTGAACACTGCCTCTTGTCGTTCCGTTCGTGGTAGCAAATCGTCACAAACGTAAACGCCTAAATAACAATGTTTTCGTTCGGCAGTTTTGTAAAGCAATCTGGCTGTACAACATCAAATCATCTCATACGTTAATCCCAACCGAGAACCGCTTCTTCTCACGCTATTGGAACTTATCACCTCCCAAATGTTCAACATGGATCAAGTTCCTGGACACATTTTTGCAGTGGTCTTGCTCGCGCTAGCCTTACTTCTGACTGATCCGTTCCCCTTCACCATTGCCACCCCCTCATCATGGCTCCTCATCTGCGGAATACTCATCCTAGCATACCTACTCTGTGTAGAACAAAATAGACCAAGCATAGAGCCCATCACTCTTGGAGCCGCCGATTTTCCTGCATATCAACCTCAACCTCAACCGCGAGCGGACGATCAAGCCCAACCCAGTAATTCCCAACAACAAAACAACGACTTGAGTATTTGGGTCGAAACAGTCCACAGTCAGAGAAATACAATTTCACATTGGCATGACCAAATTATAAAAGAGAAGAGAGATTCCGAACACCTTGATCTTAGGCTCAAGGAGGAACAGAGAAAGTCTGCTACGCAACATTCCATCGCTACAAAATCACCAAATGCTGGCGACGTACGAAAAGTCTTAGACTCGAAACAGACCATCGTAAATTTGACGCACAAACTCCAAAATTTGGAATCGACATTTGGTGACAGGCTGGAGGAAGCGAAGAAACTGATCAAACCTGGGTTCGAGGAGGAGGTCAAGAAGAATTGGATCTTACTTTCGAGGTTCGATGATTGGCAGGCGTGGAAGGAGGTAAAGGTGTGGTGTGATAATCATGGGCCGATGGTGGTTCAGGCTGGCACTAGCAATTTTAATGACTCTGGATTCTCCGAAGGTTGGTCAACCTACTTTGGAGGCCAGTATTCTGGCTTGGTTGGCAGTTCATGTAAAAATCCGAGTGGAGGCGGTGGTCTTTTCAACCTTCTGGATCTGTCTTCAGAACTCAAGGGGACCCGACGCAACAGCCAACTGGAAGTGGAGCGTCTGGAGATCCTCCGTAGCTTGGCGTCTCCGGCTAACAACCACCGTCTTTTCCTTCCTGGTATGGTCAGGCCTGAAACTGGAAATGGAGATGCAATTGGCGATGGAATTGGAATGCAACTGGCACATATCCGTTTCAACTACCTGCTGGGGATAGGCCGCCCGGTCAGGCATCTGGAATTGGCAGATCTGGCCCCGTTCTTTTGGCACCTAGTGAGTCGGCTCCAGAAGCGGGAACATTAAGCCAACCACCCCCCGATGATAATCCTAGATCCAATGCACCTAGTCAGCCTGCCTCTGGTAATCTTCCCAACACTGGAACTACGACTCCCTCAACCTTTGGAACTACTCTTCCAACCTCTGGAACGACTCCTCCCACCTCTGAAACGACTCCTCCAACTTCTGGAACGGTAACGCCTGGCCTCTCTTCGACTCAAACCAAGTTTGTTACTACCTCAACAGTCAAGAATCCATACCGTGTGCTGATAAACTGCGGCCAATCTGCGATGCCTATGCCCATTATCATCGACCGCGCAAAAGGTTCACTCGACAATCTCGATGACGCGTGGCGGGAACAACGTCAAGCGCTCAACAAGCCCACGGAAAAGGCTTTTGAATGGTATTGGATAGACGAAGAGAATGGGGAGAGATTTGAGTTGAAATATAAGCGCTGCCCTCTTGCTGAGCACGAAAATATTCCTGAGCAGAGTAGGAAGGATGGGGTCACCCTCTCGGTGGAGGATGTCGACTAAGGCCGCCGAGCACAATGACGATACGATTGAGAAGGAGCAAGAGAGGGAATTTGTTGAATCTTCCTTGCCTTTCGACAAACCTTGTCCGAGCACTCATCACCATTACTTCTTCCTTCAGGCTTGCCCTTTAAGATAGGCATTGTATCCGTACATGAAAGAAAGCGCTATCAAAACACGACCACGAAAACGTCACCAGTACTTGCCCTCGAAGAGTCTTTGTCGTCAAAAATCCCACTGCTCATGCCTATGTTATATCCCGAGAAAGCCGGCCTCTCATTCCCTCGCCGACCCTGGCCAACCACCCCTCCAGCTCTCCTATCGTTTCGCATCAGGTCCTCAAGCCATCACCTTCTCTCTCAACCAGAAGGAAACCGTGGCCTCCCAACAGGAAAAATGATGTCTATCCCGCCTTTCTCTCAATTCTTCGGCTAGCCATGCCTCTGAACGAAAATTGGTGTAAATTGTTTGCGATGCTGATGATATGTTGACAGCCGCATCAATACTTTTCCACTCCAGGCGTGCCTGCTAAGTTTCTTGCATCTCCTGATGCTATTTTCTTCCCCCTCGTTATTCTCGCCATTTTGTTTTCTCCTCGCCTCCTCCAAATGCCACCACCTTTGAAATCTCACACAATACTAGTCCACGAGCAAGCCCGGCCTATTTCCAATTTCCGGCACAATCGGAATGATGGCGGTGGAAAATGAAGCCAACCTGTAAGTAAGGACAGGATCTATGTTACGACGAGTGAGGAGGTAGCCATTTGGCTTGGAGGACGTCTGGGCCTTGTTGACTTGAATAACGCAAGCCTGAATAGAGTGGAATAGGGAGCAGGACAATCGGGGACACCAAGTTTGCTGTTCGGAAAGATTTTGCTTTTCGGTATAACGTATTCCACCATCGAGTGGGTCAACCCATCGAGCGGGTCAGTTTATGCCAAGACCAGCTGCTCCCTTATCAACACAATATGTCTCAACAACAAAACGCGCAATCATCTAACAGAGAAGGCAGAATCCAGCTTGCCCTTTCTGCCTACAATACCCACCAATTCCGAAGCCTCCGGCGCGCTGCTGAGGCGTTTGATATACCTCCTTCAACATTAACTAGGCGATATAACGGAATTACGTATCGCCTAGATACTCGCAACGCCCGACACAAGCTCACTACGACTGAAGAGCAGACAATTGTCCAATACATCCTCGACCTCGATTCGCGAGGATTCGCGCCCCGGCTGTGTGAGGTAGCAGATATGGCGGATAAACTACTGGGTGAACGCGGTGGAGAGCCAGTAGGGAAAAACTGGGCTGAGAGGTTCATAACGCGCTCAGATGAGCTCAAGATGGCCTTCAATCGAGCTAAGGATAGGCAGAGGATACTACAGGAAGATCCAGAGATTATTGGCGCGTGGTTCAAGCTCGTTACAGACACCAAGGCAAAGTACGGTATCCACGACGAGGATACGCACAACTTTGACGAGATTGGCTTCCAGATGGGCGTTATTGGGTCAATGAAGGTCGTCACAGCTTCTGAAAGACGTACACGGCCTAATTTAATCCAGCCAGGCGATCGCGAGTGGGTTACAGTTATCCAGAGCATCTGCGCCGCCGGGTATGCGACCCCGCCATTCATTATCTATAAAGGACGCGTTCATATCTCTGCGTGGTATGAGGAGGCAGATATACCACGGAATTGGAAGCTCTCGATCTCTGAGAACGGCTGGACAAATAATGCGCTTGGTCTTGAGTGGTTGAAGCACTTTAACGCGTATACAAAGGCGCGGCAGGTGGGGGTATACAGGCTGCTTATTTTGGACGGCCATGAGAGCCATCTCAGCCAGGATTTCAAGGACTACTGCCTCGAAAACAAGATTATAACCCTCTGCATGCCATCGCACTCGTCGCATATACTCCAGCCCCTTGACGTGGTCTGCTTCTCGCCGTTGAAGCGCAAGTACTCCCAACGCGTCCGGGACTTGGCACGCCGACGCGTGTACCATATCAACAAGGAAGGCTTTCTCCCTGCCTTCAAAGACGCGTTTTTCGACGTGTTTACGAAAGAGAACTGTCAAAAGGCTTTTGAGGCAGTAGGGCTAGTCCCTATCGACGCGCAGGTGGTGTTGGATCGCCTTGAAGTACGGCTACGAACCCCGCCAGAAACCCATCTCCCAGAAACGCCGTGGCAGTCCAAGACTCCAAGTAATACTTATGAATTTGGATCCCAATCCAAGCTCGTAAGCGAGTCTTTTACTCGGTCACCAGTTACTGCGCAGGCAGGCTTTCCCCAGCTTGTTAAGGGCGCTGAATTGATGCTACACCAAAACGCTCTGCTTGTTGCGCGTAACCGCGAGCTTGAAGAGCAATTAGCAGTAACAACGAACCGAAAATGGCGCAAAAGGAAGTGGATCCAGCAAGGTGGTACTATTGAGTATGGGACTGCAGCAGCGCAGGTAGCTGCACAGGCGTCTATAGCGCCTCAGGGATCAAAGAAGGCTCGTGGTAGTGGTGGTCAAGAAACAGCCCGACCAATTCAACGGCGCTGTAGGAACTGCGGCGCAGCTGGGCATAATGCGCGAACTTGTAAAAAAGATATCAAGATATCTTCTGAATCAGATAGCAGCACGACGGACTTAGAATCTATTGTTGATAGCGATTAAATTGAAGAGTCGTAACATAAGTTGGTCGTGCCAAGCCTTTTTGACCCGCTCGATGGGTTGACCCGCTCGATGGTGGAATACGTTAGTTCTATCCTCGGCATGAATTTGTTTTACAATTCTAGGGCTAAGAAGACTATCTGCTGTACAATAATTGCCGTGCGTGACTCCAACCTAAGAAAATGCTCCCCTTTGAGCCCCTTAAAAAGCATACCTAGTCTCTTCCCCTACGGAGAGGTACCGATGTAACCAATCGCAGAACCGTCTTCTTAAAGGGCCTTTCTTTCCTAATAAAGAGTAAGATTAGCCGTAAAGACGTAGAGAAATCGAACCTCTAGGCTACTCGTCCCGGTTCCTTTTCCGGAAGGTAAGGCTAGGAGAGCGTATCTAATAATCCGTCCTAAATACCTCGCCTTTACCTCCTATCTTAGGCTCTTACGTCCTTGAAAAGTCTGTAAGTACTAAGTTAAGATTATCCTAGAGTAGGGAAAGTCCGGGAAGGATCTCTCTCTCTTATTACCTCCCCTATCTTACCACGAGAGAGAAGAGACGAGGGTATCTCTTTTCTCTCGATTCTAAACCGTAAAACCTAAGTTATTAGTAGCTGCCTAAGGGTTAATATCATACCGTGAAAATACCGAGTCCGTAGGGTATAAGATAACAGGCTTTCGTGCCTATAAAATAGAGAGAGAGAATCCTTCCGTAAAGTTAGAAAGTCGCTTATCCGTACGGGTTAAATGTACGAGGGAGACAGAAGCTTTATACGTTGTTACTCTGGCTCTCTTGAACTCCGGAGAGACAAGAGGTTCTCAGGTGTCGACGGCGTGGAGGCGTAACATCCGTCTTCGACACCCGGTATAGTTCTATCTTAGAAGACTCTAGAGCGGTCCTATCGGAGTCCTTGGCCGTCAATGCATCACCTTGTCGTAGATCAGAATTGCGGGCGTTGCTCTCACAGATAGTCAGTCACTTAAAAAACCACCCTCCTCTGCAATACCCAAGGGCAGTATTCCGTACAGGATTGCCTCAGTGTCATTTGTGCATCCATATGGACGTTTTCAAGTTTTTTGACTGACTGACTGGTTGACGCCCACGCCGAGGTAATGCATTGATAGCCAAGGACTCGGATAGGATCGTTCTTGAGGTTTTAAAGCTATATACCCAGCCTTTTGAAGGGAGATGCTGATTCGGAGACGAGGTAAAGAGCGAGTGAGCAGAAGAGCCGGCTAGGTGACCTTAGTCAAGGAGGTGTATATTAAACGCAAATCCCGCATATATAGTAGAATCTCTATACTAAGATATACTAACATCTACGCCTAGGGGTAGCAGTTTGTTTAAAGGGATCGCGAGTCGATTTAGAACTACATACTCTAGTAGATTTGACGCAAAAGCCACGACAAGGGTGTCAATCAACGTCTGAATCCCGAAGCACCACAGTACAAAGGGGCATTCGTGAGTTGATGTAATATTTATGTATCGTTCTGTAAGAATGGGATGGACAGCGTGAGACATGGCGACGTACTCTGGGCTTAACCTTGGTTTGGTGAACCGAATACATCTTCAGAGACTCGCCACGTCGAAGACAATCTCAGGGGTCACGAAGGCATGAGTAGCAAACCGGTCGCGTTGCCAGAGATAGTTCTGATTTCTTCATAAAACATGTTAGCGGAAGATAATCGCTCAGTTTCCTATGGTACCTGGTGACGACTTTTGAGGCAGGAACGTCGACTTTTGCGATGTTCTTGGTATTTGAGCAATTGCATCAGCCCCCAATGGCTCCATGATATTCAAGGTCTCAACATGATCCAGAAATGCGTGGATGTACCACCCGTTCCAGCCCCGTGGAGCTTGTCGGTGCTTATGCACCTCGCAGCCGGCGCATTGACCACAGTCTTCCTTTTTAAGAGGAGAGCGTGTGGAGTTTATCTTGTCTATGTTCCTGCTGGGAAACACCCAGTGTCTCGGTTTGAGCATGATCGAGCCAAAGTAGCCCCAGATTTCCACCGCAATGGAGATGCAGAGACTCAGGTTTCCCCAATCAACCTCGTGGTTATCATGTCCGTGTAGCTCTCACCTTCATCGTTTCTCACCCTGCGAGATCAATCCATGAGACTTTTGCTTACCATTTCCGAGTTCGCGACCTCAGTCTGTGATTCTGTAGGTTGCAAGATTGACATTTTCAACGTTGCTGAACCTTGGGATGTTTTGGCGGACGCAGGGTGGTCAAAGATGGCTAGATTGGGCACAAATACCTTGGCATATTGGTGTCCATCTCACACGCGCCACAGGTTGATATAGAGAGTTGTCGTGCTCCAACGGGCGTGATGCGATGGAACTAATTCATGTTCCCGAATGTATCGGTGGTGAGACAAGTTCGAGGTGATACTTGGGGAAAGACACAGACCTGTGCTTAAGAAAAAGGGAAGAAGAGACAAAGATGGAGCGGGCCAACAGCCAGTCTCGTTGCCGTCGGTAGAAAGTTAGGGTCTCAAGTTCAGCTTTTTCACATCAAGTCCAAAACAGCCAATCCTTGCTCGTCACGACCATGAACAACTCAATCGAACGTGATCTTCCTGCCTTGGAATGGGACAATCTTGCCAGTTGCTGCTTTCGCCTTCCTCTTGGCCTCCCAACTCGGATGCAGTGATCCAGTGTCGTCCCTTTTCGGTTTAACCACAGCAGGCTTGTCCAATATGTGCACGTCTCCTCCGCCAGCGATTCCTTTTCCTGGGGCAATGGGAATGGCATTGCCACCACTAGCACCAGCTTCGCGTGCTCTCTTCATCCTGCTCCTTCTCTCTTTCCTGTCCATGCCTTTGAACCCTCTCACATCTTCAGCCTCGGTCGCACCGCGCTTCATGTCCCATCCAGTATCGCGCGCATCCTTCGGCTTGTTGGCTGGTCTTCCTTCCACCACGTGTTTCGCCGCAGCGCCGAACTTGGCTTCTGCAATAGCTTGTCGAGCGCGTTGCCCTCGTCGATTCTTCCGTGGCACAACGTGCTCTTCGATGTCCTCGGGCTCGTCTCCTTCTGACCCAGACCAGTATCCCCCCATTGTGAGAGAAGGGAGAAATGCAGAGGAGGTGGGTTTGAGTTTGGGTGAGGGTGGTTGGTCGGAGAAATCGTTGCCGCCGTCCGTTCGCTTCGTCCCAGTCATGAGCAATGCGGTGTCCTTGTTGACAACAGACTTGCTGTCGATGGGGAGTCCGGGCAATTGCGATGATAGGTGCGTCTGGGCATTCGAGGAGATCTCGGATGTGGTTGAATGGTCTTGGTCGAATGTGGCCGTGTCGCTGAAGTCGTCGCCAGCGCTGATGCTCGCCACCACTTGGGCGAGTTCTCTCTTCAGTTGTGCAGCTGGGGAATCTCTGGAGTCGTCCAGGTCGGATTCATCTTCATCGGAGGATGCCAGTAGCCCATGGTACTCTGCAAAATCCTCGTTTTCGCTGTCGCTCGCCGCTTGGGTACTGCGGCTGCTGGTCAAATGCTCATTCTCACTGTCGCAATCTTCCAAACCGTCGCTGAAGCCTTGCCATTCCTCCTCTTCCGTAAGCACGAGATCGTTCTCCTCCCTCGATTCCTCCTTCGCCTGTTCCGCACCCGGCACTGTCGCCGTTACATTTAGTCCCACTGCCTGCCGGACTTGGTGTATTGTTGTGGCCAGCGCAGTCTTGACCAATTGCGCATTGTACAGTCGCGCGGTGACATTCGATGTTGCTGTATCCGGCGACGATGTTGGGGGATTATATGGAGGGAGAGCGCCGGTGCTGGCAATGGATTTGATCCTGTGGAGGGTCTTGAGCAGATGGTGCTCGGCCGTGGTTTGAATGTTGAGCTTCTGGTGCACTTGTCAGCTTCGAAGACCACAGCAAGACAGCAGGACCAACCTTCAGAGCCTGGATCTCAGCTTCAATGCGCGCGTTGTCGGGGGCGTCCTTCTTGGCCAGGGCATCCTTCTGCCGTCTGCCCAGCTTCTGTCGCTCGATTCCACGGGCGATCTTCAGGTTGCGCACAAGATTGCGCTGTGCAAGGGCAAGAGCATCTTGGAGGGCGTCGTGTTTGCCGGCTTCTGGCGCGTCTCTCTTCCGTTTCGGCATTGTGAGATAGCAACAGCGCCAGAAAATTCAGATTTGTTGGTCTTCGGGGACTCGTGTGGGGCCAGCCAATCGGAGGGACGAACCAAATCTCGGGGCTTCACTCGGGATGAAGATGGACTCTGATTTCTATATATAATATCTTCTAGATTAGGAGGAGGTCGACGGATAATATACCACAGTACACAGAATCCACGCTAACGGACCAGAAGACGCGAAAAGGGTGCGACGATGCTAACGAGAGCGACTCAGTATGTCATGATTGCCACAGTGGCTCTAACGTCAAGAATGGCGATAAAAGTCTTCACCGCTGCTGCGTATTTGTCGCCATCCCACCGGGCAGGTTACGACGTCGTCGCAATGGCCTGAAGCGGTTGGTTGGATCAATGTTTGCGAGTGTTTCTCTACCTTATCGTTAAAGCAGTGTCTTATCGATAGGGTGTGGCCTTATCGATAGCGCACCGTCCTATCGATAAGATAGCGCCTTATCGATAGCGCTTTACCTTATCGATCACGTCACGGTACACGATTCTCGGATGGTTCCGATCCCATTTGAGTCTCTTCCATGTACAGTGGATGTGGACTGAGAAAAACAGCACACACAGCGAGAACTCAATTTTTGGAATTTACAGAAGTATCATCTAAAGATCATCAAAACACCTCTGCCAGTGGCCGCTCCGGCTTCTAGAGGCCATCGCGCGTCCCTCAGCGTCGATGAGATACCTCTAGAGTCGCCGTCGCGGCCACGGCAGAGCAAGCAGACGAATACATGAGCAAGCTACACGAACGATGCGTCCACCAAAGACAACAGCAACCATCTAGTCACTATCTTCCGGCTAGTCCATCACCCCAGATGACACTGCAACGCTCCGAGTCGACGAGTCACCTCTAGAACGGCAATACCTTCAACACAACTCAAACACCAGACGCCCGGTGTGCAACAATCGGCACCACACACCACTGCAACGACTAGACAACCTCTCCCAACGTCTTGGCAAACCGTCCTGCTACAAGCTGTTGCCCAGAGCCTTGAGCCTCTCCCCAAACTGTTGCCTCCCAGTTATGGCATTGGCAAGAGTAGGTGCGCGACACAGTAAGTAGTAAGGACGCATAGAAGGAGCCTATTGGCGGCAAATCCCCTCCCTGTAAGCTAGCAGACGTAGCCTTGAGCCTCTCCCCAGACTGTTGCCTCCCAGTTATGGCAGTGGCAAGAGTAGGTGCGCGATATAGCAAGCAGGGAGAGCGACTAGCAGCAGATAGGCTCCGACTATAAGACGACAGGTCTACAACACAATTGGTGCGACACGATACGGCAGCTGCTAGAGAACCTCATCTACTATCGTCTCCGCAAACCGTCCTGCTGCAAGCTGATGTCCAGAGCCTTGAGCCTCTCCCCAAACTGTTGCGTCCCAGTTATGGCATTGGCAAGAGTAGGTGCGCAACACAGTAAGCAGTAAGGACGTATAGAAGGAGCTTATTGGCGGCAAATCCCCTCCCTACAAGCCAGCAGACGTAGCCTTGAGCCTCTCCCCAAACTGTTGCGTCCCAGTTATGGCATTGGCAAGAGTAGGTGCGCAACACAGTAAGCAGTAAGGACGTATAGAAGGAGCTTATTGGCGGCAAATCCCCTCCCTACAAGCCAGCAGACGTAGCCTTGAGCCTCTCCCCAAACTGTTGCGTCCCAGTTATGGCATTGGCAAGAGTAGGAGCGCGATATAGCAAGCAGGGAGAGCGACTAGCAGCAGGTAGGCTCCGACTATAAGACGGCAGGTCTATAGCACGATCGGCGCCATACAATACGGCAGCTACCACACAGCCTCGTCCACGGGCATACCCGGAGTATCACACCCAAGCAGCGAAATCACGACTACGATGGTTACTATTGTCTCCAGCATCACACAACCAAATACACTGCCGCATAGGAATCTGGTGCAAGGCAACTTTCACAAGCAGAAACATACTTAGGGAGCCCATTGGCCTTGAGGGATAAGGCGAAACAGATAGACAAAGCTGAGCATAAGAGGGAGACTGTAGGTAGAAGGATAGCGAAACACGAGGCATTGCCTCTTGAGTCTACATAGCACAGATATACTAGCAGAGTAACCAGTATCTACAAGAGCCAGCGGGCATTTGGAGATACTGGTTAAGGGAAAAGAGGGAGGACCGAGGGGACAGCTGGTCTTGTTTCAGTGAACGGGGCGAAGTGGGGCGCGGTGGATTATATAATCTATCACGTGTCGGCAGTCTGATGAAGTCCTCCTAACCGGACATAGCTGCGTGATTAAGCGGCTGCAACCGAGTAGGATAAAATCAATCAATCAATCAATCAATCAGTGGATGTGGACTACTTCAAATCCATGGATTCTTACCACCGACTGCTACTCCCAATTGTGGTACATGCGAGTAGAAAATGCATTATCTAGACTAATGCAGCTCAATGCTCAGCGTCATCCTCTGGACCTCTGCACCTCAGCTCAACATCATCACCATCATCATCCTTCCTCAACATATTCGTAAAACCTCGACGCACCCGCTGCAATGGTTCTAAGGATGCAGGCAATCGCGGGGACCAATGACAGGAAATACTTCAACTTGGGGACGTATAAACGGCGCATCACGACTTCCAGCAGCCAAGCTCAATTGTGGTTCGATCGCGGATTGATTTGGTGCTATGGCTTCAACCACGAGGAAGCCATCAATTGCTTCCACAGAGCCATTTCCTACGACCCGCATGCCGCCATGTGCTACTGGGGGCTTGCCTTTGCCTTTGGACCGAACTACAACAAGCCGTGGGAGGTCTATGACAAGACCGACCTTCAGAAAACCTTGAGGAAAACTCACGAAGCAGCAGCCAAGGCAGCCGAGCTTGTAGCTATTTCAGGCTCTGACCTTGAAAAGGCCTTGATTGAAGCGATTCAGTTTCGATACCTGAAGGATCATACAACTGACGAGGATCCAATGACATGGAACAAACTCTATAGCTGTGCAATGGAAAAGGTCTACAAACGCTTCTGCGAAGATCTTGATGTAGAATGCCTGTTTGCCGACAGCCTGATGAACCTCTGTCCATGGAAGCTTTGGGACATACGTACGGGTACGTCGAGCCTTCGCAATCCCGTCTGTTGTCGGCAATACTCTTTGCTTCATTCTTGAAACATACTCCGCTCATCGACGGCTCCCACGTTTCAGATTTTGGAGCCTGAAGAACGATAAGGTTAACCCCACCGTGGGTTTGCGAAATGAATGCGTTCTCAACTTATATGAGAAATACTAGATCAAGATCAATATCGCAAAATTCCTAGCAATTTTAGAAGAACAAATTGCTACGAGGTTTGCGATATCGACATCTATCTAGAAGGGCAGTAACGACAATAATCGTTACAATATACGTGCTCAATTGGCTACCTGGTTGTGATATTAACGTGGAAGAGAGGTTCTTAAAAATATTGGGCTAATTGATTCTGCAGGCAAGCCTTGCAAACATGCGCCGACGCTGCAAGTTAAGATAATACTGGAAAAGTCTTTCCAACGACCGCAAGCACTTCAGCATCCGGGATTGCTTCATCTTTACATTCACCTGATGGAGATGTCGCCAAATCCAGAGGCAGCTCTCCCAATCGCGGACAATCTACGTGGCCTCGTGCCTGACGCAGGCCATTTGCAGCACATGCCAAGCCATCTAGATGTCCTATGTGGCTATTGGAGACGGTCTGTTGCTTCCAACGCGGATGCTGTCAAAGCCGATGAGAAGTTTGTTTCCCGTTATGGGGCAGTGAATTTCTATACACTCTACCGGTGCCATGACTACCATTTCAAGCTTTACGGAGCCATGTTTGCAGGGATGGAAAAAGTCTCACTTGAGACATCCTCGGCTCTGGCGAAATCGGTTCCAGAAGACCTCCTTCGAGTGGAATCTCCACCGATGGCCGATTGGCTCGAAGGCTTCCTAACGATGAATGTGCATGCTCTCATTCGATTCGGAAAATGGCAGGACATGGTCGAGCTACAATTACCTAAAGATAGCGACTTGTACTGCTTCACTACAGCCATGATCTTGTATGGTAAGGGCGTTGCACATTCGGCCATGGGTAATATCGAGGAAGCCGAAAGCGCCAGAAAAGACTTCTTACATGCGATACCAAGAGTACACAAGTCTCGAGCCGTGTTCAACATCACTGCCGAAGAAGTCCTCGCCATTGCTTCGGCCATGCTCGACGGCGAGCTTGAATATCGGAAGCAGAATTACGACGTCGCATTCAAGCATTTGCGGCATGCCGTCCATCTGGACGACTCTCTCGATTATGATGAGCCTTGGGGTATGTATCTGACAATCCCAAGGTAGTTTTGTCAATTTATTAGCCTTCCTAGTACATCTCAATTAGAATCATGATCTGTACCTTCAAATCGATTCTGGACATGTCATTTCTTGATGCCGCCAGAAATTTATCGATATCGATCTTGATGCTAGAAGTCAAGTAGAAAGCAAGTAGCGTGAGCCCCAAGGTCCAAGGGGCACGGAATCGACGAAGCTACTGTAATCCCATCCATTGAGCGTAGTGCTGACCTCGATATCTAGGCTGGTTACAACCAACTCGCCATGCATTGGGAGCGCTTTTGCTCGAGCAGAGCCATGTGGAAGAAGCGGCGGCAGTGTACGCAGCTGATCTGGGCTTGGACAAATCTCTTCCAAGACCCATGCAGCATCCAAACAATGTATGGGCGTTGCACGGTTATCACGAATGCTTGAAAAGACTTGGGCGACTTCCCGAGGCGGTGATCATTGAAAGGCAGCTCAGTACAGCGATGGCGTTTGCAGACATTCAGATATCAAGCTCTTGTTATTGTCGCAGGCGTGAAGATGGACCCATACGAACGGTTCTCTGAACGATTTGACAGGTTTCATTTGCAGTGTGGTTCTCCTGCTTGCCATTGCTTGATGTTGGCTGCCGTGCCTCCAATTCAATTTCCCTTGAATACAGTATATGACCAAAGATCTGGCATCGATTCTGACAAGGCACGAGGCTTCGTCGTTCTAACAGCGAAAGTCCTAATAACAGCAGGTAATCGGTAACAAATACATGTTCCATTACTCCAGCAACAATGAATGTGTACCACACCGTCAATCAAACAAGATCAAGATCAAGTGGAAACAACCTCCAAATCGAACTCCTCGAGATTTCCCAACGAGGGGGATGGGATGGCTGTGCTTATCCGACTGAATAAGCTAAGGCTTCTGCGAGGGCGTCTCAAATCGAACCCATCCAGGTTTCCCAACGAGGGGGATGGGATGGCTGTGCTTATCCGGCGGAATGAGCGAAGGCTTCTGTGAGGGCGTCTCAAGATTGTGGAATAACGAGGCGACGGAACAGGATTGGGCGGAGTTTCTGGTCGAGGTGGTGCAGCTGGTCGTGCTGACTGGGCCATAGCCTGCTATGTGATCAGAAACCATGTATGTATAATGATTGAGCGATAACGCATACACGTACTACCTCGAAGATGGGACGCTCATCGATGCCCAGTGGTCTCGAGGTACATGCACTCAGCCTGTTCTCACCCTTCCCTGAAGCAAAACCGGACCCTCTGCTGATGGCTCTCCTGTTCTCGTTTTCATCATACCACTGAGTCAATGCATTCGCTTGCTCAGATGTTATTGGCAGCTCGTACGAAAGGAGCGGATCGAGCAAATTCTGGTCAAAAGCACGAGCGCTGTGCCGGTTGTCGAAAACGCCCCAGTTGGCCTCCGATCGATCCAGTCTCCATATAAGAACATGGGATACGGGATATTGGTTGTTGAAGGCATCCATGCAGACTATTGGGCAGCTTGAGCGGACGTTCAGGCGTATGTGGTGAATGCGGCGTGCATTGCCCGACTCGTCGAAGATGAAAGGAATTCTATTCCATGGCGTAATGTGTTGGAGGTAGACGTGGAATGGCCCCGAGTGGTCGAAGTCGTCGGCATCGCATCGCCAGATGTAGCACATCTTGTCTGCCCTTGGGTACGAAAAAGTGTATGGAGATAGAGATGTGATAAGTTGCTAGCGAAGTACAGACGATGTTGATGAAATCAAGATGAAGAAGATTGTAAACAGTAAATCGTGGCAAGCCCGAGAAGGCACGATACCAGGTTCGAGTCAAGTGCGAGAGCAATTCCATGGCGTTGGAGGCAAGGGCAATGCATCATGTAGAGATAGAGCGCATTCGATTCAAGAGCGTTTGCAACTCACTGCACGAATGATCAAAAGCAAGATCAGTATCGATATATTCCTGGCATCAATCAAAACTTGAGTTGCCAGAAATTTCGGGACATCTCTATCGAGCCGAAAAGGAGCTATAGGAAGGCACGGTGGTGTACTGGCCGACACAACTAACTGTCGAGCTCTTGGAAAAGCAGGCCTGATAAGTCCCCGGGGCAATATCGAGAATCTTTCTCATCCTTACAAAGGTCACTTACTTCCATTCAACTCATTCCCAAACAACAGATGTCATTCTTCCATTCGAGGTTCCCAAATTTCTCGCAGCCTACTTGCTGCGCAATTTCACTTCTCGGCTTCGGATTGGCCCAAAATCAAGGAAAAGCAGCCCTCTCAACTTGGACAGTTGTTAAGGCAGGGCAGTGTGGGCTGGAGGTCGGCTGCTCTGAGGTTCGACTTTCGGTACGGGGTAATTTCCTTCATTACCAATCAGCGTGTCGAAATGGTCATCCAGAAGGATAGACATGTTTGCATTGCGTCCATCAGCAGGTCGATCGTCTTCTTCGGAATCGTCTTCGGCGTTTTGAGTGGCCTGCTTGCTCTGCTGTATGCGCCTGATTTTGTTGAGAAGGGCCCGATCAACGTACAGACTTGGTTTTGAAATCTTCTGCGCGCATGAATTAGTGGTTTTCGTGGCAGATTTTAGGAGCATAAGCGAACTTTGTTGCATCCAGTTGTGGGACAGTCGATCTCGGAGCGAGCGAGCATTTGCATGATGTATGCTTTTTCAAAGACATGGCGACAGTGCTTGTTCATCACAGGATCTTCGAGTTCTCTAAGAGAGAGGGGACATTTCGTGCTGATGTTTTCGCGAGCAATGATTATGTCGTCATCCGAATCGTCGGGGGCGTGGGCACCAATAGCACCAGGAGCAGGTGACCCGCGAGCTGGTCCAAACCATCTCGATGCGGGTTTTATGGGCACATCGTCGCCGTGAGCGCCTTCATGCGAGTGCTTCTTGAAGCTGACGTAGTCGGGATGCTGAGAATACCGAGTTTGGAGAGCAATGTGCTGCCAACCATCCATCTTTGCCTGCACTCCGCGCTTGAAAATGTCGCTTGGAGGCGGACCTGATTCAGGCTGCGAGGCCGCGACGGGCATTGTTGGGTCGAAGCTTGCTGCTTGCGATATGGGTATATTGGGTGCGTTGCCTGCCAGTCTCGCGGCATCGTCGAGAGACTGCCTCATGTAATTGACGGCGTACTGCTCGTCGATGGTTTTGCGCGTCCTCGTATCCATGTCTGTGTTCAACTTCCGAACAGCCTTCTGCCGTTGTTCCAATTCTGCTTGCTCCTGCGCGTCGCGTTCCACACCATCTCTATCAGCTTTGGCGCGACGCCTCTCCACGTCTCGCTCGCCGTCGGCTAACATCTTGTTGGCCTCGAAGACGCAATCTGCCAACAGCTGGTTCGCGTCCTTGAGATGCTTCTCCACGGAGTTGAGGTGGTGGAGTCGCTTCAGATTGGCCAAGTTCTGCTGGGCTGTGCTGTTCAGGGGGTTCTCGGGGGGTTGGTAGACGGGCGCAACGGTCGAAGGTCTTCCTCGGGCAACAGGAGCTGATGGACGGGATGGAGGCATATTGTGTTTGTGGTTGTAAGATAGTAGGCTTCACGTTGGTGTTTGGCGAACAGAGTCGCGGTTCAAGGCGCGAGGTCGGTTGGACATGATGACACCTCCAATCCTGAGAAACACTTCACTCCTACCTCCTAGACCGAGACCGAGAGAGAACAACATGCTACTGGCACCATGGGACTCGTCCGTAACTTTGCCATTGCCATTCTCGCCCTGTCGCTGCTGACATTCGTGGCCTTCTTTGGCCGGTTGCCAGCTTTCAGGTAAGCCCCTACTCCCAAATCTTGCTGCACGCGCTTCTCGCTGCCATACTAAGCCGCCTTCTTCTAAGGAACACGCCCATTGGCTTCCTCCACCGCGTCATATGGATACATGTGCCGCGCTTTTGCGGGAGTCTGGACACCATCTTCACTGGTGGCCGGCTCAGCGCATCAGCGTTGAGAACAGGCACCTATCTATTCTACGAGAAGCATTATGTAGTCACCGTACGTCCCGACTTCTGTCTCAGCAGCCAGCAATTACTGACGAATCGCCAGTTCTTCTTCCTCGGCCTCCTGACTGGATCCGTGGCCTTGTTCCTCCCACCGACATGGCCCTTTATCAGCACATTCCAGAAGAGCCTGGCCTTCCTCCTCGTTCCCTTGCCATACATATTCACCTATCTCTGCCAAATCTCAGGCCCAAACAGTCCGCATATCATTACTGCGAAGACGAACAAATCCCATTTGCGCCACTACCCTTTCGATCACGTCCTCTACCATGTGGATAACATGTGTCGGACATGCGCCATTCCCAAGCCTGCGCGCTCGAAACATTGCTCCATATGCAAGGCCTGCGTGGCACGGTCAGACCATCATTGTGTATGGGTCAATAACTGCGTTGGCCGTGGAAACTACAAACACTTCCTCGGACTGTTGTTCTTTACATCGCTCGTTTTATTCTACGGATCCTACCTGGCAATTTCGACACTACGGCCACAGGTCCGAGATCATTTTGAGCGCTATCCTTCATGGCATAGGTCCGAATACGATCCCCCCGGCGCTCTGACGGATAGATTCATGGCCACGTGGGAGTATTGGATTGATATACTAGGCACGGCATTCATGGTGGGAGGGATTCCACGAGGTGGGGTGGGATTGTTGTCCACTTTGACAGCACCGCTGCCACTTGGCTTGCTGGCATATCACGTCTACTTGATCTGGGCCGGCATGACTACTAACGAAACAAGCAAATGGAGTGATGTCCGCGAAGACATGAACGATGGAGAAGTATTCATCGCTGACCTGAAACATTCGGGCGTCACTTCTGTCGGTGCCTCGATTCTTTCCATGGACGGTATTGATGACCATCATTCCGAGAAATCATCCGAGTCTGCATGGCCGCAGAGGAGCCGACATTTCCTCATCCGTACTTATGATGGTCAGCCACCGAAAAATGTTCAGCCTCAAATCGCGGACCTGGTCGTTCAGGATAGTTGGAGACGAACATGGCACTTGGGAGACGTGGAAAACATCTACGATCTGGGCTTCTGGGGCAACCTCATGGAGGCTTTGATCAATTGATTTGGCCTGAAGATGTTGTCCGCAGCTCGACGAACGATTGCTCTACTGCAGTGTAGATACCCCTAAACAGCTTTAAATAGCATTCTTACACCTCAAAATCGACCTCACCGGATTCTTGGCAACCAGTGAAGTTTGAGAAATTTAATAGTGACCCTTGATGAATGTGGCAGCCGGCCTTGAGAGGCGGCTATGACAATCCGGACCGTACGACTTCGTGGAAACGACGGAGCAACGTCGTATACACAGACAATGACCTTAGCCGGAAACTCGGCCAAGACCTTCGATGAACCCACCCATGGGACTGGGGCCGGTCGCGGCCTCAGCCCTTTACGATATGCCTGTCTTATTGGTTTGCAGAGAGTCCTGCAGAGGAGAGCCGTTACCAGCCTCGTCTTTCGGTTGATCCGAGACGTCGCTGCGACGCTCACGAGCTGTGAAAGGCTCTTCCGAGGTGAAGGATTCCGGTTCTCGGGAATGAAATTGTAAGCATTCTGCCGCTAGGACGATAATACGGGGGAAGAGGAGGAACTGTCAGCTTGGTGAGTTGGCGAATAAGGTGTTTGACAATAACCAAGACGGACGCCAACGCAGATCAAATCCTGTTCCGAAGTGAAGTGCTGTGCAACCGTGATCTGACCCCGCCTTTCGTATCTTAGCATCCTCGATACCACGACTTGCACCTCAAGGTAACTTGTTTGTTTCTCAGGCATGATTGCCACGTCGAGACCTGAAGGGATCGAGACGGAATTGGGGGAGCCGTCAGACAAAGGTGAGATTGAACACGAGACGAGGCAAGACAGCCATGGAGGGGTAGCTCGACTCCAACCTCAATTTAGCAGGGGAACCAGAAGTTGTACCTCTGCCCGTCCAATCGCCTTGTGCGGGGAAAGATATCGAGGTACGAGTAACATGTAGGGTTGGATGAATGAACAAAGGGCAATAAGGCATTGATAACCCAGCGACTCCAATAACTACACCAACTTGATCACAGTCTCTCGCGGGCTCCCCTCGAATGCCATCTCAGCACAGCACAATACTGCCCCGACACGCCGCATCACTCCAACTCCACCGTTCGCTGTTGGGCTGCTCCTTGCGGGGCTGTGATCGTTGGGAGCATCTCAACTAGGTATGCAAGCTTTCTCACATGTGTTTCGACCGACGCGAACCGCGTTTTGCTCTACTCGTCCCGTTAGATAAGAATGGACTGTACTGGGGCTACAACAACCGCAGCAAGGTCCGAGTCGATGCTTTCCCTTCTGGTTGATTGGCGTTTCTCCGAGACAGCTCAGCGGGAGATACTTGAAGCGTTGCATTACCTGTGAACTATCTCATATCCTCAATCTCTGACCTTGGTTTGACCCTCCTCACTTTCAATTGTTGCAGCTCACCTGCGCTTTGCAACTACTCACCGATCATTTGAACCTCTTGGGCTAATCAGATACCTTGGGGTTTAGCAAACACGCGAGTCCCTCAACTCAGGTCAGTCTGTTCCATAACTAGACCCATTTTGCGAACGCCAACTACAGACCGGTGTTGATGGCTTTCTGGGGGCGTATCGAGACAAACGTTGCCAGATCTCTTTCGATATTGATCCTGGTTCAAATATCGATACTGGTTGACAGGTCGCAGCGCTAGTATAAACCTCTCGTAGCGTCTTCCGTCGCCCAGTACAGCCTTTGTCTGCTCACCACATCTTTTTCGCTCAAACCACAACTTACGTAATGTCAGGATCATCCCTTGCCGGCGCCGCGAAGAGAAAGTCGGACCTCATAGTTACCAGTGGCAAAGACATGAAAGCGGCTGCTGAAAACCCTCAAAAGGCTACGGCCGACTTCCTACATACTCCCTCTATGCGAGGCGCACTGCCTTTCATTAACGGCGGCCTGGCGGGTATGACTGCTACTGCGGTTATTCAACCTGTGGATATGATAAAAGTGCGACTACAGTTGGCAGGAGAAGGGGTGAAGACAGGTCCGAAACCATCGCCTTTGTCAGTGACGAGGGAAGTCATCGCTTCCGGCAAAGTGATGGATCTATACACCGGGTTGTCTGCAGGTATTTTGCGGCAGGCAGTGTATACCACCGCAAGACTGGGCTTCTTCGATACCTTCATAAAAAGGTTGACAGTGAGAGCGGAAGGGAAAGGACAAAAGATTGGCTTTGCTGAAAGAGCTGGAGCTGGCTTGACGGCAGGCGGTCTGGCAGCGATAGTCGGCAATCCGGCAGATCTCGCTCTGATTCGAATGCAGTCGGACGGTATGAAACCCATTGCCGAAAGGGCTCGGTACAGGAGCGTGCTGGACGCGTTGGTTCGGATATCCAAGAACGAAGGCATACCAGCACTTTGGGCAGGCGCCTATCCGACTGTTGTGAGAGCCATGGCGTTGAATTTTGGTCAGCTTGCCTTCTTCAGCGAGGCAAAAACGCGTCTCCAGGGCTCGAAGATGAGCAGCCGGACGCAGACGTTGACGGCTTCTGCCATCGCTGGATTCTTCGCTTCCTTCTTCTCGCTGCCCTTTGATTTCGTGAAGACGAGGCTGCAGAAACAGACGAGGAGAGCGAACGGGACAGTGCAGTACAAGAGCATGTTCGACTGCTTCAAGAAGGTGGCCAAGGAGGAGGGTCTGCTGAGGTTCTACCGTGGCTTCAGCACATACTACGTGCGCATCGCTCCTCATGCGTAAGTCTTGGAGTATCTGTCTGTCGATTAGGTGCTAATGGGCGGAATAGGATGGTGACGCTGGTTGTAGCTGATTACCTTGGCTTCATTACGCAGTAGGACTGGCCGAGGCCGCCGAGCTTCCATTGTTGCAATTGGATCGGGGGCAGGGATGGATGGACTGACAGAAGTGTCGTGTTTCTATTGCATCTATACCAATCTCGTTTCGCTTTTGGAACTTTATGACTGAATGGGCATCACGGGCTGGATAGGGAATGGGTGATGGAAATAGGGTACGCATTGCAATTGATGAACTGGGAAGTGATGTTCTGGTACGGTACTGGTTGGTGTTCAGTGTTATGTAGTGCGGGCCCCCACCAGAATTTAGTGGCCTGCCCTGGCGTGGATGCTCGCCTGCATCAAACAATGTTTGCCAACACCACTTTCTGGATAGCCCAACGCGTCCCCAGTCGCACTCACTACACATCCGTCGTCAAGAACCACGACGGCAATGTCACAAGCCTCGAAAAGAAAGCCGACTTCCTTATAGCCGACCATGTGCGCCATCGCGACGCGCCGCCTGGTGCCCTCAGCTACCAATTCCTCGAAGAGTGCGAAAAGCAAGGCCGACTCCTCACCCCAGACGAACGCGCCGCTCATCTGTGCGGACCCAAGCCTGGAAGTGTGCGAGCGGCTGCTGATGCCTCACGCGCCTCAAAGGTTCATAGGACAGCTTTCACCCCCGAGGACGACGACATTATTCGGGAGTGGGTGAAGGACGCCGTGAGGAGGGGCGAGTCACATGGCGGCAACGAGATCTGGAAAGACCTGGAGAGGGAGAACATGCGGCATACATGGCAGAGCTGGCGGGATCGGTGGATGAAGAAGCTGCGCGACCGGATGCCGCCTCTGTGGGACACGGAGATACGGGGGCTGGATGACGATGTCGATGAGCTGGTGGAAGAGGTCTTGGAGGAGGAAGCAAGGAGCGAAGCATTGCAGCGGGAAGAGCAAGAGTCGCAAATCAAGGAGAGGATGAAGGAGGAGGAGGAGAGGCAGCAGCAACTTGGCAAGCGCAAAGAGTTTGGCGAGCAGAGAGCGGTTAACAGGCAGAGAGAGAAATCTGAGCAGAAGAAGAAGGATATACAGAGCGAAGTCGACAAAAAGAGGGCGAGGGAAAGGGAGAAGGACATGGCACCACAGCATAAAAATGAGTCGTTGCCGTTGCCAGGAGTGGAGAAAACGAAAGCTCAAAGGCCGCCGACGCAACAACGAGCAGTGCCAGATATACTGGAACGTGCTGCACAAGTTACGCTGCGGCATGAACAAGAGGGAATATTGTCGGGAGGCGCAGGCTCAAGCGTGACCAGCGCTGCCACACCTCAACATCGACCACCTCCGGTGGTTCTTTCGCGGGACGCTCAAGCTAAACTCAAGGGAAATAAGTCTCGCCCAGACATGCAGAACATGCCATCGTCTCCCCCCGTTCCGATCAGAGCTTCAATGGCTGACGCTCGACCACGATCAGAGTCGGAACATTCTGAGAGAGCCAGGGACGAGTTTGCTCGCGAACTATTCTTCGACATCTCCTCAAATCGCACAAAGCGACCCAAGCATCATCATCCTGTGGCGGTAGCAAATGAAGAGGAAGATCAAGAACAAATGGAGCCACAGCCTGGCGAAACGCCGACAAATCAAGCCATCGCTCCAAGCGGCAAAGGATCCTCTCTACCACGTCCTTTCACCGCCGAAGACTTCCTGCAGCTTTACGAGAGAATTGACACTATGAGAACCGACGCCGAAGGAATCCGTATCGGGTCGGAAGCTTTTGCTCCTTTGACTGACTTCTCTCCACAGCAATGGCTGCAATTTCTCAACGATGACGTCCTCCCTATCCAAGGGAAATTCAACAATGTGAGTCGAAAACACAATAGTGTTGCAGCTTGCTTGGCAGAATATATCGAACGAAATCCTCACCAGCCTTGGAGAAGGTGGCGATTACATTACGAGTCCGGCGCTTGTAGTATACTGAAAGATCGCTTGAGCGCGAATACTCCCAGCGACAGCCAGAAGTCTCAGAGAAACGATGTCAGGCCTGAAACTCCGAGCAGGAAACGGGCAAGAGATGAATATGAAGACTCAGCGCAGTTCAAATCACCAAAGGTGGCTGAGACCGCGAACATCTCCAGGCAGTGTGTTGACATCAATTCACAAAGTACAGCATCTGACGCTTCTCAATCGGAGTCAAGACAGGCTATCGATGATGACGATCATGACGGCGAGGACGACTTCCCCCAGGTACTGCAAACCCAAGCAATACTCGCTGCCGATACGCAGCCCTTGGATCTCGATATTCCAGATCCAGACGAGGCGCTGCACATTTCAATTGCAGAGTCTATTGAGTCCGACGAGCCCGATAAGTTTGATCGGCAGTGCCGGGCGTCGTTGAGAGATCAAGAGCTGATCAATCAACAATTACTGGATAATGCTTATGAGAACCAAGCGATGGATTGGAATTTTGATTTGCCGGAGCCAGAGGGTGGATTTGAGGCCATAGGTGAGCCATTTGAAGGCGTCGAGACTCAACTTTTGAAAGACACTCAAGCGCTGGACAATGGACAAACCGAAGGACAGGGCGAGGAAGAAATCAATGAGGCACCCTCCCAGGCCTCCCTCGATTTCGATGCGCTCGCAAACGAACTCTTGGAGAAGGGAAATTCGCCAGAGAACATCCTTATCGCGATACAAGCGACATCTGCCAACATGCCAATGATGCTTGTCGTACTTGAACACTTGAGAGTCGGAATGAATGTGCCGGTAGAGACGCGAGGTATATGGACTGAACAGGATGACGAAGACATTCTAGGAGGTGATGCCAGAAAGCTCGAGAGGGTTGAGGCGAAGCATGGATGGGATGGAGAGGGCGGTTGCAAGGCCCGGCAATACTTCTTGAGGGATAGCATGGCTGCTGCTGCAGAGGAGGTTGCGAGGCAGTCGAACGGCACCGCTTGACTTATGACTGCAGATTGGCTGTAATGGTGTCGCAATTTTGGACTCTGCGGAATCACCAGCGTTATTCTTGTTACTACAGCAACCAAGGAGTGACCACGACGTACGACAATGACCATCAGGTTACCGCTGCAATTTCCAAGATTTTTTAATCATGCCATGTGTTTGCACGATTTATAATAGCAACAAATAAATTATGGACAAATTCACATCAATCTCTTTCAAAGTCTTTCTTGTGTATTTCTGCCCTCGAATACTATCAGTTCTTTGCCTTCATAACCGCGGAGTAGGGTGTTGCTGTTCCGTTTTTCTACGCTTAGTAAACTATTAGATAGATACATGCGCAGAATAGAGGATGACCAGGCGAGGCGAGGAACATCAAAACTTCGAGTTTATTTTAAGTCCATTCCTGAAAGTACCAAGGCTGTTTCTAGAAATACCTCGCAGTACTGTAATGATCTCGACTCGGCCTTTGCTGCGGTAGAGGCCTTAGATTCCGGCATCCGCGGCGGATTGCACTTCTCTTTTACACACACGGTAGGAGAGGCACGCGGGTAAAGGGTTTAGCGGCACTACGAAGCGACTCTCCTCACCAAAATCAATAGCATGAGAGATCCTTCGTCCACCATAACGCTAGAAATAAAAATTCTGAAGAGATGGGTCGGAAGATTAAGGTCTAAAGATTAACGTATTCCACCACCGAGCCGGCCACACCACCAAGCCGGCCACTTTTCCTTGGCACAGCCCTTATCCTCTTCAACACGCAATGTCTCAACAACGCAACGCGATAGCCGTTCAAGAAGAAGGCAGAATTGATCTCGCTCTTCAGGCCTATACCTCTGGCCAATTTCAAAGCCTGGGCACAATGCGCGAACGTGTAAAAAGGATATTGAGATATCTTCTGAATCAGATAGCAGCACGACAGACTTGGAATCTATTGTTGATAGCGATAAAATTGAAGAGGCGTAATATGAGTTGGCCGTGCCAAGGAAAAGTGGCCGGCTCGGTGGTGGAATACGTTATACCTAGAGAGTTATAGGTTATGAATTTTTAAGGCGTGGTAGAATCCGATCTTGAAATCGCTACTTTTGGTGAGGTTTCGCTCTCTCTCTCTCTCTCTCTCTCTCTCTCTCTCTCTCTCTCTCTCTCTCTCATAGTGCCGCTAAACCCTTCACACACGTGAGAGGATACAACAACAACAACAACAACAATGTCAACAATTGCATCATTAATCATCCTTTAGTAAGAACGACCACGTCCACTTCGGGGCCGGCTATTACGGCGCAAAGAATGTGGGTTGTGATCCAAGCGTAGGGCTAATCCATTTGAGTTTACTGAATCTGGGATAGTATGTGTCTTCTTACCATTTATGGTAAATTGTGGATACTGTTCGGCGAACATCAGAACTCAGAAAACATGTCCCGCAAGGCTGGATAAAAATTCCGCACCCTGAGATCACTCGCATAAAACCTGGGAGGAAATGATCGTGCTTTGTGGTTGAGTAGTATTATTCCATGTCGTGATCCAGCATTCTGTTGATGCCCCAATCTACAGCCTTATAGTTTGGGCACGAACTAGTCCGTTGGTTTTGCTAGGAAAGCCTTGCGGGCAGAAACTTGGTGGTTAAAGTCATCACAAGCATGTTTTGGGAGAAGGAATCGACATTTTGGAACGATATTTTGGAAGAGCAGTACTTTGGATTATTCTCAACTACTAAAGAGGTCCACTGCAAACCGTGCGCTATACTCATGCTCGCGAGGACGAGTGTTCTGTCGTTTTCTTTCGCGGCAAAGATTATGAATAGCGCGGAGGATAGTACTCCGCGAAGCTCGCTTTGCCAGGACATACAGACGGCAAAGAAAAGTAGCGTTGAACAGGATACACCGAGCGGTGTGAAGGACAGCGCGAGGCAGCCAGGTGGGGTTCCAAACGAGAGGCAGCCAGTTGAAAAGTCCGAAAGAATTTATTTTGGTCGCTGGAACCATCTATTTCTGATCCAAGTAAGCATCGCGTGGGAGTGGTTGTAAAACCCCCGTCATCTCTTCTATTTCAGAATGTCAAACGGGGTGACCCCTTTCGATCGGTTTATTATTTCGGGAACCAGATGATGCGTATCCTCGTTCAGGAGAATGAAGTCGAGTAGCGTTTGCTGGCAATGGAAGATATCGGCGCAGACGGTTTGCGAAGCTCCAGATTGTATCGCAGCCTTTGTTCGCGGCGATCGGCCTTTTCGAGCTCGCCCATATCCATCCCGTATAACGATCCCCGATTCGAACGATCCTTTGGGCTTTCGGTTTGTGGTAGGGGTTCGCGCCTTTGCGGCCGTCGAGGCGACAAGGGCTGCACAATGACTGAGCCGAATTGTGGAATCGGAGATGGCCTGGTCTCTTCCTGGCTCCGCGAGAGGTCGCGAGATTCGCGTTTCGTCTTTTGATCGGTGGGAATCCACGATCCAACCGAGTAGTGTCTGTCGTGAGATTTGTGGAGGAGCCTTTCTTTCTTTCTCGAGGCACGCTGAATTGCCTTGAGCAAGGAGAGGGTTTGTTCGTAGCCGTAAGGTATCTCGACGCGGACGTCTTGCTCGCAATCTTTCACGTGGCTGTAGACCTCGCCGTCTTTTTGACGGAAGATGAGTTCGGCAACGTCGATGGCGAGCTGATGTCCTTCGTAACAGAGTTGCCCTCCAGATCTGGAAACCTGAAGAGGATGCTCACAAGTTGGACATTGTGCGGCATGAGCTTCGAAGTAGTAAAGGATCCAATGCTCATTATTGTTGACAGGGCGGGAAATTCCAGTGACAACGCCGTCGGCGAAATCGACCTTTGAGTTTTTTGCAGAGACGCCCGTTGGCGAGTCGTGGCGACGCAGTCGACCCATTGCGAGTTATGGGAAGGGGGATTCGAGGTTGAGAAGTGGTGAGGTGGTGAGGTGGTGAAAGACATGTCTTATAGATCTCTGGTGCTGGCTACCCATGCACAGCCCGTAGCAGTCATGGCAGGAATCCGGTGTCGAAAGCTCCAGGGATTTATCGTAGAGGCTTGGACTTGGGCTGCGGCCTACACTAGCTATAAGGTTGCGAGAGAAGCCTGGGGTTAGTGCCGTGTCTATCCACTTCCAGAAGTCGGTGAGTAAGATATAATGACACCGGTCTGTGGCTTCGGTCCCTCTGCACTGTATTCCAATGTATTCCAATCGTTGAGGCCGCATGTTCTATCCATGATATTCATATGGATGGAATTGACTTGTTCCATTGCGATACCTCTTCTGCCCGTTTGATACAAGTACCGTACCGTACCGTACCGTCACCGCCCAAGGCAAGACCGGCCGAATACGGGTTGCGGGGTGACGCGATGAAGGCAACCATCAACCCCACTGTATTCACTCCCTTAATCCTTCTCCCGACTTCCAACGTTCCTAACTCGCCGCCGTACCTGCCCCTATCGCGTCCCTGAGCATTCTGATCCGGAACCATGAGCAGCCCGAAGCGCAGAATAGAGATGGATGTATGTCAGATGTCCTCTCTCAGAGACTTCACTGGCTAATCGCGAGCAGGTCATGAAGTATGCCCACTCATGCCCGCCCAAATATTCACAACTGAAATAACCTTGCGCCAGGATGTAGGCCCACTTGTGTCACCAAACGACTCCAACTCGCATTGACGAGCGTGTCCTAGGTTGATGAGCGACTACGAGGTCACTCTGGTCAATGATAACAGTAATTGCTCCAGTGCCCCACGGTTCCAGTCGCCATCCCACAAATAAACTAATTCGCTACCAGTGTTCGCATCGCCTACCAACCTACTCTCCGCCCTTCCTCACTCACAACCACAACAGGCAAGAGTTCTATGTCAGGTTCAAGGGGCCCTCGGAAAGTACGCGGCCATCATCTCTCGGGAGCAGAGCGAAGCGCTGACCATTCTCAACCAGCACCCTTCGAGGGTGGCAACTGGAAAATCCACGTCGAGATCCCAGATCAGTATCCCTACAAGTCGCCGTCCATAGGCTTCGTGAACCGCATCTTCCACCCAAACATCGACGAGCTGTGCGCATGATCCCGTCCAACACCTACCTCGTTCTCGCAAAAACTAGACCACAAGACTAACCGGTGAGTCGTCACAGGAGTGGAAGCGTCTGTCTTGACGTCATAAACCAGACATGGTCGCCCATGTACGACATGATCAACATATTCGAAGTCTTCCTACCACAGCTCCTGCGCTACCCGAACCCTACCGATCCCCTTAATGGCGAAGCCGCCGCACTGATGATGCGAGAGCCCAAGAGTTATGACGCCAAGGTCAAGGGTGCGTTGCATGCAAACACGTATCTTATAATCTGATGGCCTACTGACAAGTGGCAGAATACGTGTCGAAATATGCAACAAAGGACGCCGCCGATGAGGCTGGAGAAGATGAAGAGTCCGAGGACGAAATGTCCAGCGTTGGATCGTACGACGAGGGCGAAGATGAAGACGACGAGGTTGCCGGCAATATGGAAGAACTATGAATGATAGCTAAGCCTGCTGACATCCAAATCTGTAGATGGAGTGAGTCTGATAACTGGCGGCCTTCCTTTTTTTTCCTTGTGAGGAGTTTTCACGAGATGGGACACAACGGTATTACCCCTCAGCACGAAGATGCTCTGAATTTTTGGAATTTGATTGGGCGTTCTGGCTGGCAGCACAACTTTACAGATTGAACCATTGCAATTTGCCATTTTCTAACCGACCTTGTGAATAGATTGGATAATCATACATTCTACATGCTTCTTTGTTTCTCCGCGAATCTGCGTGCATGTATCGAGAACCTGTAATCTCGGTCTGGCTGTTGCAAAGAACCCGAGTAGGATTGAGGTTGTTTCCATGCTTCTGTAGCTGCTGCTTGAGATGTATTCGAGAAGGATCTGTATCATTTTTGCCGTCTCCGTGTGATGCTGATGGTCGGTCCAGGTCTGCACTTCAACCGAATGCAGGATGGATAGCATAATGGACTACCAACTCCTCCCCTGTCTTGAAACACTGAAATCGACGTATCAGCGCACAACAAACCTGAGGAGTAAGACGCCGAAATGAGACACGACTCGAGGGGGAATGAGGATGAAAACGTACCGCCCACAACCCACCAACACTTTCGTCCAGACCCGGCGCGAAGCACTGGTTGATGTAGCAGAATATACTTTCCTTTTCGTCCTGATGGCCGATCTTCTTGCGGAGAAAGCGGATCACGGTCGAGAATGGTTGAGCTGAAGAGATTTTGAATTTCGAGTTGGCGCCTCGCAGGCGTGGAGCTGAGGCTATGGGGTGGAATGAGACTACTACTGTGGGAGCTTGTTAACGAGTGATTCGGAAGATGAATTGGCCCAAAGTAGAGGAAGGGAAAAGGAAGGGAAAACTGAAGGGGATCAGGAAGGATGGTATTGACAGATTGGTTGCTAGTGTGTAGATACAGCTCGATTGGAATGAACATGGCAAACCCAGAAATGAACTCACGAAGCAAAACTGGTGAATGAGCGGAATACCTTTCTCAGCAATAGCACCCTGTCCCCCTCCCATGACACCTCCTGCAGCAACCCCTTCCAGCGCTGTCTTCGCATCTTTCGGTAACCCTGCCAAAATAACACTAGCAGTCATCGTCATGGGCAGATCCGCCTCCTGCTCCGCCTCATCATCATCCTCGATCGACCCATCTTCCTTCTGGGACGGCGAGTCTCTCCTCAAAGGCGAATCTGTAATCCCGCTGCTGCGGTTCGAACTGCTGCCTGTTCGTGTCGCCGCTGAGCGCGATGACGGTGGTGTTGACATTTTTGGAGTGATGGATTAGAGAGGGAAGGAAGAAATATGGAGGGAAATTCAGGCAGAATTTGATCAGGTTGGATTATTTGCCAAAGTGAATCATGGCGGTTGTTGTTATTGTTGGAGCTTGCAATTAACGTTTGATGGGGAACGGCGTCAGCATCCTAACAGCGGCTGTATCCGTCCGTCCCGTTGATCGTTGACAGGGAAGCTACAGGCCTCAAAGATGCTTTCAAATGTCAATGACTTCAATTTGGGGTTACATTAGCTCCTCTCATATCGAACCTAACAGCAATCAACAGCAACGACAGCTAGAAATATGTTTATTACTATTCGTCAATAGACTATTCCATGAGCCCATATGCCGATGCTTCAATCATCTCTCAAAAAGCCACTCCTACAAATGCAAGCGCAAGCCATGCGAGCACGCTCAACGGGATTACAAACAGCAACTAAACTGCGAAGTAGATCTGTAGAATCGAAGGGGTATAAACACAAAGCCGCCCATAAGCACGTGGAAGCAACGACGACAACAACAACAACAACAACAACAACAACAACAACAACAAGCGCAACAATGCATCGTGGCGGCAGTTTACCTACTCATGTTCCATCTATTGAGAATGCTTCCGAGGCGACCAAAAACACAACCTGATAGCATTTGGAAGGATAGTATGCAGTGCTCTCCATATTGCAGCATTCCATACACACCCATCCAAGCCATGTATGCATACGAATATACCTGTCGTCGTCGATCACCAGAAACTAGCAAAGAGAGTGATACTGCCTGTTTTGATGTGTCAAAAAGGTCGTCCGTCGAGTTCCTCGTCGCCTTCAAAAGGCCAATTCATCGTCGTCATCGTCGTCAACGTCAGAGCTTCGCCATGTCAGCAAAAGCATCAACCACCAGAAATAAGCCAATCACTCTATGAGGTCCTTGCGTGGGCGAACAAGTTGATCAAGAAGTTGGTCAAGTTGTTTCCAGTTCTCATCAGTGGTCGCGAACTTGCGATGAGGCTTGGAAACAACATGCTGCGGTTACATGTCAGTCTTGCTTCAAAAGCAGCGGTTGAGAACACATACCTCGTCAAAGTCGTCAAATTTGGTCCTGCAATTTTCGCAGTATCCGGGCTTCAAATCCTTCTTTGCCACCTTCTTTCTTGGTGCAACAGCACGCTGAACATGCTCCTCCTCTTCAGACACATCAAACTCCTCCTCTTGAATGTGTTCCAGTGCGTCGTCGACCTTTCGCTTGGTGGCCACGGGGGCAGCCGCAGAATCGTTGTTGATAGCAGCACGCATATCGTTGTATGTAGGCATCGGCTTATCTGCAACTGGAATGGTACTGCGTTCTAAAACGCGACGACCAAGTCGATGGAGCTCTTTCGAGGGGCCAACCTTGGTGCCGGGAATGGCAGCGGTTGAAGAAATCATCTGCGAGCGGATTGCTGATGTAAAATTGGATGCCTGCAATCCTGATGCAACAGGCTCTCCGCCGGCAAAGCGAGGATGGCGTCGCAGGCTCGCCTGAGCAGAACCATACAATGGCAGGTTGTCCGTGCTGCCTCTCTTCAGTGGGATGGATTTTGGGGGGTCCAGTGGTTTGACTTGCTGCTCTTCTGGCTGGAGGCTGGCTGCTCGTGGCGCTCGCCTAGTCAGATTGGCTGTACTTTCTGCAAGTGCCCGACTTGGGGCTGGTGCTTCTCGGGCAGCAGCAGCTCGCGTTCGCGGTGCCGGTTCCGGGCGTGCCATGGGCGGCTTCGCACTTGGGTCATCCAAGAACGGGCATCGTCCAGCCGCGTTAACTCGCAACTGCGGCCATTTACCCATCTGCTCTCTGCTGGCGGGCTTTGGGTAGTCTCTGAGCATGACGGGACGTGTCTGCTCGTCCGCATCATGGATGTAGACAAAATATCCTCTGAAGTGTGCCATATCCGGAGCCCAGTCGTAACCGCCCTGATTGAGCATCTTCTCTTTCTGTAATAGCTGTGAGAGGTCGGCCTTTCCGGCCTTGGTAGGGTGGAACTGGGACGGTGCTTCGCCAGTCTCGGTATTGAACATGGTCGTCAGCATTCGCTCGAGCTTCTCCAGGCTCCATATTTTTATACCCAGCTCGCGGGCTTTGAAAAGGATATCGTTCGGTTGAAGCCTGCTCCGGTCAGACCGGTCGGAGAAAGACGAAGGTGAGAAACAGGGTTATCGGAGGAACAGAATGGTCATAGAGACAAAAAGACCAGGGGAAGAAAACGATGGGGCAAAACTTACGACTGATTCTTCTTCTGTGTGTCGAAGGAAAACTTCCCAGCGCGAGGCTGTTGCAAAGCCAATTCGAGGGGATTGATAGTACCGCCATGGCGAATGTCCTTTGGGGGTGATGGCGCATTCGAACTCGAAGAGGTGAGCTCTGGTGGTATCGGCCGGGTAGTGACAACGTGAGTGACTGTCTTGGAGAAGAAAACCTCTTCGTGCTGTTGAGTAGTGGGTCAGTTTGTAATTTCTGTCTTTCAAGCTCGAAGGCATCACGTACAGCGCCTAGGGTCTGCACCCGACGTGAAATCCTGGACCGCATGTCCTCTGGAATGCTCTCGTAATAGAAGACAATCTGCGGGAAGATCTTCTTGTAATGACGTTGCCATTGACGGATGCTCTCCAGATTCTCTTGGGAGGCTTTTTGTGCCTTCTCTGCCGCCCTGGACATGGGTCGAGTCTCCGTGGTGCGAGAATCGCGGGCGGCCTCGAGCTTTCTCTGCAGTGCAGTGGGCGGGTTCTGGCTGGTCTTTCGCGGTAAAGCATGGCGACGTGTCTCGTCGTTGTCAGCCTCGAGCATCAACTTCTTCGCAGGAGGTTGAGCATAAGCAAGCTCTCGCTGGTCGCCGGCATGAGATCGCGCTCGCTTTGTGCCCGGAGCAGCAGCATCGCGGTAGGGAGAGTTCGTGGCATTGGGCAGGTTGGCCAGAGGCACCCGTCGACTCGTCATGGTGCGAGCCGTCGGTGAGGGCCGTAGAGATACCGATGCCATGCGAGCGTGCAGTGTCAATAGAGCGTCGACGAGTAGAGGGGTCCTGCCTGAGTATTCGAACGCGACTGAGGCGGGTAGCGAGCAAGCAGTCAGTCAGTCAGTCAGCGCTACAATGGCATTGCTGAGGTGGGCAATAGACAATGGGCAGGACACAGTGATTTGAGGGCACTTGGACGAAGAATGGCTGTTCTTTTGACCGTGGGCGCAGTGTTTGTTGTTGTTTGTTGATACGAGGTCGGACGAGGAAGCTTTTCGAGAGAGCTTCGCGCTAGGTAGAATACCGCCCTCTGCCACTGCCCATGCCAACTTGAATACAGCCACGGCTACGGCCTGAACCCATTGTTGATACAACTCTCTTCTGCAACATTCTGGGCACAATCTATCCAGATTGAAACACCACATACTAGACTTCGTTATTCACGAGCAAGACACTGGGTTGTGTCCAATGGACGGCCAAGGCTGAAAGGGGAAAAGTCCTTGTCCAATACGCGTTCTAATTATCCACGGCGCAGAGTTTCATGATTGCTGGTATGAAAAGATACCTGACTGCCTCGTCTGACGCGTGATTGCATCGTGAAAATCCCAATCCGCCGTAGTCTCCTCGTTTCATTCGTAAATACTTTTTCGTTGGCCCAGAAATGCCTATGCCAGTACCCAAACGCCGTCGTACATCCAAATCATCGTGGTTTCTGCTCTGCAACTCCGCTGATATCCCCAATCACCGGCTGGAACAGCTCAGGCAATATCTGCGCTGCATCTCCAACGAAGAACCAGTCTCCCTTCATCATGCCGCTCCGAGGTTCGTCGTTGGGATCCGTGTTGATCACAGCAACCTTGGCTCCTTTGTATCTAGCACTATCCACATAGCCCGCTGCCGGATAGACTGACGCGCTCGTGCCAATCACCATTATCAGGTCGATCTCATTCGCCTCGATAAAATCATCGACCTGCCGTATGACTTTCGAAGGCAGCCTCTCTCCAAACCAGATCACGCCCGGTCTCAGCAGTCCGGTCTTACATCCTGGACAGTGCGGCAGATCCTTGATTGCCAGCTCTGGTATCTCCACATTCTCATCTGCAATGTCCAGCTCTTTGGGGTGCAATTCTCCTTTTTGAGAAGGGTCCGCTTCTTGACCACTACTATTGCCCCTAGATTTCAGTGCCTCGTCTGTCGTGGGGTCGGATTCATCGAGTGGTATCTGCAGTGCTGGGACTATTGGGTCTGTGTAGTTGTCCGTCTCGTTGTAGTTGCAGTAGAAGCCAGAGCATTTAATGTCGTACAGGGAGCCGTGAAGCAGGTGAAGTGATTCTTTAGGATGGCCCGCTCTGGGAGAGAGTCCTAGATGACATGTCTCAGCACGTGGCCACAACTCGCGACAGGTGCTCATTTACCGTCTACATTCTGACTGAGTGTCTGAAATCCTTCTCCCATCTTCTTCGCCAACGCCGCCAACGCATAATGAGCAGGGTTCGGTTTGGCCTTCAGCGCCATGTGTCTTCGGTACGAGTAGAACTGCCAGACCAAGCCGGGGTTCTCATCGAAAGCTTCAGGCGTTGCAAGCGTGGTAGCTGTGTGAGTCCGCCATAGTCCTCCCGCGCCTCGGAATGTGGGAAGGCCGGAAGAAGCAGAGAGTCCGGCGCCCAGGAGAGCCAGCACCTTTGTCGACTTGGCGAGATGTGCTTGGAAAGACTCGATGTCAGCTTTGGGAATGCTGCTGGCCGCGCTGGCCATGGTTGCGACGAGGCTGCGGTTCGTGGTGATATGTGGGGAGTGAGGTCTAAGTGGAGGGAGAGGTTTGTGCTTGTGCTTGTGCTTGTGCTTGTGCTTGTGCTTGTGCCTGTGTCACCTGTACCTTACCCGTACCCGTACCCGTACCCATACCCGTACTCCAACCTTACTGCTACTGCACTGCACGGCAGGGTCCAGAGGGAGGTTGACGGGGACGGGAGACGGGAGACGGGAAGGTGGAAGCTCGACTCGGACTCGTAGTATCCATAACAAAAACAACACCAAAAAGCCTTCGAATACAACACAGGCCCAGAGACGTGTCGGAGAATGACATGGCTGCTGCGTCTTGCGCGTCCTCTGGTGAGCAGAACTTCGTGCTCATGGCTTCGGTTGTATCACGCTTCACCTGCCGTTGCTCCCCGCCTGGTCTCTGCCGCCGAGCTGCAGTTCGGCCAGCCTGTGCATGAAACTCATCCTCATCTTTTGAAGCCGACTGAAAGTGTGTATCTAGATCATGGATGCAGATGGTCTGATGGAGCTGACTCGTCGCAGTAACTCCCGGCATCACCGCCCTCGAATACGCTCAAAGGAGATTGCGATTGTCTGATGCCTTGCCAGAAGGCTCCGTGGCCATTGTACCCGGAGCAGACATCAAGTACCGATCCGGCGCTGTCTTTTACCACTTCCATCAAGACCCCGATTTCTTTTATCTGACCGGCTTCAACGAGCCCGAAGCTCTCGCCGTCATCGGTACGAACATCCGGCCTTATTTGCTCTCTTTATCCTCTAACAGATCCAGACAAGAGATGTTCTGAAACTGTTTTTCATCTGTTTGTGCGACCAAAGGACCCCAAGGCCGAACTATGGGATGGCGCACGATCTGGCGAACAGGCCGCGTTGGACGTCTTCAATGCCGATGAGGTATGCAGTTGGGCCTGAAGAAATCCGTGCCATCACTGAACAGCCATCAGGCCAAAGACATCAACAAGATAGACAAGCTACTTCCCGACATTCTGAAGGGAGCCGACAAAGTGTACACGGACTTGCCGAGAAGCTTTCAACACTCGACAAAGTATTCCAGGTATCTATCTGGAGCTGCTCCGCGGCCTACAGAGGGTCTGCCAAAGACCCTCAAAGACGCGAACCTGCTGCATACTGTCGAGTCTTTGCGACCTCTTCTGAACAAGCTTCGCGTCAAAAAGAGTGACGCCGAGATTGTCAACATGCGGAACGCCGGCCAAATGTCGGGTAGATCAATCACCGCCGCCATGGGTCAATCTTACGACAAGGAGAAGGACCTGGGGACTTTCATCGACTCGTTGTTCAAATTGAACGGGTGTGATGGGCAGGCTTACGTCCCTGTAATTGCTGGTGGGAGGAACGCGTTGAGTATACATTATGTGAGAAACGATGACATCTTGAAGTCGGAGGACATGGTTTTAGTTGACGCGGGAGGTGAATATGGAGGCTATATTACTGATATCACTCGGACGTGGCCGAACTCTGGGAATTTCTCAAGTGCACAAAAGGATCTCTATGAGACAATTCTCAAGGTCCAACGGACATGCGTTTCATTGTGCCGCGAAGATGCAAAGACGACCTTGGACAAAATCCACAAAATCGCCGAGAGCGGTCTGAAGGATGGGCTGAAGCAGTTGGGATTTGACATGTCTGGAAGCGTGAGTTGCATTTTCCATTGAAGACGTTGTCCATTTTGCTAATCCCCTAATCCAGGCCTTGGCGACGCTCTTTCCACATCACGTAGGCCACTACATTGGACTTGACGTCCATGATTCGCCTGGTTTCCCAAGAACGGAGACCTTGACAGAGGGCCACTGTATCACCATCGAACCAGGCATCTACGTCCCCAATGATGAGCGCTGGCCGGCTCACTTTCGAGGCATGGGTATTCGCATCGAAGACAGTGTTTGCATCCAGAAGGAGAGTCCTTTGGTTTTCACAACGGAGGCCGTGAAGGAGGTATATCGGTGTGCACCCTACCATAATAAATATTCGCTGACCGCGACTAGGTTGTCGATATCGAAGCACTGCGTCGTTGATGCATTGCAAGATGTACGATTAAGACCTTCATATTTCCATTGCATTGTGTAGCGAGAGCACAGCGCGGCCTGTTAATGAGCATCGAATATGTCCCTATCACCGACCATCAAGCACAAAGACCTTGTAAGAGAATTAAAAAGAATGAAACTAATTGTAAATAAGTCTATACCTCAATTTTGGCATCTGGATAGATTATGGGAATCAGGGAAAATCTGTTGACTTCAGGCCTATTTTCAGGGTTTGCTTACTGGAATCTCGTGTGTGGAGGCCATGCGAGGATTGTGCTTGTCCTGACTGCAAGAATTCGTGCGAAGGCAAACGCTCGCGAAACGACTGTTCGATGTTCGGAGGGTGTCGCTAGAAAGGGTCGCATTCTTAAAACGGCCAAGGCCTTCATCTCTATCTCCGTAGTACCTCCTAAGTCCGCAAAGCGAGTCAGTCAAAGCTTAGATATTCTTCCTCACAACGTCAACTTTTCCGAGCTTGAAGTAATTACAACTACCGCGATCCAAGATGGCACCCAATCCCTCACTCGCGTTGCTGTCGCGAACACACTCGCCCACACGTGCTCAAGAGATTCTGTCCGAAAAAGTCATTCTCCGCCCACTGTACCTCAAGCCAACGCCTGCCTCCAACTCGCAAACCACAGCCTCGAATGACGCCCGAGAAGCCCGCCGACAAGCGCGCACCCACAAACAACTCTCAAAACGAAAGTCACCCGGTAAACCAAGGCCCCTGTCAGCCAAACAAAAACACGCCCTCCAAGTCTACGCAATCCCCAAGTCGCAGCAAAAATGGTCCATCTTCGAGCTCGTATGGAATTTGTGGTGCGGATACATCCGCGAAATCCTGGGACTGAATGCCGAGACACAGTACAACGCGAAAGGAGCATCGAGATGGATTGACGCGAAGAGTGCGGGACCGCTATTGGCAGGCGCGGATTTCCACGGTGCAAGGGTTAAGGTTGTTAGGAGTCGGTGTGCGGGAAGAGTGGGCTTGGAGGGGATTGTGATTCGGGATACAAAGTTTACCTTTGAGGTTGTGACAAAGGGGGACGAGGTCAAGATTCTGCCGAAGGAATATACTGTATTTCGGTTTGAGGTGGCGTCGGTTGCTGAGGTGGACGAGGATGGCAAGGGAGGGGAAGAGAATGGCAAGGGAGGAAAAGGTGGTGGCGGCGAAGAAAAGGATTTGGGAAAGCCCTTTGTGTTTGAGTTGTACGGGCATTTCTTCTTGACGAGGGCGCCAGAAAGGGCGAGCAAAAAGTTTGTGTTGCACTTGCATCCAGATCTTTGAGACGTACCTATCTACAAAGGAAAAGGCAGCCCTTAGTACTCTTGACTACATGATTCTATTCACCCTGCCGGTGTAGGCATCAGTCGCTAAGCTAGATTAGAGCACCCGATTATCGCTCTCAATCTCAAGTTGACCAGTTTCAGCCTTGGTTGCTTTTTCGTCGAATGACATGAATGGTATGACCAGTGGGGATCACAAGCTACTGACAGCTCAGAGGAAAATGAAATTCCGCCACTGGCTGGTGCTCATTCTAATCCATGTGTCTACATGTGCTTCATAAGTCGTAAAATTTCTACCTCATGGAAGCATATCACCCAGCTTGTCGAGGTATGCCGTTGGTACAGTCTTTGCATCTCTACCCAAGATATCTTCTTTCGAATTGACCCCAGTAAGAACCATGAGAGTGCCTCCCAGTTTCCCGTCAATGCCGAACTGGATGTCCGTATTCAGACGATCCCCCACCATGCATGTTCTGCTTCTATCGAAATGGAATTTACCCTCAATAGCATCCATCATAGCCTGACTCGGTTTTCCGAGTGCAACTGGATCCTTGCCATGTGCCTTGACCACACCAGCACCCACAGAACCAGCGCCTGGAAAGAAAGCGTTCGCGTTTGGAAGTGTACTATCCGTGTTGGTAGCTAGGAACACGGCCCCGCGTTGCAAGTACGCGTGAGCGAGGGCCATCTTGAGATAATTGATGTGGAAGTCGAGGCCGATGAGGACCAGCCCGACGTTGGGATCAAGCGCGGATCCATTTGCTATGGCCTTGAAATCGGCAGGCTCGATATCTCGCCGTAACGAGTGGTCAGTTCCGCCCACGTAGGGAATGTTTTCGGAATCTAGCTCTTGCTCTATGCCCGTCTCTCCTAGCACGTAGACTTTGTTCTTTGGCGCCTCGAGCTTCAGGATGCGGGAGATGTAGATGGCGGCGCTGTACGAGGACCCGAAGACTTCTTCCTGCGGTTCAATCAGCTCGAGACGCCGGCTACATGCCCAGGCTCTGTGTACTTACCACCTCACAAGGAATGCCCAGGCCATCAAACTTCTTCTTATACTCGGCGCGGGATTTTGTGCTATTGTTGGTGACGAAGACCAGTCGCTTCCCGCTGTCCCGCAGCATCTTTATTGTCTCGGCAGTGCCGGGGAAGAGGTGCTCGCCGGACCATAGAACGCCTGTCCTTCACGATGAATCAGGATTGGCTTCAATCGGGAGGTGAATTCTCACCATCGCAGTCGAAGAGGAATGTCTGGGCGAGGGTGTGAGTTGGCGCACGAATTGGGGGCAGACTGGACAAACATCAAACCGGGCGAGGAACTCGTCAATAGCGGGCTTATCGCCTGTCAGGTACGTGGGTGCCATGGCTGTAGGTTGTAGCAATGGCGGTGCATCGGAGATTCAGGAGACATTCGAAGCTTGGTTGATCCCCCCAACGATGCAGATGCAATCACTGGCAGTCACTGCAATGCTGCTCTGCACCGGAGAAACAGACATCGACTCATTCTCTGCTATCAAATCATGCCTGCTCATCACCAAATAGGTATATTGGACAAACATGGTCAATGTGACAGGCCATGTCACGTGGGAACCAGATGACACGACATGTAGGAAACGCCCTGGCTTCTACTCCGTCCTGACATATGGATATAATTCTTAACTCTGTGCAAAACCATCTCAACTCCCAGCCATGATTCTCCCTTTTTCCTTTGGTTCATCATCTCGCCTTGTCTTGCTTGCGTATTCCAATCTTTGAGTAAGTGCTCGCAGAACCCGGAAATCATCTTGTTCCAGTGTCGAGACCTTTTCATTAGCAACCCAAAATGAGCACACAAAAGCCAGACAATATATCTGTAATATCCCGCATATCATATTCGATATCTTACCAAACCTCCTCCACACAGGCCGTATATATGATCCCCTCTTGGAGAAGAAACAGCAAATGCCCGTGAATCACAAATTAAAGAAACTCCCGCAATGCTTGCAGCGACCGGTTTGTAACTCCTAGAAGGAGCAAACACCGACAAATTGCTCCTTCATCTCTCGACCCAGGTATCGTGCAAATCCGTAGTCATCATTCTTTCCCCCAAGCCACCCACTGTCTACCTCTCTCGTTCAGACACCCTGTTCCTCGGCGATAGCAACGAGATGATCATATTCCAGGCCTCCAAAAAACTCCCCAACAGCTGTGGCGACCTCATCAACTCGCTCCCTAGCTTCCACTTCCCTCCTGACTCTCGATCTTTCTCTCCCTCTTGCAGCTTCAGTGGCAGCAAGCTCTTCGCTTCGAACACACTGAGATTTGATCGCAGGCTTCTGCGTACAAACGGGGCAGTGGTAAATACTCGTACAGAAAGAGCAGGGGCACGGCGCCGGTGTATTCGGTGCTGTGAGACAGAACTAGTACATCGTCAGCACTCGCACATTGATGTTCTGAAGAGAGAAAGAAAACCATACCTCACAAACCAGAACGTTACACTCCCCGCACTCCCTCATAGCGACACTACATCTGCCCCTGATATCCCCAATAGGTCTGTCCTGTTGGCAGAAATAGGCACCACAACCCTGCCATTGAACAGGATGACACCCTCCAGGTTGGGCGGGCAGCAGGAAGCGTTTTCGATGTTCTTCGATGTTTGCCGCACTAGCTCCATCATGCATTGCTGCCACTGCAGCACGATCTGGCAACCCAGACAGCGAGACAGAGCGCTGCCGTGGTGTTGCCGATGGGCCTGGGACACATCTAGGAGGTAGTGTTGCGAGGGTGGCGGTCATGTCAAAATTCATGATGGAGCTAGTTCGATCCGAGGGACCGCCAGGAATTGACGGGACAGACGGGACAAGTAAGAATTGAGAACTCTCCGCCGAACTAGACGCGGTCGAATGAATTCTCGCCATCCGACCGTCCGTTTCAGTGCCCAAATCTTCCCACTCGTCACCTGGCATTGGCGTACTCATTCCGCTTTCGTTGGCCTTGAATTTCGGGATCCGGAGCCTGTCCCATGCCTCCCTCCGCTGTTGTGGAACATCAACAGGCGGATTGCGCATGAATTCTCTTTCAGTCTCCAAATCTCTGTACCCACATTTTCGGACTTTGAGGCCGCGAAAATCGTGCTCCTTACACAATGGCCGATCACAGCCACGACAAGCAACCCTCCACCGAAATGATTTGTAGCATTCTTGACAGAGACTGCGTGGGCAAGTATTGCTCTGCAACTCAAGGCTGTCCTGTAGAAGATAAGGCAGAATGTCAACATTCTCGCCAACGATCTCCTCATACAGTTGCATATTCTTAAGCTTCCCGATATTTTCTGGTAGCACAAGTGAGTGTATGAAGTCCGAGTCCTCGTACTCTCGTTTCTTGGGAAGCGGGACAGCACGATACCGATCAGAACCCGCACCCCCAAGTCTGGGTCCGAGAAAGTTGACCCCACCGCCACCGGAAAATGCTGGTTCGAGACAGCACCAATGCATGTTAAGTTTGAGGGGCATAGGCGGAGGTGGAATATGTGAGCCGTTTCCGAAAGTCATTGCCATTGTGTCAGGGTCATCCGAGTCCGAATCATCTGGTAGTTCATTCAACATATTTGGTGATCGAGTGGCTCCTGGTGCCCACCAATACCGATTCCGCTGCCGATTTCCCGCAGGACGGCGAGGTTGCGGCGGATGATAAGTAGAGGCAGAAAGCATCTGATCAGCATAGCCTTGCCCGTGCATTGGAAAGCCATCGTGGTATGTTGGCAAGGCCGTAGAATGGCGTGGTTTTGTCCTTGAAAGAGGAATAGGTCTGTTGAAAGCGCAGCTGCCGCAAAGCGTTTTCCGGCAACCCATGCAGTGCATTTTGATGCTACACGTCTCGCACCGTTCCAGTATGTCGTCTCCGCACTGCTGACATTTGACATCCTCCACGAAAGTTTTGTGGCTCTGCCTCAGATGTGCTGGGATGTATTTTCCTTCTCCTTTGGCTGCATCCTTTTCCGTGCCTAAAGCCTCGCCATCATGTCCCAACTCATTGTCTTCCCATAATCTACCATCGGATCTATGCCCTTGCGACGCCGTCTTTCCCCCGGAGAACCCAATCCTGTTCCCCGATCGCCATAACCTGTCGAATGGCACCCAAACTTCGAGTGTCCCCGGTGTGGCTCGCGTCCCGTGGTAGTCCTTCCTCCTGTAACACCGAGCGCCAGGCGTAGGGCACCACGCCGTATCTGTCCAAATGCCCAGCTGGTGGCAAATATTGATCAATTCATGCGTAGGTTCCGAGTCCGAGTCCCTTCTCATTAGCGAGCTCGGCAGATAGGGCCGCCGGCGGTGATGCCGACATCGATACGTGTAGAGACTCTTCAGGGCCAGTTTCTCCACCCACGGATTGTGATGCGGGTTATTTATTTGTAAAAAGGGCACAATGTGGTATTTGATAGATACGTTCTTACAGCCACGAACGGAGAGATGCTCCAAGGTCGATATCCGCGTGTTCAGAACGTGCGAGACCAGTGCGACGCCGCAGACGGCAGTGTTGCAAAGATCAAGACTCCTCAATATCGTCGCCTGCGGTATGATTTTCCGTATGAGCAACGCATCGAGCGCATATGGTTTTGACTGTCTCTCTTTTGAGTCAGGAGTCTCGATGCCCGGTGAGCCCAGAATGACGGCAGGCTGAGGCAGGCGGAACGATAGTGTCCTCCATGCGAGCGGATATCGTTGTAAAAAGTTGCGCAGGTAAACGGAGGTATGCGAGAGGTCGAGGATAGATCTGGTAGGTAGCTGGGCAAGGAGGGATTCCACAACCGGCGGGTGGCAGCTGAATACGCGTTCGAACTGGGATAATTCCCGCCCAGGGCGAACAAGGCATACAGCCTCCTCTTTCTCTGCAACCGCAATCGAGGGCGGGATAGGCTTCCAAAACGGCGAGGGTTTGGTCGACGAGCCGGACATTGTTGTGGGCCTGGAGTGCTGAGATGCAGAAGCACCACCGCTGAGGTTGGGGTCCTTGGTGCCGCAGAATTGAAGTTGGAGACGTTCGGCCAGCTCAGAGCCCTTCAGACAATCTTCTCTGCGCAGAATGCATGGGACCATATGCCGCGCTCGGTTAGGGTGTGGGATTGCAGTTTGAGCTGGTCGTGTGTGCTGTTCGGCGAGTCGCTTAGGTAGGAGGTAGGTATTGGCACTGGCACTGGCCTACCCAGTTGGAATAGGAGACTGGAACGCCGGCTTCAAGTGAAAACGACGTTGACCTTACACAAGGGATGCATTGGGTGTCTTCGTGCAACTGTGACACGGCCTTTGTATTATACATGTACATGTACAGCTGACATCACTGCCTGTTCTATCGCCGTTCATTGTTATCGCCTACAACGTAACCTCGCGCCACTCCACTCCTGCCTTGCTCTACCACAGAGCCTCCAGCCTCGCCTGCTCCCTCAAAAGCATCCGAAAATTCGCTCCCTAGGCCTTGCCATGTCCGTGCCGCTCGCAAATACTCCGCTCCAGGCGATACCACTCCACCAATATGCGCCACATCTCCATTTGCATGTTTGATCAACGTCTTGCTGCTAGCGTTCGGTGAGGCCTGCTGGTCGGCTTCAACTTGTACCTGGCGATTCGCCGTGTGCATGGGTCGAGAATGTGACACGTAGCGACCAGTCCGCAGGTCAAACTCAGGCGCCTCAGACTCAGAATCCGAATCCATGTATACCTCTAGATCCCCTTCCTCCTTCATAGGCTTCTTCCGCTGAGCCACGCCTCTTGCCAGAGTGCCCTCAAAGTCAGCCTCCCACTCCCCTGTCCATACCCTCTCACCATCGTCTTGTAACGCCAATCCGAGCTCGAAAGGGGTGATCAAAGGTCGGTAGAATTCTTTGCTCTCCACCAACGAACTCTCCCAACATCCGATGACAACCCATCCGCCAATCTCTGAAAAGTTCGCAAGTTTCGCGGCATTGATCTTCCCCACCACGAATGTATAGCATTTCTTCCCAGCTGCTGCAATCTGTTTCTTGACGTGTTCCAGAATTGCGAGATAGTTTTTCACTGAGAGCGTGTTGATGAGAATGCCGTAGATGGAGACAGTGGAGAGTGATGTGAGCAGCGCGTACCGACGCCGCAGAGCCATTTTCGAAGAAGCGAGAACAGCCTTTGCTGTTCGGCCAGGTGTGTCTACCGGGTATATGTGGATGCTTCCAACGCGTGAAGAGAGCGTCAGCAACAGCGCAGTGGGTGGCTGCCCAATATGAAATATTTGGTAATCTTTTAGACCCCCCAAATCCTCGGGCACAGTTCTATTCGGCAGCACGGAAGAAGGATCGTGTATAACCTCCGTAGCGAAGATTCCAGAGTATCCTCCGGCTGCTAGTCCTTCTTGTATGCGCAGTATGTGAGAAGCGAACGGTGTATCAGCCATTAACAGGATTTTCCCGTCCTTCTCTTGAAAAGTTTCCCGAAACACATCAACAATCTCCTGCACATCTAATGGTCTCTCCGTGAAAACGTAAATCACCGGCAATCTTGCCGTAGGCGATAGACAAGAACGTCCATAATGCACAACAACCTCTGCGTCAACATGCTCGGCTGCAGTCTCATCCACGCAGCAAGCTCCATAAGAAGTGTCTCCAAGTATACAAAGTTTCTCCTGCTCATCCTCTTGGCCGTTCAGAGACAGTCTTGACACATTCACTTCTACAGCCTGGTCATTTGTCCCACCCTCTTCTTTTCCAATCACGGCCTCATCCTTCCTCGCTTTCCTCAGCCCAAGTGCCAGCTCTCTGTAAACTCTCGGCGCATCCACAAGCATCTGATCCGGGAACTGTAACGCGATGCGCCTCCATTTCCCCTCCCTGATCTCGCGGATCGTGCGCTCGATCTCATATGTAATGTGCAACTGCTCGTCGGGGAGCCTGACGACCTTGGTAACATCGATCGGCTCGGTGGGGTCTTCGAAGACATGGGATTCGGGCGTGGACAGTACGGGCGCAGTAGTGGGTTGAGTTGTTGCCATATTCGCTGGTGGGGCGTTTCGAAGGAGCGGTAGTAGGTCGATTGGTCAACACATCCTTGGGCGAAAGGAAGCGTGAGGGTGGAAAGGTTGCTTTGCAAGGGATATATAACTTTTATAGTCGAATCTTTAACGTTGTGTATTCTTTTCCTAAATAGAGTGAGCAATCCCTGGCAGATTGAGAAGCAAATCTAGCTAAAATTCAGCAATGCCGATGTTAGAAGAACAAGAGAGATATTTTAAACAGTAAGTCTCTAGTAGTAAGACTGTGGTGGGAGAAAGTTTATGGCCGATAACGGCGAATACGTTTTAATTTCTTATGGTCTGTCTCAATTGGCATTTCCGACTCCGGAACGTCTTCGCCATTGCATCCTTTTGCAATGCTTCGCTTCCAATCACGGCTACAGCAGACGAGGCGGCCATTATTGTATCGCAAGTGACAACTCCCAGAACGCCAAACAAAAGACCCGAATTTTTCCAGGCAAATCAAAAGTACACGAGCGCTCCCGTTTACTGACCATTCATAACGCGTCCATCGACGACCCACTGTCCGTATTTATTCTTCGTGACATTGCTGTTGCCACTTGTCCAAATGCCCTTCCTCGCAGGCCTGTCCGTGTCCATTCCACTCGGATATATAGCCTCCATCTTCTTCCTGCCCTCGCTTTTAGCCTTGCCCGTTCTCACCCTCTCTTTTTCAAAGAAGACATACGCGGCATAGTATACAGGATTTGTGTTGCCAGCGTCAGGCCCTTTCATATTCCGAAACCGCTGTAGCTGGACGGATTGTATCGTCTTGGTTTGGGTGTGGTACTGAGACATCAGTGTGCGGAGGAAGGAGGCTTGCGGCTCTGAGGACCTGTGTAAATATGCATTGATCTTTCGGCGAATGTCGTCGCAGGTGTCGTAGACTGGCACTGAATCATTGTATTCCCCGTCAAGGATGATGGCCGCGTGGGCTGTAGCTATATCTGCTGCAGATGGAATGGCGCTCGTGCTCGTCGCGCTTGGAGCAGGAGATACGGAACGAGCGCTCACAGTCGACGCACTCGTTTCACTTCTGACTCTCTTCGACGTTGGAAACGGCATGCCCGTCGACTCGTATTTCTGAAAATACTGCAACGCGCTCGTATAAGTATCGCTGCCAGCTCCCTTTTGTGCTCCAACCTGACCCATGAAACGGTAGTAAGCTGGTGTGCTGACTCCGACTGAGTTGGCAAACTCCGTCACTTTCATGCCCGAATCGATCAGTTTGCGAATGTTGCGGCGGACTTGGTCGCAGTTGTGAGTGGTTCGAATGAGGCCATCGTCCTGCTCGTCGTCAAATACACTCGTCGAGCGTTTCTTCCCGTTTGCTGGAGAGGTCCCTCGAGGCGTATTCGCAGAAGATTCGGTTAGCGGAGGTCGATACTTGGCCAGCGTGGAGAGTATCTTTGGATCATGGGCTCTCTATGGCAAGTGAGTTATATGCCGTTATAGTACCGCCATCCAGTCGACTCACATCTGCCGGTATTTCGAGCTTTGCTGGTGGATCACCGGGTAGAGAGGGAATAAAATATCGGGTTTCATCTTGCACTACAGATGTGACGTGCCATTGTCCTGTGAGGTGGTTGAATTGATATGACACCATTGCGATGCATAGGCCGTGTTCATGAAGACAACTTGAAGGGATACCCGTATAGAGTAGAAGGAAAAGGGAAACGCGCCGAACAAAGCAAAAGGGGAGGTGGACGAAGCGTTGTATCACTCAACTCACGTCGCATTTGAACTTGTGGCGTCGCCTGTGAGTTGCTGCAGATTCCACGTCCTTCATACGTTTGATGTTCGTTTGAGGTCGTTGATTGCGATGCATCATGGGTTGAAACTTGGACATCTCTAGTCCCAGCAAGGGATGGTCATGGAACGTCTTGATTTCTGGTTCGCATCTGTCCTTTACCTGCAAGTACAAAGCCGCGGGGTAGGGTATTTCTGTTCCACTTCTCTACGATTAGTAAACTATTGGATAGTATATAACGTGTTTCACCATTCACTTGGCCACCCCATTCACTTGGCCACCCAACCAAAAAGTCTAATCCCTTCGTACAATTATCGCGATAATGTCAACACCAACCCCCGGATCGGCTTGCAAATAGGCTAGATTACTTCTTGCGAAGCAGAGCTTTCAAACGAACCCAAATTTAAGTCAACGTCAAATCTCAGCGTCGTACGATATTCCTCGATCTACACTTCAGTCTCGTCTTCAAGGTGGTAAACCACGAAGCGAATCTAACCACCAAAAGAGAAAGTTACAAATACATGAAGAGCAGGCTCTGGTTCAGTGGATCCTAGACTTTGATCGACGAGGATTTCCGCCCCAAATTATCGACGTACGACGAATGGCAAACGCTTTACTCGAAAAGCGCGGTACGAATCCTCCACCGTCATTAGTCGGGAAGAACTGGGTATCCCGCTTCATCAACGCTCAGCCGGAGCTTTGTACGAAGTGGAATCGTAAGTTCCATTCACAGCGTGCAAAATGCGAAGATCCAGCGACAATCAACGCGTGGTTTCAGCGTGTTGAAGAGACGCCCTCACCACCAGGTACACCCCATGGAGTAGCGCCACAGTGGACGTCAGAAACTCCTCGTACGATAGCTCAGCTTGAGCAGCAGGCTCAGCTCGTCCGAAATTTTCTTCATCGCCAATCTCAGAGCCCAAGTAGTCAAGCAATCGGTCAACTCATCAAAGGATGTCAAGTCGCAATGAATTCAGCAGTAATACTTGCAGAAGAGAATAGGAAGCTTCGTACAGAGAACCAACGACGAAAACAGAAGCAACAGTATCGTAGACGATATATTGCATATGGAGGCGTTTTACAAGCTCAACAGGGTCAGTTCTTGGTCGAGGGATGCGAAAATAGCTCTAGAGATAGTGTTCAAGATCAGGAAGTCGTCGTACGATAGCGAGCATTACCAACATGTAGTGGCTGCGGTATTCAAGGTCATAAGATTAATCGATGCCCAAATACGTAAAGAATGTATTGTTAGAATTATTTTAATAGAAGCTGTATTGGTGGGAGGTTTATCGCACGATGACTTGAGATTTAGTGGTTGGGGTGGCCAAGTGAGTGGGGTGGCCAAGTGAGTGGGGTGGCCAAGTGAGTGGTGAAACACGTTAACAGAGTCTAAGCGCAAATAGTTAAGTTACGCAGAGGCTATGACGCAAAGTAATCTAGCTGGATTTGGCTAATCCGTACAGTAGGGTTCAAGTGGTCCGGGGCGACAATATCGTATCAAACAAGTGAAGCGAAGCTTGCAAGATATAAGAGTCGTGAATTGTGCTAAGTAACTAAAAGCAATAGCGAAGTAACTAGAGAGTGAAGATACGAGACACTGAGGGAGCAGAGTCTCGTCCTATATATAGAGATCCATCTCCTAAGAAATCCTGCGCTCGTGGCGCTCGCAATCGTGCGCATCGAGCGCTCGCTTTGCCAAGGCTCGAGCGTTCACATGATCCTCCCGGTCCCGTGTAACCACTTACTAATCATAAAGGAAACGCACAGGGTTCCTCAAATCTGACTGCGCAGGGCGCTCGGACCCACCATCCCATCTCAATTTCCACGTATACACTAACTTATCGCTACATTTACCACCACCATGGTGCCTAGAACACCCAAAAGAAAGACTGCAAGGCGAGAATATGACACCACGAAGAGAATTCGATTTTTTCAGGCCTGGGATTGCAAGAATGAGGCCGACGGCGTCGGTACAATCGCATACCTCCCTGAAATCAATATACCAACTTCTACCGCACGTAGTTGGCTTAAACTACGAGAACTTATTGGTGGTGCAGCGTTCAGATCACAGAGAAAGAGCAGTTGCATCATAGGGCGGCCTACCAAAGTATCTGCTTCAGATCTTACCCGCCTTACGAACCAAGATGACCCCATACACGAAAAAGGCTGGCAAGAACAAGCAAATTCCTGCCCGGCAAGCCTTCCGCAAAGACATTACAGCGTCACGTATACAATGCAGGGGCTAGGCGATTCAAGAAGCGTTATCAGAAGCAGATATCCCAGGCAAATCGGCCAAAAAGAGGGTTGAATACGGTAAAGAACACGAGAAAAAGACCATACCAGGCTTCTGGAGTTGGATTTGATTCACAGATGAAGCCCATTTTCAGTCAAAAGAACTCGCCAATGCACCTGAATATGAGCTACGCTTTCCAGGGCAAGAGTGAGGTGTCAATGAGGAGCTAGAAGGCGTTTTGGATGTTACTATTCACGTCGCCGTCGGCATCTCATACAACAAGAAAGGAAACCTCATATTCTACAAGGATCCGGCTGAGCCATCAGAGAAGGTCCGTAGGCAAGTCAAGCAGCCTAAACAACTCAAATAGAGCTGAATTCAGTGTACCAAGCCCGGCTGAAGGTCTGGCAAGACCTTAAGGCAGAGGAGGACGAAACACCAAAAGGAAACTGCATGACTGTCACGGATCCGGACTTTCTTTCTTCTTTCTTCTTTGGCCTCAGATCACGTGACTAAAGGTCACGTGATCTTTGACTTAGTCTGATCTTGAGCTCTCCGTAGAACTTAGAACCTTATGAAAAAACAGCACACACAGCGAGAACTCAATTTTTGGAATTTACAGAAGTATCATCTAAGGATCATCAAAACACCTCTGCCAGTGGCCGCTCCGGCCTCTAGAGGCCATCGCGCGTCCTTCAGCGTCGATGAGATATCTCTAGAGTCGCCGTCGCGGCCACGGCAGAGCAAGCAGACGAATACATGAGCAAGCTACACGAACGATGCGTCCACCAAAGACAACAGCAACCATCTAGTCACTATCTCCCGGCTAGTCCATCACCCCAGATGACACTGCAACGCTCCGAGTCGACGAGTCACTGCTAGAACGGCAATACCTTCAACACAACTCAAACACCAGACGCCCGGTGCGCAACAATCGGCACCACACACCACTGCAACGACTAGACAACCTCTCCCAACGTCTTGGCAAACCGTCCTGCTACAAGCTGTTGCCCAGAGCCTTGAGCCTCTCCCCAAACTGTTGCCTCCCAGTTATGGCATTGGCAAGAGTAGGTGCGCGACACAGTAAGTAGTAAGGACGCATAGAAGGAGCCTATTGGCGGCAAATCCCCTCCCTGTAAGCTAGCAGACGTAGCCTTGAGCCTCTCCCCAGACTGTTGCGTCCCAGTTATGGCATTGGCAAGAGTAGGTGCGCGATATAGCAAGCAGGGAGAGCGACTAGCAGCAGATAGGCTCCGACTATAAGACGACAGGTCTACAACACAATCGGTGCGACACGATACGGCAGCTGCTAGAGAACCTCATCTACTATCGTCTCCGCAAACCGTCCTGCTGCAAGCTGATGTCCAGAGCCTTGAGCCTCTCCCCAAACTGTTGCGTCCCAGTTATGGCATTGGCAAGAGTAGGTGCGCAACACAGTAAGCAGTAAGGACGTATAGAAGGAGCTTATTGGCGGCAAATCCCCTCCCTACAAGCCAGCAGACGTAGCCTTGAGCCTCTCCCCAGACTGTTGCGTCCCAGTTATGGCATTGGCAAGAGTAGGAGCGCGATATAGCAAGTAGGGAGAGCGACTAGCAGCAGATAGGCTCCGACTATAAGACGGCAGGTCTATAGCACGATCGGCGCCATACAATACGGCAGCTACCAGACAGCCTCGTCCACGGGCATACCCGGAGTATCACACCCAAGCAGCGAAATCGCGACTACGATGGTTACTATTGTCTCCAGCATCACACAACCAAATACACCGCCGCATAGGAATCTGGTGCAAGGCAACTTTCACAAGCAGAAACATACTTAGGGAACCCATTGGCCTTGAGGGATAAGGCGAAATAGATAGACAAGCTGAGCATTAGAGGGAGACTGTAGGTAGAAGGATAGCGAAACACGAGGCATTGCCTCTTGAGTCTACATAGCACAGATATACTAGCAGAGTAACCAGTATCTACAAGAGCCAGCGGGCATTTGGAGATACTGGTTAAGGGAAAAGAGGGAGGACGGAGGGGACAGCTGGTCTTGTTTCAGTGAACGGGGCGAAGTGGGGCGCGGTGGATTATATAATCTATCACGTGTCGGCTGTCTGATGAAGTCCTCCTAACCGGACATAGCTGCGTGATTAAGCGGCTGCAACCGAGTAGGATAAAATCAATCAATCAATCAATCTTAGAACCTTATGCGAAAAACAGCACACACAGCGAGAACTCAATTTTTGGAATTTACAGAAGTATCATCTAAGGATCATCAAAACACCTCTGCCAGTGGCCGCTCCGGCCTCTAGAGGCCATCGCGCGTCCCTCAGCGTCGATGAGATATCTCTAGAGTCGCCGTCGCGGCCACCGCAGAGCAAGCGACGAATACATGAGCAAGCTACACGAACGATGCGTCCACCAAAGACAACAGCAACCATCTAGTCACTATCTCCCGGCTAGTCCATCACCCCAGATGACACTGCAACGCTCCGAGTCGACGAGTCACTGCTAGAACGGCAATACCTTCAACACAACTCAAACACCAGACGCCCGGTGTGCAACAATCGGCACCACACACCACTGCAACGACTAGACAATCTCTTCCAACGTCTTGGCAAACCGTCCTGCTACAAGCTGTTGCCCAGAGCCTTGAGCCTCTCCCCAAACTGTTGCCTCCCAGTTATGGCATTGGCAAGAGTAGGTGCGCGACACAGTAAGTAGTAAGGACGCATAGAAGGAGCCTATTGGCGGCAAATCCCCTCCCTGTAAGCTAGCAGACGTAGCCTTGAGCCTCTCCCCAGACTGTTGCGTCCCAGTTATGGCAGTGGCAAGAGTAGGTGCGCGATATAGCAAGCAGGGAGAGCGACTAGCAGCAGATAGGCTCCGACTATAAGACGGCAGGTCTATAGCACGATCGGCGCCATACAATACGGCAGCTACCACACAGCCTCGTCCACGGGCATACCCGGAGTATCACACCCAAGCAGCGAAATCACGACTACGATGGTTACTATTGTCTCCAGCATCACACAACCAAATACACCGCCGCATAGGAATCTGGTGCAAGGCAACTTTCACAAGCAGAAACATACTTAGGGAACCCATTGGCCTTGAGGGATAAGGCGAAACAGATAGACAAAGCTGAGCATTAGAGGGAGACTGTAGGTAGAAGGATAGCGAAACACGAGGCATTGCCTCTTGAGTCTACATAGCACAGATATACTAGCAGAGTAACCAGTATCTACAAGAGCCAGCGGGCATTTGGAGATACTGGTTAAGGGAAAAGAGGGAGGACGGAGGGGACAGCTGGTCTTGTTTCAGTGAACGGGCGAAGTGGGGCGCGGTGGATTATATAATCTATCACGTGTCGGCTGTCTGATGAAGTCCTCCTAACCGGACATAGCTGCCTGATTAAGCGGCTGCAACCGAGTAGGATAAAATCAATCAATCAATCAATTAGAACCTTATGCAATATCATTATGTCTATACGTATCTACGTCTCTCTCAATCCCTGACAATGACACAGGTTTTCTACGCCAAAAAGATACTGCCGCAACACATTGAAGCTATTCAGGCCTTGGAGAAGCGGCACCGGCGCAGATACTGGCTTCAAGAGGATGGTGATCCTTCTCACGGAATCAAGTCACCTAACAGTGACCCTGCAGTCATAAAAAGAGAAGCGGACCTTCTACTACTTATTCAACCTCCTCAATCATGTGATCTCAATCCCATTGAGTCTTGTTGGAACATCATTAAGTCCAGATTAGCTGGCAGGAGGTGGTCGTCGGTGGCTCATTTCAAGGCTGAAATCCAGGCAGAATGGGACAAAATAACGCTCACAATGATAGGGAAAAGGATCAGAGAGATGCTAGAGAGATGTAAGATGATTCAGCAAAAACCAGAGATCCATTGCAAGTCAAACGTGTGGTAAATAGCATAATACATTCAACTTCAAAAGATGGGATGGTGGGTCCGAGCGCCCTGCGCAGTCAGATTTGAGGAACCCTGTGACGCGCCATACATGTCACTAAACGTTCCACGTGACAGTATCCGTAACATCAACGAGGACATTTGCAACCTGCGATCGAGTGGTTTTCTGAGTGCGAAGATAGACAGCTGAACATGAAAATCTTGCTCATCAAACACGTAACCTTGACAATGACATTGGACGGATGACTGCATTTTTAACCTCATCCCTTGTTACGGGGAACTCGTTTCTCAACACAGTTGATTATGTCAAGACCTTCTTAACACCTGTGTTCTCTTGTTCTGGTCCGCGGGTTTGGGGTAAGGGCAATATCAGTCTGGAAGTACTTACCTTAAGTACCTTCCCTTGCTCGGGTTCTTTGGAGGCTCACTAGATCCTAGCCATCCGATGTATCTCCCGATTCAATTGTCGTCTAGCCGATCTGATCCTCATATCAATCCTGAACGCTTGTCGGTTAGTATGAAGGTTGGGGGTGGGCTTGCTTCGTGTGCATATAACTTGTGCTTGATTGTATCTAAGTAAAAGGTCGTTACTGTAGTAGGTTGAAGAAGCTCCTATGTGAGAAACATAACATGAGATAACCACGACGAGAGAAAGGAAAGTCCGTCCAATGTCCTCCCTATATACCCTTCTGGTTCTGGGTGTCAAGGTGTATTCCCACACCTGTCAGATCTGTGGGCAACTGCCAAGACCTGTGGGAACTTAAGGAATATCACGTGATTTCTGCACGTACTATTCTCCTTTAGGACTGACTCCGTCGCACCAGTCTCATCCTGTGTGCTCGAAGGATTCCCCTCCATTATCAGTCCTAGCAATAACTTCTTGTTATCCAACCATTCTTTGCGAGTCCTGCCTTCCTGCTCTTCAGCCTTGAGGTGATCTGTAACATCTCTCAACTGCAAGTATGGGGGCACCTACCCGAATACGATCTGTGGCGGCTGATACTTTGCACGGCTTCTCTCTATCCATCATGATCCAGATGAGAAAGATAATGCTGCGTCCACGTTGACACACAAACGATAATACGCTGGCGGCAAGATTCAATATCCTAGGTATTCATCACATGTGCATCGACATTCAGTTCACGAGCTCGTTCTGGGTCATCCTCGAAGTTCTTCGGTCTTGACAGCCCAAGATAAAGTGCCGCAAATAGACTTGTCGGATGGCAACATGTGCCGATATTGCTTGAACCAGCCTCTGCTGGACAAATCAATCGACGTGCAATCTATCCAGCCTTTCCTTGTGGATATGGACATCTGGTAGCACTCAAGCTTGATATACAGCCCGAGCCGACGCAATTTTCCATTAGACTTTGGCTCTCTGGAATCTCTCACTCCCTCTAGCCTAATCATTATGAAGTCGGCTCTTTTCCTGACAGCATTCCAATTTTGCGCTTACCTCATTGCAGCGCCCACAGACAGTATGTTCCATTCTGTGCTCAGCAACGAGTCGACGTCTGACACTGATAGTCTCGCCGAGGATCGGAAGGCGCGAGTTGGAAGCGGCAAAGCCAGGCAATAGTGCTGTACGTGTACCGCCGGCTGAGACACCGGCTGGAGGTGTCCAAGTTTGGGGCCTCGTCAATGGGAACAAGCAGGCTGGGAAGGCGACTTCGTTGTCGATAAGTACGAAACAGGATGCAGTGTTTTGCCGGCGATTCCCAGATACCATTAGCAGCGACAACATGGGATTGCGAGTCTTCGCTGCCAACACAAACGTGGAAGTGACGTGCTGGACAAAGGCTGCTATGGATGGGCCGGCAGGACGTGTCAACCAAAACGGGCTTTGGATCAAGACCAATCTGGACTGCTACATCAACGATGCAGATATCGATGCTCGCACAAAACACAACTTCCAGCAGAGATTGGAACAGTGCCCGCTCCAACCGCACCACGTTGGAACTCTGCAGTCACAATACAGACGACAGGATTGTTACAGCTGCCCAAGCTTGGACTGCTCGAGCCAGAATCTGGGAATTGGCCCATTGGTCGACCTGGACTGTTCCTGTGAAGGTGAGGCCGTGGGTGGTAGCAAGTGAGTGGCATCTGTGTCCGAAAGACAACAGAGACAAGACTGATGGTGGCGTTAGGCTATGGTACAAGCAGGCCGACAAGAGCTGCTTTTATCCAAGCCAAGTCTTCGTGAAGACAGGATTCATGGGTATGTCACATACCCTCACCATTTTGCAGGCTGATGATTCAAAAACAGGAACCAAACTGCAGAAGTGCCCCAAAGCCGTTGCTTAACCTACTAGCTACATCTGCTGTCCCTTTATCGTTATCATCTGCTGTTGTTGTCAAAATCAACTGGAACACTACTTACATAAAGATCTAGTTAATTCACCGCAATTATCCTCGATGCTCACAACCAACTCCCCGACAAGCTTCAGAGATGAATGTTGTCAGTTCGCGAAGTCAACCATCTGCACATCATCAGCCAATATATTCACCTGTTCCTTCAAATCTCATTAATAGTAGGCGTAAGCGGCATATCGATGCGAGAGGGCTCTATGGTACGTGGATACGTACATACCACCGGGATCTAACTGAGTAAGGGATTTAGCGAGTGTATCTTGGCAAGGCGTAGATAGTGCATTCGGTTCTTTAGGAGTGATTGACAATTTTTGTAATTTCTGAATTTACAATACTTTTGGTTCTGAACCCGTCACAACTTCTGTCGTGTCATCAACCAAGATTTTCTTGGGATGGTTTCCAGGTACACTTTGTAGGAGTCCATGATCCCTCGACCATTTGAAGAATAGGTAGATTTCCTGAAGATGACGTTCAATATACCGCCAGGCACGAGAAAGAGCAAAAATGACAAGATCTACTTACCGTACTGATTCTTTTTGATACTCACGAATCGTCAGTTAGCGACAACATCTCGTACTACCTTATTTATCAATTGCCCCTTTCCCGGCCTCTTCGAATGACCCGGCACGAGACTGCTCCATGAATGGCCGGTTCCTACATCGACCCCAGCCAAACCACCCAAGCATACACTTCTCTACCTAATGACGGCCCCCTTACTCAAATTGGATTTCAGGATTGCCAAGCCTCACTTACGTTTCCATATCCAAGTTCTATCGGTCAAACCGCAGTACCTCATCCTTCGCCCATCTGAAGACCGCAAACGGACCCATCATCCAACCATCAAACATCAACCATATCAACAATTAGGTCAGGATCTCTAACGTTGCTACGGGTGTAGGTAGTACAGTAGCTCAGCTTTAGCCTACTATATAGCCCCTTAGAATAGAAACCATTCTATAATGTTTTTATCAGTCCAGAAGTTTCTATCGTAAAGTATTCAAGTGTGACTTATGATCTCTCTGATACCAACTAACTTATATTACATTTCGCGCGGACATTAACACTGTTTGGGCTAGCTTTCCGTGCAGCGGCAAGGAGGCTTTCAAAAGGTAAAGTAGCGAGCGCATATTTGGAATCGATATTTGGAGTTGAAGAGCTGTAGATCTAAAGGCCAGACAGGTTTAAAATTGGTTTTGGAAATTCTATAGGGTATAACGTATTCCACCACCGAGCCGACCACTTTTCCTTGGCACGACCAACTTATGTTACGACTCTTCAATTTAATCGCTATCAACAATAGATTCTAAGTCCGTCGTGCTGCTATCTGATTCAGAAGATATCTTGATATCTTTTTTACAAGTTCGCGCATTGTGCCCAGTCGTGCCGCAGTTCCCACAGCGCCGTTGAGTTGGTCGGGCTGTTTCTTGATCACCAATACTACGAGTATTCTTTGATCTCTGAGGCGCAACAGACGCCTCAGCAGCTACCCGCGCTGCTGCAGTCCCATACCCCATAGTGCCACCTTGCTGGATCCGCTTTCTTTTAGGCGATTTTCGCTTCGTCATTACTGCCAATTGCTCTTCAAGCTCGTGGTTTCGTGCAACAAGTAGGGTGTTCTGGTGCAGCATCAATTCAGCGCCTTTAACAAGCTGTGAAAAGCTTGCCTGCGCAGTAACTGGTGACCGAGTAAAAGACTCGCTTACGAGCTTGGATTGGGATCCAAATTCATGAGTATTGCTCGGAGTCTTTGGCTGCCACGGCTTTTCTAGGAGACGGAGTTCTGGCGGGGTACGTAGCTGTCACGGCAAGCAAAAGAGGTCATAGATAGGTCTATTGCTCTAAGTACTGGGTGTGATAAGAGAATCTTAGGTAGAGAGCAAAAGACCTCGGAAGCGCAAAGATGTAGCGCTTTAGCCACAGGTGGCTGTGCACGCCACGCTAAGGCCACGAAGTAACGTGACTGCAGGATAGCCATGCCGTGCCGTCACAGTAGCCGTACTTCAAGGCGACCCAACACTACCTGCGCGTTAATAGATACTAGCCCTACTACCTCAAAGGCCTCTCGACAATTCTCTCCCGTGAACACGTCGAAAAACGCGTCTTTAAAGGCAGGGAGAAAGCCTTCCTTGTTGATATGGTACACGCGTCAGCGCGCCAAGTCCCGGATGCGTCGGGAGTACTCGTGCTTTAACGGCGAGAAGCAGACCACGTCAAGGGGCTGGAGTATATGCGACGAGTGCGATGGCATGCAGAGGGTTAGGATCTTATTTTCGAGGCAGTAGTCCTTGAAATCCTGGCTCTCATGGCTCTCATGGCCGTCCAAGATAAGCAGCCTGTACCCCCCCACCTGCCGCGCCTTTGTATACGCGTCAAAATGCTTCAACCACTCAAGACCAAGCGCGTTGTTTGTCCAGCCGTTCTCAGAGACTGAGAGCTTCCAATTCCGTGGTATATCTGCCTCCTCATACCACGCAGAGATGTGAAGGCGTCCTTTATAGATAATGAATGGCGGGGTCGCATATCCAGCTGCGCAGATGCTCTGAATAACCGTAATCCATTCGCGATCGCCCGGCTGGATGAGTTCAGGTCTTGTACGTCTTTCAGAGGCTGTGACGACCTTCATTGACCCAATAACACTCATCTGGAAGCCAATCTCGTCAAAGTTGTGCGTATCCTCATCGTGGACACCGTACTTTGCCTTAGTGTCTGCAACGAGCTTGAACCACGCGCCAATAATCTCTGGATCTTCCTGTAGTATCCTCTGCCTATCCTTTGCTCGATTGAAGGCCATCTTGAGCTCATCTGAGCGCGTTATAAACCTCTCAGCCCAGTTTTTCCCCACTGGCTCTCCACCGCGTACACCTAGTAGTTTATCCGCCATATCTGCCACCTCACACAGCCGGGGCGCGAATCCTCGCTAATCGAGGTCGAGGATGTATTGGAAAATTGTCTGCTCTTCAGTCGTAGTGAGCTTGTGTCGGGCGTTGCGAGTATCTAGGCGATACGTGATTCCGTTATATCGGCTAGTCAATGTTGAAGGAGGTATATCAAACGCTTCAGCAGCGCGCCGGAGGCTTCGGAATTGGTGGGTGTTATAGGCAGAAACGGGAAGCTGAATTCTGCCTTCTTTGTTAGATAATTGCGCATTTTGTTGTTGAGACATATCGTGTTAGTGAGGGAGTTGGTCGTCTTGGCAGAAACTGACCAGCTCGGTTGGTTGACCAGCTCGGTGGTGGAACACGTTATAGAGTTTGTTTATCTTGCTTACAACTTGTCACAGGTAGAAATTCAGGCTATGGAGCCGTGGCGAGATATTGCCGTGAGAAGATATTCGGTGTGGGATTTTAGCTGTTTTCACTGGCTGCTACAACCGCAACGTACTCAAACTGGATAAGATTTACATTGGATTGGACAAAGGTTTGGATTAGCCCTGCGTCGGTGGACCAGAAAGAGGACTGGATTGCATCGATTTCAGGTGTGGACTGCATATCAGTGTCTTGTTGACTTTCGGGCAACCAGGCCAAAAGAGGACCTCTAGCAATTATTTGACATCCTGCTGAAAACCTTGTAGAGATCGCGGAGAATATGATAGCGTTTGAGTCAGACGTAACGCTATCGATCGTGTCGACACGTGTATCATCCACTTTCCATCTTTCTGTGCCGAGCCAGTCGATAACTTTGGTTTGCAAGCCCTCAATGTCGACGAACCGCGCTTCTTCACCAGCATCGACGACCTAAGTGAGAAAAATTGTCCCTCTTCTAAGCGATATGAGGCATCAAGCCATACACACCTGAGACACGGTTCTGATCATACTTTTGTCCAGGTCTGGAACTAGAACTGGACCCTCGGCTTCCTTTTGCATTGCAAGATCCTTTTCAAGAAGAAGCACCCAGGATGCCAATTCCCTAGGATGAATGACATTGATGAATCTGTCGAAATAGGACTTTCTTCACCGTTGCATCTCGTTGAACGTATCGGTAATTGCCATTTCAATTCGGTCAATGATGAGACTGGGATGCGTTACGCGAAGATATGCCAGTGTCCATTGCTTCTGCGTTGTAGTGTTCATCGCCCTCAATTTCAGGTTGTGCCACGTTCCCAGCCGTGCTCGGATTTACTCCAAATTTCTGTCGTTGTTGTGCGACCAAACTGCATCGACGCTCCAACAAATAATCATCCGCTTCCTTCCCGTCATCCGATAGAGCGTATCATTACCACGTCTTTCGATAATCGTCTTCGATTGTCAGCAATTCGGTGGCTGGAGGGCAAATAGGAATCACATTCGGCGGATCTGGCCGCAATTCTTTGCCGATGTCGTCTCTGAGTGTCGATGGCTCCTGCTGAAGATTGAGGCCCCCTTAGAGTCTCTGGAAGGAATCCATGGTGTGGCGTGAGCGTTGTTCGCTTTGCATCTGCTTAACACAACATTGGAAGAGGGCAACAACGATTCATTTGACGCGCCGCATCTGGTTGAAATACCACTCCACACACCACCAAATGAAGGTGCATGCACCGAATCGCGCGATTCTAAATAACGAATTTCCAACTTGTTCGGATCTTGCTCCACCAAGCTCGTGTTTCCATCTTCAGGAAACGCAGACGGTTTCCTGTCAATTACAGTGGCCGCATCTCCAATTGCCTCTTGTGCATTTGACTCCTTTTCTGGATGGAGAATATTTTCAAGGCTCCATCTCCTCAGGACGTCCATCTCTAATTGCCCTTGTGTTGGAGTCCACAAATGGTGCCTGCCCAGCACGTTGTCCATTCGTGGACGTAGAATAGGCAACATTTCATGCGCAGTCCATGCTATCATTGCTGCGTTGTCGGTACACAAGTCTATTGGAGGAATGATTATGTCTAGATGTGCCAAAGAAGGCTGACTTTTGAAGACGTGACGCATATACTGATTCGCGGCGACGCCACCTGAGATCACGAGCGCATTGGATATTGGTGTGGTCGGCCTGATCTCATGGGCCATATGTTCTCTCTCGATCTGCAATGACACGCGACTAGCCAAATGCTCGAAAGCGATGCGCATGACTTCTCTAGCCAAATATCGAGCTTCTTGTTCAGGCATTGGAACCTCCCTAGGTTGTTTGCCCAGCCTGCCATCCATCCATCCATTTTCAGCCACTCTGGTAGCAGATGTGACCAACCCTGTATAGCTGAATTGCATGGATTTGCTCTTCTTTCCACCTCGCGTTGCAAGTAAGGGAACTGGGAGCTGCCATCCGTACGGGCTCCGGATAGCACGGGAACCTCGGCCACGACTCAAAGCGGTTTCATCGTAGGCTTGTGGACCAGGGGTAGGAAATGCAAAGGACTCCAGTAATCTGCCGTAAGATACATCTGTGGAGGAGTCCAGCAGAAACTGCGGTAGTATGCTTCGAGCACACTTGTCCAGGCAGTCTCCAATGGCGATATCATCTGTAGTGGCCAGGATCCGGTGATCGGCAATTCCTGTGGAGTGAAGGAGTAAAGTGTGACCACCAGATATCAACAAGGTCAGGAATGGAAAGGCCGGCTGCGGTTCAACGTTTTGCTCTGTCGGAGGAATGTATTGGTTCAGGGCAGCACACAGCCTCGGGGTGAGAGCGTGGGCCTGCATATGATGTACTCCAATTAATGGGACACTCCTACAAAACTGCCATTAGATGTGGAAGTTGCTCGCGGGATAGTTGTAAGTACCATGCCACTGCCAGTCCCTTGGCCGTGTCAAGTCCAGCCATCAAACTGGAGCGCATCCCCGGGCCTCTTGTCACGGCAATAGCGTGGGGCTTTTCAACACGGAGTCCGCTATGCAGGGAAAGCTGATGTAGTTCCAGTCCATCTTTTCGAGCTGGAGGAAGACTGTATGTGGCTTTCTGGACAAGTCCAGAAAGATGTTTTCGATGAGACTCGAGAGCTACGAGAGGGTGTATGCCGCCGTAGGCTAGGTTGTTGGATGTGATCTTTTCATTGAACAAAAGCTCTGCATGCTGTGAGCGGTCCCCCGCGGAGCGGACTACGTCGAGGATTGCGACGGCTGTCTTTACAGAATTAGCTATTGTGGACATATTAGACCTGGGACAAATAGAAAGAGCACGTACATCATCGCAAGACGTCTCTATAGCCAGAATGGTCAAGCGACGCGGCTGGGGAACCTTCAGCCATGGTCTTTGTCGAGAGCATCGGGAACACACAGGTTGGGGACTGCAAAGCGAAGCATAACGGCGTGCTAGCATGAAGGAGCGGGCATGGAGCTGCCAGGGCTCAGTATAAATGTCGTGGTATTCCTCACTAGGGAGACGAATTACTGTACGTGCGGATACGGTATACACGATTTTGCACAGCCCTGGGCCTGGGACTGCCCGTTAGTAAGGGGCCGGGGCTGGGGCTGGGGCTCAACCGGGGGGCCCTCTACACGAGCGTGTTAGTGTAGTACGAGGTAAAGGTAAATTCTAGCACGCGAGTAAAAAGAGGTCTGGTTTATGAGATATTGCATGACGTGCAACGTGCATCTGATGGGAGAAACGGGAACGGGCAGACAGCTCAACCACTCAGTTTTCCTCCCATCGCTATCACGACTCCTCATGCCTCGACAGGCGCTGCCCCCATCATGGCCGATGTCAGCAAGAAATCAGACGGGCCCACGCCCGAGTCTGACGCTGGCTTCGACTACACCCAGCTGCCGGATTTCGACAACGACTTTATAGAGTAAGCAAATTATTTCCGCACTTCCAAGTCATATCACAGTCGGCACCAGAGTTACTGTCGAGCCGTGCTAGTTCGCTTCTATGTCTTAAGCTATAACTCGGGACTAATTAGCTAAAGCGAGCCTGGCATGGTAGCCTTTGCCAACGCCCTCGCCGCCCCAGACGCCTCGCCCTCACAAGAGGATCTCACCTCTCCCAATGCCCTCCAAGGCTCCAACCTCTTCATCACAGCGCTCAACGATTGGCGTCCTGTCCGCCAACGCGTACGCCGGAGGAAGAAGAAGCGCACTCCACGACGCGGGAAAGACGAGACAAGAGAAGGATTTGTCTACACCCTCCTGAAATGGCCCCTTCTATTCGGCATATTCGGATGGATCATCTTCCTCGGCGCGTCGTACCTTTCCACGCGCCTCTACATCTTCCTCTACGAGCACTGGATCACATGGCGAGGCCGGCGGTAAATTGAGCACATCAACCAGCCTAAGGAACTGGCTAACAGGAATACAGGAATCGCCTTCGTCGCTCTTTGCGCAGTCAAACCACGTACGAGGACTGGGTTGAAGCTGCAAAAGATTTGGACAAGTATTTGGGCAACGACAAGTGGAAGACGTTGGATGAATATGCATACTACGACAGCAAAACTGTTCGTCGCGTTCTGTCGCACATGTCGAAGCTTCGAAAACAGGCTGAGGTTGATGAGACGAGTCCCGCGTCCGATTCCCACACAATCGATGAGCTACGAAGTCTGGTTGAAGCCTGTGTTAAGAACAACTTCGTCGGCCTGGAGAATCCGCGCCTGTACAGCGAAACCTACTATGGCACAAAACACCTGGTCCAGGCATTTGTCGACGAGGTGGAAACATCGCTGTCACTGCTCCTTCGCACGACTCGGCTTGACGCCGAGAGTAAGCGGCTCCTGTTCAAGCATCTGCATACCAATTTTGGCCGTACAGCCCTCTGCCTCAGTGGTGGAGCTACCTTTGCATACTACCACTTTGGCGTTGCGAAAGCACTGCTCGATGCGAACCTGTTGCCAGACGTCATCACCGGTACATCTGGTGGCGCGTTGGTGGCTGCTTTATTAGCCACAAGAACTGACGACGAGCTGAAGCAGCTTCTCGTGCCAGCTCTTGCAAATCGTATAACTGCTTGTGCCGACAGCAGTATGACATGGCTGGCTAGGTGGTGGAAGACTGGTGCACGATTTGATAGTGTCGACTGGGCGCGCCGAGGCTCCTGGTTCTGCCGCGGAAGCATGACCTTTCGCGAAGCATACCAACGAACAGGTCGTATTTTGAATGTCTCATGTGTACCATCAGATCCACACTCGCCGACGATATTGGCAAACTACTTGACTTCTCCTGATTGTGTGATCTGGTCCGCCATCATCGCTTCGGCTGCTGTGCCTGGCATCCTCAATCCGGTAGTCCTGATGAAGAAGAAGAGAGACGGTACTTTGGAGCCATACAGCTTCGGTCACAAGTGGAAAGATGGATCGTTGCGAACCGATATTCCATTGAAAGCATTGAATCTGCACTTCAACGTCAACTTCACGATTGTCAGCCAGGTCAATCCTCACATCAATCTCTTTTTCTTCTCATCACGAGGCAGTGTGGGTCGACCAGTCACCCATCGTCGCGGTAGAGGGTGGCGCGGTGGTTTTCTGGGATCCGCGACCGAACAATATCTCAAACTCGATCTAACAAAATGGCTGAAAGTATTGCGACATCTCGAATTGCTGCCACGGCCACTAGGACAAGGTATGGGTAGGCCGTAATTACTAGTCTCAAAAAGCTAACTCTCGAGTTAGACTGGAGCGAAATTTGGCTCCAAAGATTCTCTGGCACCATCACGATCTGGCCTAAAAGCGTGCCAAGCGACTTTGTACATATTCTTACTGATCCAACACCAAAGAGGTTGGCAAGAATGATCCATCAGGGTCAACTCTCCACCTGGCCCAAACTCAAATTCATCGGTAATCGGATGAAAATCGAACGATTGATCGAAGAAGGAAGGCGTGCTACGAGGCCAGGATGGACACCAGAAGGTGGTCTTGCGAATATCCTCTCCGCTGACGACATCAAAGGCCTGCTTCCGGAAGCAGAATACAACAACGGAGCTATCGCATCACAATCCTATGCCGCAACCCCTACAGGCGACTCTGAAAGCGAGGGTTTACAAATGTCTCTCTCAAAGTCTTCTAATCGAAGGAAAGCAAGGGATAAGCCCCTTCCCCGCACCCCAGAAGCCCCTTCCACGCCGCGTCCGGAATCCCCGTCTATCAGCTCCAAATTCACAGGATGGTGGAACAGATCGCTGACGAGTATTGGGGAGAGGCCGAATTCCATGTATGAGTTGAGGCCGAAAGCCAAGATGGCAGTCTATGACCGCGTCTCATCGCCGCGTCTGCGCAATCATGAAAATGAGGATTACATTAGACGGGGTAGCTTGGTTGATGAACTCAGCCGGCAAAGTCAGGTTTTCTTCGACGACGACGACTTTGAGGCTACGGGCACGGAGAGCGAAGGTGCTGTGGAGGAGACAGATGATGAGGGGGAGAGGGATATCAATATGCGGTACGATGGTGGGGATGAGGGAGACGTTGATGTCTCCGAGGTTGAAGATCAGGGTTGGGATGCAGAGGAACATGAGAATCCTGTAGAATTGAGGGAGACAAGGAGGAAAGGTGAAGCGTCGGAGGAGAATTTAGGACCGACTGTTGTTGGGTAAGTCGGTGTGCAATCTCCTACTCCCTTTGCGGTTTTGCATAGCTACCCCCTTTACCTTTTACTGCTGGCAATTAGCGGGTAGCGTATGCTTCTTGCTACATCAATTATTGGCGCCGTGTGTAGTTTTCTCATTGAACCAAGTCTCGTTGGCGGGCAACAACCACTAATGCCCGCTTTCGTTACATAGATCCAGCTTCCCTCCACTGGCATCGACTTCCTCGTCTTCCACCATCACAGCCAATACCTCTCGCTCCATCGCCTCTCGACGTAACGTTTCGTTTCGAAATCTGATGGGGAAACTGAAAAGCGGAAGCCAAAAAATGAAGTGATTCGGTTGTAAGTTGTGTGTGATGGATAAAATTCAAGGGTGCGGGTGAAATTGGATTTTGGGTATTTTATGATTGCACTGGAATGAAATGTTGATGGTATTGAATTGAGAATTGATTACCCATGATGAATGAGTGGCGGTAGGACAGCGTGGTCCAATGAGGTTGATGGAGTGCCGAGTCAGAGCATGTGTTCCTAATGGCGTCCAACGCTTGGACGATGTACGACTCTTCCTTTCGGCTTCCATGAGCGGAGCCAAGGCGAGCTTTTCGTCTTTTGGGTCGCACAAGCGGCCTTCGACGTCTTTTCTAGAAGATCTTTTCCACAAACGAGACGCCATGATTGGTGGGTGGAACGTAGGCCAGGCCAGCGAGCAATGGGCTCCTGCTGGCTTGCTGGATTGCTGGATCGAGGGGAATATCACCGAGGAATGGGATCACGCACCCGCAGCACAAGGAGAAGCAAGATACGAGGACCTACCACACAAATAGTACACCTGCTTTGTACTCCTCCACAGTAATCTTACATAGTAAATATCGCCGACATGGCCACGAACTGGATGTGCTCATCTGATCGAAACGTGGCGTCCGTGTTCGACCAGGATGGCGCACGTTGTGCTAGTACGGGCTGACGGCTGCACTGATGCCTCGTCTCATGTGGACTCATGCTCATCTCATGCGGATGCCTCATGGACTGGTGAAGGGGAAGAACCTTGGGCGACTTCTCAGTAGCAAGCCACATGTGTAGCACGCGGCGCCGTGGATTATTATTATTATTATTATTATTATTATTATTATTATTATTATTATTATTATTATTATTATTATTATTATTATTATTATTATTATTATTATTATTATTGTTATCATCATCACTACCATCACTCACTATTATCGTGTATCATTCCTTCCGAAGCTCCTGCCCTTCGACATTCCCTCGCTGGTTCCAATCCATCCATTGTCCTCCTCTCCTCATCAAAACGCTCCAAGCCCCCCCCCGGTTCAATACGATTCCCATTATTACGACGATACGACCAGTTTCCATCTTGCCGCCAGAAGCGCTGACCCATCACACCAAACCAAAGCACCATTGCCAGACAATGTCGTGGGCCTCGTCGTAGAGACCACCAGACGGGAATATGGGCAATTCAAACGGAAAGCCCGTCATCTTCACCGACCAGGTCAACCTCAACCACTTTCGTCTGCTCCGAGTCGTCGGCAAGGGAGCGTTTGGCAAGGTCCGCATTGTGGAGCGCAAGGACAATGGCGACCAGTTTGCGCTCAAGTACATCCGCAAGGATGAAGGTCCGTTGGCACTGTCGCTGTCACTGTGTTTTCTGGTGCTGCCATGCTGATGCCGTGTAACAGTGGTACGATCAGAGAGTGTACGGAACATCATACGCGAGCGACGCATGTTGGAGCATCTGCGGCATCCCTTTCTTTGCAATCTGCGCTACAGCTTCCAAGACATTGAGTATTTGTGGGTGCTCTATCGTGCCCAGGAATTGGCTGAAAACATGGCTGACCAGCACAGATACCTCGTGGTCGACCTCATGACCGGCGGCGACCTGCGATTCCACATCTCACGCAAGACCTTTACCGAAGACGCCGTGCAGTTCTGGGTAGCATCTCTGGGTTGTGCGCTACGATACATACACACACAAGGCATAGTGCACCGCGATGTCAAGCCAGACAATGTGCTTTTGGACAAAGATGGACATGTGCATCTAGCTGACTTCGTAAGATTCTGCGTTTGACTATGGATGTGGAGCCAGTTGCTGACAGAAGGCAGAACGTTGCCTCGGATTTCAAGCCGGACAAGCCTTTGACGAGCAAGTCCGGAACACTGGCATATCTCGCGCCAGAGGTGTACGAGGGCAAAGGCTATTCGTCCGAAGTCGACTGGTGGTCACTGGGGGTACTTTTCTACGAGTGCATTTATAACAAGGTACGATGGGTATCAATGATGACCTGGTGTGCCCTGCTCACAAGAATAGCGACCATTTGAAGGTAACAGCCACGAAGCGCTCGCGCAGAAGATAATTAAAGCCGATCCTACATTTCCAGTCACAAATCCACCAGTGAGCATGCCGTGTTTGCATGCCATAAGTTCATTGCTGGAGAAGGACAAACGCCAGCGGATAGGTGCTGCTGGATTCGACACTTTTGAAGACAACCCGTTTTTCCGGCCTCTCGATTTTGAGGCCCTGGAACGGAAGGAAATCGAGCCAGTGTTTCTGCCATCCACGGAAAAGACCAATTTTGATGCCACTTACGACTTGGAAGAGCTCCTACTCGAGGAAGCACCACTAGAAGCAAGAGCGCGGAGGCAGAAACCCCGTGAGCAGCTAAAGGACGGTGCAACCGAACAGGAGATACGCGCAGAGGAACTTCACAAGATGATAGAGACATTGTTTGAACCGTTTGATTACAGGACAGTGCCGATTGAAGACCGGTTACCAGATATCGGTGCTGTCACCCCAACCTCGAATATTTCACCAATTGAACAATCGAGACCGATTCCGACTTCTAATCCGTTAAACACGGAGGAAACCCTACGAGTATCCACACCGGTCGGCAATAGGTCGCGCTCATCAACAGCCTCGCCGAATGGCTCACCTCCACTGCCAAGTATCAACAATTTTGACCTCCACTTTAACACTGAAGCGATTCCTCGGTCAATACCGGACGAATACCACCATTACCTCAAGGATGCCAATTCACGAGTAGAAAACACAGATCCCCCTGCTCAGCCGAGCTCGAACAAACGCAGAAGAGGTGTAACGCGGAATACAAGCGCTGGCGGTGGTACCCAGCATATCCTGCATGAGACCGGCAGCTGGGCAGAACTTGGCGCAAACGGCAACAACAACTCTGGGGCAATGTCGAGCGGCGATGAAAGGGAATCAAAAAGGCCGTCCGGGATGCTGGGATTCTTATCGCGTAAGAAAGGGCGCGAACGGAGTCCAAAGGCGCGCGAAAGAGGTGTGCTCGGCAAGGAGGGTGCGAGAGTGATTATCAGCAATTCTTGAAGTACAATGGATTGCTGGATCTGAAACGACAGCACGATCGCGAACAGGTCGCCAGACGCGGCATTGCCCACGATTTACAAGCTGGCGACTGGGCGACTGTAGCTGCTACTCAGCCCCCGTCTGGTCTGGGAAGGGAGTGAGCATTGAGTATGCAGCACAAATGGACGGAACGACACAGCGAGGAAACCTGTCTGTCACGGACGCTTTGTTCGATTTGGACAGGTGGGCTTGCGAATCTATCTCGGTACGGTTCAAAAAGAGAACCGTTGACAAACTTACGAGTAATGGACCATGTATAGGTTATTAGATGGTAAAGGGGTGGATGTTGGGTGAGCGCAATGGTATGTCTGGTTTCAGACAGCGGAAGGTTCATGTTCTGTTTTGGTTATTTGCATCTATACCGGATCGCTGCTATTTGGGAGGACCAGCTTTTGTAATATCAACGAATTCTCGTTTCTCTCTTGGTTATTTGGCGGACTTTGTCGGCATCTCTTTGCGCTCCCATGGATCGAAGAATATTCAGGTGTCGTACGAGCACCATCCACTCCAATCAAACTCACTTCCTTCGATATACGACGCTGGAACTGGTCTTAGAGACGATTGTTCTTGGGGAATTATTCTTTCCATCATTTCCGCATTTTGATACAGTAGCGAAAGGAATACTACCTGTGCAAGTCCATTTCGGACACGGAATCAACCTCCAACTAGGAGAGGAGTTTGGATCTAGGCTGCCTTCAACTGCCACATGATAAAAACCTACCGCCCTCGCTAAGGGGCTAACCACGCCAAGCATATCTCATAGATCCACCTTACATCCATAATGTTGGAACTGCGACAAACACGCACACTCTTTTCGTTGGTCGTCAGCAGGATGATGTGATAAATCAACACGGTATCAGAGACAAAACATGGCGCCAACCGGCCTCCTAGATCTGAGGATTCCAGGACGGGCTGACCGACCTCTCACCCTCGATGGCAAGCCCTTGAGCGTAAAGGACGAGAGCACACTCGGCAGCTATCCCGACGCTTTGGAGTTGACCACGGCAATCGGCGTGGCAATCACTCTCCACAACTGGTGTCCCGAAGCACTTTTCGCCCTCCTAGACATCGAGAACTGGTTCTCCTTCACCTGGATCTTGACGCTTGACCATGGAACCGCCAACGAGTCAAAGATAGAAATCGGACGTGTCCGGAATCAAATCACAATGGGCACACTGAGCAAAGACGAGCATTGGAAGATGATGATAACCTTCGATATTTCACCTCTCGAAGCCAACCCATCTGGTGGCTCTTGGATTCCCAACACGAAGGAAACCATGCTCGAAGATGAAAAGGTGGAAGATGCAGCAGAAGTCGAGGAACTCGGTGTTTCTTTCGTCAAAGATTTAATCTTCAATCGCAGATGGCGCACGGGTAAAAACATCCGGCATGAATTCTTTATCGAATCCCCCAACATCTGCATCGATCCCTGGGACGACGGAATGCGCATGAATCCACATTGGTTATACGAAAGTCTCGATGTTACAAAATGTACGACTTGCAAATCTGCTGCTGATTCTGAGAAGTCTTTAAGCCGATGTGGTAGATGTGGGACAGCTTCTTACTGTTCAGGTCTGTGTCAGCAGAAAGATTGGCCGGTACACAAGGCTGTTTGCTCGATGAGTATGGAGGATAGAGGGAAGGCTCTCCACTATACAAGGCATGGGGGACTCGTTGGTTGGAAAGAGGAGAAGTCTGCGGATGAGGACAAGGCTTGGCAATTGACAGCTGATTCACTTTGAGAGGTTGATGCTCCTCGTGCTTTTCATGCTCATTACTCTCTCAAAACCGGGCACAGCGAGGTCGTGACCCCACTGTGGCTACGTACTTTCACCTCCACGCCAGCCAAGGATACATACGAGCATCTCTGTCGCTCCACCATTCCACATTCCAAACCGGGGATTCTTGAACATTTTGTTCGACTACGTCTTCCATACGTCTCCACACTCTGCACCGTCATCATCACAATCGCGGTCGTACAGCAGATCCCCTAGAAAAGCTGTTAGCAGCAGTCGCGCGGACTTGAAACGAAGTATTCGAAGGCAGTGTGAAGTCCTCAAAGTCAGTCCTTCAAGCACATGTATAATCAATAGAGATCATAAGGGGTTGAAACTAATATGTAAAATGGATGCATATCATCATGTAGAGGCGTTTTGCTGTATAGATGCGATGGAGACAGAACATGTTACTTACCGGCACCGTGAACGAATGGAATGCCGGGAGGTTGCAAGTCCTGGCAGGCTTGTGGAGAGATTGTCGGAGGCTCCAAAATTGTATTTGAAGGATTTTTCGGGCCACGGGCCACCTCCGCTGGCGTCAGAGTGCACGTGATGGAGCCTGCGTTTGTTCGCCGAAGTGAAGTTTACCAATACATCAATATCGACATCCTCCCACCATGGCGCCATCACGAGATGGGCTTGAAAACCTGGAAAAGCTACGCATCTCACTTGAAGACAACATCCAGAAACTCCGCAAATCCCTTGCATACTGGCAACTGTGGGAGGCAGAGTACGAAGGCTTGAAGGAAACGCTCCAAACTCTCGAGGATGGCTCGTCTCCAGCTCATATGCTAGCAGCTGGCGTGGATATGGGAGGAGATATTGTGAACGAGAAAGGTGAGATCATACATGCTGGAGGACCAGGATGGTCAATTAATACCTTAAGCCCCAGAAATCAAGAGCCTCATTTGGCAGCCAAAAGGCACAGCTCGAAATAAAACACAAATCCTCAACAACATAAATGGACGCATAGATACTGGCCAGAAGAATGCCTCTACTCTCCGGAAGCAACTGCTCACTGCCGAAGACAAGCTGGAACAGGTCTTGTTCGTCAGCCAACCAGCAGCACAGACTGAAGATGGACTGCCTATCATGGCCATCACGGAAGAGCTCGACGATGAAGACAACGTTGTTTGTGCGTTGATGCAATCTCTCGTTCTCGCTAACGACTAACACTTCCTAAGCTAGCAATGTGAAACGAGAGGATGAGAATCTGGGCGCTGATGTGGATAAATACGTGGCCATGTTAAAGGACAAAGGGAAACAGCCAGCCGCGGACAATAGAAGCAATGCTCCTATCGCCGTGCCTGCAGCCGAGCCGAAGACTGCGCCTACAAATGCGATATCCAGGAGATCAAGCATTGGGAAGAAGGTCTCGTTTGCGCAGGAGCCGGACATCAATGTCATTCCTCCTCGCGAATCGAACATCCCAGCTTTCTCCCCCTCGAACCTGGATACCACAAACCCCACAAGAACACCCAACGTCCATCCTACCAAGCAAATGATCCTGCTCGACGAGGAATACAACGCTATAGGCTCAGAGCCTTTGGAAGTCGTGGACACTTCGAAACTCGCAGACGAAGCTCGAGAGAATATGAATGGCATTGGCGCTATTGTTGCAAGCATGACCATTGATAGCATGACAGATGACGACGACGACGAGGACGACTATGACAACGATAGCGAAGAGCTCGATGACATTGATTGGCGAACGCTCGACAGAGCACCTGTCGGAGCTGATCTTGCAGATGAAGGCTACAAAAGCTATATCGAAAAATTGATGAAGAAGCATGAAGTCGCTTTCGAGAATGTCGGCCCGTGGCATGACGAATCAGCCCTCGAATCTCTTGCATCTTCCGGTTCCCTCATTGCGGCAAGCAAACCCAATCTAAGCAAGGTGGATTCGAATGGAGAGCAAAGCAAGGCTATTTCAGGACAGAAAGGCGTACGCTTCGCAGAGCAACTTGACATCAAAACTGCACCCCCTCCAGCAGCAATCGCCTCCACTCCAGTTCCATCCCAAGCAGCTCATGCTCCTTTCTCTGCCGATATCCATGAGCGAAGCGCCCCAAAGAAGCCTCTTGTAAACTCCATCGTCGAGCGAACTAGCAGCCCTCAGACCAGTGCCAATGCTCCGCCAATCGCCTCCACTCCAGTTCTATCCCAAGCAGCTCATGCTCCTTTCTCTGCCGATATCCTTGAGCGAAGCGCCCCAAAGAAGCCTCTTGTAAACTCCATCGTCGAGCGAACTAGCAGCCCTCAGACCAGTGCCAATGCTCCGCCACAGTCCAAGAAGGTAAGTCGATTTAAGGCAGCAAGATCAGGATAAGGCACAATAGCAGTGAATGGCACGTAGCACTGCAGTGTTTGAACAACTCAGCGCCTAGAACAACATTTCCCTCCGTGACCTACACACTCCAGTTCGAAGTGCATGCGAATAGGAACGAGCTATAGTGATCACCAAAAGCTATATAGTGGGACTCACCCCCTTTTCGGGAAGGTCAATGGTTCCCACTCAGCAGTTCCAAGATTGAAATACAACAAGGCTCTCTGATGCTCCGCTTCCAATGCAAGCAACACAGTGCGCTGGCGTTCTTCCACGGATTTCCTACACGGAAGCTACTCGTTTCACTTTGTACATACACTCCGAATCTAATAAGATACATGACGAGCCTGCTTATCTACAACTTTGTCATGGTTGTTCGTCGCACTATCTTCTTCGCATACGGGTGCTCTTCACTTCTGTATACATATCTGTCCAACTCAGCCGTATTGACTAAGCCTGGATGGGCCTGGTCGAGACTCGTTATGCCAATCATTTGCATTGCTGTTTCCAACTCATCTTTCAGGACTGTGTTCACGTTAGCCGTACGATCCATCTGGTGGTATGGTCGACACTCACTCTCAATCGCATGCTCCATGCCTGCCTGTCCGTAGCCCACAGCATAGAGGAATGGTCGACCAAGACATACTCCGCTTGCGCCTAGACAGATTGCCTTCAAGATGTCGGTGCCACGTCTTATTCCGCCGTCGATGAAAACCTCCATCTCTTCCATGACTTCGGGGCAGTTGGCCTGGATCTCCAACAGAGTAAGAATCGAGGGCTGTGCCGTATCGGCAGCTCGTCCTCCATGATTCGAGATGTAGATTCCTTTGCATCCAGCTTTCAGCGCCTTTTTGGCGTCCCATGCGCTCTGGATGCCCTTCACGAAAATGGGAGCCTTTGTGATGGTTTGCAGCCACCTTATATCTCTCCACTGTAGATCGGCATCAATAAAAGACCCAGTCGCTCTCGCCAGACCTGCTCCCTTCTTGTCCTTCTTCACATTTTGCGACTGGAAGCTTGTCGGTGCTCTGTAGGCAGCATCTGTCTTGACTCGCTCGTCTGCCTCGCGCTTGCCGACTACCGGTAAGTCAACAGTAACAATAATGGCTTGAGGTCTGTAAGACGAAACCTCCTTGACCAGTTTTTCGGTGATACGATGGTCTTTGTTCACGTAAAGTTGGAAGAAAACAGGCTGGTACTTTGGCATTACTTCCATTATCTCTGGGAAAGAGAAGGATGCATTATTGCAGGCGATGATTGTTGTTCCTTTCGCAACAAGTGCCCTTGCCATGGCCAATTCCCCTTCGGGATGTCCAAGTTTGGCCAATGCGGCTGGTGCCGAAAAGATGGGGACGTCGTATTTTGTTCCTAGGATCGAGGTGGATGTAGATACATTCTTGACCCCTGTGAGTACGCGAGGTCGGAACCAGATGTTACGCCACCACTCTATATTGGCTTCCTTCGTGATGCAGTCATTCGCCGCCGTCATTTGGAACGCCCAACTCTTCGGGCTGAGGGATTTCCGAGCTACCTCCTCAAAATCGTACATGTTCAGTATGCTCTCCAGCGGCGGTTTCTCGTTCGCCGGCGGCCTCGAGGACTCGATGTTCGAGGATTGTCGGCGTCGCCATGCTTCTGTTACTGTCGATTCGTCCAGGATTCCCTTCCTTTTTGAGGCGGGCAGGTGTTCAGAGACGAGGGAGGGAGCGTGTACTTCGTTGTAGGCTGCTGTCGCGTCTTGGCCCATATATTGATGTAGGATTTCGGCGCCACCTGGGTGTTTTAGGGCGAATTCTGTTACGTCCCAGATGATGTTGTTGATGAGTATCCACGCGTCGTTGGTCGAAGCGTGCTTGGAGAGTTCAGACGTTGAAATGCTGGGCATTGTAGTGGTAAATTGTTCGACTGGCTCAGGTTTGCGTGAAAGCGATGATTTGGAGAACTATCTGGAGATGCTGATGGACTGAAATCTGGGGATGGAATTGGTTCCGCAGACCCCTCAAGCGCAAACAGCTATCCCGAGGGCCGATGGAGATGCCGATGCTGGGCAATGAGATCAATCCCTTCGTACGACGCGGGAACCAAGCAGCCGGCGTCTTTGATGTACAGTACATGGTACATTGTAGGACAAAGACGCAAGGCTGTATATCCGATGATCCCGATTGCGCTTCAACCATGTGAAGCTCTATCGGCCGGCTGTTGATGGATACCATACAAGCTATTCATATTTACAGTTACTAGTCAAGTCATGCTCTATACAAAGCTCGACAGTGCCAATCAAATGAAGCGAGATAACGCCGTTATGTTTCGTTTCCATCCTGTTTCGTTTCCTGCCGTTACTCGACTTCCTTCCACAACCTCGAGGAAGGACACCAGGCGACGACCATCTCAAATAGAGCATTAATCAAAAGCATCTTTCGAGCTGGCCTTGACTTGTCATTACCATGTTCCACCATGTCCATCACTCGACCGTATGTTCGGCCGCATCTCGTTCTAAGATGGACCAGGGTTGTCTCACCCATCGCTCAAATGCCACCTTTGAGCGCCTCTGTATCTCCATTCGCGTGTCCAGGGAATCACTCTCATTTCTCCGACTCGTTTTACTTCTCTACCATTTTTGAAGGACAACTATGAGGTTCTCCGCTCTTTTTCCAGCCTTGCTGGTGGGCAGCACCGTACAAGCATTTCTCATCCCACCCAAGGTGAACACATCGCAACTCATCGACTGGAAAATGGAGCACAAGCGCCAGGCTTTGGGGACATTGACATGGATGATTGGTAAGACGATTGCATCTCACAGTCCGGATATCGAAACTTACCATATGCAGGAAAGGGAGGCAAAGTCTCTGACCCAGCTGGAGCTGCTTCAAAGAAGGTGGTCATGCAATCGCCCTCGCTGGTGCCTGGGGCGAAGAGGGTAAAAATGAGACATGGTCCTTACTCAAGTACGCTGCCCTGATAGCCCAGGAACGAGCAGATCGTTGACTTGTCGGCAGTACCGAACATGAACAAGAAAGGTATCACAGGAGAGGCCGGCTCGCTCTGGAACTACCCAGACACTTCGATCGAGAAGCCGTGTACGCAATGTACTGTTGTGGCTCAGCAGGCCGGCCTTGAATTTCCCGACGGGAAAAACGCGAACATAGATTCGGGCCTGTGGTTGCATCATGTGAGTGGAACAGAAGGAAACAGAAGACTTGGTGATTAGGTTGCTAATTCCCTCCTAGATGGTTCACTTTCTCACTGGGCCTGGACGATGGGATCCTACTTGTTTGAATTCTCCATCATTAGTAAGCGTCCAGATGGTCTACTTTTCGCCCTCTTAACTTCACTAACCTACGGCTATAGCCTCATTTCGATGTGGGAGCCACGCCTGGTAGCTCAGAACGATACTTCTCCTCTGGCAACGAGCGAACTTTCTTTGGTATGGACCACGCCGGTGCTGACACTAAGTTTGGGTATCACATTAAGCCTACTGATAAGATGGCCTTCATCGTGGACTTGATGAACATGAATATGGACGACAAGGTTAGCTGAGCTTGACCGAGACCACAAGGAGAGCGAAACTTACCACAGCTAGGTGGTCTACATGACGATGACATATGACTATGTTGACGGGCCGCTCCCTGCAGGTTGGCGCGAGGTCAAGAATGTTTGGTTCGTGGATCCTACTTCCACGATCGCCGAGCATTCAGAGCTAATATTTCTGTTGTAGGCTCGATGTGAATGAATGCGGCACTAGCGAGGTGAATCCTTTGAAGCAAAGCGGAAAATACACCATCCAGTCTAGACCGTGGACCCCGAATTTCGAGGGAGAGATCCTCGGCGTTGGCGGACATCTACATGACGGTTCGTAAACTAGCCCCTCTTCTTGGTGTGTATACTGACATGGTCAAAAGGCGGCGTTGACCTCCAAGTTCAAGTCGCTGGCCAAGACAACTGCGTTTCCAAGGCCGGCTATGGCGAGAAGCCCGAGTTTATCTTCAAGAAATCGACAATGGGGGCTGCCGCCGGTATGGCTGAAAAGCATATCTCGTCCATGTCGGCCTGCTACTTTAAGGAGCAAAAGGTGACGCAGCTTCTCAAGTCGCAGTCTTGGCAGATCAAGGGGAACTATGATTATGAGAAGCAAGTTCCCCATCCAACCTTCTCTTAGGAGTCTTGTGGCTGACCATCAACGTGCAGGTTCCAAGGCAACAAAGATGATGGAAAGCAGTCGAGTGTGATGGGAATGTGAGTCTTCGGTTTGTTGTCATGCTTCAGGGGCTCCACTAATACTTCCAAACAGTGCTCTCATGTATGTCGCTATGAAGGACACGACAAAGCCCGGAGGGTCGAGGACAGGGTAGCGGCAATGTTCAGATGAGGCAGGTCGAGGTGTGTATAGCGTATAGTGCATAGTGTATACTACTCGCGCGTGCAATAGAATAGCGCCATATCTGGACATATCATAGCCATTGTTTGGCAGCTGGGAGGCTTCCAAAAAGCGTTCGCAAAGCAGCATATCAGACTCCCATAGGATGGTCATGGTTGCTGGTAGCCCAATTGGGCAATGCCCCCGTCTGGCGATGCTCTTGACCTCGGCTCGCAAGCACTTGACCAAATCCAGCAAGCAGAAAAGCGAGCAGCCACTTTTCCCACTCCATCTCCGTCTCCGTCTCCGTCTCCGTCTATTCTACCCGCCTACAATATTCTACCCGCCCCTCTGAAACGCCAACGTCCTCGGCCGCCCGCTTTCATTGTCAAGATTCAAATGATGGCAGGGACAATAGCTTTCAGCAGGCTGCTGCGCTATGCATATGCCCTGCTTAGGGGACGCCCTTCTCGATATCCTAGGTAGAAGTGTCTGGTGAGGGGAGAGTGAATATTCTACGAGTACCGCCAAAAGAGTTCCAACATCAAATCCGAGCTGAGGATCCGTCTAGAAACGGGATCCAGACTGTTTAGAATACTTGAGCTCTGGGCTTCTGGATCACGGCTGCAACACCGTGTCGATCCCCTTGGATGCTCGGCAGTACCATACCACGTTTTTCTTTTTCTGCCTCCACAGCCAAAGTTACCTCTCTTAAATGTTTCGAAACCTCCTTCAGTTCAAGCCTCTTACACCCTTCTACCTTTCTTCTACCTTCTACATGATTCATTCGAAATCACTGAATCACAACCCCGGGCCCCTGATCTTAGCGCAACCCTCTCCCACATTCCAGTGCTGTCCAGCAACCGGAGCTTGTCACACACCATTACCAGCAGTTCCAACAGCCTCTACCCGTTTTCATGCAGCCTCTTTTACTTGGGATTGGGCCTTAATCCCAAATCTGCGCCTTTCATCCTTCAGACAACATTCCGTCTCCGACTTCCTGGACGACATCATCCACACATAGGCAAATCAATGCCATCAATCACAACTATTCGACTGCCTATGCTGGAATTTGACCCCGCAGTCGTTGCGACTTGGCCGGCTCCAGATTATGAGAATCCCATCATTCGAGGCCCGTCTTTTCCCATTGCTGGAGGACTCTTTTTTATCTGCGCCACCATATGTGTTTGGGTCAGACTGTATTCAAGATGGTTTATACGCCGCTGGTTTGGATTGGACGATTGGCTCATCCTCGCCGCCTATGTAAGTGTCATCTACCCATTGTCTTGAGCGCTCAGAACTTAACAGATCCCAATGTAGCTGTCCACGCTCACTACAACCACTTGTGTCAACCTGGGGACATCTCGATACGACTGGAACAAACATATGTGGGATGTCAAGCCGTCTCATTACAGTGGTTTGTGGCTTCAGGGTCGAATTTCGGATATTGACTGCTGATCTGGATAGTTTCCTTGAGGTTTCTTTATGTTTCGCGCATCTTCTGGGGATTGGCAGTGTCATCTGTGCGGTTGAGCATACTATGTCTCTTTTACCGGTTACTCGATAGCTGCGAGGGTCCAAGAAGCATGCGCTGGGTTTTGCATGTAACAACTGTTGTAACCGTGATACTCCTGATGTACTATTTGGGGTCGGGAATCTTCCCATGCATGTAAGCAGATCGACAGTTGACTTCCAGAATCCTGCTGATATGTAAGACCAATAAATGCGTACCGGGCATGGCCTCCTCTGCCAAAAAGTCATTGTCTAAAGGACGGCCTATCTATGGAAGTCATCGCCGTCATCAACACACTGGTTGAGGCATTCATTGCGATTCTGCCTGTCATTGCAACGTTCCGGTTGCAGGTTGATCCGCGCCAGCGGTGGGGCGTCATTTCATTGTTGTCTATGGGCTTTTTGGTTGCGATTGCTGGCGTCATTAGAACTGTCTACATATTCAGGCTTCTTGAATCATACGATTTGACATGGTGGTCCGGACCACAGTGGCTTGTCTCAGAGATTGAAATCGATACGGCACTCGTAAGTCCTTGTCAAATCTGCTCTGATTAGGCATCAACACACTAACTTTTCAAGATCGGTGCATGTGCAGCGCCGCTGCGTCCTGTTGTAGTTCGGTTCATCAACAGGGTGCGAGGCGTTCAAGCAACAGCTCTAAAATCAGTGCAGCAACAAGCCAGCCGTGTCAGTCCATCACTGGGGCCAGGGACTCAAAGTTCAATGGATTTCGACCACGAAGCGGTGGCCAACTGGCAGCAACATCATTCGCGTACGATCGATCTGGAGGGTATCGGAGAGGATGGGTTTGGGTACTCCGTTGTCATCAGCGGTCCAACAAAGAGGAAAAGACTGAAGAAGCCGAATCCACATGCAAGGAAGGGAACAGATTCAACTTTGCAGCCGGGACGCGCCTTTCAACGAATAAGGTCGCCACTAATGTCGCCGGACCTCGAGCCGGTATCCATGGACTGGCCGAAATCGAAGTCAACACCGCAGAAAGCAAGGTCAATACCACTTCAAGTCACCACCGAGAAGTCATTCCAAGTCACGGAATCGTTCCAGGAGGTTGGAACGTCCAGCGGGAAGAGCTCGAGGATGGGATCGATGAGCCTGCCACGGGAGCCGGAAGAAGGAGAATCGATGGAGCAGGCTGCTAACCTCACGGGTCTGGGGAAGTGGCAATTCTCGGAGGCATATGGCGATTACGATGATCATTCCAAACCGGAACCTCCTACCAAGTAGGAGTGAAGGGAATGATGAGTATGAATAAAGCTAATGTCCAACGATCGTACTAAGCAGTATGAACGAGCATCTGAAATGTTTTGCCCAGGGTTCCTGAGGTGTTTTTGTATTGTCACAAGGGAAATGTTGGCCCAGATAAACGCTCTACGACCAGGCTCCTAATTGATTCTAGCAACCCCTGACTGCGCAGGCTTGTTGATCAAACTCTCGTCAGTCGTCTTTGAAAACAGGAGCCCCGTATAGGCGCGAGTCTCGTCTTCGTATCTATCTGATGGAGCTTGTGGCTCGGGTCAACAGGTCTGTCCAGATGACCTCTCAAGATGTTCGCCGGTTCCAATTGGAAGTTGGGGGGGAGGGGAGAAATGGAAAAGAGTCAGGCGCCCTTTTTTCCGAACACACCAACAATAGCGACAATTGCAGCAACAACGGCGGTCTCCACAATAGCATTAAGCAGCTAGGCATCGATTTTGCTTCCACTCAGCACGGAGGTATCCCTGTATCTATTCCTGTTGATGCATCAGAACTTCAACAACTACTTCAAGAACTTGGACACACTGGCAATTGGAACAACATGTCAAGCAGCAAAGCCGCGGAGCTTGCGAGAAAGATTCGTGACGCCAAAGCCAACGAGGACAGCGAGTTTGCCGAATGGTCTTGATCTTCGATTACAACCCACGTTGAGCAGTTTCACAGGCACGAATTACTTTGCAGAGCTGGTTCATCACAGCAATAACCGAAGCAAAAGCAAGCATCGTCACAGCATTTCCAAGCCCACTTAATTATTATGAGCAGCACAAACCCAAACCGCAGAGACCAAATGTCTCACCATCATGTCGGCCATCAATTCCAAAAATACGGATAACAAGAATTCCCAAAAGTCGAAATCAAGACCCGTCCAAACCACTCAAGCTCGCTCACCCTGCTGCTCCAACAAGATTGCTCATCTCGCCCCACTCTTCACGTCGCCGATGTCGCTCTCGAATCAAGTGTGGCAGCAACCAACGTGGCAACAGGAATGAACGCTGTTGCTGGCACTTTGAAGAAGGAATATTGGGATTCATCTCGTCCTTCGCAGGCTGTGGTGAAGAAGTCGGGTTTGAGATGGAGTCGGCGAAGGAGATTGTTGAGAAATTTCGGAATGGAATGATAGAGGATTTTTAGACGAAAGAAGAGGGAGAGGGAGAAGGCGAGGGAGGCGGTGTTGGTGTTGATTGTGAGAAGTATGGTGTGATGATTCCACGGAGTGAAGGGATTGTGGCAGACTAAATATGCGAATCACGAGTGGAGAAGTTCTTTTTTTAAATTTTTTGGAATCAAGCGAGTACGTTGAAAATCTCGCTGAAAATCATAATTGGTATGGTCAATAGATATATACTTGTATATTAGATATTCTCCGCCCTCAAAGTGCGAGTAGGGTAGCCTTTTCCGCAGCCGTGATTGGGATCACTGAGCCATGGCGAGGCCTCTTTGGGAGCACGTAGTTGGTGGAGAGCTTCCAATCAGCAGCAGCAATGTTTGCCGTCTCAAATGGCACATAGCCGCGACCTCCAAACTCGTCAATAAAGAGGTGCCACTGTTGTAAACCAGTTAATCGCAATCTCACATCTCAACATAAATTGACTGACCTTGTTTGGATCAGTGTTGGATTGGAATACGGTCGGGCCTTCGCCTTGTTTGATGGATCCCTTGCCGATGCCATCCTTCACTGATGTCCATGGCCCAGAAAGACTGGCACTGGATTCTTGGAAGATGAACTTGCCATTTGCGGACCCAGACCGCTCGTCCTTACTGAATCGATAGTACTTGTTCGTCTTCGAATCATGCACGACCGTTGTATCGATGACAGGCCATCCGGTGTTGATCCAGATGTCAGGAGTCGAGAAAGTTTTGAAGTCCTTGGTCATGGACTTCAAGATACGATAGTAAGATGTGGTGTTGTGCGCAACATCGTTCTCAGGGTACAAAGCAGACGCCCAGAAGGTCATGTAAGAACTCGATGCCGGGTCGTAGATGGCCTCGGGCGCCCATGTATTTCCCGCCGTGTTGGGAGAGACTTGCACAAGTTGTGGTTGGGACCAGGTCTTGAGGTTGGAGGATTCCCACACCACGATCGATCGGCTTCCTGTTCGTCCGGCGGCACCCCAGTCGCCGTTGCCGCCGTACATTTTCAGATCGGTGGCAATTATCCAGAATTTCTTCCCATCATTGGAGCGGATAATGGACGGATCTCTTGCGCCTTTGGTGCCAACAGTAGAGGTGAGTAGCGGTCGTCCACGATTGATCTCGGTCCAATTCGCAGGACTATTGCCATTGCTTACAGCCAGGGATATCTTTTCGCCATCTGCCGAGCCTTCACCAGTGAACTTTGTGTCTCGTCAGTACCGATGATGGAGAGAGCCGGGTCACCCTACATAAGCGAAGACATAATCCGTGTATGGCGAAGCGGCAGAAGACTTGGACGCGAACAATACAAGGGCGATCAACTGATAGAGCGAAAATGGGAGCATTGTAGGGTTGGTGGAGGTAGGAGTACTGGACGAGGCCAATGAAACAGTCGAGGATCAAAGCAATCTATCAGTAAATTAAGATTAGAGACAGTGTACAAAGACATTGTCCTGTGATAGGGAAGTCCGGTGCCGGTACTCATGCCGACTTCAACTGAGGGGACACAGAGGGGGAACTCATGATCCACCTAATTCAAGACGCTCGGATCCTTGGTATTACTACTCTGCAAATGATTCAAAATGGAGAGCGACCAAGGAAAGTGATACCAGAGGCCGAGGAAGGGGGGAATTCTCGGCAACCTTTAGGGAAGACGTTCCTCGCACCGGACGCCTCCTATATAACACTCAGTCGCGTTCAAATTGTCCTCGAAGTCGAAGAGAGACGCGTGGACGCGACTGTACGAGGTAGACCGAGACAGATTCGTCAGCACCCGACTCACGGACACGCCTCCGACTCCGATCCAACTCGGACATGTACACGTCAGGCACCATCCAATTCATGCCGTACACGTCAGACACCTTCTCATGCCTTACACCTCAGGCACTATCCAGCTTCTGCCTTACACCTCAGGCACTTTCAAATTCATAGATGCCTTAGACTTCAGAAACCTTCTCATGCCGTACCGTACACCATCTTTGCATCTCTCGTGCCGTCCACGACGGCATCATCTCCAATCTCCAGACTCCATGCATACTACATATCTATACTACATACTACATATCCATACTACATACTACACACTCCTTACTCCCTCCCTACTCCCTGCTCCCTACTCCATACTCGATATAATACGTGAGTCTGCGACTCTGATCATCTGACCATCCTCCATCTTCTAGGAACAACCAGGCAGTCGAGTCTGTCTCGCTGTTGCGGTGCCAGGAATGGCGAGGCAAGAGCGCGTTGCAATCTGCTAAGCTTCACATATATCGAGTACAATCTTCTCAGGACATCGTTCATATTCAAACCCTACTATATGCTCGCCGATAACTGTCGATCTTCCTACTCTCCGTATTTCCTGAGCCTTTCCTGGCTTTGAACTTCGACTTCTACTCCCAATAATTGCCACTTCTCTTTTTCTATCAAATCATCTCTCATCCTACCGCGCCATCTTGCAGGGGTTCCGCGCCATTCATCTCAAATTGAAACCTTCTACGCATCCTACCCCACAACACGATATTAACAACAGCCAAACTTAGCCCGTCGCATCCAAAGTTTCTTTGATTGCCTTCTCTGCACACTGCTCGAGCGTGGCCCATTGATGCTGCCCTATGAGTGTTTGCTGTCCACTACGACGTCCACGGACTGGTCACTGGTCACCGTACTGCACAGACGACAGCCACCCCTGCTATTTCCGCCTCGTGGCTCTCTAGGCCATGCACAAATCAGTCCCGCGGCCGTACTATGTAGACTGTCAGCGGCCGCTCCGGGTACTGGCCAGTCCTACATCACTTCGATAGATTAAGGCACCCGCCGTCTCCCAATCTGATCACCTCGTCGCCCAACCCGACTGGTCCGTTCTCGAGATCAAAGACCAAAGTATGCTACGAAGACGTGCCGTCCTAGCCAGCTCTGGTGGCGGAGTACCAACAACCAACATCCTGCACCTGAGCATGTAAGTACAGACCCTCATTTATTTCGTACTGATCCGTGGACAACTAGATTGGAATCGCCTCTAAACTAGCTCAGACTTTGTAAAGATGAGCGTGTGGCTTTACGATAAGATCTTGCACAATCCTCACTCAGAAAAGGAGACTTCTTAGACCAAACCAAATCCATCTGGCGCATTCGAGCGGCCGACACTTTCATTAACATTGAGATTCCTACTTCACCCTAGCCATGAAGACCTTCACTTTGTTGTTGGCATCGCTGCCTGTCATTGCGGCTGCCAACGAGGCCGCAGCAGCATGCAGGAACCTACCAGGTGATACAGGATGGCCATCTGAGGCGGATTGGAAGGCACAGCTTCCTGGAAGCGTGGCTCGAGGTGCACAAAAGAAGCTGCTCCATCCCGACTATCGGATCGACGCCAAGTCTGTGGACGACGTGATTGCTGCGGTTAAGTTTGCATCGAAGCACAACATTCGTTTGACGGCGATTCACAGTGGTCACGACGGTCTTGGAAGGTATACTGAATGCGCTTATCTACTCTAGTCTGAGGCTAATCTGCCGTTCGCAGAAACGATGCACCGAGTGGTCTCCTTATTGGCCTTGAAGATTTGACTGGTATGCGCGTGGAACAGTCATTTACGCCATCTGCACAGGGCCAACCAAAGGTCGCTGCTGCCCTGCTGCCCTGCTGCCCTGCTGCCCTGCTGCCCCTGCTGCCCTGCTGCCGCCGTCCCTGCCGCCGCCGCTCCCATGGGCGGAATGGAAGGCATGCACGCTGGCATGGCCGGTATGAAACGACACGGTCCTGACGGCGATGAACCAATGGCCGCATCTTCACCCAAGGCTGGCTCCGCTCCACCAGCAGTCGTGCCAGCTCCAGCTACTGGCAAGCCTGCTTACGCTGTCACGCTCGGTGCTGGAATGACCACGCAAGACATCAATGATAAGATCGCTGCCCAGGGAATCTTCACCAATGGAGCTGAGCACGGTGAGGTTGGTGTAGCTGGAGGCTGGTCTCAATGTGGAGGCCACGGACCTATGACGACTGCTTACGGGCTCGGCTCTGACAACGTTTTGGAATTCCAAGTGGTAACAGCTGATGGTCAGCTCAAGATTGCTAATGAGGTAGCTAACCCAGATCTCTACTGGGCGCTCCGAGGCGGCTGCGGGAGCACCTTTGGAATTGTGACGCAGGTCACAGTTCGGGCCTATCCATCACCAAAGTTCACCGTCACCAAGTTCACCATCAACGCTACTACTGTTGATGGTATCTTCGAACCGATGGCGTACATCCACTCCGTTTTTCCAGATTTGATCGAAAAGGGTGTGCAAGGATACTACCTAGCCTTCCCCAAGAAGTTCACCGCAATATTCCACACTGTTGGTTCTCTAGCAACCGCTGATGCCTCTAAAAAGCTATGGGAACCTGTGCTCGCCAAGGTCGCTACTTACCCCAATATCCAGAAAGAGTCCGCCGTAGCGACTTACCTCGATTACCCAAACTACAAGACGTACTACGATGCCACCTGGGGTGCTGCCGAGGGCGAGCACAAGAAGCGCTCCATGAATGACAACGAAATGATTCACGATTGGTGGACGGGCGAGTACGTCCGCCGTGGCGAGCGACATTCTCTCAGAAAGCGTGGACCTGGTGAGCAAAAGTATCTTCCCAAGGGTAGTGGCAAAGTTGCTGGGGACGGACGCCTGCTTGACAAAGAGACTTTGCAATCACCAAAGCTTGCTGTTGCTCTCAGAGCCGCTATGCCTGAAAAGGGGATGATGCGTGGTGTTCTCGTTGGTGGTGCCATCATCAAGAAAAGTGCAAATGAGACCTCTGTTCACCCATCATGGCGAAAAGCTTACGCTTCTATCTGGTCTGACAAAGACGTGAACCAAATCGCGACCCTGGCCAAGGGAATGGGTGCTTATATCAACGAGGTCAGTACAAACGTACTATATTTGACGTCGCTTTTTGCTAACATGAATTAATTGCAGGCATCGTTCAACGCCTCGAATTGGCAAGACGTTTTCTGGGGCTCCAACTACCCCAAGCTTAGCCAAATCAAGACGAAATATGACCCCAATATGGTGTTCTATTCTACACCAGGTATCAATGCTGAGCAGATGATGGCAAATGAGAAGGGCGCACTATGTACGGCACCGGAAGCAATGCGGAAGAGTGCTATTCTCTTCCCGCCAGTGGGTGACAACAAGAATATCAAGGCCTCGAAGAAGGGCATGTAGATCAACGGGTATATCGTGGCTATTGGATAGTCGTTGAATTTTATGAGCAATGAGTTTCGCTTATGTTTGCCCTTTACTGATGTGTAAAAAAGGGTGACGAATATCACCAAACAGACGTCTTTTGCTCTCGCTCAAGTTGTCACGACTTGTCATTGAAGGCCCCAAACGTTTAGCAAATGATGCAAGAACTAAAACATCTCCTACTTTGTCTTCGGTGGCCCTTCTTTCGATATGCCAGCTGATACCACCTCAACATCCTCTTCTCCCTGCTCCACGTGCGCCTTCTTCACGCCCCGCTTGACCGCCTATTCCCCCTTCATTCGTCCTCTACTTCCTCTGCTCGGCTCGATCATCCACGAATTGAGTACTCGCATCACCTCTTCCCTCATCAACGTCCCCAAGCACCTCTTCACCCTCCCCGTCATCATCCACCACCGTTTGGCAGGAATTTCTATTGCCCTCCATGTTTTCTCTACCGGTCAATTGTTTCACCCTCGCATGCGCACCATACTTCCCTCTCTGCGAATCACGAGACGAGGGCGTCCCGTCTCCCACCAGCGTCCTATGATTTCCCCTCTTGAAACTTGGGCGTTTGGGGATCCGGTGGAAATAGGCCACGAAGAATATCTGGGAGATGTCGTTCCATCATATTGGGGTACTCGGATCTATTTTGTGGCGTTGTGGGTGTGCGAGTGGGGTTTGCCATGGCTTTTTAGAGGAAGCAATTTTTTGCCGTTGTAAGATTTTTGGATTCTAGATGCGTTTTATGTGTATGGCTGCTTAACAGTATAGAAAGACGAACCTGAAATCCCTGGTGCTATCCTTTCCAGTACCTGCTGGGAATGATCCAGGTTATATCCTGAAAGACGGTGGGACGAACAAATGGTTTGACAGTTAGTTGAAGGCGGATGAAATGGCAACAAGCAATGGAGGTAGCAAATCCAGGCTGTTTGTGTGAAAGGCCCCGAACTCACGCAGTGCAGCTACCTCTTGTAGACGACTCTTCAAACTTAGTCTATCGGCGATGTTTGTCGTCAAGAATCATAACAGACTTTGCGAGGAACATGATATGCCGATTTGAGGTTGTACACTTTTTTTTTTAGAATGGAGCAGCACTTTTTCGATCCAACGTACCACGCCAATGAGGGTATACCGATCAAACTCCACCTTTTGATGCGAATGCAGATGCCGATAATTCGAAACGCTTCTCACTTGGGTACCGCCGTGGCGCCTAACCCTTCCGCCATTTCCATTTTGCCCTCCGCCAGACCAAACTTCTTCTCCACGGCTTGCTCGAACTTGGCTAACTCTTCTTGCTTGACTTCGTACGAGAATTCTTTGCAAGGATATGCTCTGGTCTTGGTCTCTTCGCCGTACTGCTTGATTGCTTCAAGGGCTTCACTCCACACTTTGCCATACTGTTTCACAAACTTGGGCAAAAATCGCCCTGGTGGGAAATTGCCGAGCATATCCACTTGTACGAGAACTTGTCCAGAAGTCCCGTTCCCGGCTCCAATCCCAATTGTCGGTATTCTCAATTTCTTCGTGATCAAGGCGGCGACCTCTGGAGGTATAGCTTCAAGAACCGTGGCAAAGGCACCAGCCTCTTGTACTGCTAGAGCGTCTTCTAGTACTGCCATGGCGGATGCAACCGTCTTGCCCTGGACTCGAAATCCTCCAAGCGCATTCTGACGCTGTGGTGTAAGGCCAACGTGGGCCAGCACGGGTATACCAGCAGAAGTGATCTTCTTGATTGTGGGTGCCATTTCCTTCCCTCCTTCTAGCTTTACAGCATGCATGCGACCGGTCTTCACCATACGGATGGACGTTTCGAGGGCTTGTTTGGGGGAGATTTCATAGGAGCCCATAGGTAAATCGCCGACCTGGGACCATGTTAAATTTTGTTTAGGGCTGCTGGAGACGTAGAATAACCTACTGTGAAGGCCGACTTGGTGGCCCTAGAGACACTTCGGGCAGCAAAGATCATCTCATCGAGGGTTACCTCGCTTGTGTCCTCAAGACCCATGGATACCATGGCTAGGCTGTCCCCAACCAGCAGAATATCCATACCAGCATGGTCGGCAACATGCGCCGAGGGGAAGTCATATGCCGTAAGCATAGTTATAGGCTCCCCTTTCTTGTACATGGACTGTATGGTCTGTAGTGTGACCTTCTTCCGCGCGATCGCAGGTGGAGTCCCTATAGGCGAATGCGAGGAATACCGGACTTGGGTGGCCGAAGGTATATTGCGACGGTTGAGCGACGACGAGGCCCATGTCTGTGATATGAAGGGCGTTGATGTGGTAGAAGAGAATACGGACCGAGCAGGCCTGCTCAAGGCACGCGACATGGTCGAATTCGATGGGGTGGTGGTGGATTCGCGGTGGTCGCTGATTTCAGGCTCAGCGGGGATTGAGTTGACAGAACAGCCATTTCGAATGGGACGGAGGGAGCCCGATTTTATGTTCCTGGACTGGTATAGGTCCTACGTCGAAGTCCAGATTCCAGTGGTGTTGAAGTGTACCCATGGCCGAGGCCTCGGTTAGAATATCTCACCTAACCAAAGCTTAACGGCATCTAGACCTAGACTACTACAGGTCAGCCTATGGATAGTTCTGCCCCTTTTCGCCAACCTATCACGTCGTATTGGAGCCTTTGTTTACCAAGTACAACCTGATCCTTTACGGCGATACATAGCTCGACGACGGCTGGCAACATCCGAAACACGATTTCGTCAGGCCGGTCAAATCCTAACGCCATGTTTGTGGCGGACGGGCAGGGCGAACTGATGAGACGGCGTTATCAAAGGGAGGATTTGATCAATTGATAGGAACCCTTTTTGATGTTCATCAGCTTGTAAAAGGCAGCCTGTATCATAGTCATGGTCATAGTCATGGTCATAGTCATGGTCATAGTCATGGTCATAGTCATGGTCATAGTCATGGTCATAGTCATGGTCATAGTCATGGTCATAGTCATGATCATACTACGATATGGGCAAGACTGAATCTAATTTCTTGACAAAATACATGCTACTCCAAATCCATCTCGGTCTTCAGTTTGAGGATTCGGCAGCTCCAAGTCCCATGAACAGTTACTGGCATGAATTGAAAGAAGGGACTTGAATATGGCTCTCTTTACCGCGAGATCAACTCAAGAGTGAGGAGTTCGTGGCCCGCCCGTTGGGGGCCAATATCACATGGTGTTATTAGCCACAGCGCTAGTAGTCGTCGACGCGCCTGAGCTCGCGCCTTTGCCCTGGTATTTACTGACTGACAACAATCAACACTCGACAGCCACGACAACAATCCCACTAACAAGAAGCCTTTCCCGCCATACCGTATTCCAGGAAATGTGCTGATCACAATATCTAATTGCCTGAAGGTTGGATAATCCGCCTTGATTCCTCAAGAGTTTCCCGCAAGCAAACTTACCACAAAACAACAACTGCCCGCCAAAATCCCTTGACAGAGAAACCAACATGGAGAACTACCAGAAGCTAGAGAAGATCGGAGAGGGTACGTACTCTCCAATAACAGAGCCCGAGAGCCCCCTCACGTTTTCAGCCCGCTAACAGACATACAGGGACGTATGGAGTCGTTTACAAAGCCCGCGACCTCACCACCTCGGATAAGCGAATCGTCGCCCTGAAGAAAATCAGACTCGAAGCCGAAGATGAGGGCGTCCCGTCCACCGCGATTCGCGAAATCTCCCTCCTCAAAGAAATGAACGACCCCAGCATCGTCCGCCTCCTAAACATTGTTCACGCCGACGGTCACAAACTCTACCTCGTCTTCGAGTTCCTGGACCTGGACTTGAAGAAATACATGGAGTCACTCCCGGTTAGCCAGGGCGGCCGTGGAAAGGCTCTTCCCGAGGGCACTGGCGCAAATCTCCAGACTCTTGGGCTGGGACCAGAGATTGTCAAGAAGTTTATGGCTCAATTGGTTCAAGGAATCAAATACTGCCATAGTCACCGGGTTCTACATCGCGACTTGAAGCCCCAGAATTTGTTGATTGATCGAGAAGGCAACCTCAAGTTGGCCGATTTTGGCTTGGCCAGAGCATTCGGTGTACCACTGCGGACGTACACACACGAAGTAAGTTACACCTTTGCTGATCAGGATGGCAACATTGGACTAATCACGAACAGGTTGTTACGTTGTGGTATCGTTCACCAGAAATCCTACTCGGTGGCCGGCAGTACTCTACTGGTGTTGACATGTGGTCAGTCGGCTGCATCTTCGCTGAGATGTGCACCCGCAAGCCTCTCTTCCCTGGTGACTCTGAGATTGACGAGATCTTCAAAATCTTTCGGTATGATATCTCCACACTCACCCTCTCATTGACTCGACTAATGATGACACAGCATTCTTGGCACACCAACCGAAGAGGACTGGCCTGGTGTAACTACATTCCCTGACTTCAAGGCGTCATTCCCCAAGTGGATTCGCAACTACAACAAAGCCCTCGTCGACACTCTCGACGACAACGGCTTGGACCTTCTCGACGGTCTCCTTGTATACGATCCTGCTGGCCGCATCAGTGCGAAGCAGGCCGCGCTGCACACATACTTCACCGAAGGCAATACTGCCGCACATTCCTATGCATATGGTATCGGCGCTCGAATAAATGGAAATGGTTATTAATCACAACGCTGACATGAAACGTTGTTTTAGGCACATGCACCCTCCCATTGCCTTGTCGAATCAGTTCCTCAATCAATCGTCATGGACACCTCGGGTTGATGTTGGATTAGCGGATATCAACACTTCTGGATGCTGGCATTGACTTCGATACATGTTCTCAGGGTGCAAGGGCTGGCACAACTGCTTTATTTTCATTGGTCTCTCTTATCATGTCTAACATACGACTGGCATGCTCGGGTTGGGGAATGGACCATACATGGATGGTTAGGATAAATCATCATGGATTTGGAAGGCGTTGGGTTGAGATATCCATGAATGGCCTTAGCCTTTCCATTGTGTACAGGAATGGCATGAAATGATTTAGTGCCTTGCTCGCGCGTATTTGAAAAGCTGCACGTGTATAGAGGCGTATTCTCGGCGTCCCCATCCTGGAAGTAAATGATGTCCCCACAAATTGCGTTCTCTCCTTCAATGTGAGATTCTTGTCTCCCATCCGGTAGATTGCGTATATCAATGTCAGACGGAACCCCCCACAAACGCCGATGCCGTCTACACAAATGTACAGATATGTAAAATTTTCAGATACGCCCCAAGAGTTGTGGACAGGATCCAGAGCCCGCTACTGTCGTCTTCTCAGCGTTGTTTGGATTCTACATGCCCCAATTCAGACTAGCTTGCATGGGACGGAACGCTTCCTCATATCGGATAAATGCTTCGCTCAAGGTTCACGACTTCATCACGTAACCACACTTCAAGAGGCGGAAAGCGGCAGACTAAACGATACCATGGCTTTGGGCTATTGGACTCTCAAGGACGCACTGATGCGGCCTCAACAACGCCGTCATCTCTTGTGGATTGACCATCGAAACATACTTCCTATTCCGGCATCGTGAGAGACACTCCATCAGCCGGACATAAGTGAAATGGCGGCTGGGACGCCCGAGAGTTCCCCGCTGGAACAGCCCTTGCAGATCGGGCGGAGCCAAATCCCGTTATCTTCTGCGGGACATCTTCGACTCTTGAAGACCTTTCATTTGTGTCTGAAACTGAAGCTCTTCGACTACGACCAAATGGAATTCATATGACTACGACGACAACAAGACGAAAACAGATGATCCGAGACAGTGAGAAGAGCATGGAGGAAAGAAAGCCCCGGGACACGATATTCTCATACTCATCCGGGAGAGGGAATGATGATTCGCAATCCATGTACGAAAGGGATGAGAGAGTTGATTGTCGAGAGAAAGAAGAAGATTCCGGATATCTAGCACCAGTACACTTGCAACCCCATGCGCGCCACAGATCCCATTCGCCACCCCAGACGCTCAAATCGGAACGTTCTTATGGTGGCGAAGATGGGTATTCTTGCAACTATGGACGAAACTCAGAAGAGAGAGGAGAAGGGGAAGAGGGAACGGCAGAATCAAGGGAGAGAAAGAGATGGGAAGTGAGTTGGCACGGAGCAGATGACCCAATGAGCCCGCGCTCAATCGGCATAGCCCGGAAATGGGCCATCGTGCTTATTATGGCTAGCAGCGCGTTGTGTGCGTATGTTATCCCCACCCTCATGAGGCTTTACCATGTTGTGTGAGGTTTTGCAAGCACTGAGACATGGAGAACTGATACATCCCATGCACTTGTAGGACTTGTACTTCTTCGCTTTACACCTTGACGTATGATCAGATTACGGTTGAATTTGGGTGTTCGAGATTGATTGCTACCTTAGGTTTGAGTTTGTTTGTTGCTGGATTGGGGTTGGGACCTATGGTATGTTCCTCCTTTGCCTAGTCTAGTGAGTGCTCCTGCTCCAACTCCACGGACGACCACTGTTTGGACACTAAAAGCAGAGATTTTGCTAACGAAAGTATGATACATAGGTCTTGAGCCCTTTGTCAGAAGTGAGTGCTCATCTTGGCTTTTTGATAGCGCGTTGCGCCAATCAGCTCCTTCGTAGGAACCCGCCGCAAGCCTCTTTTGTAGACTTGGAGAATCTCAATATCTATCTGCCATTATCACTCTACTAATCGATATCACAGTTCTACGGCCGACGTCCAATCTATGTATATTCATACATCTTCTTCTTGATCTGGATAATACCCTGCGCCGTTGCCAAAAATATCACCACGATGCTCATCTCTCGCTTCTTCGACGGTCTAGCAGGAAGTGCATTCCTTTCAGTGGCAGGAGGAACTGTAGGCGACATCTTTGCGAAACACGAACTCAGCTTGCCTATGATGGTCTATACAGCCTCGCCGTTCATTGGGTAGGTCAACTTTCAACTTTTTAATTTCTTGTTGAGGAACGCCACCGTTACAATGTCTCAAACTTTTGAATGTCTCAAATTGCAGCGTACGATCAAGACCACATGGTCAATGATGAGATGGCAATACTGCATCGAAGGCATTAAATGATCCGTCGCCTCCCACTCTCCCCTGCCTGCACTGCATAGGCCCCACCCATCTACATTTCTCCACCTATACCCCAGACACAACCTTGCGCCCCATCGTCTCTTTTACCCAAAAGCGGAAATCGCTGTCGATACCTCTATTGCCAGACAGAAAGGGACACAGCATTCGTCTTGCGAGATGATGGCACAAGATTCGTTCGAGAGGGCCCCATAGAACTCCAATACGTCTCACGAATTATGATTTGGCTCGCATATGCATGTGCCCGATATCCCTGCCGCTTCCCACAGGCTACATGCAGAGGCGCGCAGCATGTGGAACTAGGCGACCCGTCCAATCCTTTGAACAAGGTCTTTATCTATTCATATCTCTTGAGAGAGGCAGGGATGGCGATCTCGCAGAGAAGACGCTGTGCTATCATGTCATATGAGCAGACGTCGTGGTACAAAGACTCGACGATTTTGTGTCGGCCTTATTGCTCAATCATGCTGGTTGAGGCTACAAGCGAGCTCACCTTGCAAGCGAGGGCGACGTCGGCGGTATGCTTGAGTTCAATGGGGCTTTGTACAGCGACCAAGGACGTTTCTTCAGCGCGCAATGCTGGGGAATATATGCTGCAGAGGCAGGTCCAACACACGCTGCACTTTGGAAGATCAAATGGAGACCCTGAGACGATGGAGTTGAGCGTTTATCGTTGATCGTTTCTGATATCACAACGCTCGCTCGTTTGGATCCTTGAGAACCGCAAGGTTGGTTCTTCATCGACCAACCCGATCGATGGATGCGCGAGTCAAAAAACTCCCCCTTCCTGATCAAGACCGATCTAGCAGGGCTGTTTAAGCCCTTTCCTAAACGAGAGAACGACAGCCTGCCGAATTCACATTCCTCTTTGCGCAGCCCTGTCGATGTTAATTAAGCCTCATGCAACGTGCGGCCGTTGAGAGATACCTGCGTGGGCATGGCAGAGGGAGAGGAAATCGATGCATCACATCTCCCCACTCCCTGGTAGAGCCGCACCAAGCGATCGAATCCCATGCACCTGAAAACATCTTCAAGTCGCAACTGGAGTGCGGTCCGGGCGGCTCGCCGTCACGTACCGCTCAGCCCAATCCTTTCACGTTCTTTTCTCAATTGTTGATATCGCTTTTTGCCCCACAGAGTGTCTGCACGTCACTCGCCTCTTCAACCTGAACACAAATACCTTGCACAAAATTAAATCGGCGAGCTTGGAGAGAAATCACCCAAACTAATGCATTGTGTAGACCAGAAGTCGGACCCCTGATTGGTGGGTTCATAAACCAATACACAAATTGGCGGTGGTCCTTCTACACTCTCCTGATCTGGGCTGCCGTCCAGCTCACCCTAATCTTTTTCTTCGTACCTGAGACGTACCACCCAGTGCTTCTCAGGAACAAGGCGAGGAAATTGAGGAAGGAGACAGGGGAGGAGAGATGGATTGCACCAATCGAGCGATTGAACAGGAGTATTCTGATGACCGTTGTTTGGAGTTGCGTAAGACCGTTTCAGTTACTAGTTCTGGAGCCGATGGTGAGTTTTGTCTTTGCTTCTTTCTTGCGAGGTGCATTGTGCGTGTGGCCTGAGGCGGATCCACAGAGCGGTGTAAAGAATCGCTCGTCTCCTGCGGCATTAAGTAGGAGTCCGCGTGGCAGGTCGAGGCGGTGGGAAGGATGGTGAATAATTCTTCGACGAGCTGACAGGACTGTAAGTGAGTCAGGATGTCAGGGAAGCATACGTGTCTGAGGCGACAGGTCGAGACAGGAAAGTCTCGATGAAAGCATGTCACAAGTACAAGAAGATGATCATAAGAAAAAAAAGAAAAGAAGGCAACGGATCATGAAGAAGGCTGACGATAAATATAGTGCCTTCTCCTCTGCCTGCTCAGCGCGATCCTCCTGGGTATACTATACCTATTTTTCGGCGCCTTCCCTCAAGTTTTTGGCCACGACCATGGCTTCTCACACTCTGAAGTCGGCCTCGACTTTCTAGGCCTCCTCATGGGCATGTTGTTGGGCGTCGCGAGTGATGTATTGTGGAAGCGCAATTATGCTCGATTGGTCAGAAACTATTCCAAGGAGACGGGCAAAGAAGGAAGCAGTGAGCCAGAGTTCCGCTTGCCACCTACAATCGTGGGCGCTTGGGTCGTCCCTATTTCGCTATTCGGTGAGTGACATCGTTCATTCCCATGCTTGTCGTGGGGTGAATTTTTTTGATATGCTTATCATTTGATCTTTCTCGTCTCATTGAAGGCTTGCAAGGAGCTTCATCCGTGAGTTTATGGCGAACTGTCATTAGCTGGCTTGAGGGGAGATGAATTCGCTATAGACGCCACGGTCAATTTGCCAATTCAGTTCCCCTTACACGCGTCAAAACTCACCAACAGGGCATCTTTACCGCTTCCATCTAACTCGGGATGATTCCCGATATATTCCTAGCAATTCGAAGAACCAAAATTACTAGAAACTCATCGCTATCGATATTGGGTTTAATTGAGTTGATTCTTGGCGGCACTGAATCGATGAGTCCCTGTGCCGCCAGGATTGTCGGTGTTGATGTAGGATCGAGGCTAATTTGAAATGGCAGGGTTTGCGTGGACGTCGTTCTCCTCGGTAAGTCTCCTCGTCAGCCTGTCAGCTGTGCAGATGATGGCTGACTAGCTTGTGCATCACAGGTGCATTGGATCGGTACGTCACCCGACCCTCCCTGGGCGGCTGTTAATCAGCTTCAACGTTGAGGTATGGCTGACACAATCCATCTAGCTCCGACAATATTCTCCGGATTTTTCGGACTTGGGTAAGTGGTCCAAAGGCTGGCTGGATTGCGTGTTCTGAAGTGCACATTCAGGACAATTCGGCGCCAACACGTTCCTGCATGCTGTCTCGGGGCACGCAACTTGAGTCCGGCCAGATGTTCAGACCCTCGTCCTGGGTGTGTGATAGAGCTGACGATCTTGACAGGAATATTTTTGTGTTCTCGGGCGTCTTTACATTCCTTGTCGACAGCGTTTGTGAATTTCTATAAAAGTTGACGTAGCAAAAGGTTGACATGACAGCAGTATCCACTCTATGCAGCATCCGCATTGGCAGCAAATTCATTCGTCCGGTCGAGTTTCGCGGCGACATTTCCCCTGTTTGGAGTGCAGATGTACAACAGTGAGTTCCAATGACGTGAGGATTGCAAACAGCAACAACAGGCGGTGACTGACGAGGCCAGAGCTCGGATATGAATGGGCATGTAGCCTGCTCGCGTTCCTCGCCTTGTCCATGGCACCGTAAGTAGTATGGGATTCATAATGACGCAGATTTCGACTAACGTATCTGCTGTGTAGCTTCCCCTATGTCTTTTTTCGTTATGGAAAGCAACTCAGGGGCACCAGCCGGTTCGCATCGACCTGAGGTGCAGAAGGAGCTTGCTAGATGGAGGCGTGATCTGAGGTGTGATGGGTCAGATGTTGTGATGAGGTAGCGTATGCTGGAGCGGGATATATATAGAAGCGAAGAAAGCCGTTGCACGACAGAAGGTTGGCTTGAGAGGTGGAAATACAGTCTCTCACGTCGTTCCAATTCGCTTAACACGTGACACAAGGCAGACTAGTTGTCATTGGAAGAAGCTCCGATTGAATCTCGTGCAACCAGGGAGCCCGAGGCCGACGCGCTTGCCGATGCAGTGGACATGGACAGCACGCAAGGCGCCATGATCCGGATATGCGGTGCTGAGGGAGGCCTGAGGACTCAAGGCAACATTGAATCCTGAATTTCCCGGAGCAGCCGACGCCGACGCCGACGTCGAAGAAGCGGAGAATATGTTCATGGCAGAATTGACGCTCCGGTCCATGGAGGTGCCGGCGTGAACGGGTGGAGCTTGGTGATCCGAGCAGGTGATTGGCTGCACCTTGGCTCCGAGGTTAAAACCTCGGCTACGTCGAAAGTGGAATGTTTTTGCGCCCCTCTGGCCTCTAACCTCTGGCCTCTTCACGTTCCAATACGCCCTGGGGCCAAGCGAGGGAAAACGGAGGTAGATACAGCAGTAACTAACTACATGACATGTACTTGCCCATCCTCATATACATTCCCATCCCCATTCCCATTCATATCCCCATCCCTATCCCCATTCCCATCGCCGTCGCCATCGCTATCCCATCGCCATCGCCATCGCCATTGCCATCGCCATCGTCATCCCCATCGCCATCCACATGCCCACTGTGAAGACTGCGCCCAGCAGACCAATTGCCGACCTGTTTCCTGCATTTGCGTCCATCCCATCCCATCCCGTTCTATTCCATCCCATCCCATCCCGTCGCTCGCATCGCATCGCATAGCGTAGCCGCATACGCACGACACATCTCTCGGTCAAAGTCCAAGCCAAAGTCGTAGCCAAAGCCAAAGTCCCAACCCGGCCATCAGAATGGCGTGTGCTGCATCGCCGTCAAATTTATAATCGGGGGCCCATTCGTGTCACACTGCAGTCTTCGCTCTGCCCTCTGCCACCTCACCGACATCTTCCTGAGCATCTGCCGCATTGGAATCCTCCCGAGAAGACTGAGCGCACAGAGCCATCAAAAACGACGCGACTCTGGATTCCCACCACAGCGGGCCTACTACCAGCCTACTGCCAGCCTACTGCCAGCCTGAAGATACCTGTGGCCCGTTGCACAACATCGCCTCCTTGTCCTTGGGCCTGTCTTGGCACACTCGTGATCATTCCAAGCCGCCGTCTGGAAGCATATCCCCGCTGCGTTACCCTGACCCGCCCCTGTGGGTTGGACTACAAGTCTCGTTGTGACGGACACTTGCATTCAAGGATATTGGATACCAATTGCAGCCGCAGAACGTGGTCCTTGCGACGGCGGGAAACGAGCGACCTCCAGTCTATTCTAGCAATTCTGACGGGACTCCCTGCCTGTGCCATCCGTACTCCTGGATCCATCGACTTGTGCGGCCGGTGCTTTTGACCGTCTCGTCGCTGTGGCCTCGTTGCAAGCTTGTGGCTTCAGCCTCGATAGCCGTGTGCGCTATCCAGAAAAGAGATATCATGTCTTCAGACGCCGAAGATGCTTCGTCCGACCCAAACTTTAACGGCGAACGCGACGACCTCGACAACATGGCCGATTCACCCAAAGGAGATGCTCTTGCACAGAAGACGGAGAGCAATGCCTCTGCATCCTCTGACCAGCAGAACACCACCAATGGCCAGAAGCCAAACCCAAAAGACCCCTCAAGGCCTCGACGAAAAAAGGCCCGAAGAGCCTGTTTTGCCTGTCAGAGAGCACATCTCACGTGTGGTATGCTGCATTTTCGTTGCGCCCGACAAAGAGCTCCAGAAGCTAACGTGACCCAGGCGACGAGAGGCCATGCCAGCGCTGCATCAAAAGAGGATTGCAAGAAGCGTGTCACGATGGCTTGCGGAAAAAGGCAAAATATCTCCATGATGCACCGCCAGAGGCTCTCGTCCCTCCTGGCATGGGTGGATATCACCATCCGTATATCAATGGTACCAAGGCTTCATCAGTTTCTTCAGCATCAGGCATGCCAATGACAGAATCATCAACAGCACAGACCCAAATACAAAGCCAATATGTTCAAGCGCAATCGCCGAATCTTGACATGTACTCCCAGAACACCCAATCACAGATGCCACCGCCACTGCAAGCACACGCAAATGCTTCCATCACCTTCACGCAACCACCAGCTTCGCCAGGCTATGTTCAAACGCACGAACAGCTTACGCCTACCATGGGCCACTCCATGCCGCCAGCTTCCCAGAATATGAACCAGTACGGCGGAGGTTTGGCTTTCGATCCCAGTGATCCAGCCTTGTTCAATTTCGACATCGCTAGCCTCAACTTTGGTAACCAATATGGTGCTATGGAATTCGGAATGCTCAACCACATGTCTTCCACTGCCAACCATGGCAATCAAAGTCAGAACGAAATGCCTCAAATGAATCAAATCCCGGCGTACAGTCTCAACAACTACGGCGACAACTCGCTAATGTTTGGCCAAGACGCACTTATGAATGCCGATTGGCAAAGCAATCATCCCAGAGCTGACAGTACTTCTGGGTTAGTATCGACTCCGAACAACACACCCATCGTGACGAGTATCGACCGGCCGAACGGTCTGGACAACTTCACTAATGCGTACGCCATCGGAAACGGTCCCAGTAGCTTTGCGAGTGCCAGCCCTGCAACCTCAGTTGGACAAGACGGTCCTTCTGCAGACAACCCCTCATCTCCCGCATTGTTTGCCATCCCACAGCTGCCAGCCCCGTCAGCCTCGCCGTTGTTCAATCGATCCAAGGCACAACCTGTGCAGCCGCCGGAATCGTATCCTCAAGAAACTGGAAAACGTAAGCGTTCCAGCGATGCCCACGAGCTCTACCATTCTGTGAACAAACCGTACGGATACACAGCCGGCTTCCATCGACTCTTCAAGTTCATCACGCAGCAGTTCAGCCCGGAAAAGCGTATTCGGATCGCAAAGGCGGTGTCTGCTGTCCGCCCATCTCTCATCACCTTCTCGCAGTCCCTTACTGATAAGGATCTCGTCTTCATGGAGCTTTCTGTCCAGCGGAAACTGCACGAGTACATCGACTTCATCAACGCCTACGGAACGCCGACCGTCATCACCCGAAGAGACGGCGCCATCCTGGCTGCCAGCAAAGAATTTACGATACTCACTGGATGGTCCAAAAACGTGCTGACAGGGAATGAGCCCAACCTGAATATCTACTCGGGAGGAGCCAGCGGTCCATCGACAACGCCCAACAGTGCTTCCAGAACACGGCTGTCTAGTGTAGAGGAGGATCGAAACGTCAATCAGCCGTCGAGTGGCGACCTCAGAAACAACAACGCCACATCGCAACTACAACCAGCTCTCATGGCTGAGATCCTTGATCAAGACTCGGTCGTGCAATTCTACGAAGACTATGGCAGGCTTGCCTTTGATCCTCGTGGTTATGGAATCCGACGTGGAAAGCTTCTCAAATACAAGACCAAGGAGGATGTCGAGGCCTCGGAAGTTGGCGCAGGTCATAAACGCAAGAGATCAGCAAGCTTGAAGGGCGAGCCTAGTTTCAAGCTAGAGGATGGGCGGATCAGTGGTGAGCAGGCCATCAACGAGCTGGGTCAAAAAGAAGGCATGGTCGATGTGATGTACTGCTGGAACGTGAGGCGCGATGTCTTTGAAGTGCCCATGTTGATTGTCATGAATGTGAGTTGTCGTCAGCTTTACTATGCTCATTGCTAACATCGCTCAGTTCCTTCCGGTGATCTGATTGATCGATTCATTCTCGTGCTGCGACAATTCATCGCTGCGGCATGACACGGCTCGACATGGGTATTCACTGTTGCTCCCGTACCCAAGCGCATGTCCCTTTCTTCATACCACATACATCGGCGGCGTTCTGGCGTCCGAATACCCCACCGTCGTCAGACAAGGGAGAACTATGGGTTTATCATTATTTGCTTTCGGTTTCTTTTCCATGTACTTGCATTTGCGTGGTGCGCCAGCTTTGGTTTGCGAATCTGGCTTGATTGGGGGATGGATGGACCTGATCTTGATTATGAATGATGTACCAAGTACATTCTCGTCACTTTACTTTGCGTGACATCGCTGTGATGCGTCGCAGAATGTACGCATTCTCTTCCATTAGCTGACGTACCCAACCCCGTATCTCAACCACCAGCCACGAACTGTGTCTGTGCCAGCCTGAATGACCCTCAACGAAGGCCTCCGAATTACCGCCGAAAACCAGTTAAGGGATGTGGTGGGCAGACACACGCCTTGCATCCACTATCCACGGAGAATGATGATCCGTCGAGCAAAGGCAAAGAGTGAGTGAGGAGAAGAGCATCGGAAGCGTGTATTTATCGAGTTCCTCTACATTCAAACCATCTCAGTTTCTCACTCATTGTGAAGCTATTTCCTTCCTCATCGCCTCTCTTAAGCTTGACAATCCGTCCAATCACCCGTTCTAAAGGTAGAATTGTATCTCTCGGCCCTGCAACACGCCAGATATTGGGTCAAAAGACCATAGTCTCTGATTAACTCGCACTAAGAACCGTTAGCTATATTTAGTTCTTTTAGAAATAATTGACTTATAACAGCCTTCCCGTTTTTCATGATTTATTTTCCCTTGAGAAACCCGCAGCAGTCGTTTATTGCGAATGGCTTCCAAGCATAATGATTCTTTGGATTACAGCAACCGACGTTGTACGGGGGGCCGGGGTCTGGGTGGATGCGATCCCGGTGTTACGAGTTATTAGATCGGGCTAAAGTCACCATCCTAAGGATCAATCGAGATCACACTCACACTGCGGTTATAGCGATGAGGAAGGCAGAGAGCTATATTGTAGCTGTGGGGATAGTAACTGGTGGTGATATTGCTCGTCTCATGGCTTTCTTTAGATATATTTACCAACCATCGAACCAGCCTGTTTCCTTATCTACGGGCTTGTATTCCATCATCGAACGTGCCTGTTAGTGTTACATAGTATAAGGAAAGGACGTCGTAAATAGGTCGTGAAAAGCGAACAATACAAGGCTGTATTCTGGGCGCAATTGTTGGTTTTGATTCTAAGTAACGTGTTCCACCACCGAGCTGGTCAACCCACCGAGCTGGTCAGTTTCTGCCAAGACGACCAACTCCCTCATTAACACGATATGTCTCAACAACAAAATGCGCAATTATCTGACAGAGAAGGCAGAATTCAGCTTGCCCTTTCTGCCTACAACACCCACCAATTCCGAAGCCTCCGGCGCGCTGCTGAAGCGTTTGATGTACCTCCTTCAACATTGACTAGCCGATACAACGGAATCACGTATCGCCTAGATACTCGCAACGCGCAACACAAGCTCACTACGACTGAAGAGCAGACAATTGTCCCATACATCCTCGACCTCGATTCGCGAGGATTCGCGCCCCGGCTGTGTGAGGTGGCAGATATTGCCGACAAACTGCTAGCTGTACGCGGTGGAGAGCCAGTGGGCAAAAATGGGGCTAAGAGGTTCGTTACGCGCTCAGGTGAGCTCAAGATGGCCTTCAACCGAGCCAAGGATAGGCAGAGGATACTACAGGAAGATCCAGAGATTATTGGCGCGTGGTTCAAGCTCGTTGCAGATACCAAAGCCAAGTACGGCATCCACGACGAGGATACACACAACTTTGACGAGATTGGCTTCCAGATGGGTGTTATTGGGTCAATGAAGGTCGTTACTGTCACATCCTGGTACAGAAGGCACACTTGAGCTATACCGTTCTTACTTCCTTTATCACAATAGCTCCTGCTAGAGTACACACATCATATGTAAACATCAGCTCTACGGCTGAACATAGAAATACAATACACAATGATAGACATCATACATGTTTACATCACCTTGCAACCCTTACTGCAACAGTTACAGCCTCCGAGAGACGTACAAGGCCGGAATTCATTCAGCCGGGCGATCGCGAATGGGTTACGGTTATCCAGAGTAACGTAATTCACTAGCGAGCGGGCCACACCACCGAGCGGGCCACCGAATCGATCATCTCATCTTTGCATGCTTACACCACCACAACGCCTTTATTAATCAAGACTATCTATTATACAGAAGATTATCGATATTTAGGGCAATCGCTCGCAGCATGGTCAAAGCCCTTACATACAAAACAACTAGGTAAACCAAAGCAATTCCCTTGACTTGCACTACTTGATGACGAGGCTGTTGCAACAACTGTTTGCTGTATAGGAGCAACACTTGCCTGTATAGGCTGCTGTACAGTATTCTCCATCAGGCCTTGTGCCTCTGCAACTGTAAGTGTTATTTTCTTTGAGATCTGCTTTTTTTTGACTGCTCTCTTCCTCTTTTGCCTCTCATTCGCTGCTCTCAATTTCTCATTCTCATCTGCCAGCAGTCGCTTCGATTGCTGTAACCCACTCCCGATCGCCTGGCTGTAATTGAGGTGGCTTGCCCCGTCGATCTGAGGTAGTAAGGACGCGTGAGGTGCTTGCAATACCCATTGCAAAGCCAGTCTCATCGAAGTTATAGATATCCTCCTCTTGAATGCCGTATTTCTGAATTGTATTACTCACAAGCCGAAACCAGGCTCCGATAAGCTCTGCATCTTCGCATTGAGCACGCTGATAATCGTACTTGCGATTGAATCTCGATTGCAGGGTAGGCTGTCGCTTGATGAACCTGGCAGACCAGTTGATACCGATTGAGGCTGAGGGACCGACGCGTTGTTGAAGCAGTAATTTCGCCGCATTCTGTACTGCACAGACTCGAGCAGGATAGCCTCGATTATCCATTGAGATAATCCAGTGAGTTAAGACTTCTTCCTCTGTGGGAGTAAGTTTGTGGCTGTTTGCGCGCGTTGCGACGCGTGCAACGCGTCCAGAGAGGCGATATTTGAGGGTACTGTATGGTACATTATAAGCTAATGCAGCTTGGCAAATAGTTGTGATTTGGCCTTTTTGATAGGCTTGAAGAGCAAGAAGTAATCGGCCTTCTTGCTGGGCTTTAGAAGGCATGAGGTGGTGGTGTAGAGGCTTGCAAAGATGAAATGATCGATTCGGTAGCCCGCTCGGTGGTGTGGCCGATTGATTGATTGATTGATTGATTTTATCCTACTCGGTTGCAGCCGCTTAATCACGCAGCTATGCCCGGTTAGGGGGACTTCATCAGACAGCCGACACGTGATATGATCTACCACGTCCCACTTCGCCCTGCTTACCAAAACAAGACCAGCTATCCCCTCGATCCCCCCTCTTTTCCCTCAACCACTATTTCCAAATGCCCAATGGCTCTTGTAAATATCGGTTGTTCTACCAGTACATCTGTGCTATCTAGATTCCGGGAGGCAATGCCTCATATTTCGCTTTCCGTCTACCTACAGTCTCCCCTCAATGCTCAGCGTCGTCTGCGCGTTTTCGATCCCACTATGCCCAAGGACCCGCGTCTGTTCCATGAATCTGATAGCTTTTGTGGCTAACTTATGCGTAGTCAAGATATTCCGGAGGTTGTTTCGTCCTGGGAAGCGGCCCAACTCGTCTCTCCGGATGTCCCGGAACTTGCGGCATTCCAGGATGATATGGGCTACGGTCTGCATCCCTTCACGGCAGTCACACCTAGAGTCTGGGATACCTTGGACACGTCGGCTGAAGAGGAAGGCCTTGAGCCCTATCTTTTCAGTTCTCATCTGTACGAGGATCGCACTTTCTCGCTTGCTCCGGTCTTGATGGAGTTGGAGCACCCTTTTAGTAGGCTTAGGTGTGTATCTCCTCGTGGCTTTCCCCTTTGTCTCGGATTTCCAGCTAGTCAACCATTGTTTATTCACTACCTTCCAGCACCACGTCTTGATTGTCGTTCTTAGCGGGTACAGTTCCGGTGGCATATCAGCTCTTGGTCCTTTCTCTCCGTCTTCTCTCCATCCAGTGGCCTCCCTGGCGGCTTGGTCAGCGGCCTCGTTCCCGTCAATTCCCTCGTGGGCAGGGATCCATCGGATGTTCACGATAGCTCCGTACTCGTGAAGTTGTGTGATCCGTTGTACAACCCGCTTGACAATGTATGCTCCTGATCGGCCTTCCGGCCTTGTCAGCGAGCGTATCGCTGCCTGGTTGTCGGTGAAGATATTGATGTCTCTCCGTTCGTTTCCTGCCTCGATGTCTGTTTGAACCATATGCAGCGCTAGATTTATTCCTTGAAGTTCAGCTGCGTACACCGTGGAGGTCGTCTCAGGGCCCATATACGTGCTTCTCGTCTGTCTTTTCAGCGGCCAGACTGCTGCAGCGCCTGTATGTCCGTCTATGCTACTCCCATCTGTATAGATGCAAATATTACCCTCGACTCTAGTGACGGAGTCGTGCTCAGAGTGTGCCGCTTCATCGCTTGGTGCGATATGTGTCTTTGGGCCTTGCCACCATGGTGCTGCTACGAACGGCGGGATTGTCTCTCGCTTGTCGAGATTTGCTGCTCCTTTCTCTTCGGCGTCTCGATATATGTTGTATAATGGGCTATCGTAGCTTGCTCGTTGTCTTGACCTTGGTTCTCCGAATTGAGTATCTAGCAGTTTAGGGAGGTCTTGGCACGTGAGTATACGGCTGAGGGTTTCAGTGTTGTGTTTCCAGATTTGTTGTTCGACTGGGAGCAGGTAGGTCTCTATGTCGAGGGCGACTCTGGATGTCGCTTTGAACGCTCCACAGATAATTCGTGCTGCACGTGCTTGGATTGACTGAAGTGTGTCAAGCGTTTTTCTCGTGTATGGTTTTCCCCTCATTCCTGAATTCGACCAGATTGAACACGCGTACATCATCTGAGGGACTACTACTCCGCGGTAGATTTTTCGCATATCTAGCAGACTGACGCCCCATGTTGAGCTGCCCAGAGAGCACAGTGCGTTCACTGTTTTTGTAGTTTTCCGCTTGATTTCTTCGATGTGTTCCTTCCATTGGAGTTTGCTGTCTAGCGTCACGCCTAGATATTTGCACGTTGTCTTAGGCGCAATGCATCCCCATGCCGTTTGAACGGGCTGTTGTGTGTTTATACGGGTGCGTCTTCTTGTGAAGTGTGTCAGTTGGAACTTTTCTGGGGCGAATTTTGATGCATGTGTCTTTGCCCAACAGTTTGCCTTTTCCAGCGCGTTTTCGAGTTTCTTGCACGTTTCTTCTGTTGTGTTGCCCCATGTAAGTATGGCTGCGTCATCGATATAGCCTGTAGCTGCAGTATCGTCGCCTGAGTCGCATTGCTCAATAAGGTCAGAGTTGTAGAATATGTATAAGATGGGGGATAGGGGCGATCCCTGTGGTACCCCAGTCTCGACCGTGTACTCGTCAGATTCGTAGCCATCGATGACAATTCGCGTGCGTCTATCGCTCAGGAAGCTAGCAATCCATCGTACTGTTCTCTCATCAACTTTTCTTTTCCGAAGATTGTGTAGGAGTCTCTTGTGGGATACGTTGTCGAAGGCGCCTGACACGTCAAGGAGCAGCAGGCTAGCGACTTGTCCTTTTCCGTTGTTCCAAGCGTTGTAGATTCTCTCGATTACAGCGTGTAGTGCGTGTTCCGTTGACCTTAACTTCCTGCCTCCCATGTGCATCCTTGGGATGACTTGGTGTGTTTCCACCAGGTAGCTAAGTCTCTTAGCGATTACTGCGTCCATGGCCTTGCCAATCGTATTCAGGAGCGCAATAGGTCGGTATGCCTTTGGAGTCGAGTAGTCGTCCTTCCCTGGTTTGCGTAGCACTACCGTGGTCGAGCTTTGGAAATGTGTCGGGTAGTGGCCCAGTTGTAGGCTCTGGTTCATGATTGTCGCCAGGTGTCCCACCAACATATAAGATGCCGTCTGCAAGGCCTTGTTTGGGATCCCATCCGGTCCCGGGGCCTTGAAGGGTGACGCTGCTTGTATTGCGTCCAGTACCTCCTTCTCAGTAACGTTTGGCATTGGTATACAATCATCATATCTTGCATCCTGTAGATCGTCGAGGTCTGCTTCTGGCGGTGCTGGGAAGAAGGCGTCCCGAAGGAGAATCGTTTTTGCCGAGGGTGTAGTAGCCTGGTTGCCGGTCGTCGGACACTTGATAATTGGCGTCACACTTGGGGGCTGGCTTTCTCTATTGCGCGCCCACTTGGCTATTTTCCAGAGGGATTCAGTGGAGCTTGCTGCCATTTCTACGCGGTCTCTGTGTGCTTGCCGAAGCGCCTTCTTGATCGTCCGTGTCTTGTGGTTCCTCGCCTCGCGGTAGTTTTCCCATGTCTCCTCCGTGTGTCTTCTCTCGTGTATGCGCCTTAGACGTTTTGTATCTGCCAATGCTCTCGAGCATGTTCCGTCCCATCCCTCTTTCGCCTTGGTGCATGGTCTTGTGAGGGGAATTGTCTTCGCTGCTGCATCTTTGATCGCTTTGACTAACTCCATCGTGTACATGTCTAGCGCTGCTTTCGTCCTTGGTCTCCTTCGTGCCGGTAGGGTGTCTCTGAGCGTCCCGCAGAACTCCTTGCAGTCTAGGAGTTTCCAGTTGCATCCTGGCCTGATTTCCGTGGAGCGCGTCCGGAGATCCAGTATGATGCTGATGGGGAGGTGGTCTGAGTCGTGGTCTAGCTCTCTGTCTACTCTGCTACTGATGGTCCTGTCAATCAAGCCTAATGTCATCCAGCACATATCAATCGTCGTCCTGCTGCTGCCTTCTTCGTACGTTACCGTTCCGGGCTGCAGCATGCTTGACATATCAAATCTCTCCATAATTTCGATAAGTTCTTCCGCTTCTCGGTCTTCGTGTGCGACCTGCGCTCCGCCCCACATTCTATGGTGTAAGTTCAAGTCGCCTAATACCATCTGTTCTTTCAGCGCGTGTTCCTCCAATCGAGCTCTTAGGGTCGGCAGTGAGCTGATGCGGTTTGGCATGTTTTGGACCGTATTGTAGACGTTGTGTATTACCAGCTCGTTTTCTGTTTGATCGCCATTGCTGATACTGATTCTCAATGAGCAGACGTCTCTTGTGTGCTGTTCGAATTGCAGGCTGCCGTGGTCTAGCCTTTTGTTGACAAAGAAACACACCCTTGCTGGGCCATCCTCCTTGTTCGTTGTCGGATAGTATAAGTGGAATATATTCTTCGCTGGGTGGTGTGTTGTCGACATGAAGGGGTTGCGCCACGGTTCTTGGATAGCAATAATATCGTATTCTGCTACTCTTGGATCACGGAGTAGAGTTGCCATAACCGTATCCCTTGATTTGCGTACGTTGTACTGTAGTATATTAAGTTGGTCCTTCTCTTTCATAGATCCGAGTCCTCATCGATTTCCATGTATTGTGTGTTTCTACATGTTAGGGTATTGCCCTCTAGCGCCTCAAGCGCTCTCCTCGACATCTTCGTTGCTCTTTGTGGCCTTTGACTCTGGTGTGATCCTTCGTTCTCCTTGTCTCCTGGAGCAGGTCTCTTTTGTCCATTTCCAGGTAATAGTTGCATCCCTCTGGTCCTTGGCCCTTGGCGTGAGGTCAGGTCTGTGGTTGACCTCGTTCTTCCAGGAGGTTCTCGGGCGGAATTTTGAATAGGTATTTCATCACAGGTGAACATCGTAGGGTGATACCGAGGTCTGTTCGCGTACGCTGCCTTTGTCCGAGTGAGTTCCTCCTTCCTAGTTGGGCATTGTTGACTCCATGCTTCATGGGCTCCCTGGCAGTTGGCGCATTTCCTAGGTGTGGTCTGTCCAGTCTTCGAAGGGCAGTCCCTAGAACTATGTTCTTGCGCACAGTAGCCACATGTTTTCGCTGCTTTGCATTGAGTTCCTATGTGGCCGTATTTGTAGCACTGAAAGCACTGCTTCAGTCGGCATTGTCTCTCATATCGTTCGCTTTGACACATCTCCCCTTGCCACACCAGACCTTCATCGATGATCTTGTTTGCGTCCTCAGGCTTGGTGAACTCAATGATGACCGACGACATCGCTTTTGTTGGCGCCTTCCGGGTCAACCATCCAATGTATTTGATGTCCGCGGTTGGAATAAACGGCTTATTGTCTTGCAGAATGGCGTCTCTAGTTTCCTCGAATTTGTCTGTATTCATCGTACTAGTACGTATGCCATGTACAAGAACGCCATACGTTGGATTTCGTACTGACGTCCCGTTTCCAATACGTGGGGTCCAGTCCTCCGTGAATTGTCTGAGAAGCTGCATTTCACTATTTGTCGCCGTTCTGATGCTCAGATCTCCGCTTTTGAGCTGGTTAGCAGACATGATCTTTAGATTGGCTATATGTTCGTTTTGACTTTGGGAAATGGCTCGGTCAACGTGGGCTTTTAAATTGCGTGGATTCATTGCGCGCAGGCTCTGGATCGTTTGTGCGTTCCTGATGTTTACGATAATCTCACGTCGGACCGTCGCGGGAGTCTTGACACTTTGGGTTTGTATGCTATGTGTGCTTGTAGCTAGCCCTCCTCGGGTAGCGGCAGCAGCATAGCTCATTGGCATGCCTGTTTGGAATTGTGTCCCTTTGTTCTTGATATCACTCGCTATTCCTGCAACGGTCTTGCTCACCTCTGTTGCCTCTTTCGCTGCCGTTTTCGCTTCCTCACCAATAGTGATGTTCTTCTGTGTGTCTATTCTCAGAGCTTTAAGTTCTCCCTTTATCCCAGCTATCTCCTTCGCCGTTTCCTTTGTGTCTTGAGTCATCTCAGTGTGTATAATGCGTAGTTGATCGTGGACGGTTGTCATATCGGGGGTCCTTTGGGCCTTTGCAATCAAGGGCAGCATCGTCGTGATAATTGCCTTTACTTGGTCTGGGGGTACAGGTAGAGCCTGTCCGCTTTCGAGGTAGAGTAATGCGTTTCGAAGGTGCCTTGTGATTTGTGTAGCGTGCTCATGAAGTCCGGTCGGCCAGACCACCTCTTGAGGCCACGGTATTGTCATCTCTCGTTTCTACGCGCTCGGTGGTGTGGCCCGCTCGCTAGTGAATTACGTTATGGCTATCCTGCAGTCACGTTACTTCATGGCCTTAGCGTGTCGTGCACAGCCACCTGTGGCTAAAGCGCTACATCTTTGCGCTTCCGAGGTCTTTTGCTCTCTACCTAAGATTCTCCTATCACACCCAGTACTTAGAGCAATAGACCTATCTATGATCTCTTTTGCTTGCCGTGACATTATCTTAGGTCTATCTTTTGCCTGGGAAGGCCATTGCATGTACGTATCGTGTATTATCCGCAACTGTTGACGCAGACACCGAAAACTGCGCAGGTCAACACAAACCTTGAGACTCTTCGAAAAGTCTCTGCACCTTAAGGCCCTACGAAAAGCCTTCGAACTTGAGACTCTTGAACAGTCTTTGAAGCCCCGCGAACAGCTTCACGAACAAAGAACATTGACGCTTTCAACACGAGAGACTGCGCTCAAAAAAGAACCCAGAACCCGACTTGCTAGCGACAGCCGACCCCCGACCGACGAACCTTACGAATCTCCGACTGACGAAATCCTCAAACCCTACCTCAGAATGACTACCCTCTATGAAGGCGATACGCGCCTTACCCTATTGCGGGATGGAGTCGTCGACATTGTAGAGATGTCAGACTTGACCAAGGTAGTCCCTACACGAGAGGATTCCAATGATGACTCTCAGACGCGATATGAATACCTTAAGTTGCCAGGAACTAGGCTTCTTATGAGAGATGTGAACTTCCAAAATGACAAGCTACCTATACAGGCCGACGAAATCAAGGCCGCAATGCTTACCAACTCCGATACATTCGCAGCTCAAGTTATCAAGTGGAACTGAAAAGAACAAGCCTGGACAGCACAGATACCGATCTTACGAGAAATTACTGAGCAGGTAGTCGACCGAGCAAAGCAACTGTACGACACCAATGTAGGTTCTCTACAGACCCAAGTAGCCAACTTGAAAGATGATTTGGAAGTCAGCCAGACAGAAACTACCATAGCAGAGACGCGCAATGCGGACTTGACGTCCCGCGTTACAGACCTAGAAACACAGTTGGCTACTGCAGAAAAGCTGAAGGCAGAATGGTTCGACAAGCACCACGAGACCTTGGTCAAGAATCGAGAGTTGACCAAGCGACTGATGAATGGAGAAGGTGGCGGTAGCAGCAACGATTCCTTCTCAAACCTAAAGAGTAGTCTCCGCCTCCCAAATCCCGATGAACTGTCAGAGAAGTCTACCGCAAAGGACTGGAAGCACTGGAATATGGACATGCGCAACAAGATCAGTCAGGAAAAGTACGATGATGCCGGTGCCAAAGCCTACATACATCCTGAACCGAGTGAAGGGAGGTGCCAAAGATGCCCTCATAGTTCTACATAATGCCCTAGGCATGGAACTGGATAAACTGACTGCTGAGCATATGTTTGAAGCTATGCGCTAGCGATTCCAGGACCCATTCGAACTGCGCAATGCGAGGAAAGCCTACAGGGACCTCCAGATGCGACAATACGGCGACCTCCATGAGTTTAAGAATAACTTCCTTACCCTGGCAGCAGAGGCCCAGGTGCCTAAGGACAACTACAAGGAGGATTTCTTCGAGAAGCTGTACAGCAGATTGTAAGAAGGACTAGCACGAGAAGCCGACGACCTAGAGGTGTCCTTCGCATTACTATGCAGTACAGCAGCCAGCATCTCTCGCACCTACAAGGCAGCTTATGAGAAGCGACAAGCAGAGATTAGGAAGACTGCGGACAAGAAGAACGACAAGAAGCCATCTGGTGCATTAGGCAATGGAGGCAACAGTAACAACAGCAGCCAGAATAGCTCAAGGCCTGGCTCATCTGGGGCTGAATTCCCCATCCGCAACGCGCAGACCGCTATGGATTCTGGAAGCTATCGCAACTTCGGACTCGACAAAGACGAAGCCATGAAGCGCGCCAAAGAAGGACGCTGCTTCAAATGTGGAAATGCAGGACACCGAGCTCGAGAATGCAACCAACAGCAGGTGAATGAACTGAATGCGGAAACCGGTGCCTTAATTACCTTGGAACAGCCAAAAAACTTGTAGGCCTGGTAGAAGTCACCCAACCAGGTCCTTTCAATCGCGATCTCGAATTTCGATATATGGTGCAGAAACTTGACCTTTCAAAGGTCTTTGGAGGAACCCCTCTCGCTTTTGACTGCATTGTGTATTTCAATGGACTGACCGTGAAACTGAAGGCATTAGTGAACACAGGTGCCAATGGATATGCATTCATGAACCGACGACGAGCAGAGAGACTCCGCAAGACTTTTCAGGAAGTAATTCGAAAACCATTACCACAAGCAGCAGTGGCAACTGGTTACGCCAATGGTGCCAAAGAGGACATTACTTATGCGACTCTCCTCCACCTGGAACTGCAGGGCAGACAGGAATACAACATCCCATTTCTGGAAGTGTCACTTGGGCATCACGATATCATCCTAGGAAGAGCTTGGCTGGCCCACAATCTGGTTCTGCCAGACTATGAGCTACACCGATTGATTTGGAAAGGAGATGGGAGGCCCAAGGAACAGCCTATCCAGCAAAGGGTTGTTATTGACTTGAGTCCATTTACTGACTACCTCAGCCCACACGATCAGAAAGGACATTCTGCGCAGACACAATGGAATGGATGCTCAGGATAAGCAGATTACTGATGGCAGAATGAGTATGCTTCGAAGGCAGGCTAGGTCAGATGCGGACAAAGTTTTATCGCAAACTATGGCGCAATCGACGTTTCTCAACGATTCTGAGCCTGTGGACCTGTCTGACGCGAAAGTAACACGAGACTTCCGCGAGCCTACCACGCCCCAACTAGATCGACTCTACCAACCTCCATCCGTTGTGGACGCCGAAGAAGATGCTGAAGATGACTACTTTGGCTCATTAGGTGACTGCGACAGCGACAGCGGCTGCTCTAATCTCTCGGACCTCTCAGACCTCGAGGAGGAATCCGATTCCAACGATTTTGAGGACCTCCCTACAACGCATAGTACATCATTTGAATGGGACAGAAGCAAGGCATGTAAGGCCATGGATAATGAGATATGTAGGAAGGCCCATCAGGCTTTTATTGCCGAACTGAATTTCCCCCGAGGAGGCCTGTGGATATCGATCTCAACTTGATTAGTGCCCCAGCATTTCGGTCGAATCTCAAAGACGAACAGGCAGTCGCTGGTGCAATATCTCTTCATGAGGTGGAACTGCCAATCTGTCAGAAGACTGCTGGCTTGGAAAGCTCACTGCATGACTCTCTAGCACAGTATGAGGACAGACTGAAGATTGCTCTTGCTGCTATCGAAGGCAAGCTTCCTGAAGATGAAACCCCTGAAATGAAGGAACTCATTGCACAGAAATTGCCAGGGAAGCACCAACCTTTTGTGGACGTCTTCTCAGAAGCAGATTCCAATCGTCTAACGGACCAAAAGAAAGGAGTGGACCATGTCATTGAGCTGGAAGACAAGAATGTTGTACCTGGGTATTGTCCTCTCTACAACATGTCTCTGGATGAGCTGTTGTTTGTCAAGGAATGGCTCCTACGAAATCTGGAGTCAGGCTTTATCGAGACAAGTTCATCACCTTTTGCATCACCAATTCTCATTGTCAAGCCGACTCCTGTGGGGGAGAAGCAGAAATACCGATTCTGTATTGACTACCGCAAACTCAATGTGCTGTCAAAGAGGGATAGGTATCCCATCCCACTGATTGGAGAGACTATGAACCGATTGTCAAAAGTCAAGGTATTCACCAAACTAGATATCAGGCAGGCGTTTCATCGCATTCGCATGGCTACTGATTCCGAGGATCTCACGACATTTCGGACTAGGTATGGCAGCTTCAAATGCAAAGTCATGATGGAAGGATTGGCCAATGGACCTGCTACCTGGCAGCGATACATGAACACAGTGCTCATGGACTACCTCGACGACTTCTGTACCGCATATTTGGACGACATTCTCATTTACTCTGACGATCCTCTGACGATCCTCTGACCCATACCGAGCATGTACATAAGGTGCTGAAATGACTGAGAGACGCAGGATTGCAATGCGACATCAAGAAAAGTGAGTTTGACGTGATAGAGACCAAGTATCTGGGCTTCATTATCGGCACAGAAGGTATCCGAGTGGACTCAGAAAAGATCGCTGTTGTCAAGTACTGGAAACAGCCCAAATCAGCCAAGCAGATTCAGAGCTTTATAGGCTTCTGTAACTTCTATCGAAAGTTCATCAAGGGCTTTGGCCGCATTGCCAGACCTCTCATTCGCCTGACCCGGAAGTCGGCCAGTTTCGACTTTGACGAAGACTGCATTGACGCTTTTGAGAAACTAAAAGAAGCCCTCACCACTGCACCAGTCCTAGCCCTATATGACCCTTTCAGAGAGACAGTTATGGAGACCGACGCATCCGACGGCATTGTCGCAGGCCAATTATCACAGCGAGGTGATGATGGTAAGCTACACCCTGTTGCATTCTTCAGCAAGACCATGAATGTTCATGAAATGAACTACGAGATCCATGACAAGGAAATGTTGGCCCTGATTCGAGGCCTGGAAGAGTTCAATGGTGAATTGAGAGGTATTCAAGATACCTTTACCGCTATCACTGACCACCGAGCGCTGGAGTACTTCACCACCAAGCGATGACTGAGGCCAAGACAGGCCAGATGGGCGGATTTTATTGCAGGGTTCAACTTCAAGATTGTATATCGACCCGGCAAAGAAAACATCATTGCAGACGCTCTGTCACGGAAAGTAGAGGAGCTTCAGACTCAGAAGGCCATTGCCGAGCAAGGGCGAACAATGCAGTTGATCCCAGACTCAGTGATAGGCAACGTCGAACTGTTGCCCATCTCTCTCAGTGGAGATCAGGTACATCTAGTGGATCGCTTATTGAAAGCCAACCGCACTGCTATATCACTCGAGGAATTCAGAAACCTCGCCGGAAACGAGAAGCATCCACACTTGACAGACGACAATGGGCTGCTGCTGTTTCAGGGTCGTCTTTTTGTGCCAGAAGAAGACCACCTGCGAACCCAGTTGCTTCAAGAGATTCATGGGTCATTACCATCAGCTCACCCAGGACTAAACAAGACTAGAATCATGGTTGCCAGGCAGTTTTACTGGCCAAAGATGAACGCCGACATCGACACCTTTGTGAGCGCATGTCAATCATGTCGCCGTGCAAAGAAGCCAAGGGATAAGATGCCTGGATTGCTGAAACCCTGACCAATCGCACAGAGACCATGGCAACATATCTCCATGGACTTCATGTCATTCAACAAAGACAAGCATGGTTATGATAACGTCTTCGTGGTTGTTGACCGATTTGGAAAGAGACCATTCTCCCTGCCCTGCCACAAGACGGTGAAGGCGAGAGATGCGGCATTGTTGTACTACACACACATCTACCGTATATATGGGCTGCCTGACACCATTGCGTCCGATCGAGACCCTAGGTTTATCTCGGATTTCATCAAGGAACTCTCTGCTATTCTAGGCATTGACTGGAAACTGAGCACGGCCGTACATGCGCAGACTGATGGACAGACTGAGATTGTAAATCAAGCCTTACAGAATAATCTCCGCCATTTCGTGGATCATTATCAGGCAAATTGGTCAGAACTGCTACCCGCCATGGACTTTGCAGCAGCTACCGTACCTCACGATTCCACCGGACTGGCCCCTGCAGAACTGGAAATGGGTTTCCCACCACGAATGCATTACGATTTGGATGCCCGCAACAAGCAGCCGATAACCTCATTGCAGCGGCTCAATCGAGAAGAAGCACAAAGTTACAGCACCCAAATGCATGAGGCTTGGGAATTCGCTCGAAATCAACTCCTAGAGAACAAGGATGATGAAGCGTTGATGATGGTGGAATAGAGCTAACCGGATTGTGAGAGAGGTTTATTGCGCAAAGGTCGCCAATCACTCTGGATTGATGGAAAGAAGATTGGAGAAGAAAAAAAAGTTGATCGATTTTAACGGGATTTTGCTCAAATTTTTCGCTCCCTGCGGTCGCCTCAGTGCAACCAATGAAATTCAGAGCGAAGGGGCATTTGCTACGCGTTTTTGCTTGGGATTGACCAGCCTAGATGATACCCACGGGTCTGATTTGGCCCTCTTGAAGGGGGGGGGTAGTGTGACGGCACAGCATGACTATCCTGCAGTCACGTTACTTCGTGGCCTTAGCGTGGCGTGCACAGCCACCTGTGGCTAAAGCGCTACATCTTTGCGCTTCCGAGGTCTTTTGCTCTCTACCTAAGATTCTCTTATCACACCCAGTACTTAGAGCAATAGACCTATCTATGACCTCTTTTGCTTGCCGTGACATGATCTTATATCATCTATGTAACGATCAACCAATCATAAGGAGATAGAGTGGCATGCATTTGAATGCACATGAATGCAATCAAATACATCCGAATACAACCGAATACATGTCCACGTGATAGTATCCGTAACGTAGTCTATAGGTCTATGCGCCATATATGCCTGTGCGCCAACCCCACCGAGTATTCTTACAAAAAACGTATATATTTCAACAACACCGCCATGTATAACAGTAATTACATTTTAATTGGTTCTTGACGCTCTGGGCAGGTCCTAGCATTATGCTCAAGCGACTGGCATACGCTGCACTTTGGTGGTGCTCGTTGCCGTACCTGAGCAGGTACATTTTCAACCCCCTCAGTAGGCGTATTCTGCTAGCCACCAGAGACCTATCTCGTTGGTTGTCCAGCCGTTCTCGCTCACGCCAATTGCCCAATCTGGTGGTAGGATCACGTCTGAATACCAGGCTGCCTGGTGCATTACTGCCTCGAAAATAACGAGCGGAGGGATTGGAAACCCTTTCGCACAAGTAGCCTCAATAACCGTAACCCACTCACGGTTGCCTGGCTGCGTTGTCCTCGGTCTCCCAGCCTTATCTGCTCCTGTAACAACCTTTGCAGTTGAAATTACCCCCATCTGAAAACCAGTCTCGTCAAAATTGTAGATATCGTCATCGAGGATGCCATGCTCAGCTTGTGTACGTCGTACGCGTTCAAACCAGGCTCGAATTAGGTCTAGGTCTTCGCATTTTGCTCGCTGGTAGTCGTACTTGCGGTTGTACTTCGATTTTAGTACGTCGTGGCGGTTAATAAAGTTGCGTACCCAGCATTGGCCTGCAGAGACGAGTTGGCCATGTTGACTGGCTAAAAGGCTTGCCATAGTCCGTACGGCGGCAACAGTAGGTGGCATACCGCGTTCATCCATTGAAAGTATACGCTGTACAAGGTACTCTTCTTCGGTGGGTGTAAGGAGGCGGTTTTTCGCGGTAGAACCAAGTCGTGGTTGAGTACCAGCAATACGGCGTTGCAGGGTATCTCGTGGGACGTCATAGGCTTGCGCGGTAGCTCTATAGCTTTGAAAATCGCCGTTTTTATAGGCTTGAACAGCTAGTTCAAGCCTACCTTCTCGGTGTAAGGCCTCTTGTCGTTGTGGCGGCATGCCAGTCCTTGATACCTCAGGCATAGTGCACGTGATAGATGCCAAGGAATGCATTGACATGCATATATATGCATGCAGATGCAACGGTGTACTTAACCTCTGCAGTCAATACAGTCAAGTCACAGGGTGACACTCGTTCTGCACATTGGCTCCTATCGTTAAGTTCGTGTTGAATCTACTTCCGAATAACTCTGTTTTGCTCGTTCAGCGTAACACTTACTAATATAAGATCTAAGAGCTAACGTGTTTCACCACTCACTTGGCCACCCCAACCACTAAATCTCAAGTCATCGTGCGATAAACCTCCCACCAATACAGCTTTTATTAAAATAATTCTAACAATACATTCTTTACGTATTTGGGCATCGATTAATCTTATGACCTTGAATACCGCAGCCACTACATGTTGGTAATGCTCGCTGTCGTACGACGACTTCCTGATCTTGAACACTATCTCTAGAGCTATTTTCGCATCCCTCGACTAAGAACTGACCCTGTTGAGCTTGTAAAACGCCTCCATATGCAATATATCGTCTACGATACTGTTGCTTCTGTTTTCGTCGTTGGTTCTCTGTACGAAGCTTCCTATTCTCTTCTGCAAGTATTACTGCTGAATTCATTGCGACTTGACATCCTTTGATGTCACGGCTAGTAGTAACTAATGAAAGGCGTGAGCAGCAATCAGGTATGGACTAAATGTGATAGTGAACTACAGGTAGCTATGTAAATGGGGGCTGGGGGCAAGGCCTACTTATAGGTCTTGCTGTGGCCCGTGTACTGTGGCGCCTTGTTAGGTGCTTGAATACTGTGCTTGTTCCAGTAGCCTAGCAAGCCGTCACATTTGATGAGTTAACCAATTGCTTGACTACTTGGGCTCTGAGATTGGCGATGAAGAAGATTTCGGACGAGCTGAGCCTGCTGCTCAAGCTGAGCTATCGTACGAGGAGTTTCTGACGTCCACTGTGGCGCTACTCCATGGGGTGTACCTGGTGGTGAGGGCGTTTTGGTAACTGTAAGCGACGAAAGAACGCGCTGCGGGTCGTACGGAATAATTCCTGTCTCTTGAAAACCGCTCTTAATATTCTGCTCAGAGAAGATAGTAGGTCGGATGCTTGCATAGATTGATAGAAAGTCCTCTTTATCGATATGGTGGGTTCCCTGACGAACAAGCTCTTGAACTGCTTGGCCGTAGGAGCGTTTCAAAGGCGAAAAACAGCTTACATCAAGCGGCTGAAGAAGATGGGATGTGTGTGGCGGCATACAGAGTGTAATAATGTTGTTTGTACAACAATATCCGTCAAACTCTGGTGTTGCGTGACTGTTGTGGCCATCGAGGATAAGGAGACGGTGAGTACCCTTTGTACGAGATTCTGTATGAGTATTGAAGTGCTTGATCCACTCAAATCCAAGCTCATTAGTTGTCCAGCCATTATCGCTTACAGCAATAACCCAATCAGCCGGTAACTGATGATACCAGTTTGATTGATGCACTTTTCCAGGAAGGATAATGAATGGCGGTATCGCCCAGCCTGACGCGTTGATTCCCTCGATCGCTGTTGTCCATTCACGATTCCCTGGCTACACGACAGTTGCTCGTCCAACTGTATCTGCACTTGTAACCACCTTTGCAGTCGCAATAACCCCCCATCATGAAGCCAGTCTCATCAAAATTGTATGTATCCTCCGTAAGGATACCGAACAATAGACGCATCTCTTCAACGCGCTGAAACCACGCGTTAATTATCACTGGATCTTCGTATTTTGCACGCTGTGAATGAAATTTGCGATTCCACTTTGTACGAAGCTCAGTTTGAGTGGAGATAAAGCGGGATACCCAGTTCTTCCCAAGTGGTTGTGGTGGAGGTTCTGTACCACGTTTTTCGAGTAAAACATTTGCCATTTGTCGTACGTCAATAATCTGAGGGGGAAATCCGCGTCGATCAAGGTCCAGGACCCACTGAACTAGAGTCTGCTCTTCATGTAGTTGTAACTTTCGTTTTTTGTGCTTGGATTCGCTCTGTGGTTTGATGCCTTTGAGACGACGCTGAAGTGTAGCTCGAGATATATCGTACAACGCTGAGATTTGACGTTGACTTGAATTTTGATTCTTTTGAAAGCTTTGCTTCGCAAAAAGTAATCTAGCCTCTTTGTGGGCTGATTCAGGCGTTGGTGTTGACATTATCGCAATTATTGTACGAAGAGAATGGACTTTTTGATGGGGTGGCCCACTGAGTGGTGAAACACGTTATTTGCGCTAAGACTCTGTTACGGAAACTGTCACGTGGAACGTTTAGTGACATGTATGGCGCGTTCCCTTTATGATTGGTAAGTTGTTACACGGGATCGGGAGGATCACGTGAACGCTCGAGTCTTGGCAAAGCGAGCGCTCGATTGCGAGCGCCTCGAGCGCAGCATTTCTTAGGATATGGATCTCTATATATAGGACGAGACTCTGCTCCCTCAGTGTCTCGTATCTTCACTCTCTAGTTACTTAGCACATTTCACGACTCTTATATCTTGCAAGCTTCGCTTCACTTGTTTGATACGATACTGTCGCCCTGGACCACTTGAACCCTACTGTACGGGTTAGCCATATCCAGCTAGATTACTTTGAGCCATAGCCTCTGCGTAACAGATTCTCTGTAAGTAGAGCTATAATACGAGATATACATAGATCTTAGTAGAAAGAGGTCTAATTTATAGGATATGAAACCTTTCCGTAACCGGACTGTCAAGATGGACAGGAACGTAAATAGTATTTTAATCTGAATTAGTTGACTTCACGAGCTGATAATAGCCACCCCACCACGTTTCTCGCTGCTTTTCGTGTAGACAACATCCCCAAAAGATTCTTCAAATTTCGCTTTCATCGGCGTAAATTTTCCCCCCCTTTTTGGAGTCTCGGTAACAACAGGAGCTGAGGGGGCGAGAAAATCTTGGGTTCGTACACTAGTGCACTCGGATGTATGAGCAAATAACTTTCCGAACAAAGTAATGAAGAGTAGAAGCGAAGCGATAGTGAAGCTGTTTTTGGAGTGGCGAGGAAAGATGGGAAGGTGTTGGTGCAATTATCGGCGTTTGACATTAAGACGTGGAATGTGATGGGGTTTGAGAAGGTTGATGTGGGGGTTGCTAAAATTGTACCGTTGATTAGGGAAAGGGGGACTTAGCTGGGTGGCGTTGACACTCATGCAGGATAGAGAAGCCAGGGATTATGTTCTTGCTGTGGGTCCTTATGGAGTTGGGCGCTTCTGGCACAAGTGGTAAATTTGTCCGATTGTATTTTCCCCCGAGCCAGGTGACAGTCTACTTCTTGACTGTAGGAATCATGGCTCTATTTAATTTGAAAATTTGAATCAGGGTTGGAAATGTTGGTGCCCACTACGTTATGAGAAATTTGCCGGTGGAGACGGTGGCGTACTCATTGAAATGAGAAGAATGAATTACTTTTACCTTTTATCACTTGCCTACTTGGGCAAGGACGCTCGCGATGTATCGAGGATGCTATCGTATCGTGATTGAGATCGGATTGCTCTATTTCTCCACCTTACTTGGCGTAACGTTTCAACCTAGTCCAGGCGCATGTAACCATAAGCCAGGTGAGTTTGCCATATGTAAGCCCGGGGAGTGGGTAATATTTCTAGTACTTCCACGTGAGCCAGATACCAGGGGCATGAGTACTTCTACCAATACTTGAAAGATGATTTACCATCAAGTCTTACCCCACTGACCGATATGGGGATGATGAGCTGTTTTTGTCCCGTCGCCAGTCATTCAGAGGACCTTGTGAACTTCCGACTCTATTGTGATTGCTTTTTGATTGCTATCTTCCTCCTCTTTCCTCAGTTATTCCAAGTAGTCATTGCGAATCAACCAGCAATGATGTGGGATGCAGCGGCTAGTGATTTCGGAGGTTCGGAAACGCCAACTGCTGGGTTTAAAGAAAGATCTGCGTGGGTGTTGAGGAACTTTGCCGCTGGTAATCGATTTCCTTATCGAGCAGAGGGCGAGAGGAATAAGGACTCGACTCCACGTGGAGTAAGCATATGGTGGAGTAAGCATATGGTAGAGTAAGCATATGGTGGAGTTAGCATGAGGAATGCGTCTGAATATAGCCGATGTCTGGTGATCGAGAATGGTACTATATGCTCATATACAATCATATGTGGAGGTGGAATTTGGATACCCACCAACAATCTCGAGTATATTTCGCGACGGATTATAGTGGCGGTGAGATGGTTGATCTCCTGCAATTTAGTACCCGTCCCTTTTGACCCTAAAGTTTGACGTTACCCGCTCGATCTTAACGTCCTACGCCCGGTACTTCTTACCCATGTCTTCAGCCTTGCGGGATGTGAAACTTCGAACACAAGAGTGCACAGAGTTTCGTGGGGAACACTCTCGGACGTCTATATTGACGGTGCAATTGTTCTAAGCACATTGAAAACCTGGCTCAGGGTCCTGGAACCCTATCACCATCTTTTGAATTATTAAAGTCCAGGACAGGTGAGAACGAAGTGTCAGCAGTTCTAAACGGTTGTAAATAAGAACGTACCCACCAATGGGCATCTTGCGATGTCACGGCCCGCGGTCTGTTGTCAGAACCGGCGCAAAGGTTGGAGTAGGCTGCTTTGATCTTATACCGCTCTCTATCTTCAGACACGAGGTTGCGCGTTTTCAACTTAACCTTCAAGAGCGTTAGTTGTGGCGTTTTGAAGGACACTACTTTTGCTTGAGCCCACGAATAATACAGTACCAAACCATTTGTCAAAAGTTACTAGCTGTCACTCCGTAGTACGGGATGGGTTTGTCAAGTCGCGCATGGGTTCGGATATAAACCCGCGTCGGACGTCATCTCAGTGCTGGCTAAAAATGGCTTTTGGCCTTTCGGGAGTCCGATAGAGCTTTCGGTCACTCGGACGGCCAGGTGTTTTGGGTGATACTTCGGACGACATGGCACGGCGATCCTTTCGGCAGCTGTTTGGGTTCGTAGGCTGTTCCATTAGATGAAGCATGGGTATTTGACACCGCAATCAGGCACCGGAGCAATCCCGTGGTGTTGCGATGGGAGCAAGGCGCATGAGTGCGATCAGGAATGTGAAGTGCCGGTCATGGACATGATGAGGATGAGTGGAGCCTGAAGCCTCGGAGGAATGTGTCATGGTACAGTTCATATAGTTAGTTTGAAGCTCTTACTTTGATAGCAAGTCAACGGGTGAGGATCTAGCCTGAGGGGTCGAGAACTCCATCGGTGTCTAAATAATGCCTGTTCAGATCAATCGGGCTCATCATGGACAATCATCCGAGTGTTGCTCATTTATGAAAGAATCGATGCAAAGTGTCAAGTCAATTAAAAGCACAGCACACCGACATCGACTGTGAGTCGGTAGCGATGCCTTGGGCGATCTTGCACGGTCGTCGAGCCACGGGCAGTGGCATGATATTCTGGTAACGTGGGGGAGGGGCTCCTGCGGTGACATTGGGCGCATCGGGCGCCGTCCGGTTAATTATCGCAAAGACCTGATGAGTTGATGAGGGTTAGGTGTGGCGATGGCGATGGAGATGGCATGGTGGCCGAACACGAGAAATGTCCCTTTCTATCAGAAAACAGAAAGGGTAGCATATAGGAGTGTGCTATGGACTATGAAGCTGAAGATGGGCCTGAGGCTGCACGAGATGCAGCTGGTACGAGTAGGTACGGTACGAGTAGTACGAGGGACGGAATACCTGCACCCAGGAATAGTACTTGGTACAGCTATTTCGCAGAGGTCATCTGCTCCGAGTCTGCGCTCTGCAACCCGTGGACTGCGCGACAGCATTGCTGCACCATGCCCCCAAGCATCGAGGTCGCCGTCGCCGTCGCCGTCGCCATCAGTCTCTCCGTCCTAGTCACCTCCACTCGTTTGCTCTGCTCCTGCTCCTGCGCCTGCACGCACCTGCACCTGCAATCCAATAACTTTCCCCTGCCTAGGATCTCTTCGTACCGCCCAAACCTGGGAATCCTGCACCCCGGTCCCAGCCGCCCTTCATCCTCTCCGGGAACCCGACCCCCACGGCCAATCGTCCTTTTCCAATCCTAGCGCAGATAAACTTTGCGTCTCTTCCCCAGATTCTGCTCTTCTTCCTAGGACGTCCAGACGTCTCAAGAGGAAGAGTTGTTGAAGACCTCATCTCCATCCTCGACCCTCGATCCAAAGCACCCGCAGCCTACCATGGCTACCAACCGACGCCAACCCTCGTGGCCGCCCTCAGAGCCCTACACCGCTTTGACTCCAATGGGTACCCAAGCCTTCACGAATCTCGGCGACTTGGACGTCAACGTCGACTTCGACTTCGACTTCCTCAATGACTTTGATCATCCGGATGGCGGCGAACACAATGGAAAACTTGTCGACGACATTGATCCAAACCTGTTCTCGTCGTCAGCACAGCAGCAGCATGCCGTCCAGGCCACACACGCCTCCTCTGCCTCGCTCACCATGGCTCAAGGCTCGCCAATGTTCGATATGGGCATGCATATGAATTACAGCATGCGGAATGGTGAGCCTTTCAATGACATGCAAAATGGTCACAATGCTCTGGGACTTCGTCAAATGGTTCCTCCAACGCCAAACAGCGTCGAGGTGCACGCCAGCGCAGCCCGCTACATGCACCAAATGGACGCTCAATCGTGTGCCATGATGGACCCCTACCAAATGTCCAAGTCGGAGACGGTGAGTGTGGCGCCAAATTACTATCAGTTCAACAACTCATACCGACAGATGGCCAACTTCACGCCGCTTGGAACTCCTGCTGTCACTCCGCACGAGTTCATGAACCATGAGTACACCGTGCCGAGTGGATACTTCAGTCCTCTGGCTTCGCCTATGCTGGATAGCCAACCTAGAAATGGTCACCATACATCGGCAAGCTCTGCCGCGACATCGTCCCCTATCGACCATGAAGTAGCTATGATTGGAGATTCGGCACCACAGGCAGAACCTGTTACCAAGAAACCATTCAAGAAGGCATCACGCACGCCGCGTGTGGGCGGAAACCGCAAAGTTGCCCAGTCACCCATCCAAAAGCCCCAGCGCAAGAAATCAACCATCTCCGCTATACAGTCGAGGGACATGAATGAGCTATTGGAGGCAACGCAACACTCTCATCTTTCTCCAGTCTCTCCAAGAAACTCTCACATACCCCATGGCTATAGTACCAGTTCGGGGTCGATATCTCCAGAGCCCCTGACCGAAGTGATGGGACCGCCACCGAAGCCTGCATCAGCAAAGCCAAGCCCAGCCATTCTCGGCAAATCGCCAAATTTTACGGTTAGGGGACACCCGAATAGTCCCGCAACTCCGGCGTCGTTGATGCGTTTGCAGCCGAACGGAGAGGTCATAGGCGCTATCGCAGTGCCTTCTCCGATCCATCAGACTCAAACTGACGTACCAATGTTAGAGGAACTTGCCCTGCCAGAGGCCGTGATCTCCACCCATATGCGACCCAGTGTCCCGAAGATTGACACAGCAAATACGCGCGGAGATGCCACTCCACGCATGGGAGCTCGGAAAGGATCAAGGACTGGCGTTCATACACCGATCGTGCCCTCTGGCCCAATAACGGCAAGACCTAGTCCCATCACCAGTGCTCTAATGTCGCCTATCAATGGCTCAGCTAGCCCTGTCATTTCCAAGCAGGGTTCCAAGACCAGGATCACCAAGAAGCGAGGAAGCATGTCCAGTAGTGTCCAGACGAGCCCTGCTATTCGGCCAAAGATTTCGGGTTCGCCAAATATCCAGCCGTTGCTGCCAGGCGGAGGGCCAGGAGCCCTGAATGAGAAGGAGCGGACCTCTTTTCTAGCTTCCCGTTCCAACTACCAAAACTTGATCGAGGGTACCAATATTCCAGGCGTATCGTATCCATCGGATCTGCCAAAACAGCTCACAAGTAAGCGTACAAGCCATAAAATCGCCGAGCAAGGCCGCCGCCAGCGTATCAATATTGCCCTTCAGAAGATGCAACAGCTTCTGCCAAAATCTTTACCAGGAGACAAAAAGGGCTCGAACGATGACGAAGATGATGACGACGAGGATGATGATAATGGTGGGAAGCGCAAAGGCAGCGGCAACGGCGGCGGGAAGGGTGCTGGAAACTCCAAGGCGGCGACTGTGGAAAGCGCGATCGTCTATATCGAACAGCTCCAACTCCAGAAGAAGCAGCGGGACGATGAGAATGCTGCTCACGAGCAATGGGTTTCTGAGCAAGTCTCCGTCCGAAAGGAGCTTGCCGAGCTGAAGCAGAGAGTCAAAGAACTGGAGCAGAAGTTAGCTGCTGCTGCCAACAAGGAGGTCAAGTCTGCTTCCATTGCCGACGAGAAAGATTGAAAGAGGTGCGAGAGATCAACGCTGTCGATGTCGACTGCCATGATTGAACACTTTTGAAGCTTCGGCTCCTTGGTATTGGGAGCTGTCGCATATCTCTTTCGAAGATCGCATATCGACCATCCGTATCATTTTCGAACACATCGAATTTCGCTATCGAGTATGTCGGCCTCACGATTAATCTGAGGGACGACGAGCACGGCTGGCCAAGAACATGTTGAAGACCGCATTACGACTCACCACACGAAAAAGGCGAAGGGTAGGCGACTGTGGAAGGAAAAGTATTATTCCACTCTCTTTTTATTACTTTTGTTCTAAATTGGGGATGCCTCGGATCTAGGTGATGATTTACACGTAGACATCTGTATTGGTTTCTTCTTGTGTTCTGGATATACCCTTTCTCAACGGCGTAGAAGATTTGGTTTGGGGATCATGAGCGGTTAATGTTTGTCTTCAGGGCCACGCGTCAAGTGCTGATGCCATGCAGTCCCATACTTGTCAGTGTGGTGGTGCTGTCACTTCTCTTCTTAGGCCAAACCGGCCGCCGCAATATTGGTATTATAATGCTTGCTCGCTAGAGGGTTAGGCTTGAGCATTCTTGATATTTGTAGCTTATCAATTGACCCCCTGTTTTCCACTTGCAGCCGTTTGGCTTCCTCTACGACAGGCCTTCAATTCATGTCTGCTACTGCTTCGAATTGGAAGGATTCTAGCTGGGATCACTTGGTAAAATTGCTATAACGTAATCCACCATCGAGCGGTACACACCACCGAGCGGTACACATTTTCGTATCCTCATCAATTACTCTATTATGCACCAATAAATCTCTCATTTTTAAATATTCTTATCTATATTTCTGACAGTTGATTGCAAAATGGTCACCACTGCGCCAAATAAAACAAGTAATTACAATGTTCTCCTCTTCATTTGGTGGCTCTTCCTCAATATAAGGCTCTTGATCAACCTGGTTACTGCTGATAACCGAAGCTTCTTTAGAAAGTTGAAGTAAGCTTGAGCCCTCTGCAACAGTTAAAGCGCTTGATTGACTAATATATCTCCTTTTTAGTTGCCTCTTTCGCTTCCGCCTCTCATTTGCAGCCCTTAATTTCTCATTTTCCGCAGCTAGTAAAGCGGCGCCTTGCATCGCGATCTGGCAGCCCTTGACAAGCTGATTAAGGGCCTGACCTGTTGGTCTTGGTGGACTTTTTGAACGTCTCTTAAGATAGCCTTTGATTGTAGCTACCTGCAGCTCTAACTGGGTTAGATTCTGAGGTGTTTCTGGTTGCCATTGCTCTTGGTTTGCGGCCAAGGGCGCTGTAGGGGTAGATGGCCTAATCAGGATGGTTGAAAGTACCTGATCTGGATCAAAAGGTACGAGACCGGCAGCAGTGAAGCTGCGTTGAATATTGCTTAGTGTGAGGGCACTAATTCGAGAAATTTTAAAGACGTGAAGGAACTCAATTTTGTCGATATGATTTATGCCAAGCCTCATATATTCAGAGACTTGGTGGCCGTAGGTACGCTTGAGGACCGAAAAACAACCAATATCGAGAGGTTGAAGAAGATGTGATGAATGCGATGGCATACAAAGAGTAATAATCATCCGGTCTGCACAAAATTGATCAAATTCTGGCGTTGCGTGGCTGCCGTGGCCATCCACAATTACTAGTCGATAACTACCAACCTTTCTTGCAGCTGTATTTGGCTCGAAAACCTCTTTTAACCAATGTAATCCAAGCTTGTCATTAGTCCATCCATTTTTACTCAAAGAGATTGTCCAATCAGGCGGTAGATTGTTGTTTTCGTACCAAGATGATATATGTACCTTGCCTTTGAAGATCACCATCGGCGGGAGGCTCCAACCCAGCGCATTGATCGATTCGATTGCCGTAACCCATTCGCGATCGCCAGGCTGTAATTGAGGGGGTCTGCCACCCCTATCTGAGGCAGTAACTACGCGTGAGGTACTTGCAAGGCCCATTGCAAAGCCAGTTTCGTCGAAGTTGTAGATATCGTTATTGAGGATGCCGTATTTGGCGATTGTGTTTTGTACAAGCCGAAACCAGGCCCCAAAAAGGGCTGGATCTTCGCATCTTGCCCTTTGATTATCGTAGCTGCGTGAATATCGCAATTTGAGGCTAGGGCGGCGGTTGATGTATCGCTGAGGCTAATTGACACCGATTTTGCAATCTGAGCCTACACGCTGCTCGGGTACGATTTTTGCCGCATCGCGTACCCCAGTAACGGTCAGTGGATAACCTCTTCCATCCATAGATAGTATCCAATGCTCAACGACCTCCTCTTCCGTATCCGTAAGCTTTTGGCAATTTGGGCGCGAATCGACGCGTGAAGCGCGTCCGCGAAGGCGGGAGGCAAGGGAAGTAAATGCGACAGAATAGGCATCAGCGGCCTTTCGAATACTTGGAAAATGGCCTTTCAACTAAGCGTCATGAGCAAGGAGTAGTTGACCCTCTTTCTGGGCCTTTATATTGACTAGTTGTGGTGGCATTGTGGGTTAATCGATGAGGATACGAAAATGTGTACCGCTCGGTGGTGTCTACCGCTCGATGGTGGATTACGTTATAAAGAAAGCCTAATAAGTGTCACGGGGCGGGTTCGGGTATTAGGAGGAAGGAGCAGCAGCAGGAAAAGGTATCATTCAACAGGCTATATACGAACTGGCAGGCAAACCAACAGGCAGGTTTAACGACAGGACGTAGCTCAAAGAGCTACGAATTGGTTGAAGCCTCGCAGGCTTTAAAACCTTTTCTCGGCAGAACTACGGTTCTGTCTTGATCACGTGCCGTGGGGCCACCCCAACGGCGGGAAAGACTTGTCCGCGGTCGTACCGTGACACGTTAGAATCTAAGGATCTACGCTACGGCCCGCGATTTAACGCACCAAGCCTGAATCTCACGTGACCCTGCTCCCCCCTAACCATCACCACCATGCTGCCGGCTAACGTGACGGGCTATACGGCGGATGCCAGAATATACGCTCCAATCCGACGTCGGATTGTTACTTAACCGACTAGTCGGCCTGGCCTCACTCGTCCGCGCGGCGGACTGTTGAGAGGCCTGGATCCATCCATGTCGAAGCTGAATCTGGCTCCTGCTCAAACAAGGTTTTCCAATAATAAGAAAGATTTTCTGGAAAAGCCTTCAGAATCCAAACACCGAAGTATCATCAGTCTCCCTACGAAAAGCAGTGGAGAGAGCTCAAAGTTATCCAAGTTCTCTAGACTAAAAAGGGAGTTCTCCATCAGATCTCTGGGGGAAAGATCCGTTGCTAAGAGGCAAAAGATGACCATCCAAGGACGAAAATTGAGAAATGATAATCTCGAGGAAGAGCAAGACAGATGGCCCGATACTGATTGGCGACTTTTTGTTGCTATTTACCAACAAAAAGTCGGTATATGACGCCGAAGATAGCAGATCTCCGAATGCGACACCGTGTATAGTATCTATATTTGCTTCGGGCAGGCTACTTCGAACCTATACCGGTTGTCTGGGCGGCTTCGAACTCAAATCCACTCAAGTTCAGTATTCAGTCCCAGGCGGGTTAGAGAGGTATAACTCCTCAGTGGCAAGGCTACGAAGACACCGCTGAAGACCGCTTCTACTGGGTTTTAAACCACAGAGATGGAAGTATCGGCATGAAAATGAAACCAGATCGAACATCGGCGATGGATATGGCTCGGGCGCGCATGGCTTCTGCCGTTGAACCTCCTCCAGCTTACTTTGCCTCGGAGGATACGTGCCACCTTCAGCATACATCAAAGGGGTACTCGAAGCAAGTCATGCCCGCTCCTTTTTTTGCATTTGTGATGAAATAAGAGCTGTGAAGGAAAGTATTCATTGAAGACTTAGAAATAACTTGTGGAGGGGATAAAAGATTGAATGGCTTACTTTCCTATGTGAAGGCATAAAGCCTGACTATATACATATAACTGTAGAAACTTCTAGAAGTGAATGCATGAGGTTATTGCAAATCCTCAGTGTGGGGTATATGCAGTGAAGTAAATAGACTAGACAGACACAGATACGACAGCCATATCCGGTCTGTCCACCTAAAACATGCAGATATCCAAGGATATCTGTCTGTTATCTGTCTGCCTCATTGCGCTGAATCTCGTCATCGATATCGCGCTGATCTTGAGCCTCAGGGCTGAGGTCAACAGTTTCTTCAACAACAGCTTTATCGAGGGTAATGTCATCAATAGAATGAGGCCTTCCAAACCAGTTTTTGAGACATTCATTGGCCCCAATGAGGTCCATATTGAGCCGATTGCGAGTCAGATATAAGGTGTTTGGCGCTCGAAAATGTACGCTCACATTCGTCAGACATCAGAGGTATTGCCAACATATCATACGCAAAACTCGCGAGATCTGGCTCAACAAGATAGTGATTGTTCCAGTAACTGAGGGCGTCGGTAGGCTTTAAATTAGAACCACAGTAATGTTCAAAGCGATCAGTAACCCGGGGAGCCGTTGAGGTTTCGAAATCGTCATCCGAGTGCCAGTAGTTGTTATCATAAGACGCAAATGAACCCCATTGAGTGTCATCTTCATTACTAGGCCTGTACGGCTCTCGTCGTAATGCAAATAGGGGGTCGATTGGGGGATCACCGCCTGTAGAATAGCGGCCTTTGTATTCTTCTTCCCATAGTTTGGTGACGGATTCCTTGACCTTGATATCATAAACTTCATTGAAATCCGGCCAATTACGCCCAAACCATAGGGATTTTCGCGCAGGATCCGGCAGAATGGCAGCAAAGTAGGCTGGAGATTCGGAAGTCTTTTCCCAATATTCAGAGATCTTGGTGTGAGAAGCCGTACACCATTTGGCCAATTTCCCGTAATGGGGATGACCAGATCTGCTAGAAGCATCCTCAAATTTGCCTTGAAAGTACGAGATCCTCCTCCTCAATTTATCCATTGTAGTGTACCATTTTCGAAGAACTCGGCTCCCTCTGTTGCCTTCAGTGGTTAACGTGGCTTCATGAAAGACTTGAAGACAAGGTTGTAGTGTTTCGAGGAGGTTCCAATCGGTAGAGAGCAGTTTATCGTCGTTGACGCCCTTTGAACGAGGCTGGGTAGGAATATGGGTGTTACAGACCAGCTCAATACGGCTGCGACAATTGAGGAAGCGAATGATAGACTCAAAGTACGAGTTCCATCGTGTTGCGTTGGATTGTATGAGCTGAAAGATTATATTACCTAGGGAATAGTTCTAGCACGGGTTGGCCAGAATTGACGGCGCACAGACCGCCTCAATATGTGATTTTAGAGTAATGTACAGATATCACCACAAAGCGCTTTGAATTCGCACTTAAGGCTGCTCAATAATTGATCTACAGCGCTGGGGCATCTCCCTCATGCGGTCACGAATTTGTTTAAGTGTAATACGGTCCCATTCTGCCTGAATATCTGCCTTGAATTGGGCCACCGTTGTCCACTTTCTACCAACCAATCTACCCTTCATGATGTTCCAACAAGCTTCTATAGAGTTCAAATCTGGTGACTCTGGAGGGTGGGTGAGTAATAAGAGATCTGCTTCGCGTTTAAGGAGGGCTGGAGGTGAGTTTAGTGAGTTGATTCCGTGCGATGGATCGCCATCCTCCTGTAGCCAGTATCTGCACTTGTGCTTTGCCTCCAAGTCCTGTATAGCCTTAATATATTGTGGCAGTATCTTTTCAGCGTAAAAGACATGCGACATGCAGTTTCCTTTTGGTGTAGCATCCTGTTTTGCCTTCCAGTCATCGTAGACCTTGCAGCGCTCTGCAAAGGCAGTATCCAGCTCGTATTTGAGTTGCTTAGGCTTGGTAGGAGCCCGCTGCTTCTCTGAGGGCTCAACAGGATCTTTGTAGAATATGAGGCTACCTTTGTGGTTGTAGTTGACTCCGCCGGCGACGTGGATTGTGATGTCTAAACCTGTGCCTTTGACTCATTTATAGACCTTTCTTGCCCGGGTTTACGTAGCTCGTACTCGGGCTCTTCCATCAGCTGCTTTGACTGGAAGTGAGCCTCGTCTGTGAACCAAATGCGAGACCAAAAGCCTGAAATCGTGGCGGTGAGGTGTTCTTGGCCGTACTGACGGCGGAGGGCTTGATTCTTTTTGCTAATTCTCTTTTGAAACTTCTTTTTGAATCGTTTGGCTCCTATCTGATTGGCGTGGCGACGTAAAGTTCGTGGTGCGGCTTCCAAATTGAGTTCTTCGACTTGATCTCTGTAGCCCATCTCGTGTGTTGGGTCATCTTGGTCAATTATCTTCTCTAAATCAGAGGCAGATACCAAGCTTTTTCTTCCTAAGATAGAACTCCTCTTTCTTGTTGTTCTAAGCGCTTTATTGCCCCAATCTTCTCGGTTTTTCCGCCATCTACGGCCGGTGGGAGTTGGGATGTTGATTCCAGGAAGGTGGCAAATAGATCTAAAGCTAGAGGAGGGACTAGCGGAGTCAAGGGCTTGAAAAAATCGATTTCGCTTCACGGTATCATATTCTCGACGATCAGTCTTTAGTAGCTTCTTTTTCGGCGTTGTGGGAGCCATAATGTGGTGGTTTATATGGAATCTACGTGTTGTTTTAGAGATCGGATGAAGGTCAGGGGTCTGTGCGCCGTCAATTCCGGCCAACCCGTGTAGGTTGCGGCGAGGAGATCTGATAAGATTGCAATCGCAACCTTCTAATTGGCTGAAACGCTCGAAAAGTGGGGAATATCGCGAGAATTCTGAACTTACATCGTAGGTATTCCACTTGATCTCGCTCGCAACTGTACTCAAACACCGCCCAAACTCCTGCCGCCTTTGAGGCGTCATCCGAATATACTTCACTATGTTATGGACCTTGCCAATCACTCCTTTCTTGCGCCAGGCAGCTGCAATTGAAGAGAAGTCGCCGTTGAGGTTGTAGGGATCCAAATCGCGTAAGTCCTTCTCCGCAGCGTCACCTAATATGAGGACTTGGGCTGATAAATTGATGATGTGACTGATACAGCGCAGTCTCCTACGCCCTCTCTGCTCCTTAGTCATTTCTGGGTAGAGCCTACGCAGTATAATGTCGATACAGACATCGTTTGAAGCCGCATTATCGGTCACAAAGAAGCCAACTCTCCTCCCGATCTTGTAGTCCTTGATGACCCGGAGTAACAACGCCGCCATATTCTCGCCTGAGTGCTCGCCAATGAGCTCACGGAGGGCTAAAAGCTTGATCTGGCGCCGCCCTTGGTGGTCAATGTAGTGAGCGTTGACTGCAATGATTGCACAGGAATTTGGAGAGGTCCATGGGTCAAAGGTTAAGTGAATATTCGATCTCTATGAGCGTTAGTATAGTAACTAAATCGCGAGTAGAAGATCGACTTACCTTGCCCTCCTCATATCTCGCTGGAGCCATTTTTTACGCTTCGCATATTCAGCCATTACCCAACTCCGTACCGTGTACCTCCCAGCCAAATATGCAACATATGGCGCGTTCAGAAGCTTCAAAAAGGCTAAGAAGTAGAGGTTATCTACCATCGAGATGGCGATATGACAATACACAATCCAGCGGATGAGGAGCAACTGGAAGAGCTCAAAATTATCGCGCCAATAAGTTTGCGCATCCCGTTTACAACTTTGGTGTTGGCCGCCTGGTCCGCCAATTGCTGCAACATGTTGCATTTTGGGATCTCATTACCATTGACATTAACGCCGTGTTTGGTGCGCCAATGAGTGAGGGCGTGAGTATGACCGTGGGTAATATCGAGGGTAAATGGAAACTTTGTTTTTTTGCCGTTCTCACCATTGCAGTAGCAGCAATAGTAGAGGATAATTGGTTCTGTGGGATGCGCGATTGCAAACCCTCGAAGTTTGCCGTTATTGTCCTTCTGCCAGATCATAGAGGTAAGTTTCTTCTTCCTCTCACACCTCAAGACAATGTCATCCCGACGGCGGTAGTTGATACCCTCGATTTTGTAGGTTCTGCGCATATAGACATTACCTAAAGGTTGTGATACTGGATTCTGGTTCACCTTCACTTGAGGTAAAGGTAACTGTGTGGTTGCCAACTTTCCGGGTTTTTGTGACTCTCCGTTTGCTTTTATTACCGGTAACTAGGCCAGAATCGATAGCCTCATCGTCGCCGAGGATAGTTGATGAATTATCGAATATAGACGGTTGAGTACTGACACGGCCAGAAGCGGTAGAACGCTGAGTTTGAGATTGAGACGCTTGAGAGCTACCTCGCCCTCGTCCTCCCGGCGCAGGCATTGTTGTAACGCAATTGAAAAGATGTTTAAATTTGAGCGATTTGGAGGGTTCGATAACTCATAATATTAGAGTCCACGCCGGCGAGGTTTTTGGCTGCCCCTGAGCTGGATTTTTCAGTATATTCAAAGTAACCAATCGCTTGCAAAGCCGAAGATATTAGCGTAGATTCCTTGCTAAATCCACGCCAATGTCTACTATCCTCGCTAAATTCCACGCCAAAATCCACTACCTCCACACCCACCACCAAAAACAGCGCTATACAGACATGCCAAGCCAATATCTGGAGCTTGATTGGTGGAGATCTGCTCCATCTAGACCCCCCTGTTGTCCCAAGTCCGTCTGTCTGTCTGTTTGTCTGTCTAGTCTATTTACATCACTGGGTATATGAACTTCACATGATGCCAAGACGTTCCTATCCCAAGATGTTTCAACAATTTGATACTCCAAAGGTTGCTTCCGATGACACGATGATCTTGCTAGATATGTCGGAATCCATGGATTTTGAACCCCGTCGGCCAAATTATAACCAATACCTTATTATCGACTACGTCAGGTCGACGCAGCCTAAAAGGTAAAGGCGAGCATTTACTCTACGTTAACTGCTGAGTAGGCCATGATAATTAGTGTTCCTAGATGTTGCGAAAGCTATCATTCGAAGGCTTACTGACGCGATGGCCGATCATGATCACAACTTCCAAGGATACCAACTCACCACTTTCTCCAGCATGGCCAAATATATCGGCGTAGTGAACTACAAAAACCTAGAAAACATGTGGGAAAATGTCAATCTAGGCGGAGGGACTCGCGTCATGACAGGTTAGTCCTCTTAAATATCTACAAACAAAAACACCTTCTAACCATGCGAGAACGACCAGGTTGGCAAAAAGTAAAAGACCCCCACTTCCAAAAACATTCAGAATCAGTAACCTATCACCCCGTAAATTCTAGGAAAAGAAGAGATATGGTCAGCAAACGATCCCCGCGGTAAACAGGGATCAAGACGGAGGAGTTTATCTGAGGGCATGATAGACTTAGAACTTTCTGACCGGAAGAAAGAAGCTGTGGGTAACGAGAGCCAACTCGGAGCACTTCACTGTTATCAGGCTGTCCGATTTCTTTGTTAGATGGGCGAGACATCAAAATGTTTGTTTCTTCGGGACGTCGCAGGTGGATAGGTGAGTTGAGCTTTTTTGAATCTTCTGCCTTTCTTTGGCCTGCATGTATGCAGCGGCAGCATGGCTGCGAAAAAAAAAAAGGTCTTATCTGTTGGTATGCGGACCAGTGAGCCGAAGAAAGAAGTAGAGTTGGTAAAGTCATACGCAACAATGTCCGTGGGCACGAATTTAAATCGAACTGTACTTGTCATGCTGCTAGCCGGGCCACCAGCCTTGACATGATGGGCATCATGGGTAAAGCTATCGAAAGCAAAGATCACAAGAGAGCAATTTATCCATTCCATAGCTAAAGCTAAACGACCATTCCCATCAAACTTGATATTCCATGGTCAAAAGTTTTTCTGCCTGCTCAGATTCCCACCCACCATGTTATTGAAATCGCCGTCATTTTTCCCAATTTTTATTTTTTTGGCGTTTTCTCAATTTGTAATCGTCGGGGAGAGGGAGAAGTAGGACGGCATGGCAACACCACCCAGATGTTTGGTGCAAAGAACCCAAGTCTCATAGATCCTCAGAGAAATGGAATGATCAAACTCATCGAATGAGGAGCAGATTTACCATCCGCCAGAAGCTTCAACCGCAGCACCACCGAAGTCAGCACTGCCGGTAAACTCACCGCCAACTCCGGCGTCGACGTCCATTGCAGGAGGAGCTGCAGCGGGATTCTTGCAGCGTGCGGCACCATGTCCCACTGAGATGAAGTTAGTAGGTGATAACCCATGGAGAGGCAGAATGGACTTACTTTCGCCGCAGTTACGGCACTGAACCTTTGTGTAATCGCGGGATTTCGGGCATTCTCGGGAGGAGTGTCCCATCTGGTCGCAGTTGCGGCATTGCATATTCGCCATGTTCTTGGGCTCGGTGCACTCTTTGGCAGAGTGACCATTCTGCTCGCAGTTGCGGCACTTCATGACGCGAGGCTTGTCGCACTCAGTAGCCTTGTGGCCTTCCTCTCCGCAGTTGCGGCAAGTAATCGGGCCACCACGAGTCGGGCAGTCTTTGGAAAAGTGACCGACCTCATTGCATGCCTTGCACTCAACACCCTCAGCGGAGCGAGGCTCTGGACATTCCTTGGAAGTATGACCGGACTTCTTGCAGTTACGGCACGCGAAGGGATCAACGCGCTCCTGGGTGCAGTCGCGAGCACGGTGACCAGTCTCGTTACAGATAATGCATTGGACCTTGGGGCCTTCAACGACCTCGGCGGGCTCTTCCTTGCAGTGCTTCTTGATGTGGCCGAGCTCGCCACAGTTACCGCACTTTGGAATACCACGGTCGAACGGCATGCCTACTCCCTCTTTAAGGCGCTCGATGTTCTCTTCGGGTGTAGCTGGCCAGCCTTTAGCAAAGAAGGTGCGCTTGGCCTTGGGACCCCAGTTGAAGGCCAGCTTGAACTTCTGGTTCACGGCACCGGCTGGGCTGATGAGGGTGAAGACATCGCTGACTTCCTCTTCCTGTGAAGAAGTTAGTTGCATTTTCTTGGATGAGAGCTGAGTGGGGTAGGAGATATACCTTTGCAATAAAATGCATATTTCGATCCTCTGAACGGAAGCCTTGCTGCATGTCGGCAAGATCAAGCGCATCGCCCTCACCATCGGCGTGCTTGATGTACACGGCCTTGGCGTAGGCAAGGAAAGCCTGGAATTGGATAGTTAGCATTGAGCAACCGGGGTGAGGAAGGTAGTGAAGCCTTGCATCCTTGAAGTCGTCGAGATCCTTGGCAGCATCTGCCTCCTTCATCTTGGTCCAGGCGTCTTCGGCAGACATCTCAGCTGCATCCTTGAATACATCGGTTCGCAATTCCTCGCAAGCGATAGCCTTGTGTCCCTCTTTGCCGCAGATTCGGCAGCTATCGGCGGGCTTTTCCGGGCAATCAGCAGCACGGTGGCCTTCCTTGTCGCAATGGCGGCAGGTTCCTGTGAATGGGCGCTCGACGCGCTCATTGGTGCAGTCGGCCTTGTTGTGACTGAAAATTGTTAGTAATTGACCCCGATGAATGAATGTCCACCCCGATCAAACGCAATAAAGTTGCGGTGGACTTTTTCAAAGGCCTGCCACAGCCTGGGAGGTTTGTGGTATGTATTATCTTGAGATGAGTGAGAGAAAGAAGCTTACCCGGTCTGACCGCAGTTGTAGCACTCGCCTGTCATTTGCTTGGGCTCTGAACAATCGCGAGAGAAGTGGCCAGTCTGTTGGCAGCTAGAGTGGACATGTTAGCGATATCGTGAAGAAGAAGAGTGTTTGGCTTACTTGCGACAGGTATCGTCACCGCCAGCACCGCCGTCGCCTCCGCTGAAGCCCCCATCACCTCCGCTAAAGCCGCCATCGTCTCCACCGCTCAATCCGTTGGTGTCGGCAGTGAAGCCTCCGCCATTGCCATTGGTGGTCTCCCAGTTAGAGGCTAGAGCAATCAGTAACGCATAGAGCGCGGTGGTGAGAGAAAGAACTTACCCTCGGCTCCGGTATCCCAGGGCATTTTGCGATCAGTTGTTGGTTTCTGAGGTATGTCAGTGTGAGGTGCCTTCAGATGTGAGGCGTAGTGAGGATATGGAGGATTTTTGTTGATGGAGTGGAGATGGAGGTGAGAGATTGAGCGGGTACAGTACTAACTTGTTTCTATGTATTGTTTTCAAGTCGCGACTTGGGCTCGTCTAAGCTGAACTGCGATGGGTCAGTGATGCCTGGCAAGACGTGGGCATCGGAAGTGATAAGAGTGAGCGAGTGGGTGCTTACCGATTGAGACGAGTGAAGCAAAGCTGATCGAAGAATGAGACGGCTCTGAAAGTGTGGAGTGTTTGTGAAGGAGTCGAAAGCTGTGCGGAAGGTATTAAATATTAGCTCGAATGCCAAGCCATCGTTGTCGATTGTAAAGTTGTCGGGTAAGCCAGTTCTAAATGTGGAGTGTCTGTGATCGAGTCGAAAGCTGTGCGTAAGGTATTAAATATAACTAGTAGCTAGACGGCCAAGCCGTCGTTGTCGATTGTAAAAGTTGCCGGGTAAGCCAGTTCTCAGTGTACTATCTGTTCCCGAAGCTTCCACTCAAGTCAGATATCATGCGGTCTATACGCCGTACTCTTCAGCATCGCATCTCATATACTGGCCAACTACAGCGATGGCCGACTACTGAAAGCTGATTCGTGCACACCTGTCGAGGCAGAGGAGCAGGAAGGCCTATGAAAACTTTCATCATTTACCCTGCCGTCTCTCTTACGGCCAGTCAAAGATCTTCCTGCTACCATCACGAGGCTAGATGACAGTGTCCAATTGCATGGGAGTGCGGTCAGCTCACGATTCAATACACCATTCCATACCCTATTAATCAGCCTTCGTTCCCATACAGACCAAGAACGGAAAGTCCACGGAGCCTCCGCCCTCAACATCCTTGGGCATCCTCCACGCTTCCTTGACCTCTACATCGACGAACCTCGCCTCCTTCAGTAATGCCTCCATCTCTTGTTTGGTGATACCATGCCTCTCTACACCCTCCAGTTTATGCTGTGGATGGAATTGGATCGCCTCCGGTCCAAAATTCTCGAAATCCGTCAAAGCAATACGCCCATTTGGCTTCAAAACCCCCCACATGGTCTTCAGAATACCCGAAAGCGAAGGGATATGGTGCAGTACCAAATGCGAGATAACCAGATCGAACCGCTTGGGGTGACATGCGGAGCCGGTGTCCTGAATCTTTGGGTCGTCGGGATCTTCAAGCATAACGCAGATTGGATTGATATTGCTAGCACCAGTTTGTGCCGCAAGTTTGGTTTGCAAGGCTTTGATCATGCCTTTGGCCGTGTCGACTGCAGTTAACGATTTGAGATATGGAGCAACGAGCAGCGAGAGAAGGCCGGTTCCACAACCAATTTCAAGGACATCGAGATCTGAGAACACAGTAAGCCCTGGAATTCGAAGTGAGTACTGTAGCGAGCGTGGACAAGTGTAGATGCAACCTCTCTCCGGGTTACTCAAGTCCAATCCGCAGACTTTGCTTGTCAAATTGGAGCACCAACTACTGTTCCAAGCTATATCCACAGACTCTTCGTGGATTATGTACACCTGCCGGAATGCCGACGGAGATAACCGCGCCCGCAGTTTAGGACGACGAAACAGCATGCAAACAATCTGTACGTCAGGAAACAATGCATTTCTATGCAGATCTCAGATGTTTCAACTCATCGCCACGAGCTTCAAGAAATAATCTTTGAGCAAAGAAATGATATGTACTCACTTTTCTCGCCCGATTCTGTCGCAGTGGCATGTAGCTGTGGAACATTTTCAAGCAGTGCGCCCAAGGCAAATTGACTGCTCTTCACGGTGAAAGGATTGTTGTCCCACTCGGCAGCCTCCGTGTCGAACCTATCATTAACCGCCATTTCTGTCGTTAAAATGGAAGGTAATGACGTCTCCTAGGGCTCGTCGTATCCACATAGGAGATCTTGAAGACCGAGCAAGGAACGTTCTGAAACGGGCGTGTGAGCTTTGGGAAGAGGTGATTTGAAAAGAGTGCGCACTTCCAGGCTTAGAGACTGTGATTATGGTTGTTTCTCGTTAACGATTGGAGGTTTCTCAGGGACGGAGTGATGCACGGAGGAAACGCGGCAGATCCCCCTCTCCGCTAGACTAGAACTATGATGTGGCAGTGCAAGGACGCGCAACTGGCCTCGCCCCACGCAAGGCTGTCAAGGTGAGCATCACTTACTTAGAAGGCAGTCTTCCTGGGCGAGCGCAAGGCATTGGAAAAAGATCAGAGAGGCTTCTCGAGCGAGAAATTGAAAGAGTAGAGAAAATGCTTTGAGAGACAAAATCCTGGTACAAAATGCTGGAGAGAAAGCTGAAAATATAGGTTATTCGTCTGAATGCGTGAGGAAAGAAAGCATACATATACCATGAACTCAAAGTTTTCGGAGGAGCCGGCTAGGAGTATTTAGAGGTCCAGTACAACTGTAGTGCAAAGATAGCATTCCAATTGATGCCCTGTATGATCTTGTTACTCGCTTCAAGTTCCCCAGTCAACGGACATAGGACATGAGCCACAAACGGTTGAGCTGACCCACCCACCTCACATCTCGAATCGCGGCTGAGTGAAAGTCTTATGTACAGGTGACAGCTTCCTAAGCCAGTCCTCACTCTCCTATATACCATACGCCTCTCTCTTCGAATCTCTAGTACCAAACACCGGACCGTTCGCTGCTGCGCTGCTGATCAGCTCTCGCTTCAATTCGAAACACTCTTGCTGGTATTAAGGACGAAGATTGGATCACAGACACCACAGATTGGTTGGAGACAGTCCTTCGGTCATTGCAAAGGATTGAAGACAGTCAATCATCCATGGCGCAGTACAACCGCCTCGGTATGTGAATTCTTCGTTAGTCCGCCGGTCACACGCTGTTCTTGTACCCACGGTTTCATCGCTTGTAACCGCAGCAGGGAAGCACCAGATGTTTGCGGGCATGGAATGACATGGACCTTCTCGTCAATCTATACATCGCAAAACATTATCTCCCCACATACGATACCCAAGCTTTGTTTGGCGAGGTTTTTACCGTACTTGCTGCTAACACCGCTCTCCCAATCCCACCTCACACTACTGGCACGCCAGATTAATCACTACAACTCGTTCTAACAGTTTGTCTTTTGTAGGGTCACCACATGCTGGCTCCCCCAATGAAGACGACGAGTATTACAATTCCAATCGATACCAACAAAGCATGAATCCGCCAGGACGAGGAGGGCGAGTGCCAGGCGCATACAGAACTGAGGGCGTACAATTGGAGGACAGACCGTATCATGGGGGACACTCGCCTCTAGAGATCCCTATGGGTCCAGGTCAACATCCAGGACAGGGCCCTGGAACTCCCAGCGACAGACTCCAAGGACAGCCTACAGTACGTCCCATGCAAACGAGCACGCGGTGTCAATCCAGTCCTCCACGCCGAAGAGCTATGACTGGGACAACATGCCCAACTCGGTATCGATATTGATAAATGACTGGCGGCGCAATTACTGCAGATCGCCAGCAATTTATCGACCTCGGTCCAGAAGTGGCAGATTTTAAGTAAAATGCTAATGTCGTGATTCCAGTACTCTGTCGAAAATGTCGCCAACAGCTATGGACACAATGACGCATACGATCACGCCTATCCTCACCACCAAGACTCATATAGTGTTGACCCTCACGCGCACCAGGAAGGCTACTTCAATGCGTCCTACGATCCGTCACCACAGCACGAAAGTGGACAGCATTATTGGCAAGATGAAGCGGACAGTACGCCTATGCTCCATCCTCACGCGACGAATTCATTCGGACCAGACCACCATTATCAAGACGAACCGCATTCTCTGCCTTCGCCTAGCCCAGCTCCTGCTCCTGCTCCTGCTCCTATAAGGCGGTGGAAAACTGTAAAGGAGGTGCAACTTTTCAACGGCAACTTGGTCCTCGATTGTCCGATTCCACCGAGGTAGGCATTTGTGTTAAGAGTCCTTGAATCCATTATCGACATCGATAAATTTCTGGCGATCTTGCAGATACAACTTGCCAGAAACTTATCGATGTTGATCTCGAGTTGAGGTTTTGGATTCAGATAAAGAATTGGCTAATCCGCACGCCCAGGCTACTCAATCAAGTCCCTCATGTGGAACCTCCAGAGCGCGATGAGTTCACGCATATGCGATATACAGCAGCGACTTGCGACCCAAGCGACTTTGCTGGGGAACGATTCACACTACGACAGAAGCTTTTCGCAAAGCCACGGCATACTGAGCTATTTATTGTGGTGACCATGTACAATGAAGAGGATGAGCTGTTTGCACGGACGATGATGGGTGTGATCAAGAATATTGAATTCATGAACTCGCGGACAAGCAGCAAGACCTGGGGCAAAGATGCGTGGAAGAAGATCGTTGTATGTGTGGTCAGCGATGGGCGCGCTAAGATACATCCTCGGACAAGAGCCTTGCTGGCTGCGATGGGCGTGTACCAGGACGGTATCGCAAAACAATATGTCAACAAGAAAGAAGTCACGGCGCATATCTACGAGTATACCAGTCAGATGACACTCGACCTCAAGAAGGGCGTGGTCAGCGTGAAACGTGGAACTACACCAGTCCAAATGCTGTTCTGCTTGAAGGAAAAGAATCAGAAGAAGATCAACTCCCATAGATGGTTCTTCCAGGCGTTTGGCGAGGTTTTGCAACCGAATATTTGCGTTCTTATCGATGCCGGTACCCGTCCGGGCAAAGATTCAATCTACAAGCTCTGGAAAGCTTTCGACGTGGAGCCCATGTGTGCAGGCGCTTGTGGTGAGATCAAAGCGCTCCTCGAGCACGGAAAGAAGCTGTGGAATCCTCTCGTGGCGACGCAGAACTTCGAGTACAAGATGAGCAACATCTTGGACAAGCCTACAGAAAGCGCATTCGGCTTCATTTCCGTGTTACCTGGTGCTTTCTCGGCATACCGATACATTGCACTACAGAACGACAAGACCGGAAACGGACCTCTCGAAAAGTACTTTGCTGGTGAGAAGATGCACGGTGCCAATGCCGGTATATTCACTGCGAACATGTATCTTGCTGAAGATCGAATTCTTTGCTTCGAACTAGTATCCAAGCGGAATTGTGCCTGGATTCTGCAGTACGTCAAAGGTTCGACCGGCGAGACTGATGTTCCGGAAGAGATGTCCGACTTCATCCTTCAGCGAAGACGTTGGCTGAACGGATCCTTTTTCGCCGCCGTGTACGCCTTGGCTCATTCCTACCAAATCTTCCGCAGCGACCACTCGTTCATCCGCAAGATCATGTTCCACGTCGAATTTTTGTACCAGACCATCAACATGATCTTCGCTTGGTTCGCCTTGGGTAACTTCTTCTTGGTCTTCCGTATTCTCACAAACTCTCTTGGTTCCAACACGTTGCTCGGTCTGCCTGGACGGATTCTGTCCATCGTTTTTGAATGGGGATATCTTTCGACGCTCATCACTTGTTTCGTACTGGCCCTCGGCAATCGACCTCAAGGAAGTAACAGGCTATACATGACCATGGTCTACTTCTGGGTGCTGATTATGGCATATCTGATGTTCGCCTCCGTGTACATCACTGTTCGTTCAGTGCAGGACGAAACCAAGAATGGCTTCAAATTCACCGACCTGATCTCCAACACCATCTTCTCCACACTCATCGTCAGCATGGCCAGTACATATGTCCTGTGGTTTGTCATATCGTTCTTATTCTTCGATCCATGGCACATGTTCACGAGTTTCGTCCAATACATCCTCCTCACGCCAACATACATCAACATCTTGAACGTATACGCGTTCTGCAACACGCACGATATCACATGGGGAACTAAGGGTGATACCAAGCCCGAGAAGCTCGGTGCAGCGACTGTAGGCAAGGATGGTAAAATGACGCTCGACGTGCCTACCGAAGATGCGGACCTCAACACGCAGTACGAGAAGGAACTTAGCGTGTTTGCCTCGAAGTTCAAACCACCGGCGAAGACACCCAGTGCAGAAGACAAGCAAGAAGACTACTACAAAGGCTTCAGATCGGTCGTTGTCCTCGCGTGGATGTTCTGCAATCTCGCATTGTGTGCGACGGTTCTGCAGACTGGCGGGCTGCAGGTGACGGTGCCCTCGGACCAGACAGAAGCCAGGGCTCAACTGAAAGCAAAGATTTATCTGTCTGTTGTTCTTTGGAGTGTGGCTGGGTTGTCTCTTTTCAGATTCATCGGGGCCATCTGGTTCTTGATTGTGCGGATGGTGAGTTGTACCCCATTTCAGGTATTCAATGGCAATGACTAACACATTGATTTCTAGTTCCGTGGTATCTAAACATTGCTCTTGTATTGGATTGATGTGTACTTGACGCTTGTGCTTTTGGCGTGGAATGATGGCATGACTGATGGTGTTTTGGGGTGTCTGAATTATGTGTATGAAGAGGGTTTGGAGTATGTGTGTTTTGTAGTATTGCTTTGGTAGGCACCACGCTTTCACAAGAGTGATTGCTTGCAATTGAGACAAGTCGATCTTCTGGAACTGCGGAAGAAGCAATTATCTAACCCCAATGCAGCGCTGACAAAACTGATGTCATGAGGCTTATAAAAATGGAGCACACGGAGGTAGAACTGGATCGGTGATGGGCCCCTGGGGCGCGCAAGTACGAGTCAGGATTCCAGGTCCCACTTCCCGCCCTGCCTCGCCTTTGCACAACGTCAACCAACGCAACTTAGCTACGCAACCTACGCAACCTCTCTCGTGTCGTCGTGTCGAGGTACCATACAACGAGGCTCTGCAAACCTCGTCCCAGTGCCACTATCAAGCCGCTTTCAGACAGCTACGCCACACTCCACGTAGCCATTTCCCGATGCCTACGCCCATTACCCCTGGCCCGGCTGCGTGCTGTGTGCTCTTTTGCAAGCGCACTGGCTTTTTCTTTGTGAAATGATGCCGTTGTTGGTAAATGGTTGCTAGGGGGTACTCTGTATCTTAACAAGATCAGGTTTTCATTTGCTGAGCTTAAATAGGCCTGTGCATCATTCCTGTTGATTTTTATTCCTGCATCTCAACTAATCGCATCTACCTTGGGTCAAAGTCTCTCTTCACATTCGACTTCGACTTCGACTTCGACTTCGACTTCCATTTCATCAACGTCTTCAGCCCCCGTTCCATCAGCGTCTTCTTTCATCAGCGTCTTCTGCCTTCTGCCCTTTCCAAAGCGTAATTGTACCACCATCAAAATGCGTTTCTCCAACGTCCTCGTGCCATTGATGGCCGCCTCCGTCGTTGTCGCCGTTGCAGACCCAGAACCTCAAGTCGACTCCCTCATTTCCGCTATTACATCTGGTGCTTCTTCGGTCTTTGGCGCAGCAACATCAGATGTCGCCTCTGTCGCAACCAGCCTTGCTACAGGAGCTGAGAGTGTAGCTACCTCCGTCGCTACTGTTGTGAGTGTCTTCATCAACCACCTATTCTCTGCACAGCAAGCTGATTTCAATATTAGGTCACATCCGGCGCAGGCGGTGTTGCTACAACCATCACCAGTGGAGCTGTTGGCGTTTTCTCAACCGTATGAATTACATTCCTTTTCTCTGTGTACAGCAAGCTAACATCTGCGCAGGCCACGTCCGGAGCCGCATCAGTAGCGACAGGCGTCGCCACAACTATCACATCAGGAGCCGGCGGTGGTGTCTTCAGCACAGTCACGTCAGGAGCTGGAGGTGTCTTCAGCACGGTTACCTCAGGAGCTGGAGGTGTCGCCACAACCATCACATCAGGAGCTGGAGGCGTTTTCAGCACAGTCACTTCAGGAGCCGGAGGTGTCGCTTCCACCATTACATCAGGAGGTGGAGGTGTCTTCAGCACAGTCACGTCAGGGGCCGGAGGTGTCGCCACAACCATCACATCGGGTGCCGGAGGCGCCTTCAGCACAGGTACATCAGGATCTGGAGGTGTTGCTTCTAGCATTGCTTCAGGAGGATCGAGTGTTGCCTCTGGTGCTACGAGTGCTGCGGGTGTAGAGCCAACCGCTGGTGTTAGTCTGCAGGGTGCGCTTTTCGGTGCCGGGTTGGCTGTTGTTGCGGTGTTGTAAGAGTCGGACATGGAAAGATCTGCGACAAAGAAGAGGTTATTTCGCCATTGATTGTTCTTCAGCGAGCGATATCGTTTGTCAAGATCACATACTGATAACCATGATTCGAGTGGTTACATCGAGAATCTGCTGTGAATTTGTGAATAGAGTGTGGACCCCAGATATGACCCAACCCCAGATATGACCCACGAAAATCCTCCAAAGCGCATGCTACACGCGTCATCCCCACCAATGCCTTCAAAATCATCCAAAAAATCGCCGGATTACGAAGTTCAACTATTAAAGGCTTTTATGCACTACAAAATAAAGACTTTTCGTCTATTAGGGCTGCTGCAAAGTTCTTTCAAGTTGATAACAAAACACTACAGCGCAGGCTCAACGGCGGCTTGACGAACTCTACCAGCCACGAAATGACCCAAATTCTTACCATCGCGGAAGAAGATACTCTTGTACGCTGGATTAAGCGATACACAAATACTGGAACTCATATTACCAACCCGTTGCTCAAAGAGCTCGCAATTCATATTCGACACGCACGCGTCACATCTTATCCTACCTACCACCCCACGCTTCACTATCAACGATAAATGGATCCAGCGCTTTCAAAAAAGACATCCTGAGATAACAGGAGTATATGCTCGTCAGCTAGAGCATGTACGCAACGAGGGGGCAACATATGAGCATGTAAAACGCTGGTTTGACGCAGTCGGAGAGATGCTCCAGGAGCATAAGTACGATCCTGCGCATATGTGGAATATGGATGAGGCTGGATTTGGTATTGGCGAAGAGCAGGCGTTGAAGGTGCTTGTACACCTCGACAGTACACAGAAGTACAAGGTGATCGGAGGCAAACAGGAGTGGGCAACAGTGATTGAGTGCATCAATGCCGCAGGCGAAGCGCTGGCGCCGCTCCTGATATTCAAAGGCCAGGACGTTAATACGCGATGGATCAATGAATCATCACCTCTGGGATGGCACTTTGCAACAAGCAAGAATGGCTGGACCTCGAATAACCTTGGGTTGGCGTGGCTAATCAATGTTTTCGACCCTCTTACCCGCGAGAAGGCTGCGGGTCGCCAGCGTTTACTTGTCGCGGATGGCCATGGAAGTCATATCCAGGGCGATTTTATTGCATACTGCATGGAGCATAATATTGATCTCCTAATTATGCCTCCTCACTGCTCACATATACTACCACCGCTTGATGTAGGCGTGTTTGCGGCGTTTAAACGGGCCCTTACTATCGAAACGCATGCGATCTCCCGGCTCAGTTCACAGCGCATCCCACGCTCAGAATGGATTGAATTACTCTCTCGTGCACGCGAAAGGGCTATGAGCAAGGAAAATATCCTTAGTGGATGGCGTGGCACCGGCTTATGGCCTGCGCTTCCTATGCGAGTACTCAGAGGGCTTCCGAAAGACTCACCTATACCGGCTCCACAACCAATTACACCACGCGCAATAACTACTCTCGATCTCTCTTTACTACAGAGCTCTCCTCCAGAAGTAGTTGAACTATTAAAATCAAATAAAATGTTCATAGAGTCGTTGCGCGAGTGCCATGCCGTTGTTTCGCCGGTACGGCGCTATGCAGAGCGTATGACACGCCTATGCGAAACTCAAAATGCAACCATTGCAATTCAAGCTGAACAAATAGCTGAGCAATCCGAACTTTTGCGGAAGCGAAAGAAGGCTAAAAAGGGTAAAAGAGTTCTATTAGAGGGTGTTGCGGTCTATTCGACTACGGAAGTGTTGCGTATAGCCCGCGAGGAGGAGGCGCGCGTTGAAGCAAAAAACCAACGGGGGCGCCAACGCAAAGTTATTATAGTCGAGACTAGTTCGGAGGAGCAAGATGAGGATTCTGAGGATTTATTAGATAGTTTTATTAAAACGCCGGTGGCACGTGGGCGGCGCGCAGTGTTCTCACATGTCGAGGTTTGATTTTCGTGGGTCATATCAGGGGTTGGGTCATATCTGGGGTCCACACTCTACATGCATTGCCATGATGGAAGGATCTTCCTTATCCCTGCAACTGTGACTGGCATCCGGAACGAGCAGACTATGCAAAAATGTCATCGATCCAAAAGCTTTTGTCTTTCATCTCATTAATTAGACCCTGTGTTTATCCTGTTGCTGTGCCATTACGCATGGCCGCCTTCATAGAGTTCTAGAGCCTGACCGATATCTCTTACCCCAAATGTCACGGCAGCGATAGGATGTATAGAATGAACTAGGGTTCTAAGAACTGAATGTGATAATAGAATTTACGGTAGAGAGCGAATTACTACGAGGGCGCGAAGATATCGCGCCTTAGCCACAATGTGGCTAACGCGATACGCCCGAGCCACGAAGTAACGTGACGGCAAGGAGCCATGCCGTGCCGTCACATCTACCAAGGAAGATTATTCGTGCCTGAAGACGACAACCTCCGTACTCAACTGCTAAACGAAATTCATGCCTCGCTGCCAGCAGCGCACCCCGGACGAAACAAGACCTGTAAGATTGTTGCCCGCAAGTTCTACCGCCCTCGTATGAATGGAGACATCGATCGATACGTCGCCGCCTGTCAGTCATGCAGGAGATCGTCAGTCCCTCGAGATAAGACCCCTGGACTATTGAAGCCTCTCCCCATTCCTGATCGCCCATGGCAGCATGTATCAATGGATTTCATGTCGTTTAACAAGGACAAGCATGGTTACGACAACGTGTTCGTAGTAGTTGACCGCCTTGGAAAGAGACCGTTCTCGATTCCCTGCCAGAAGACCGTAAAGGCTAAGGAGGCCGCTCGGATGTACTATGAACACATCTATCGTATCTACGGCTTACCCGACACCAATGTGTCCGACCAGGACCCTCGATTTATCTCAGCCTTTTGGGATGAATTAAGCCTTATTCTCGGAATCAAACTCAGACGAAGTACCGCAGAACACGGGCAGACCGATGGCCAGACCGAAATTGTCAACCAAGCAGTACAGCAGAAGCTTCGGCACTTCGTGAATCACTACCAGGACAATTGGTCTGAATTGCTACCAGCAATGGATTTCGCAGCAGCATCGTCACCACACGAGTCAACAGGACTGTCACCCTCAGAGATCGAAATGGGATTCTTACCGCGGATGCACTACGACTGGGATTCACACACAGAAGGCAACACTGCAACAGAGAGGATGAATCGCCAAGAAGCACAGCAGTATGCGACACGAATGTATAACGCATGGAAGTTCGCAAAGGAACAACTATTCAAGGCCCAAGCCCGATAATCGACGCAGGCGAACAAGAAACGACGAAAGGAGGACTTCGACTTCAATGAGGAGACTGGCATTGGAGATTCAGTATACATTACAAAGAAGGCTTGGATTACTGATCGACCCTGCGACAAGCTTGACAATCCTGTAGTATGCCGATTCCCCATCATTGGAAAGAAGGGACACTCTTGGATTGTCAAGCTACCCGAGAGCTAAAAGGTTGGCAACGTGTTCCACTCAGACTGGCTTCGAAAGGCATCCCTCGAAGGGCTACCAGGGCAGCAGAACGCCAACGATGAGAACGACAGCTATGAGATCCATGGCAACGTGGAATGGGAAGTTGAACAAATACTCGGTAGCAGTATTCACCGTCGCAAACTCCAATACATGGTATCATGGAAAGGCTGGGACCCAGATAACACCTGGTACGACGCGGAGAGTTTCAAGAACTCGCCAAAGCTGCTCCGTCTCTACCACGATGACAACCCAGATACGGACGGACCACCATTGAGGCTCGATGAATGGCAGGATGCATTTGACCGCGAGATTGAAGATCTGCCTCATGAGGATGACAACGCTGCAGTTACCAAAGGAAGGACAACGAGAATGCGGAGAAGGATGAACAAGCGCTAGCCGTGTTGGGATGATGCATTTAACGGTTTTTGTATTGGGCTTGATGGCGTTCGAATGACAAATTCAGCACGCCAAGATGATATTGAAGGGGGGGGTGATGTGACGGCATGGCATGGTGGCCATCTTTGTCACATGACAACGTGTCGCAGCCACACCGTGGCGAGAGGAACATCAACTCGCGCGCCCCGTAGTCACTTACTCTCTATATGATATTCTCTCATCACACTGAGTAAAAGGAATCTTAGTTCATTCTGTCTGGTTCAATGCTCGCCGTGACACATGCCGTGCCGTCACACCAAACCCCGTACTATCGGCTCCCGTCCTAAGGTATCAGACTGTCGAATACACCCGTAGAAGTTTAAGTCTAGTAATTAATTATAGAAATATATTTATACTATATACGGGACCGAGAGAAAACCGGTATTACTAAATAACCCTTCCTTTCTATAGTATCTTTCTATTAAACATATCAGTATGAATGATATACGAAGCTAACGCGAGATAATCTCTTTACCTTCGTAGATAGTCTTCTAGTGTGACGGGTTAAGATCATGCCTGGATACCACGGAAAACTATCCAAATGTGCAATACAATCTAGCCAAAGAGAAAAAGATAGATACACGATTGCAAACTCCTCTTGAAGGAGATGTCAAGCCATTCACAAGCTTGCCCTAGAATTATTCCGAGGCTTGACAGCTAGGTCCTCAAGCGCTATAGAGAGATAGGCAAAGCCTAGATAAAGGCTCAAGGGTACAGCCCGTGACATTACCCCCTTGCTCTCCCACGACGATTTCCACGTAGTTGTGGACCATCATTCTGAGCGATACCACCGTATTGTGTTTCAAATCGATCTAAAGCCATTGTCTCAGCCACTGCATCCAATGGTTCCCATGTAGGCATAGCCCAACCCTTCCATTGTACCAATGCTTGGCGTTGTCCGTGCTGGGTCCGCGCTGCGAGAATCTCTTCAACAAAGAACTCGTCTTCTCCGTCAACTACAATAGCTCCTGGTTCGGGACTGCGCTGAACCTGTGACGGTAATGGATCGTTATTGGCCGGTCTGGGTAGCGAGGTATGGAAGACGTTATGGATCCGTCTTGGGGTATCGAGACGGTATGAATGAGAGCTGATCACTTCTATGACGGTATATTTCCATGCACCCAATCAAACTTCTTCGTTGGCCTATCCGTTTTGATGTTCTTCAAGTTGAGCCAGACTTTGTCGCCTACTTTGTATTGATAGGCTGGTGAACGGTGCCGATTTGTTGAGTCCTCTTGTCGCTGCTGGGCCATTGCCATCGCTGCTTGTGCCATTTGTTGAGCTTCTCGTAGTCTAGTGACTAGGTTTTCAGCCTTTGCAACCGGGCTAACGTTATCCCGGGCTTGTCTGATAGGTTGTCGTATTTGAATCGGTTCTATCTCCCACCCGTGGCTTAGGAAAAAGGGGCTGAATCCGGTTGATGCTGAAGGACGGTTGTTTACACATAGCTCTGCGGATGGTAAGAGGTCTATCCAGTTATCTTGGGCGTACGTCGCGAAGCATCGGATGTAGTGCTCCAGTTCTTGATTTTCTCGTTCTGTAGCACCATCGGTCTCTAGATGGTACGCGGTAGAGAGGCGTCGCTCCATACCTGTAAGCTCGCATACCCGTTTCCAGAAGGCGTTGACCCAATCTTGTCCTCGATCACTAGTAATCGCATTCGGTAGACCGTGTGCCCGGTAGAACATTTTGACAAACCGGTTTGCTATTGCTTCGGCACCTCTTTCGTCGTCCGGTACGGCATTGTACATAACTCCTTTTCCAAGCCTGTCGGTAATAATTTCAAGGGTAGTACATTCTTGGCTTTCTGGCAGGTCTGTAATGAAGTCGATAGAGATCTCGCTCCAGATTCGGTCCGGGATAGGTAAGGGCTTAAGCAGACCCCATCGTCGTTGTCTCCAGACTTTTGCACTGCCACAGATGTCGCAATTCTTGATGAACTGTCGCACCTCTTTGGACTGATCCGGCCAGAAAAAGCGCCGTGCTAGTAAAGCGAAGGTTGCGCCGCGTCCCGGGTGTCCTGCAATTGCTGAGTCGTGTACTTCCTGGATGAGCTTCGTCTTAAGTGGTTCGTGGTCGGGTATCCAAATCCTTTCGCGGTACCGTAACAATCCATCTTCGAGGTCGCATTCAGAAATTGAAACCTGGACCTTCAATTCTGGGGAGAATCGTCCTTTCCTTTGTGCAACTTCCGAGCGGAGGCTGCTAAACGTTCGGTCGGCTTGAACAGCTTGCAGCCATAATGCTCGTAACTCCTCATTCTCGAAGGGGTTCGTATTGCCCTCTTCGACCCCCTCATCGACCGTGTTTTCTCCTCCTATATCTTGCGTATCACTCTCGACTCTAGCTTCTTCAGAATTCTCCTCTTCGGTTTCGTTTTTCTCTTTGTATCTGTGTCCCTCACTTTCTACTATCTCGTTCTCCTCTGTCATTTGTCTTACACGCACCGGTTTTGCCCAGAGCTTTGGAGGGAGGAGGACTTGTATCCTCTCCTTGATTCGATCGTCTTGAGTGCCGCTGGGCATATCTTGGTCTCTACGCGAGAGTGTATCGGGTACGACTGCTTGCGAGCCCGGGCGATAGTTAAAGGTAAAATTGTGTTGAGATAGCAGTTCCATCCATCGTATCTGTCTTTCATTCAACTTCTTTGTTGTCATGAAAGGTTCCAAGTTCTTGTGATCCGTTAGAACTTTGAATGGACCGCTAAGGCTCCTAAGCTCCGCGTCCCACTCCTGGATACAACGTACTACTGCGAGTAGTTCTTTATCGTGTATGTCGTAGTTGCATTCCGCGGGTAGGTTCTTTCTTGAGAATTAAGCGACTGGTCGAGCATTTCCTTCATCGTCGATCTGTGATAGAGCCCCTCCGACTGCCCAATTGGAGGCATCAGGCTCAACAATTGTATCTCGATCTGGGTCGAAGTGGAGTAACACCGGGTCGGAGATAAAACGGTCCTTGAGCGTTTGAAACGCGTTTTGACAGTCCTTGCTCCATTCAAAATTGCATCCCTTCCTTGTCAGCCGGGTGTGGGGGATAGCTAATGTCGAGTAGTCCTTGATGAAACGCCGGTAATAATTGGCAAACCCAAGGAAGCCTCTCACACCTTTCACAGTGGTCGGTGGTGCCCATTCGGAGATCGCTCGAACTTTTTCTGGATCCATACTAATACCCTTGCCTACTTCCACAATGTAGCCAAGGTGTTTGACCTTTTTAGCTTCAAAATCGCATTTCGTGATGTCCAAGGTCAATCCGGCTTCACCTAGGGAATGAAGAACCTGTGCTACTTTTCGCCAACGATCTTCTAAAGTTCCGCTTGAAAACACTAGGACATCGTCCATGTAAGCGGTACAGAAGTCGTCCAGGTAGGACCTCAAGACCCAGTTGATGTATCGCTGAAACGTCGCAGGTGCTCCCATAAGGCCGAAAGGAGTAACTAGCCACTCAAACAACCCGTACCGTGTACGGAAAGCCGTTTTCTATTCTTCGCCCTTTGCGACTCGAATCTTGTGAAAAGCCGCGCTCACATCGAGTTTGGTTAGCCATCTTGCCGAATAGATCGCGTTCAGGGTCTCTCGTATCAGGGGTAGCGGATACCTGTCTTTCTTCGTAATCGCGTTAAGTCCCCGGTAATCGACGCAAAATTGAAGCCCTCCTCCAGGCTTGCGTGCGAAAAGTACCGGAGCGCCAGCGGGACTCTTGCTAACCCTGATCCATCCTTTATCAAGATGATCCATGAGAGTTTTTCTTAGGACTAGCAATTCGTCTCGTGACATGCTGTACAACGGTCCCCATGGTACTTCTTTCTCTCTACCATTTCCATCCTTTTCCAATGGAATCTCGTGGTCGATACCCGGTCGGTGCGAAGGCTGGGAGCTAGCCTTTTTGGGGTCAAACACGTCGAGGTAGCGGAAGTAGTGTTCAGGTAAGTAGTCTTTCGGATTGACTACCGGCTTTACCTGAAGTGCTTTCTCGATATCTCGTAAGGACGCTGCGAATACTTTTATCGACATGTCGTGCTTGTCTAGTCTCTTGATTCTTCTGACTAAAGCAGTGTATGATGCTGCGCTTACTGGCCGCGCCTTTTCAGCCTGCAAGGTAGATTCGTTCTCCGGAAGTGAGCCCATCGAGGAACCATCAGGGAATTCGAGGACCCGCCGTTTTTCATTCAACGTGACATTTTCTTCTGCCAGCCATGGGACGCCTAGCATAAGGTCGTGCTCCTGCCCAGGAACAACGTACATGAATGCTCGGGTCCGACGGTGACCTCCGATATCGAGTGTTGCTGTTGCGACCTTCCTAATAACTCCAACGGGTCCCTCCAATACACCTTAGAGATGTCGGGGACTAATGTCTATCGTTGGGAGTCTTAGTTTTGTGGCCATTCGTTCTGAGATCTGCGCGTATCCAGAGCAACCATTGTCTATAAGAGTGCGTACAAAGTGTTCATCTTTCAGTAGTGCATCAACAAGGAAGAGTGGTCTTTCCATTTTTGATTTGAATTGCTTCCATTCTGAGGAGAGTTGAGATGGTCGTATCTTCGCTAGCCGCGCTCGCTTTGGTTTTGTTGCCGTTTGTAGACTTATTGGTCTTGGTAACTCCCGGTTTCTTCGCAGGGAGCATCTTGCAGTCCTTGACCATATGCCCGTCCTTTCCACAACGTAAGCATGCCCCCGATTCGCGCCGTTATTGAATTTCTTCTTGGGATACCCATTTTTCTCGGTTTGACTTTGTAGGTTCCCAATCCATTTTCTCTTGAAAGTTGGGCTTCGTTCCTATCTCGGGCCGGTCTACTATTTGAGCGAAGGTACCTGGGGTCGATTTCAAGGCTTGTAGTTTCGCGTCAATGTCGAGTAGGCCTTGCCGGTATTTCAAAAAACTCGTGGTATCCAGTGATGCCGTGACGAGTAGTTCGCGAAAGCCTTTGAATAGGGTTAGGTTCAGGGTATTGATCTGGACACAGTCGCCCCATGTGCTGCCTCCCGCCCTTGCTAGCAATTCGTCAAATTTCGGCATAAAGCTACTCAATGACTGCCGTGGTCCTTGTCTTATAGAGTTGAGCTGAGCCAGTGCATTCTGCTGTTCGTTGGGATCCCCGAAGACTGATTCGGCGTATTCAAGGAAGTTTCCGGGGGTCTGATTGCTCTCCGAGGCCGACGCGACCCAGGCTCGTATTCTGTTCTGGGCCGTATTTTCCATGCTCGTGTATAGATAATTGAAGCAGTCCACTGGGGTCCCGATCGCTTCTCCATCCGTACGAACCTTCATTATCGCTTGCATTTTCCATCCTGCCCATGTCGATCGTATTCCGCTGTATTTCGAAAGGTGAGGAAAACTGTGTCGGGGTCGTTCCGATCGAGGTACCACGGATATAACACTTGGTATTGACGTAGCAAGACTCTGCGTAGCCCGGACTTGAGATACCACTTCCTGGTTCTGTCGTTCCAAGGCTTCGTTCCTTGCCCGGAGCACCTGAATCATCATAATCAGCGACTCCATTGTGGGCTGTCGTTGCTGCTGTGGATCGACTTCCATAGCTGGGTATTCGTTTCGTATGCAACGATAACGCTCAAACCTCCTCTTACTTAGGAAGCAAAGCACGCGTACTCATCCGCGACTAATCCCAGGTTGAAGAGTCGTAACAAGTCCTCGCCGATACTAGCGCGGTCCAGCTTGTTCGACAAAGAGAGAGAGAGAGAGAGATTGATTGGTTGATTGATTTTATCCTACTCGGTTGCAGCCGCTTAATAGGAGGACTTCATCAGACGCCGACACGTGATAAATTATATAATCCACCGCGCCCCACTTCGCCCCGTTCACTGAAACAAGACCAGCTGTCCCCTGCTTGGGTGTGATACTCCGGATATGCCCGTAGACGAGGCTGTCTGGTAGCTGCCGTATTGTATGACGCCGATCGTGCTATAGACCTGCCGTCTTATAGTCGGAGCCTATCTGCTGCTAGTCGCTCTCCCTGCTTGCTATATCGCGCTCCTACTCTTGCCAATGCCATAACTGGGACGCAACAGTCTGGGGAGAGGCTCAAGGCTACGTCTGCTAGCTTACAGGGAGGGGATTTGCCGCCAATAGGCTCCTTCTATGCGTCCTTACTACTTACTGTGTCGCGCACCTACTCTTGCCAATGCCATAACTGGGGGGCAACAGTTTGGGGAGAGGCGAGAGGCTCAAGGCTCTGGGCAACAGCTTGTAGCAGGACGGTTTGCCAAGACGTTGGGAGAGGTTGTCTAGTCGTTGCAGTGGTGTGTGGTGCCGATTGTTGCACACCGGGCGTCTGGTGTTTGAGTTGTGTTGAAGGTATTGCCGTTCTAGCGGTGACTCGTCGACTCGGGGCGTTGCAGTGTCCTCTGGGGTGATGGACTAGCCGGGAGATAGTGACTATATGGTTGCTGTTGTCTTTGGTGGACGCATCGTTCGTGTAGCTTGCTCATGTATTCGTGTGCTTGCTCTGCCGTGGCCGCGACGGCGACTCTAGAGGTATCTCATCGACGCTGAGGGACGCGCGATGGCCTCTAGAGGCCGGAGCGGCCACTGTCAGAGGTGTTTTGATGATCTTTAGATGATACCTCTGTAAATTCCAAAAATTGAGTTCTCGCTATGTGTGCTGTTTTAGAGAGAGAGAGAGAGAGAGAGAGCTAGATTGTGACGTAATTCACTAGCGAGCGGGCCACACCACCGAGCGGGCCACCGAATCGATCATCTCATCTTTGCAAGCTTACACCACCACAACGCCTTTATTAATCAAGACTATCTATTATACAGAAGATTATCGATATTTAGGGCAATCGCTCGCAGCATGGTCAAAGCCCTTACATACAAAACAACTAGGTAAACCAAAGCAATTCCCTTGACTTGCACTACTTGATGACGAGGCTGTTGCAACAACTGTTTGCTGTATAGGAGCAACACTTGCCTGTATAGGCTGCTGTACAGTATTCTCCATCAGGCCTTGTGCCTCTGCAACTGTAAGTGTTATTTTCTTTGAGATCTGCTTTTTTTTGACTGCTCTCTTCCTCTTTTGCCTCTCATTCGCTGCTCTCAATTTCTCATTCTCATCTGCCAACAGTCGCTTCAATTGCTGTAACCCACTCCCGATCGCCTGGCTGTAATTGAGGTGGCTTGCCCCGTCGATCTGAGGTAGTAAGGACGCGTGAGGTGCTTGCAATACCCATTGCAAAGCCAGTCTCATCGAAGTTATAGATATCCTCCTCTTGAATGCCGTATTTCTGAATTGTATTACTCACAAGCCGAAACCAGGCTCCGATAAGCTCTGGATCTTCGCATTGAGCACGCTGATAATCGTACTTGCGATTGAATCTCGATTGCAGGGTAGGCTGTCGCTTGATGAACCTGGCAGACCAGTTGATACCGATTGAGGCTGAGGGACCGACGCGTTGTTGAAGCAGTAATTTCGCCGCATTCTGTACTGCACAGACTCGAGCAGGATAGCCTCGATTATCCATTGAGATAATCCAGTGAGTTAAGACTTCTTCCTCTGTGGGAGTAAGTTTGTGGCTGTTTGCGCGCGTTGCGACGCGTGCAACGCGTCCAGAGAGGCGATATTTGAGGGTACTGTATGGTACATTATAAGCTAATGCAGCTTGGCAAATAGTTGTGATTTGGCCTTTTTGATAGGCTTGAAGAGCAAGAAGTAATCGGCCTTCTTGCTGGGCTTTAGAAGGCATGAGGTGGTGGTGTAGAGGCTTGCAAAGATGAAATGATCGATTCGGTAGCCCGCTCGGTGGTGTGGCCCGCTCGCTAGTGAATTACGTTATAATAGCTTCCTTATGTCACGGGCGGGTTCGGGTATCAGGAGGAAGGAGCAGCAGCAGGAACAGGTATCGTTCAACAGGCTATATACGAACTGGCAGGCAAACCGACAGGCAGGTTTAACGACAGGACGTAGCTCAAAGAACTACGAATTGGTTGAAGCCACGTAGGCTTTAAAACCTTTCCTCGGCAGAACTCCGGTTCTGCCTTGATCACGTGCCGTGGGGCCACCCTAACGGCGGGAAAGACTTGTCCGCGGTCGTACTGTGACACCTTAACTACGACTACGCTTAGGTATAGCTTACCTCTAATTTATACCTAATAGCCCTACTACGAAAGCCTATTGTTACAGATCACCTCAAGGCTGAAGAGCAGGAAAGACAGGAACCGTAAAGAATGGTTGGATGACAAGAAGTTGTTGTTAGGACTGAGGATGGAGGGGAATCCTTCGGTCATACAAGATAAGCCTGGTGCGACGGAGTCAGTCCTAAAGGAGAATAGTACGTGTAGAAGTCACGTGATATTCCTACAGTTCCCACAGGTCTTAGTAGTGCCCACAGAACTCTCGTTTCCAACGGATCACACAACTTCACGAGTACGGAGCTATCGTGAACATCCGATGGATCCCTGCCCACGAGGGAATTGACGGGAACGAGGCCGCTGACCAAGCCGCCAGGGAGGCCACTGGATGGAGAGAAGACGGAGAGAAAGGACCAAGAGCTGATATGCCACCGGAACTGTACCCGCTAAGAACGACAATCAAGACGTGGTGCTGGAAGGTAGTGAATAAACAATGGTTGACTAGCTGGAAATCCGAGACAAAGGGGAAAGCCACGAGGAGATACACACCTAAGCCTACTAAAAGGGTGCTCCAACTCCATCAAGACCGGAGCAAGCGAGAAAGTGCGATCCTCGTACAGATGAGAACTGAAAAGATAGGGCTCAAGGCCTTCCTCTTCAGCCGACGTGTCCAAGGTATCCCAGACTCTAGGTGTGACTGCCGTGAAGGGATGCAGACCGTAGCCCATATCATCCTGGAATGCCGCAAGTTCCGGGACATCCGGAGAGACGAGTTGGGCCGCTTCCCAGGACGAAACAACCTCCGGAATATCTTGACTACGCATAAGTTAGCCACAAAAGCTATCAGATTCATGGAACAGACGCGGGTCCTTGGGCATAGTGGGATCGAAAACGCGCAGACGACGCTGAGCATTGAGGGGAGACTGTAGGTAGACGGAAAGCGAATATGAGGCATTGCCTCCCGGAATCTAGATAGCACAGATGTACTGGTAGAACAACCGATATTTACAAGAGCCATTGGGCATTTGGAAATAGTGGTTGAGGGAAAAGAGGGGGGATCGAGGGGATAGCTGGTCTTGTTTTGGTAAGCAGGGCGAAGTGGGACGTGGTAGATCATATCACGTGTCGGCTGTCTGATGAAGTCCCCCTAACCGGGCATAGCTGCGTGATTAAGCGGCTGCAACCGAGTAGGATAAATCAATCAATCAATCAATCAGAACTCTCGTTTCTCAACACAGTTGATTATGTCAAGACCTTCTTGACACCTGTGTCCTCTTGTTCTGATTCGCGGGTTTGGGGTAAGGGCAATATCAGTCTGGAAGTACTTACCTTAAGTATATTCCCTTGCTCAGGTTCTTTGGAGGCTCACTAGATCCTAGCCGTCCGATGTATCTCCCAATTCAATTGTCGTCTAACTGATTTGATCCTCAGATCAATCCTGAACGCTTGTCGGTCAGTATGAAGGTTGGGGGTGGGCTTGCTTCGTATGCATATGACTTGTGCTTGATTGTATCTAAGTAAAAGTCGTTACTGTAGTAGGTTGAAGAAGCTCCTATGTGAGAAACATAACATGAGATAACCACGAAGAGAGAAAGGAAAGTCCGTCCAACGTCATTCCTATATACCCTTCTGGTTCTGGGTGCCAAGGTGTATTCCCACACCTCTTGGCCTTTTCCCACACTTCCCACACCTATAAGCCTTGCCAAGACCTGTGGGAACTGTGGGAATATCACGTGACTCCTGCACATACTATTCTCCTTTAGGACTGACTCCGTCGCACCAGTCTCATCCTGTGTGCTCGAAGGCCACGTCACCGAGCCGGCCACTTTTCCTTGGCACAGCCCTTATCCTCTTCAACACGCAATGTCTCAACAACGCAACGCGATAGCCGTTCAAGAAGAAGGCAGAATTGATCTCGCTCTTCAGGCCTATACCTCTGGCCAATTTCAAAGCCTACGGCGCGCTGCTGCAGCCTTCAACATCAAACAACAAAGGGCCTCTGATCACCTCATTCATCTCATATCCTCCAGCCGCTTGATGTTGTCTGCTTCTCGCCGTTGAAGTGCAAGTACTCTCAACGAGTTCGAGACTTGGCACGCCGACGCGTCTACCATATCAACAAAGAAGGCTTCCTCCCGGCCTTCAAAGACGCGTTTTTCGACGTGTTTACAGAAGAGAACTGTCGAAAGGCTTTTGAGATGGTAGGGCTAGTCCCTACTAATGCGGAGGTGGTATTGGATCGCCTTGAAGTACGGCTACGTACCCCACCAGCACCCCCACCGCAAGAGACGCCGTGGCAGTCGAAGACTCCAAGCAATACTCAAGAATTTGGATCTCAATCAAAGCTTGTACGCGAATCTTTCACTCGGTCACCAGTTACTGCGCAGACTGGCTTCTCTCAGCTTGTCAAGGGCGCCGAATTGATGCTGCACCAGAACGCTCTACTTATTGCACGAAACCACGAGCTTGAAGAGCAATTGGCAGTAATGACGAAGCGAAAATGGCGCAAAAGGAAGTGGATCCAGCAAGGTGGTACTATAGAGTACGGGACTGCAGCAGCGCAGGTAGCTGCTGAGGCGTCTGTAGCGCCTCAGAAATCAAAGAAGGCTCGTGGTAGTGGTGATCAAGAAACAGCCCGGCCAGCTTTACAGCGCTGTGGGAACTGCGGAGCGACTGGGCACATTGCGCAAACGTGTAAAAAGGATATTGAGATATCTTCTGAATCAGGTAGCAGCACGACAGACTTGGAATCTATTGTTGATAGCGATAAAATTGAAGAGGCGTAATATGAGTTGGTCGTGCCAAGGAAAAGTGGCCGGCTCGGTGGTGGAATACGTGAACTTCTTATCATCCAACCATTCTTTGCGAGTCTTGCCTTCCTGCTCTTCAGCCTTGAGGTGATCTGTAACACCTTCCCCAACGTAGCTAATTTATAGAATAATATAGGAGAGCAAATTCACACCGCCAAGACTGGCGCGCCTCAGGCACTTGTCTGAGAAATCTCCATGCTGAATTCTACTGCGAAAAATCATCCTCATGCTGATTTCTAGCGCGGAACATTGAGTCCCTGCTTCCGTCTAGTGTTTACAAACATTCGATCTCCGCGTCGACTCTACATGACATTTCCATCCCAACATGATGTTTGCTCCAACGCACGATTAATGTCTAATCCCTATACATGAGACCACATTGGCAACATCCTCTACCTTAAGATGGCCTCTACACCAGCATTGGACCCCGCAACCGTCATCGCAGCCATCGCGTCTCCGTCAACATGCACCGCGTCAACGATAGCAATTCTCCAACAACTCTTGAATCCAGCACTCGCCAATAAGCCAATCAGCAATGGAAAGGAAAATCCTAGAATTCGGGCCAGTCGAAAGCCTGGTACACTGGCCGTTGCCCCGAAATCGAGCGCGCTGAAGGGAAGGACCCAGCGCAAAGTCGCAAACGCGATACCTGCATCGAACGACAACCCTGAGCTCAGCCCAAGGGAGAAACTCAATTTTGCCTTTGAGGCTGTCAATGTAGCCCTGAAAAGCCTATCACACTCTCTGAAGGACAAACCAGCCCAGGCTGTGAAGACAAGGTCGCCATCCGTGCAATCCATCCGCTCATCAGCTACGAGGTCCCAAAAAACCGCAACAGATCCAAAAGCTCGACGCCCATTGAAACCTCGAGCGCCGAACGATCAGAGGGCCATTCCTAGCTCAGATGAAGCACCAGCATCGCCAGCCCAAATCACAGCAGAATGCGCGAGAGCAGCTTTGGCACATATACGAGAGCAGAGTGGTCCGATTGGAAAGCATGAGAAGGAGTTTCAGGTCGAGAACGGAATGCTTGCACTGATCGGAAAATGCATTTCTTACGACTTGGAGGGTTTGGCTGTAAAAGAGCTTCGGATACTGAGGAGACGGCTGGCAGCATATATTGCCGAGACTGGGGAGGATCAAGGCAATGGCATCAATTCTGCTGACGGCGCAGATCCGGAGAAGGAACCAATCGCTGATCTCCTCCAATTTGAGGAGATTTCTGAGGATTCTCCGATTGTACAGCTAGTCATAGGCCACCAGCTCCATGTTGTGAAGCTTCTTATCAAATTACGACGACCAAGGACCACAGAGGCTGCTTTGAGATACCTCGACACGAATGTGCCTTCTTCTCCGCCGAACTTGCTCTTACATCAGGCGCACGATGCAAAAGTACGAAGCAAGTCAGCTCGTCAGCTTGAGATCCTTGCTCAATCATTACTTTCGATGTGTCCAAGCGTGGCAACGACAGATGATCCAGTGGCTACAAATACACGACTTAGCGTTTCCCCAGAAGCTGCATTTCAACTTCACTCTCTCGCCTTTCGAGTGCGCATTTCTTGGTGGTGCCTGGCAGCTCACAGGCCTGATGTCGAGAAGGAGCTCTGGAGCCCGCTCTGGAGAAGCTTGGTCACTTTCAGCCGAAGAGCTACTTTGGTCCCATCGCAGAAATACGAGCTGGCTGCTTCTGCCGTACGGGAGATAGAGGCTGGCCTAGAAGTTTGTCTTCGATCGACAAAGACTATGCCGTCTCCTGAGGGCACTAAGCAATTACTTCCTGCCATATATCGAACCCTGAGCCAGCTCGCTCAGGCCGCCAACCTGACTACGAAAGCCATGGAGTTGACTACTGCTCACTCACCATATAATGAAAATCCCTCTTCAATTGAGGCCGTGTTTGCAGCACGAACGATACGGTTGGCTAATATTGGCATTGCAAGTAAGGATGGGGAGGCCCTGGTCCTACAAGCCCTGAAGACACTGTCTGGGAGTTTGAATGGGGATGCTGCAGCCATGGACAGTCTTCTTGTGGAAGTGGCCGGACTTCGTCGTGCAACATTGAAGATATTTCAAGAGGGAATTAAGGGGAAGGAAAACTCTATGCCATCTGCTCTTGGTAAATTGTGTTGCGAGACAGTGTTTGCAGCAGTTCATTTCCTGGTGCAGTACATGGAAACCCCATTGGCCCCGGATTCTGATCAGAGGATGAAAGAACGGGTTCATGAGAAGCTGAAAACCACTGAAAAGGTCTTCAAAGTCTTTATGGAATCAGTATTCCTGTGCTGCAAGCGCTGCATTCCCATCTCTGTCTTTCCCTTCGATGCCGTCGACTCAGTCCTCCAGGATTGCGTGGCCATAATCAAGCAATTGCAACCGAGTGAAGATGTGGACGACGAACATGCCTACCAATTCCATCAACTGCTGCAATTGCCATATGTGCGGATATCTAACACCTACTACAATCTCGCTATGCAGGAGAACAAATCAGACGGGTCTTCGAGCCCTTTGGCTGCTGTGGCCTTACGAAAAAGCGTTGAGACTTTGCGTGGACGAACGGATATTGAGAGAGGAAGCGGTTTGCTTGCAATAAAATTGGAGCGCCTTTCGGCTGTGCTACACGACAGTAGGCAGTATCATGAATCCTATCGATTTATTGAAGAGACTTTGCATGAACATCTTGCAAGTGGTCTGGTTCGATCCGCAGCAGAAGAGGCTGCCAGATCATCCCTCCACGCACTCTCCCACGGCAAAGGCCCCACATCAATGCTTGCCAGAGCTCTTCGGCGATCACATCAGATCTTGCTCAAAATTGAGAATTCCAATGAGTCCGACGCCGAGGTTCTGGACGATGATAGCATGCCACTCGAAGAAAGGGGGCTTCTCTTGGAGCTACAGCTGCACATAGCTGGACAGGAGGTTTTGGGCCGGCATGTAGACGAAGCCATTCTCTCTCGAGTTGCCTACCTGGTCCATACACTATTTGGAATCTACAACGTCGAGGACTTTCCTATACGAAGACTACGTGTCGCAGTGTTCACCTCTCGGCTTGTCACCCAGCACTCGGGCTTGTTGCACAATGACTTAGCAATCATTCTAGATGAGTGTGCACAGCCGTTGAAGTCCTTGGGTCATGATACTGGCCTACGTCCTCAGTTTGAGCACCTCTGTGCGCTGTTACGGGTTACCCTTGCATTCAGATCACAGCCTGTCGAGATTCATGTGCTTGAAGATTCTCTCAGAACTTGGGGATCAATTCTATACTCTTCCCAGAACATTTCAACATGTATTGATGATGTTGCAGTCTGGATCTTGCATCTAGGCCTGATATCTGACTTCTTTGAGCTACAGGGGTCCTGGCACCAGGCGATTCTGTCTCTAGAATTGCTTTCCAAGGCCACAGAGAAACTCTCCGTCCCAGATCCAGCAATCCTTGTCAAGAGTCTGATCCGGCAAGGCATGAGCAATCTTGCATTGGGTTATTCAGGAAAGACAGGTCATCTGCTCGAAAAGGCAAGGCTGCATCTCGACCAAGATGGAGTTGGTCCGGAGATGGTGCTCAAGTGGCACATTGCCCATGCTGAGTATCTCCTAGCAATTGGAAACGTAGAAAAATGTGGACAGACCCTCGCGCAATGTGAAGCTGTTGCGGCAGGTTCACCTGAAGTATATCAGACTTCAGGGTCCAGCGGAACAGTGTCTTCAAGAATCCGAGCAAAGCGACTTCTTGCTGACGCAGCGTACGTATACTCTATATACAGCTTGGAAAATGGCGAACACGACGCAGCTTTCCGTTTCTCGCGCATGTGTTGTAAACTCAACCAGAGCGTTTGGACTACCATGGAAACTCAGCAGTCGTCCTCACAAGCGAGACCAACGCCTGCGGGAACAGATACAGAAGTGGATAGGCTAACGAAGAGCATGAATGGCTTATCGACCTCGATGTTCGGTCGGCCAGTTGTGGTATCGACAACGCATGCAAGCCTATGTGGACCGACTTTCTGGTCTTTGGTTCCCGCGCTGTCGAAAGGCCTTATTCAGCTGTCCGCTCTCTACCTTCATCATGGGTGTTTTATTGAAGCGACTCATAATGCATTGCAAGCAAAGAAGATTGCCGACACAGTTGCATCTCCGTCCGGCATCATCACTTGTGCGACACTACTCGCAAGTCTCTATGTCCGCAGTGGTCGCGTTGACAAAGCGCAAGAGCGGTATGACGAAGCCGCCGCCATCCTTGAGGATGTCGAATCTACGAAAGAGATGGTGCTGTATAGTTCTGTTAGTGCTATCATGTGGAGAGCAAGGGAAGAAGTTGACGATGAGATTGAATGTTGGGACGGCACTATCCAGGCGATCGACAAACTCATCAAGGATGCTTCTCACGGCGGCGAATATGCGACGACTAAATCTACCGAGGGACAATTGGTGGACAAGCTAGCTGGTCTTCAGCTTCTCCCAGACGAGGAGCCGAAGGGAGGAACCAAGATGCGAGGTCCTGCCGCCAAACCTGTTCCCAAGCCACGGGCGACCAAGTTCACTAAATCGGCTGCGGAGCCTTTACGTTCTGCTGAAGGATGTACCCCTTTACTTGCTCTTCGAGGCGACGTCATCCGTCAAAAGATCGCGACATTGCTGAAGAATGGAGACAATGTTGGAGCCAGCGCCCTCATGGTCGAGGCAGAAGAATGTCAGTCCTCTCAAGGAGCAAAAATCAATCATGCGACTACTAAGTTTCGCCTTCTTCTCACCGAAGCCTCCCAGCAAATTGCCTCGAACCTAACCTTTGGCGCACTTCCGGAATCTACCATTGCACTTCCTGCTTTGGCACGATCTGAGCGACGGGCGTCACATCAACTTGATAGCTCAAATATCGCAGCTGTACCTCAGAAGAAAGTCACTGCCCGGTCTACCAAAAAGCCGCCTATCAAGAAGACCCAGATGGCGAAGACCGACTTCGCCGTCACTCTACAAACAGCTCGCGACTGTCTTCTCAAGTACCATCGGTCGAGTCTTCGGACATCTCCCATTGATGCATTCCGAGGACTGAGTGAGCTACTTGGCGCCTCATCCATCTTGCTCTCTGCTACAGAACACATTCAGCCCAAAGGCTTTGTCCACCCTCTGTCCACCGCCTACTATCTTGACCTTCCAAGTATTCGGTCTTCGTATCTGGAGCAGTCCGTGTTGAGGATAGAAAATGAGACGGTCTCCCAGAAGGACAAGACGCTCAAGTGGCCAAATGCGGGTCAGCCTCGATTCGAGGACACCGCGCTGCTCTCGGCAACCCAATTCAATGAAGACTATGTTGACATTCTGCCTCACAACTGGACTACCATTTCTATTTCGCTGGACCAACCCAAGGGAGAGCTTTTGCTCACAAGATATCGGTGCGGACAGTCACCACTCATTCTTCGCCTTCCCATGGCCCGCCATCAATCTCGAGACCTAGACGAAGATGTCTTCAACTTCGCTGCTGGCAAACAAGAGATTCAGGAAATCGCAGATCTCGCCAACTTCAGTGCTCATGACGCAAGAGATATGAGCAAGAAGGGCGCAAAGACTCAATGGTGGACTGAACGTGAAGCCCTAGATCTACGTCTCAAGGAGGTTCTCCTCAATATCGAGAACATTTGGCTTGGTGGCTTTCGCGGAATTTTTGCGCAAGAAAGATGTGACTCGCAAGCTCTGGCCAATTTCCAGAGCGACTTGTTCAAGATCATGGGACGACATTTGCCTTCAAGACAAGGAAGGGTCCAACCAAAGGCTATTAAACTTGATCCTCGAATCTTGGAGCTGTTCACCGGGCTCGGCGATCCAGACGAAGACGACAATGACATTGATGAAGCGCTGATGGATCTTATGTACTTTGTCGTCGACATCTTGCAATTTAATGGAGAACGTAACGCTTATGACGAGATCGGGTTTGATCCGGTATGTAAAACGTAAGCAAGCTGCTAGTCAGACTCGGACTAACATTGAATAGATGGTCATTGAAACTATTGATGCTCTCAAAACCTACCACCGTTCTGCTGAGATCAAGGAAGAGGACACCCACACCATTCTTATTCTGGATAAATGTCTCCATGGTATTCCTTGGGAATCACTTCCCAGCCTTCGCGGTCATAGCATCTCTCGCATACCGTCCCTCGCAGCACTCCGACATCGGATCCTCATGATCGAAAAATCACGAGATGGAATGGGAGAAGCCCATGAAGGTCGCTTCTATGCCTCTCGCTCATCAGGATCATCTATTCTCAATCCGTCTGGCGACTTAAAGAGCACGCAGGAAACTATACAACCTCTTCTTCAGACCCTTCCCCAGTCATGGACACACACACTCAGTGCCCAAGATGAACGTGGTTTCGCCAGCCTCTTAGCCAGCAAAGAAATCATGATGTATTTCGGCCATGGCTGTGGCTCACAATATATACGTTCTCGCGCCGTCAAGAAGCTCGCATTAGCAGAAGCTGGAAAGGTTTCGACCTGTGCTACGACATGGCTTATGGGCTGTTCTTCAGCGGTCGTCAATGAAAATGGCATCTTCGAACCAGACGGGATGGCTCTTGCATACATCACTGCTGGCGCTCCGGCAGTTGTAGGCACACTTTGGGATGTGACTGACAAGGATTGCGATCGTGCTTCTGTTAAAGCTGGAGAGCTTTGGGGATTGTGGGATATCCCAGCCGAGTCGACATTCAAGACTTTGAAAGGCAAAGGCAAGGAAGTGGAGAGTGCGAGGAATGGGAGTGTGGCCACTCGTCGAAAACTGTTCGAGAGTAAGGCTAGGGAGGATGTTAGGACCAAGAGGGGTGTTAGTCCTGAACTTGTCAAGAGGAGAATGGACCTGTCACGGGCGGTGGCGCGTGGAAGAGAAAGTTGTTACTTAAAGTATCTGAATGGGGCTGCGATGGTGACTTATGGGATCCCTGTTTATTTGAGGGATTGAGGGATTGAGAGAATGGGACAGCGCACTTGTGGAATTGGCATGAAGTAGTTTGTCTGAGCGTAATATTGCTATCATTCTTGTAAGAACGACACGGTGAAGGGTTTACCGAGTGTTGAATTGTCCAAATCGTAATACCACGAAATCACTCGATAAAACCCGCCGTCATTTTCTGAGCTCGTAGAGTCACTTCCAATCTTCCCACCTCTAACCTGCGAGCTACGCCAAAGGATCCTCCTCGAATCATTGTGCAGCGTGCAAATCGCCGACCACGTCTAGAAGAGGTTCCACGCTGGTTCGAGTCTCTCTCCTCGGTATATACGTCTGGAATGTTGGACGAGGGTCCGGAAATCAATAACAAGATGGATGTAGCATTGAGGGCCGAGGGGAGGACAGATTGACGGTGTTTGTGCTTCTGGTAGTGAGGAGCGGGGCTTTGATTGTCATATGGAGGTTTGGAGCGGGGTTTGGAGAAGGCTATGGTTGGTTAGGGGCAGAGAGGGCGGGGGTGAGATGGGGGGGATGGGAGCCAAGGTGGCTGGGCCGGACAATGATGGTAGATACAAGCAAACCAATGGTGATGCTATAATGTCGTAAAGGCATTTATCTGCTACAGAGAAGGATCGTTTAGACGTCTGTTCGATGCAAAATTTCTCTCGTTATCTACGCCCGATATATTAGCCCCATCCTCACCAATCCTGAATTACCCCTCCTGCCGACCTCACCATCTAAGCAGCCCTCCTCTCCCTACCACTAATCAAATACAACGCAGCTCTAAAATCCAAAATGGGATCATCACTAGCCTCAATCCCCTCAACCCTTGGAATCGGATCAAAAATCATCTTCTTCTGCGTCTCCAAACCCTCTGCATCAACAGCATCCAACCAAATCGTCCCTAATTCAACCTTCTCCCTCTCAACAGGCCAATGAACAGTAACATCATTAACCTCATCTCCCTCCTCCGCAACCTGCACCAACAATTTCATCCCAACAGGCCCCTGGCCAACTCTCTCTTTGATCTCCTCAACAAGATACTCGGCGCCTTTGTCTTTGGCGTCGGAGTCGGAGAGATGGGATAGTCCGGCAACAGGAACAAATTCATACCTCACAAACCTCCTCCTACCCCCCACATCAACAAACCGGAAAGCATTCAGCCCAAAATACCCCTCCATCCCGAAACTAACAGGGAAAGGCTTCGCTGCAGTCACAAATTCCATCGTGTACGGATGACTACTCAAAAACTTCTCAATGGGTGTAGGATATTCCAACCCGGGCGCCTGCGATGCCCCAAACGCTTGGAGGAATTCTCCGAATTCGGCGCCTGTGCGGACGGGGAAGTGGGGGGTCGAATGGGCTACTATATCGGTGTGTTTGCGTTTTCCGGCTGGGGTGGGTGGGTAGTTGAAGCGGAGGGCGAAGCCCTTGGGGGATGAGTTTGGGTCGTTGTCCGGGATGGCGGGGATTCCGGTGCTGGAGGAGAAACGTGCGAGGACGGTTGTTGGGTTAGAGATGTGCCAGGCTTTGCTGAGGGTGCTGGGTGGGGAGGTGGGTGTCCATGTTCCTGTTAGGACGGTGCCTTTTGCGTGGGCTGAGGGCTGTGTTAGTGGAATGGGTACTATTTGTTTGGAAAGGGTAGGTAGCTTACCTGGGCGATAACCTGGTGGTGTACCAAATGCTCCTTTGAGGAGATTTTTGACTTCGTCGGCTTTGGTGACGAGGACTTCATCTGTTGGCATTGGCATTTCGAAGTATCGAAAAGGAAGAAAGTGCAAGTCAGTGAATGGAGTGATGGTAGTGGTAAGTTTCAAATGCTTGGATACGAATTGCAACACTGACCCAACTCCCGATACTTATGCAATCCCCTCCAAAGCTCCCCTATCGCTCCCTCTTAAACAGCTTGGCCATGATTGGTCAAAGCTTTACAGCTGCCTCATGCTGCCTCATGCACGTCTGCTTATTTAAGCTTACATACTCGCTTCTGGATTTGTCAACACCTTTGCAGCACATCTGATTGAGTAGCCATATTCTTCAGCTGCAAGATGGCGGGGTCAAGCTCATGAATTCTTGCTTGATGTAGGTGGCAGTTCGAATTTGGAATTGTAGCATTCTCCTTTCGAGGCTGAGGAATTTTAGATGTTTGCTTAGGCGACGTAGCCTATCATACGGGTTTGATTAGAAGACGAACATGGTACTGCGGTAGCTATTTGTAGGAGGTTGGTCTAGTCTTGTATGATTTAGTTTCATTCAATTCGTGCTTTTATTGGTACCTCAGCATTGATCTCGCCGATGGCTCGGACATCTAGCACTACCTTTGTGGGCTTCGTATACTGAGAGAATAATTACAGAGAGTCAATATGACCTAACAGCCACTGTAGGTGACGATAACTACTTCGCGGCTGGAATTGTGGTTGCATATGTCCTATTCAATGGTCAATATTCGACATGCCTACATGGAAAGAGAATTCATTACTCACCAGACTGGAATGTTTCCGCCCACATTAAACCACGCTCGTAATGCTGCACGCCCATGATGCCTTGACCTGGACCATCCAGTCCACCAATTCCAGAAGCCTCAAACGTGGCTTGCCATTGTAAGTCTGGTAAGGCGATGTTAATTGCAGTGGTTGGTGCCGATTGGAAGCCAAGAGCACCACCCCATGTCATGTTCTGGATGGAGAGCAGAGTCCCATTAGTGATAATCTCAAAGTCGTAGTCACCATTGGCGACTAGGACACGATTGGTTGCTTCAATAACCTTCGGGAGGACAGATTGAATGGGGTCGAGACTGGTATCTCCAGTTCCGTAAAGGCCTCCGGCACTTCGCACGAAAACTGGGCCTGAGCATTCGGACCAGCAGAGATCTTGTGAGACTGTAGGCAAATTAGCGATAAGCCAATACTGACACCTGTTCATAGAAAAATACCGTGAATGGCAGCCTTGACATCGCTTCGGTTGAAGTATATGCCTCCCATCCCATCATATTGATACTGCAGATCACTTGGGTACGCGAGAGGATCCGAAAGAATTGGACATGTGCTGGAAATCTCGTATACGTTGAAGCAAGGGTTGGGTCGGAATGCCGATGACCAGGCAAGGTTCCATACATCGCAGCTTTCACTCTGGTTGTTGAATGCTCCTTCCAACCATGGCTGGACTTCAGCTGGAGGGAATACCATGTATGTGTCGATAAAGTCGGCGTAGCCGCAAGATTCGTGGGCGGATGCCAATTGATCCATGAATGTCTGGTTGAAATTGAAGAACTTGCTGTACTCCTGTACGTATGGAACGGTGGGAATGGCCTGTCCGGCATACTCGTACTGGCCAATAACGGGATCGTACATCAATGCCCCGGCGAGGTCGAAGCTCTCCTTGTCGTTCTCGTCCAACATGGCAGCAGAGACATATGGCACGTAACGTCCGGCGTAGGACTCTCCTGTCACATAGATCTTGAAGTTCTTGATGACGAAGATATCTAAGAAGTTCTTGAAGAATGCGATGAAGTCGGCGACCGTCTCCTCTTCACTAGTGGCAGTGACATTTCCAGTAGAGAAGCCAAGACCAACTGGATATTCAACCCTGGAGTGGTTGTTAGATTCATCACTATATAAATTAGCGAAAAGAGTGAGGGTACCAAAGCACATTTGTCAAATTGACCCAGCTATACATATTCTTCGTGACGGAATATTGACCCCATCCCCAAATAAAGCGCCCATTCTCCTGCAGAAAAGCTTCCAGAGAAGAGCATCCCGGACCTCCATTAAACCAGATGAGCCACCTCATCAACTGGATCACTTATTGTAGGCTCGTAGACGAAGAACATGTTTCGGGACGTGTCGTTTCCAATGGGAATCTGGCCAGCGTACTGAAGCCTTCATCAGTCTATTGTTCCCATTTTTCAAAGAAGATAGGCATACCATTTCTCCAAGGTCGAAGTCAATCTCCGGCAGAGAATCAACAGCATACGCCTGACTCTTGTCGTTTAAGAATCGCCATGTTGAGTTGTCGCGCCTCTCCAAAGGCGAAGGCCTCACTGGAGTCATCATCTCGGATCGTCTCTGTCGAGAGCTTCGAGCTCTCTCGTCCATGGTTTCACGAGCGATAGAGAGCCCATTGAGCAGCGCGAAAACGCATGCTACAAGGGCAACAAGGCGCGACATTGAATGAAGCATTCAGCTTGTAGCTTGTACACGTCAAGCTGTTCACAAAACGTCAGATGGAAACAAAACAAAGCGACCATAGAGCTTCGAAGCTCTTGAATAGCTTGATGCCAGCCCCAGCGCCAGCCCACAGCAAGAATTGCCTATCTCATCAGCATAGGTGATTGGTTCTTTGGAGGAGTGAGAGCCGGCCATGGGCCAGAAAGAGGGAGGTGATAACAGCCGGGCTCGTGGTACGGTTACGATACTCCACAAGCAGGCAGATCTACAGAGACATGTCCGACCTACCAATCATACCGAGTCTCTATTGCGGCTCATCCGGGAATTAGGGCCATAGCAGGCACATCTACAGAGACATGTCCGACCTACCAATCATACCGGGTGTCTCGAGTGCGGCTCATCCGGAAACTAGAGCCGCAATAGGAAGGTGGCGAGGCCGCCCCCACCTACATAATCACAATTACCATCAAAACAGAACTTATGTCATTTGAGCTCTGTTGGGTCTTGTGCTAACCAACACAGTTACCTCTCAAATCTATCGCACGCAAAGCTGGCTCATAAATTGGTTGAAGCAGAAAAAGCAAGCTCCTTCGCAGCCTCCCTCAATGTCCTTAATTGCTCCGATGTCGCGGGACTTGGCGTCTTGTGGTCGTCATTCCACTCGACGCACTTTGAGAACTCGAGAGAACCTCCAAAGATGTCTAATGCACTTCCGATGGTCAGATCTACCTTTCCTTGGCTGAGCTTCATGACTCTGTCCAAATCAGACATGTCCTTCGCACCTCCGGCGTAAGTAACAGGAATTGAGCACCAGATACCGAGTTTCTCCACAAGTTCTTCGTCGATACCCTTTTGAAGACCTTCATTATCGGCCGCATGGACGAGGAATTCGCTGCAGTACTTTTCGAGAAGCTTGATATTCTCTGTGCGCTGTCAGTGTCCAAAACAAGAAGAGTTTGCACAATGGCACAGCGGTCTCATCGATTCATGCTCGCTTCAGCTCGTGGATAATGACTTCGATGACTTGGAAGCATTACAAAAAGTGGGTAGTTTCTTGGCAGACACGAATGTAAAGGGACATACCCTCGGTGACCTCGAAGTCAGTCATAGTCTGCCACTTGTCCATGGCCACAAACCAAGTGCCGAGGGATCTTCGACAACTGAGGTCAATGACAAGATCATCTTTGCCGTTCCTGAGAGCCTTGAGCAGTAGTTCCAATCGAGGTTGCGAGAATGAGCCTTCTGGAAAGATATGCGACGTGACAATGACCTGATAACTCGGTTAGTAAAGGACTTTTCAGAGACAGCCGAAAGACGCTTGGAATAGTGTATCAAGACAGAGGGATGTACAAATCGAGAGACTGAGGTGCTCACCTTGGCTGCCCCCCACTCAATCCACTCGGCGGCATTACGGTCGTTGATACCTCCTCCAAGTTGCAACAAAGCAGGATAGTCGGCGAGAGTCTTTTTGGCAACTTCTCCACATGCAGGTCCAAGCATGATCATGTGAGCTCCTGTGAGTCCGTTGTCCTGGTAGAGCTCGGCAAAGTAGCTGGCCGGGTGCTCCGAGACATGATTCTCCTTCAAGTCACTGGCCTTTGTAGTCAATGTTCCTCCGACGATTTGTTTGACCTTGCCTTGGTGTAGGTCGATGCAGGGGCGGAACTTGGTCATGATACTCTCGAGAGGTGGGAGTAGAAGATGGATCTTGATACGCTGGCTATTGGGGCGTTGTGAGTTGGTCTATGTGAATTGAAGAAGAAATTGTTGATCAGTCACGGCATCCAGGACCCGATCTCGCAGATAGGACTAGAACTGTCAGGAACGAACAGAACGGAGAAAGAGCCATGGCAACATCATGCGCTCCCAAGTCTCAGGTCTTTCCAAGTTGCAGATGGCCATGAAGATGCAGCTCGAGGCGGAACCGAGCTGCCGTCGAGATGACCCGGCGTAGATCTGAGACCGACAAGAATGTGATGGGGCATATCTCAGAATGGTAGGCTCCAGTCACTACATCGGTATCGGTCATCCTCAATGCCTCTATACATAGTACTGTTACTACGTAGATAGTCTCGCCCGGAATAATGGTAGACATGACAGAAAAGATTGCTGATCTTCATTTTCAACTCAAATACTGACTGATTAATGCGGTACGGATTAGCCGATTGATCATCGGTATACTGTGCTAAGTATATTATCCATCAATCTCAAGTTTCAACAATATCATCATCTCCAGTGGATCGTACTACGTATGGTGTTATACGATTCTGGTTTTGAGACGATCCCGTGCAGGGCTGGCTGGCAATGTGCCCTCTGAGCTCGGTTTGTGGCGGCTACAAGACCAATGCCGTCTTTCTTTCGAGCCTTGGGCTTTCTGCACCACACATCTTCTCAATATCAAATTCCAACTCATCGAGGTTTCAAAGACAGCAACGCCGTGGTTACGACTACAATAGGAGTAGGTTACCATGTGAAAGCAGCGATCGGCGGCGCCACGCACTGATCTATTTTTGCTAGGGCAACATGCTATCTGACTGGGCGCAGCGTGCAGCGTGCATTCTCCATCTTTAATTATTTTCCCAATCACTGACTGACTCTGACTGACTCTGACTGACTCTGACTGCCCGCCCAGCTTTCCTCCAAGCTCTAAGGCCCTGGCCGACCAACGAAAGACACTTTCTTTTAAATACCCATGCCGATTTCCAGCATGCATCTAGAAACGTCGCGGCTCAGGCCCGCCATCCGCCACTGGGCCTGTGTTTTGCCTGCTTCACTGTTCAATAAGACAGCTGGCTGATCGCGTCTCCTGAGCGACATGAGGGTTTCCTCCTTTCCATCATACATTCCCCCCAAGGCCTACTGCCTACTCTTCTTCTTTCTTCTTCTTTCTTCTTCTTTTTTCTTCTTTCTTCTTCATGTTTTCTGCGCTTCTGTAGTGTGCGCGACGTTTTTCTGATTCCCAAGGCCCGTCATGAGCCGGCCTGATCTGACCGTACCCTCGCAACGCGACACGCGATGGGCTGATGTTTGTGGCACTATCTCTATTCCGTGGACATCAAGACTAATTCTCATTTATAGGGGCTACGAGGAATTGCTTGCATATTTGTCGTCACTTCACACCTGTCTTTGGGCTACGCAGAATGGCTCACCGGACCGCTGCGCAGAGAACACGATCTCCCAGCGTTCTACAACCTGCCATTCATCAGAATATTTTCCGAAGGTCGTCCTTGGGTGTGCATGTTTTTGCTTCTCACCGGCTTCGTCAACGCACTCAAGCCCATCAAATTAGCCCGCGCAGGCCGTGTGGATACTGCGCTTGAAAGCTTGGCCAGTTCTTGTTTTCGCCGCACGAGTCGACTGGTGCTCCCTTGTACTATTGCGACTGTCTTTGCATGGATTATGGGTGAGGTCGGAGGTTATCGAATTGGTTCCATGATTGATGGCTGGATGAGCAACACAAGCCCGTTGCCATCGGAATCAATGTCTGCTGCTATTCGTAACTTGCTCAAGGCCATACTCGATACTTGGAGGGGCGTAAACCCCATAGACAAGAATCAGTGGGTGGTGCCGGTGATTTTGAAGGGCTCATTGCTGCTCTATGTCGCACTTCTGGCCTTGGTCCGTGCGACACCTGGTTATCGAATGCTTTGTTTTGGCGCTCTTTTTGCATACTCTTGGGTCAACAACGATAGTAAGTCGATGGTCTGAACCCGGGATTTGGCCAAGTCTAACACAATTCAGCAATGTCGGGCATACCGATATACGGTGGTGCTATTCTCGCCGAACTCTCCATGGACCTCAAAGTTCTCAAATTCGCATCTTCGCGCAAGGTCACGAGTCGTTCTTTGCCTTTCATCATGCTAATCTTGGGCCTGTACATATACAGCTTTCCCTCCATCAGGCCAGAGTGGGCAGGCTGGTCACAGACTCTCGCCCAGATCGGTCACACTATCTTTCCCCAAGGAGGCGATATTTGGGTCGCCTGGTCCACGACAGGATCACTATTCCTCCTCGCAGGCATCATTCTTTCAGAATCATTGCAACGATTCCTATCACATCCCGTATTTTCCTACCTCGGCGCCCACAGCTTCCCAATCTACCTCATCCACGGCCCACTCCTCCGATCATTCCTCAACTGGATGCTCTACCTCTTCATAGCACCAGAATGGCACGAGGAGAAAAACGGAGACGTCGTTACCAAAGTGTTTGCGAAATACCATCTCCCGCCAGCATGGAGGTTCGTCGTCGCCCTGCCTATTTTCTTTGCTGTCCTATTATGGTTGGCCCAGTTGTGGACGGCGAAGATTGAGCCTCAGTGCGGGAGACTCACAAAATGGATGGAGGATACGGTTTGTGGAAGCGATCCCGAGACGCCGACGTACCAGATGACTCTTGGGGAGTTTGCGAAAACAACGTCTTCAGGGAGTAGCCAGTCTAGCACTCGGACGTTGAATGATGAGGTTTTGCCGCGATGAGGGTGGAAGTCATGGGAAATGTTGGAACATTTCGAGGGAATTCTAGTGTGCACGGCTGTATTCTTTTGGTATCACCACGTCACCGCTGAGCTTGTAGATTCTCTGATTCACAATTGAGGCAAAAGCCAGGGATTTCTTCTGCGTTGCCAAACCGTGGCTCCGCGAAGGGAGGGAAGGGCTCACGGTGCAGCAGAGATACACAGGGTGGTTAAAAGACGATAAGAAAATGGAGAAGCCTCACATGCGGCAATATCGAACATGACTCAATTCACCGTAGATCCCTGTATAATACACACCTTGTTTTCCTCTCTTCCCCTTTCGATTAGTATTCTCTTGCTACCCAGTTCACCATCTGCCTCCGCACATTATTCCAGTCAAATCACGGGCTTAGCTCACCGCCTCCATTTCTGTATTACTCGTACTCGACCTCTCCATCTCTCCATCGCTTCATGCCGACATCCTTGGTGTCGAGCATATATCAACGCAAATCCGATGTGGTATAATGATCATCATTACCCGCTCTCAAACATGCGAGTGCTGTATGTGCCGGGTAGACCCGGGCTCAATTCGCGGCATCGGAAGTTGTCCATTTTTTGTTTGGCTGACATACAAGTAAGAGTTATAATCAGATAGGGCCAACGGTAACGTGTTTCACAAGCTAGCTGGCCACTCCGCCCATGCGTCGCGTTCACCGTAGTTATTTTCATTTTTATCAACAATGCCTCCATTGTACGACCTTCAAAAAGAAGGAAGAATTTCTTTAGCTATTCAAGCCTTAGTAGCTATTCAAGCCTTAGAACAAGGCCAGATCAAGAGCGTACAAACTGCAGCTCAGTTATATAATATGCCTCGATCTACACTTCAGACTCGCTACAACGGCACACTCTTTCGACACGATTCACATCGTACAACGCAAAAACTTAGCCCTCTTGAAGAGGATATCCTTGTTCAACATATTCTTGATCTAGATGATCAAGAATTCTCCCCCCGGATATCTATTGTACGAGAGATTGCAGATCTCATCCTCGAGAACCGCGGCGCGTCTCCTCCCCAAACAGTCGGCAAGAACTAGGCTTCAAACTTCGTCAACCGCCACGACTCACTTCGTACGATGTACAACCGAAAGTACGATTGCCAGCGCGCGAAATGTGAGGATCCAGTACTTATCCAGGGCTGGTTTAACCTTGTACGAAACCTAATCACTAAATACGGTATCCTCAACGAAGACATCTACAACTTTGACGAGACTGGCTTTCAAATTGGAGTAATTTCAACCTCAAAAGTGGTTACAAGAGCTGAGAGAAAAAGTCGCCGGAATATAAAACAGCCAGGCAATCGGGAATGGGGTGCCGTACACGAACGGGCAATTTTGCAAGTCGAGAACGCAGCACTTCGGGTTGAAAATGAAGGCCAAAAACAAAAGCGAGTAAAGCGTCGAACAAGGATCCAAATAGGAGGTACTTTAACTATCAGTGAGGGTCAGGATAGGGTACGCGAGCGTGAATTGGAGCAGCAAATCTAGGTTGAAGTGCAGCAAGGCGGTTCTCGTACGATACAGTTGCAGCCAAAAACGCGTGCTCCACGAACGTGTAATTTATGTGCATAGCTTGAACACACTGGTCGTACATGTTTACAGCGATAGATTTCAGCTTAGACAGTTATTTAATTCATAATATGTTGCGATATAACGTGTTCCACCACCGAGCTGGTCAACCCACCGAGCTGGTCAAAAAGGCTTGGCACGACCAACTCATGTTACGACTCTTCAATTTAATGGCTATTAACAATAGATTCTAAGTCCGTCGTGCTGCTATCTGATTAAGATGATATCTCTATATTTCTTTTACAAGTTCGCGCATTATGCCCAGTTGCGCCGCAGTTCCTACAGCGCCGTTGAGTTGGTCGGGCTATTTCTTGACCACCACTACCACGAGCCTTCTTTGATCCCTGAGGCGCGACAGACGCCTCGGCAGCTACCTGCGCTGCTACAGTCCCATACTCTATAGTACCACCTTGCTGGATCCACTTCCTTTTGCGCCATTTTCGCTTCGTCATTACTGCCAATTGCTCTTCAAGCTCGCGGTTGCGCGCAACAAGTAGAGCGTTTTGGTGTAGCATCAATTCAGCGCCCTTGACAAGCTGGGAAAAGCCTGCCTGCGCAGTAACTGGTGACCGAGTAAAGGACTCGCTTACGAGCTTGGATTGGGATCCAATTTCAAGAGTATTGCTTGGAGTCTTCGACTGCCACGGCGTCTCTTGCGGTGGGGGTGCTGGTGGGGTACGTAGCCGTACTTCAAGGCGATCCAATACCACCTCCGCGTTGATAGGGACTAGCCCTACCTCAAAAGCCTTTCGACAGTTCTCTCCTGTAAACACGTCGAAAAACGCGTCTTTGAAGGCTGGGAGGAAGCCTTCTTTGTTGATATGGTAGACGCGTCGGCGTGCCAATTCTCGAACTCGTTGAGAGTACTTGCACTTCAACGGCAAGAAGCAGACCACATCAAGCGGCTGGAGGATATGCGATGAATGAGGTGGCATATAGAGCGTTATGATCTTATGTTCGAGGCAGTAGTCCTTGAAATCCTGGTTGAGATGGCTCTCATGGCCGTCCAAGATGAGCAGCCTATACCCCCCACTTGACGCGCCTTTGTATACGCGTCAAAGTGCTTCAACCACTCAAGACCAAGCGCGTTGTTTGTCCAGCCGTTCTCAGAGACCGAGAGCTTCCAATTCCGTGGTATATCTGCCTCCTCATACCACGCAGAGATGTGAAGGCGTCCTTTGTAGATAATGAATGGCGGGGTCGCATACCCAGCGGCGCAGATACTCTGGATAACTGTAACCCACTCGCGATCGCCTGGCTGGATCAAATTAGGCCGTGTACGTCTTTCAGAAGCTGTGACGACCTTCATTGACCCAATAACGCCCATCTGGAAGCCAATCTCGTCAAAGTTGTGCGTATCCTCGTCGTGGATGCCGTACTTTGCCTTAGTGTCTGCAACGAGCTTGAACCACGCGCCAATAATCTCTGGATCTTCCTGTAGTATCCTCTGCCTATCCTTGGCTCGGTTGAAGGCCATCTTGAGCTCACCTGAGCGCGTAACGAACCTCTTAGCCCCATTTTTGCCCACTGGCTCTCCACCGCGTACACCTACTAGTTTATCCGCCATATCTGCCACCTCACACAGCCGGGGCGCGAATCCTCGCGAATCGAGGTCGAGGATGTATTGGACAATTGTCTGCTCTTCAGTCGTAGTGAGCTTGTGTTGGGCGTTGCGAGTATCTAGGCGATACGTGATTCCGTTGTATCGGCTAGTCAATGTTGAAGGAGGTACATCAAACGCTTCAGCAGCGCGCCGGAGGCTTCGGAATTGGTGTTATAGGCAGAAAGGGCAAGCTGAATTCTGCCTTCTCTGTTAGATAATTGCGCATTTTCTTGTTGAGACATATCGTGTTAATGAGAGAGTTGGTCGTCTTGACAGAAACTGACCAGCTCGGTGGGTTGACCAGCTCGGTGGTGGAACACGTTAATACTATGTTACGTCAAGGATTTTTGTGCGGGTGGAGTGGCCAGCTAGCTTGTGAAACACGTTAGGAAAAGATGAGAGGATTAACGTACGTAGTAATCCACCATCGAGCGGTAGACACCACCGAGCGGTACACATTTTCGTATCCTCATCGATTAACCCACAATGCCACCACAACTAGTCAATATAAAGGCCCAGAAAGAGGGTCAACTACTCCTTGCTCATGACGCTTAGTTGAAAGGCCATTTTCCAAGTATTCGAAAGGCCGCTGATGCCTATTCTGTCGCATTTACTTCCCTTGCCTCCCGCCTTCGCGGACGCGCTTCACGCGTCGATTCGCGCCCAAATTGCCAAAAGCTTACGGATACGGAAGAGGAGGTCGTTGAGCATTGGATACTATCTATGGATGGAAGAGGTTATCCACTGACCGTTACTGGGGTACGCGATGCGGCAAAAATCGTACCCGAGCAGCGTGTAGGCTCAGATTGCAAAATCGGTGTCAATTAGCCTCAGCGATACATCAACCGCCGCCCTAGCCTCAAATTGCGATATTCACGCAGCTACGATAATCAAAGGGCAAGATGCGAAGATCCAGCCCTTTTTGGGGCCTGGTTTCGGCTTGTACAAAACACAATCGCCAAATACGGCATCCTCAATAACGATATCTACAACTTCGACGAAACTGGCTTTGCAATGGGCCTTGCAAGTACCTCACGCGTAGTTACTGCCTCAGATAGGGGTGGCAGACCCCCTCAATTACAGCCTGGCGATCGCGAATGGGTTACGGCAATCGAATCGATCAATGCGCTGGGTTGGAGCCTCCCGCCGATGGTGATCTTCAAAGGCAAGGTACATATATCATCTTGGTACGAAAACAACAATCTACCGCCTGATTGGACAATCTCTTTGAGTAAAAATGGATGGACTAATGACAAGCTTGGATTACATTGGTTAAAAGAGGTTTTCGAGCCAAATACAGCTGCAAGAAAGGTTGGTAGTTATCGACTAGTAATTGTGGATGGCCACGGCAGCCACGCAACGCCAGAATTTGATCAATTTTGTGCAGACCGGATGATTATTACTCTTTGTATGCCATCGCATTCATCACATCTTCTTCAACCTCTCGATATTGGTTGTTTTTCGGTCCTCAAGCGTACCTACGGCCACCAAGTCTCTGAATATATGAGGCTTGGCATAAATCATATCGACAAAATTGAGTTCCTTCACGTCTTTAAAATTTCTCGAATTAGTGCCCTCACACTAAGCAATATTCAACGCAGCTTCACTGCTGCCGGTCTCGTACCTTTTGATCCAGATCAGGTACTTTCAACCATCCTGATTAGGCCATCTACCCCTACAGCGCCCTTGGCCGCAAACCAAGAGCAATGGCAACCAGAAACACCTCAGAATCTAACCCAGTTAGAGCTGCAGGTAGCTACAATCAAAGGCTATCTTAAGAGACGTTCAAAAAGTCCACCAAGACCAACAGGTCAGGCCCTTAATCAGCTTGTCAAGGGCTGCCAGATCGCGATGCAAGGCGCCGCTTTACTAGCTGCGGAAAATGAGAAATTAAGGGCTGCAAATGAGAGGCGGAAGCGAAAGAGGCAACTAAAAAGGAGATATATTAGTCAATCAAGCGCTTTAACTGTTGCAGAGGGCTCAAGCTTACTTCAACTTTCTAAAGAAGCTTCGGTTATCAGCAGTAACCAGGTTGATCAAGAGCCTTATATTGAGGAAGAGCCACCAAATGAAGAGGAGAACATTGTAATTACTTGTTTTATTTGTCGCAGTGGTGACCATTTTGCAATCAACTGTCAGAAATATAGATAGGAATATTTAAAAATGAGAGATTTATTGGTGCATAATAGAGTAATTGATGAGGATACGAAAATGTGTACCGCTCGGTGGTGTGTACCGCTCGATGGTGGATTACGTTAGTAGAAGACGAACTGTCACACCCTGTCTCTCACCAATATCTTGGTTGCGCACAGGACCAGTTCTTTGCAGCGAAGCTTTCCAAGAGCACCTGATTGACGAGCCATGTTAGAGCGAGTTATCTGAACGAGGTTCTGGTGCCGAAATTTGTGTTCTAGCTTGGTCCCGCAGCCTTGTTTTGTGTCGTTCCCGTCTTAGCTTCCAATTCATAGACTATAGAATAGGGCATCATGACTTCGTGGCAGGAAAACTATCAAGATAACACAACCACTGAAATTTAAAAACTTCGTTGCCTCCACTGGCCAAAGAGACGTCCAAGCATAATCAAAAAAGTTTCGCCCAGATAACCGGCAGGTTGCGGCCGGCAGGATTTGGGAAGTAGCAATCCACAGATCGGTCAGTCATTTTCGATATCAATAGAATTCTCAAGCTTTTTAGACGTAGACCGTGGGAGTCAAAGAAAGAGTTTGTTATGATAGTGGCGGGGGAAGAAGGAAAGAAATTTGCCCTGGATGGGCTCAAGTGATGCTTTTTCACATCATGTATATGGAATGCTCGAGTCATGCTTTCTTACACCACAGAATACCTTCATCAACTTCAAGCCCGACCGGCCTGCTTTGAGTTCTCGCTGACTTTGCCATGTCACACTCGTTATTCGTTGCTTATTTACTGCTGAGCGCATCCCCGGAACTCGCGGAGGGACTACGCATACGTTTACTCCTAGATCATCTAATCTCGTCCAAAGCCCGTACTCGAAGTAACTGCTTCCAATTTACAACTCTACTTTCTCCACTTCCGTATCTAGGACACCATCAAAGTCAGGTTTCAGTTTCAGTCATCCGTAGACCCCCACGAAAGAAAAAGATAATCTGTCTTGCAGACGTCGAGACTCCATACAAGGCGGGGCAAGCAGTATAGTATGGTGCCTCTAGAGGCCTTGGTAAATTAAGGTGCTGAACACCGTTGGGATTCATGAGGATATATTGATGGATCGAGTTTCGTGGCAATTATTTCGCGCAGATATAGTTTTGCTAGTTTGTCTCAGAACCGCCTTCCGTCTCTATGAACGACTCAAATCTGCGAAAATTGTAGGGCTCGTTCTACCTGCTAATCAGGCTCGACCTTTGTGCATCAAGATCAGAAATGGTGGGCCGTGACTGGATACTCTCGGTGGATGCTTTACGCTATGAAGTCGACTGATAGAAGAGTATAACTTGAACGCCCCAAGCGGATTCTGGTGCGACAATTCTCTCAGCCTTGCTTTCTTTCCCCCCAACGCTGCTTCAAATCTTTCAAGATGAGGTTCTGCACGAGCGTCTCGCTAGCGATTCTCCAGGCCACGACGGTCTACTCTTTACCAGCCGAACTTGGTATGTCTCCTCAAATTCCCAACATCATTGCCATTATGAGAAGCTGACCCAACCCGTAGAGAGAAGACAAGGCTTAGGCGGCCTCATGGCTTTCGCCCTGGGAAAAACCATGGAGCCGATATCGAGGCAAAAGCTGGAGCCGCTGATCGACCCAAAAGCCACTCGAGAGATGCTTGTATTCGGCCCATTCAAAATGCTCTCGTCAAAAGCACCGAGCCACCCCTCCAAAGGCGTTACCGGCGGTATCAAGCTTGATCCAAACAGCGATACACAAGCATCCCTGCTAGGCGGCATATGCAAAGAATGTATGGTCCTCGCAGCACAAATGGAAACCTCGGACAAGACTGGCAAGAAGATTGGAACTGCGGAAGGAATCTATACCCATCACTTCATCACCATCGATATGGGCCGCAATCAAGTTCCGAACCCCGTCAAATCAACGTGTCCTCCGAAGGCTGGCGCCGGAGGGATGGGCGGGTTAGGTGCCATGATGAGTCCAAAGGGTTCCGAGCCTGCTGGGCACTCTCATCGACGTCGACAGCTACCTGGTATTAATGACAGTATGTTGTTTGGAGCCGGCTTGTCCGTGTTTGTTGGAAAGGGGAACGAAGCCGGTCATACTGTTTTCGCGTCACCCAACAGCACGGTCAAAAGTGGATTCTACGTCTCAGGCAAGGACAAAATGTATATGACAGCCGAGCTTGTCAACTACGAGCCTGCGGATCGTGATATCTACGTTATGTTGGATTACGAATACATGCCTAGTCCTGATGGGAAGAGGCCCGTGGAGTACATGGATGTGGGTCAAGGTGCCATCGCTGTCGATGGGTGTATGGTTACCGCCTTAGGTATGTTTGCAGTTCTCTAGAATCCATATCCAGTCACTAACAAAATACAGAACCGCCCAAGGACAAGGCCATCCAGTACAAGTCTCCAGATTGGGACGTGACTCACAACGGCTACCTCGTCAACATCACACCTCATCTGTAAGATCTATACCCCATAATAAGCAGCACCTTCCTAACAACACCAGCCATGACGGAGCCGTAGACATCAACGTCTACCTCAACGGCAAAAAAGTGTGCACCTCCAATGCCATCTATGGCGGAGAAGTAAAAGGCGACGCTGCGAACAAGCAGGAGAAATGGGAAACGATAACGAGCTACAGTCCTTGCAGCGAGGCTGTCAAGATTAAGAAGGGCGACAAGCTGTCGATGGATAGTAATTATGATTTGACGAAGCATAAGTTGAGACCTGATGCGCATGCGATGGGGATGGGTGCGGGTTCGGGCGAAGGGGCTGAGGGCATGGCGTTGGCGACGTTTCAGTGGGCCATGAGCCCTGATCAGGGAGATAAGTTTTAGGATTCCAGAAAGGAATTTTGTCTGATATAATATATGGATCTCATGTGCAACAGCTCGTATGAAAGTGTTGAACACCTTGTAAACTGAGCCGAAAATACTTCAATACGAGGAACTGCTCGTATGCTTGTGGTATCCGTGCATATTCCTGACAGAAAGCCAAAAGTTTCAAACTTGCACCTTGTTTCCTGCCTCCATCTCGACTCCGCCGACCTCACCGTCCCCTTTGATGGCTAGCACTGCACATGTGTAAAAGTCTGGCGGATCCTCCTTGGAAATTCCGAATTGGGAAAGCTTCCTAGGAAAATTCGAACTCGCCTCTTTCTCAACAATACGCAGCAATGAATGATGGATGCCTATTGTGCTTCTCAACAACTGTCCTTATTAGACCTACCTGTCGTCATCACCTGTCGAGAACAGGCCATGACAACTGGGAAAGTAGAGGGAACAGACTTGGTATTGTTCTCGGCGTCGAACAGGGATACGAAGACTCCATATCTTCTGGGGAGGTACCGGAAAAAGCGTGAACTCCATGAAGCACTACTGCAGGAACACGCGATTCTCGACAGCGCGTTCCTGCAGGAAGCATCCGGGACAGATTCCTTGTGCGCTCATAATAATAGCTCCTTCTCCTCATCCCACAAGATCCATGACGCGTAGACCGAGGAGTAGAAACTTGCTAGAACATGCTATTGCAGATTCATCGAAGCTGTTGACAAGCTATTTGTAAAGTGCGCATCTCAACCCAGGGGTCAATTTCGGCGATTACAATCGCGGGAATCGTGAATACACTCGTAATATATACGTGTATCAAAATCACGTAATTATATCAGGCATTCCTGCAGATTTATTACCTATTTATTATTAACCCTAGTCGCCGCGGTAGGCTCGTTCAAGGCCCATTTTAAGTTTAAACAATAGACGTTTAGTACACTACGTAGATAGCTCTCCGGAGACGATTTAAACAGGTTTTTGAGGGACGTATAGACGTTATATAGGCGTTAAAGGGAGGGCCGACTACGCCCTAAGGTTTATATTACTAACGGTATCAAGGCCTCAGTAGTGTATATACCAAAAGCGGGACGGACTTAGCCTTAAATATACCACAGGCGATCGTTGAGGAGCCGATCTCGAGATCAAGTTACTAAAGAGTTATAGTATACTGTCTTTTCCTGGCTAGTTTCGATATATAGTACCGCCTTGACAAGTCTCAATCGCGAAACTCGTATTACTGATACACCTCGTAATTACAAATCCAAATACAACGCGCTTACGAGATCTACAGTGCCGTTTACGCAAGTGAAATTGGCCGTAATGAGGTTGAGACACTCACAAAATTCTGGAGGAATTGACAAGGTACGATGTGGAGATGCATAGCCTCCAGCTGAGCGGATTCGCGGCATGATTGGACAGGTCCAGAATCATGGCGTCGCTTGAACAGCAAGTGCTTCAGCGGCAGAGAGTTCCGTAGCAGGTATCCTTGGGAAATAAAAGATTTGTGTATCTTGGTGGCGTACCGCTATATGAAGACCATAACGCCACGACTCTTGGAAGCTCAGGGGCGTAAAGCTTGTGTGCGGGCCTTAATATAGAACAAGGTAGACACAGAGAGGGCGCTGGCGGTGGTGTCTTGGGGGGTGGGGGGTTGAGGTCGAGAATGGAGAATGTTCAGGGAGGTTCCATGCTTACTGATCCAGAATCGGGCACCTACAAACTCTGATGGGAGTCTGCCCTCTGCACTACAATGCACTTGACCTTCACCCTTTGATGCGTCTCTTTGTCAACAACCACAAGGCGCCCGTCTCGAGAGGTCTTCAAAGACGTCAACAGAGCTGACGACGCGCGCCATAGGCCGGCTTCACGCGTTGCCTTACCGTGTTGCCTTACCGCAACTCGTTTCGTCCTGGATGATGGGAAAGGCACGAGTTTTGAGTCGGTACTGACTTGGCCGATTGCCGCTATTGTGTAGCATGTAGCAGAAATGACAGATTGGGTGCATGGCATGGTGTACCGCGTCGCATTATCCTCCTGACTGTCTACTGATCCTCAATCAACTGTGCCCTTCAGCCCCTGCAACATGGCTGATCTCCCGAGAAAGCTACCCGCACGAGATTCCCCTGGGCATGCTTCATACCGCGCCAATCACTTCAAGTTAGTACCATACATCTCGCCTCAACCTCAGCCCAACCGTCTACGAATATCAGGCCAACGCCTTTCGGTGTTTCGAGCATCAAAGAACTGAGTTAAGATGAGAGGTGGCGAGGCTTTGCTTCATAGTTCACACTGCGAGAAGGAACTCATTGCCCGCCAGCATGCTCAAGGCTGTGCTGAGCTGGAAGCATCTATCTATGCGAAGAGTATCGAAAGCCCAGGAAGACATCCGAGATTCTCATCACACTTGAAGGCTTGGAAGTTGGGGGCATTGGAATCTTGGAATGGTTGCCGTTGAATCCGGGCGCCGAACGCAGCATATCATACAACCATAGTGTACCGCCGAGCTGTAAGGCAGAGACTGCGGCTGATTGACCATCTTGGCTTGCATGGCTGCATGGCTGCATGACAAACAGATCCATCTGGATGCGCTTCTCAAATTTTCGGTTAGCTCATTGGTAGGTCCCTGCTAGCTCGATTAGCTGGAAGACGTCAGAGGAGAACAGACCCATCAACACCATTCACGAAAACATTTCTAACTGCCTAACAGTAGGTCAAATTTAGAAGCAGGCGCTACCGTCGGGGTCCTCGGGGAGCCGCCCAAGATGGCGGCACCATCTCGCCAATGCTCCCCACGCGCCTCGCTACAAAATGCCACAACCACAACGCTACCTTACCCGCGAGACATCAAACCCCTTTGAGACCTAGTACGCTAACGCTTGTGAAGATCGCCTTCGTTGACTCCAGATCTGTTGTGGTCGTTTCTCATTGCCTATCACCAGATCTCCTATCGTGGGTAGGGGACGTCAAAATTCACTAATGGAATATTGCAGGATGCTTCTCCAAGCCAGCGTTACACAAGATCCAAGAATCTCGTCAATCTCCTTGTCGTTGGTAGTAAGGAGTATAGATCCCTGACTAGTCAAGGCCAGCCCGATGAACAAATTTTCCGGGCCTCCCTAAATTATGGAGATATTCAAGCATAGACGCATTTTCCTAATCTGGCACAAGGCGCTGTATATAGGCTCTCATGGCCTTCCTTCCTTTCTCTTCGTTTCCAATAATCGTCCATCACATTCATTTTTCTTTTTACGACACGCACTCGTTATCGTGTCTTTGGCTCTTTGTTACTATCTCTCTTTTATCGGTAACAATACACTAATTTATATTCATTCGGGTTGGGAGCATTTTACGCATCATGAAGACCGCCTTCGTAGCCTCTGTGCTACTTGCGAGCGCCGCTCCAGCAATCGCAAAACACTTGTGGACATCTCCAGATGGTAGCTGTGGTCCAGACTCTATCTTCACGTGCAAAAACTCTTTCTACGGTCAGTTTACCTTTATGGTCAAAATTTGAGACTATACTGATGCTTCGGAAACAGGTGGATGCTGTGGACAGTGGAATAAGTGTGGCTCTACGGCGGACGTCTGTGGAACCGGATGCCAAAGTGATTTCGGATATTGTAAACCTGCCGCAAATGATACAAAGCATGATATAAAGCATGACAAGAGGTGGAACCTTGGCATACCAAATTTTGTCATGCCTGTTAAGCCTGCCCAGCCTGTCAAGCCTGCCAAGCCCGTCACTTCGTCTAGCAGCTCGTCTGTCACTTCGTCTAGCAGTTCGTACAAGGCTTCAGCCTCGACTTATCCATCCCAATCATTGAACGGCACAAAAGTATTCAGACATGGTAAACCGACCCCGGCTGCCGCAAACGACTACGTCTCTACGGTCACAATAACATCCGTTGCTGCTCCAACCACGGCTCGCTCTTCTCCATGGTGGTGGCCATTCGGTGGCAACGGCATCAAATCAGCTGCGGCTGCGGCTTCCTCGCCAACTCCAGCCGGGGAAGGTCCTAGGGACGGTTCTCAGGGAGGTTCTCAAGGAGGTTTTCATGGCGGTTCCCGGGGAGGTGCCCAAAGAAAGCCTGTCGTGTACAGCAAGTTCACGACGTTGACTGTCACTTACACCAAGACTCACACCTACAACTATAAGGGCTCAAAGTCTCTCTCCTACGAAACCTATGCCGTACCAACTGTCTGCCCACTTGAGACGTACACCACTTTGTCGGCCGTCACAAAGACTAAGACACACACCGTTACGACTCAGGGATCCACATCCTTGTCCTACGAGCCATATGTTACCAAGTCTCTTTACACGCTGGAGCGAGCTGTCACCACCAGCACTGCCTTGTCTTCATCCGCGACGCCAAGTAACCCATGGTGGGGACCAGCTTCCGTTACCACGTCGTCGTCCTCCATTTCCGGACAAAGCATTGTTTCCACCTCTATTAGCACCAGTCAATCTAGCTCCAGCATCGCCAGAGAGATATTGCATTCCTCTAGCTCCAGTATCGCTAGTGAGATCGTCAGTTCCAGCTCAATATCGCCGTCTCTAAGCTCCAGCGTCGTTAGAGACATCGTCAGCTCCACAAGCGCCAGCGTTCTAAGCCAGTCCAGTAGCATTCCAGTTGACCCATCCGTAACGAGCAGCGTGGTTTTTTCCAGATCAGCATCGCCGTCCTCCAGCTCTAGCGTTCTAAGAGGGTCAGTCAGCAACTCGGTCGGACCTAGTGTCATATCGTCGTCCCAGCCAGCAGGCCCAAGTGTAACATCATCGTCTTCATCGGCAACAGTACTTGCTGAGATCCTGTCGAGTACTTCAGCAGGACCAAGTGCAACATTATCGTCTTCATCGGCAACAGCACTTGCTGAGATCTTGTCGAGTACTTCAGCAGGACCAAGTGCAACATCGTCGTCTTCTACATCGGCAACACCGCTTGCTGAGATCCTGTCGAGCACTTCAGCAGGACCGAGTGCAACATCATCGTCTTTGTCATCGGTAACACGACTTGCTGAGATCTTATCGAGTACTTCTATAGGACTAAGTGTAACATCATCGTATTCATCATCGGCAACACGACTTGCTGAGATCCTATCGAGCACTTCCGCAGGACTATCTTCATCAATTGTTGACTCGTCTTCATCATCGGCGACAGTACTTGCTGATATCCTGTCGAGCACTTCCGCAGGACTATCTTCATCAATTGTTGAATCGTCTTCATCATCGGCGACAGTACTTGCTGATATCCTGTCGAGCACTTCCGCAGGACTATCTTCATCAATTGTTGAATCGTCTTCATCATCGGCAACAGCACTTGCTGATAACCTGTCGAGCACTTCAGCAGGACCAAGTGCAACATCATCGTCTTCATCATCGGCAACAGCACTTGCTGATATCCTGTCGAGCACTTCCGCAGGACTATCTTCATCAATTGTTGAATCGTCTTCATCATCGGCGACAGTACTTGCTGATATCCTGTCGAGCACTTCCGCAGGACTATCTTCATCAATTGTTGAATCGTCTTCATCATCGGCAACAGCACTTGCTGATATCCTGTCGAGCACTTCAGCAGGACTATCTTCATCAATTGTTGAATCGTCTTCATCATCGGCAACAGCACTTGCTGATATCCTGTCGAGCACTTCAGCAGGACTATCTTCATCAATTGTTGAATCGTCTTCATCATCGGCAACAGCACTTGCTGATAACCTGTCGAGCACTTCAGCAGGACCAAGTGCAACATCATCGTCTTCATCATCGGCAACAGCACTTGCTGATATCCTGTCGAGCACTTCAGCAGAACTATCTTCATCAATTGTTGAATCGTCTTCATCATCGGCAACAGTACTTGCTGATATCCTGTCGAGCACTTCAGCAGGACTATCTTCATCAATTGTTGAATCATCTTCATCATCGGCAACAGCACTTGCTGATATCCTGTCGAGCACTTCAGCAGGACTATCTTCATCAATTGTTGAATCGTCTTCATCATCGGCAACAGCACTTGCTGATAACCTGTCGAGCACTTCAGCAGGACCAAGTGCAACATCATCGTCTTCATCATCGGCAACAGCACTTGCTGATATCCTGTCGAGCACTTCAGCAGGACTATCTTCATCAATTGTTGAATCGTCTTCATCATCGGCAACAGTACTTGCTGATATCCTGTCGAGCACTTCAGCAGGACTATCTTCATCAATTGTTGAATCGTCTTCATCATCGGCAACAGCACTTGCTGATAACCTGTCGAGCACTTCAGCAGGACCAAGTGCAACATCATCGTCTTCATCATCGGCAACAGCACTTGCTGATATCCTGTCGAGCACTTCAGCAGGACTATCTTCATCAATTGTTGAATCGTCTTCATCATCGGCAACAGTACTTGCTGATATCCTGTCGAGCACTTCCGCAGGACTATCTTCATCAATTGTTGAATCGTCTTCATCATCGGCAACAGCACTTGCTGATATCCTGTCGAGCACTTCAGCAGGACTATCTTCATCAATTGTTGAATCGTCTTCATCATCGGCAACAGCACTTGCTGATATCCTGTCGAGCACTTCAGCAGGACTATCTTCATCAATTGTTGAATCGTCTTCATCATCGGCAACAGCACTTGCTGATAACCTGTCGAGCACTTCAGCAGGACCAAGTGCAACATCATCGTCTTCATCATCGGCAACAGCACTTGCTGATATCCTGTCGAGCACTTCAGCAGGACTATCTTCATCAATTGTTGAATCGTCTTCATCATCGGCAACAGCACTTGCTGATATCCTGTCGAGCACTTCAGCAGGACTATCTTCATCAATTGTTGAATCGTCTTCATCATCGGCAACAGCACTTGCTGATATCCTGTCGAGCACTTCAGCAGGACTATCTTCATCAATTGTTGAATCGTCTTCATCATCGGCAACAGCACTTGCTGATACCCTGTCGAGCACTTCAGTAGGACCAAGTGCAACCTCATCGTCTTCTTCATCGGCAACACGACTTGCCGAGATCCTGTCGAGCACTTCCACAGGACTATCTTCATCGATTGTTGAATCGTCTTCATCGGCAACACTACTTGCCGAGATCTTGTCGAACACTTCCCCAGGACTATCTTCATCAACTGTTGAGTCGTCTTCATCGGCAACACTACTTGCTGATATCTTGTCGAGCACTTCTTCTATCGTCGTCGAAAGCAGCATCGAATCTAGCTCTTCAGTTGGCCCAAGCATTACGTCGTCTGCTGACCCGTTGGCCGACGTGCTATCAAGCTCGTCATCTTTTATTAGCGAGAGTAGTTCAGCCAGCCCATCGATCACTCCGTTGGCCGAAGTGTTTTCAAGCACCTCCTCTATTATCAGCGAGAGCAGTTCATCTCTCGAGTCCAGCAAATCCAGTTCAGCCAGCCCATTGATCACTCCGTTGGCCGACATGCTATCAAGCTCGTCTTCTGTCATTAGCGAGAGTAGTTCAGCCAGCCCATCTATTACTCCGTTGGCCGATGTGTTGTCAAGCACGTCCTCTGTTATTAGCGAGAGCAGTTCGTCTCTTGACCCTGCCAGTCCAACCATTACCTCGTTTGCTGAAGTATTATCAAGCTCGTCCTCTGTTATCAGCGAGGACAGTTCGTCTGCCAACCCCAGGGAGCCGATATCTTCATCCACCACATTAGGTACGTTCTGCTCCTTTTAATATTTCTTTGCCGTTTGCCATATGAACGCGTCAAGGGGCGCTTTAATGATATACTTCTTCTCCTCCAGATCGATAGTGATAAATTTCTGGAAATTTCAACACTGGAATTTGCCAGAAATTTTGCTATACCGATTTCGAGGCCAACAAGGTCTCTTGGAATTAGATTTTCACTTCCGCTCCACTTCGATAAAAACCAAGGTACTGACTTCATATCTACAGCGGATATTTTAAGCTCTGCCTCTTCGGATATATCTTCCACCAGCAGTACCGATATCTCGCTATCTACAAGCAGTGCTGAAGTTTCTCCATCGATAAATGCCGACATCCTCTCATCCACTAGCAGTGCCGATATCTCCCTATCCACAAGCAGTGCTGAAGTTTCTTCATCGATAAATGCCGACATCCTATCGTCTACCAGCAGTGCCGACATCCCCTCGTCCACAAGCAGCGCTGACGTCTCTCCATCGATTAATGCCGACATCCTCTCATCTACAAGCAGTGCCGACATTTCCTCGTCTACAAGCAGCGCAGGTATCTCTCCATCGATCAATGGCGATATCCTCTCGTCTACTAGCAGTGCCGATATATCCTTGTCTACGAGCAGCGCAGGTATCTCTCCATCGATCAATGGTGATATCCTCTCGTCTACTATCAATGCTGAGATTGCCTCCTCTACTAGCAGTGTCGAGATCTCCTCTTCAATTAGCAGCACAAATATCTCTCCATCGATCAATGCCGATATCCTCTCGTCTACTAGCAGTGCCGAGATTTCCTCATCAACCAGCAGTGCGGATGTCTCTTCGTCAAGCACAATCTTGAGGGACAATGCCGTGATTACTTCAAGTTCTATCACAAGGACATTTTCGACCGTAACCTCCTCATCATTGGCATCTGCATCCAGCAGTAGTTCAGCCATTAGCAGCAGCTCTTCAACAACACAGAGTTCTTGTCTCACGGCGCCTACTTTGACCGCCGCTACTTTGCCAAACTGCAACCGATGCGCTGGCCAGCCAGGCACCGACCAGTTCTGTGGATACGATGTCACTGCTAATAGTTATGAGGTCACGCCTATCACCTGCAATGTCGTTTACTACAACTTCGATATTACCGGCTCAACCTTTAGCCCTGATGGTGTGGAGCGCCCAGTCATGTGGGTCAATGGCCAATTTCCCGGACCTCCAATCAAGGCCAGCTGGGGTGATACTATCGTCGTTACTGTCAACAACAAGCTCACGAACAACAACGGTACCTCGATTCATTTCCACGGTATCCGACAACTCAACAACAACATGAACGATGGTGTGCCTTCGATCACCCAGTGCCCAATTGCTCCGGGTTCTTCCATGACATACACCTTTGTCGCAGAGAACTACGGTACTTCGTGGTATCACTCCCATTTCGCCATTCAGGCTTGGGAGGGCGTCTTGGGTCCTATGATTATTGACGGTCCTCGCAGCGCCACTTTCGACGTTGACATGGGTAAGAATTCACATTGCATCACAAGTTTTCATCGCTAATTGATCTCAGGTCCCTTCCTAATCCAGGATTGGTCGCATTTCACTGCTGATTCTCGGTACGATCTTGCCCAGAACGCCACCCCGGTTCCAGGAGCTGCTCCTGCTGCCAACGGTGCCCCTGCTACCTTCGGTGGCCCCGTCCTCATGGACACAGGTCTTATCAATGGAATGAACATCTGGAATGGTGATAAGCAAGATGGATATGTTTCCGGTTCCCGCTTCGTTGCACCCAAGACTTTCATACCAGGAAAGAAATACTTGTTCCGATTCGTCAACTGCGCTATGCAGTCAACATTCAAGGTGTCCCTCGACAACCACAACTTCACTGTCATCGCGAACGATTTCGTTCCAATCAAACCTTACAACACCCAAATCTTGAACATCAACATTGGTCAACGTTACGATGTCATCATCACGGCCACCAACACGACCGGAAGTTTCTTCCTCCGGGCTGACAACCAAAATGCTTGCGCCGGTACTGTCCAGGCTCTTGATATTAGGGCCATCATCAACTATGGTGGCTCCGCAGTCACCGACGGATCCAGCGGTACCGCTTACAGCTACACGGGTGAGTGTATCGATGAATCCATGACCAACCTCGTCCCCGTAGCTCCCATGACCGTCGGCAACGCCGACGTCACTGAAGGAGCCCTCAGTGTTGTCGTCAAAGGCAACAGCGCCCAGCTCTACAAATGGTACATCAGTGGCACCAGCTTCATGGCCGAATACAACGACCCTACCCTTCTTTCCGTCTGGGGGAACAAAACGCTCCCAGAGGACAGTGGCGCCCTTCTCATTGAGCTCAAACAGCCAAAGCAATGGGTATATGTTATTGTCGAGTCGCCTATCCCATTGCCGCATCCTCTACACTTGCACGGTCACGATTTCTTCATCTTGGCTGAGGGGTCGGGAACTTATGATCCTTCGGTTCCGTTGACGCTGCAGAACCCTCCTCGTCGCGATACGGCGCTTATGCCTGCTGCTGGGTACATTGTCTTGGCTTTTGAGACTGATAACCCCGGTGTTTGGCTCATGCATTGCCATATTGGCTGGCACACATCGTACGTTTTCCTTTCCTCCCCATCCATCTCCTACCTTACACCGTTGCTAATTTTCTGAACAGTATGGGATTTGCCCTCCAATTCGTCGAAATGCAAGACAAGATCCAATCCTCCGGTGCTCTTAAAAACTCCTGCGCGCTTAACAGCACTTGTGCTGCTTGGGATGATTTTGCTACGGTTAACAGCCTTGTCCAACCCGACTCTGGTGTTTAGATGACAGGGTTTGTGGGATGAATAGGTGGTGTATTTTTTATGTTCCTGTCTGGATCTCTAGCTAGCTAACTAGACTCCAGCGAATGTTTCCTCTCCCTTGTGGATGTGTATATATATACACCTAATGTAAATTCTATGGCTGTATATTTTTCCTTTTTTATTGATCTCATCGATTGATGTTGATGATGGTTAAGGAAGGTGTATGTTGTTAGGAAAGTCAACGTGTATATTGGCCTGTGTTCGTGGGATGATTTTTTTCTTTTTTGGTGGGGGTTATGAATGCAGGTTTTATTGCGTACAGGGTAACGATCGATTTCTAATCTGTGTTTATAAGTTTGGGCCTCGTCGCGGTCTCAATGCGCACGTTTTAAAACTCAACGCCCACCCACAACTTCCAACTTCTTATGATCTGTATTGGATTACCCAAAGTTCTAGGTTGTTCATTGGTTCTATGGTGTAATGGTTAGCGCTTCGGATTCTGATAATGTTCAAGATTCCGGCGATCCCAGTTCGATCCAGGGAAGGACCTTTTTTATGAAAATATTTTAAGCTCTTCCTAGAGGTCAGTTGACGAGAAGGGGTCAAGGTGGACCTATCATTTATACGGACACTAGACTTTCTTCAGATCTGTGTTTCGTTGCTATCGATTTGCGTTATTTTGAGATTGTGCTTCTATTGATAGCCTTGACCAACTCGGTGCCAGCCTCGTCCCTCGGGGGGGTTTTTTTTTCGTGGTCGCATCCGCACCACTCTACATCTTCCTTTACTTGTTGACTCTTGCTGTAAGTTCCTTGTGGTCGCAGATGTAATCGACTTACCAATACTGTAGAAAAGACGGAAAAGTAACAGTCGAACTCTTGTACGAAGGTCAAACCACATCAGCCCGCCCTTGTCAAATCGTATCCATGTTCTTTGCTCTGAACTCGCCAAAAGACAGTTGTCATGGGACGGAGCCTCGAGGAGGACTATCAAGAGCCAGATGACAGTATTCACTACGAACATGATACCCAAAGCCTTACGAAGGAGCCTAGTCCTCCGATGCGCCGAGAGTGCTTGAACGTAGTCGACGTCCTATTGACCTTCTGCCCTGATCTCGTGCTTTCCAACCACGTTGCGTTCGATAGCATGTTGTCGTGATTTGCTGGTCGAATGCAGCCAGCATGTAAGGTAGGATGTCCGTCGCCGGGAGACGAAATGGAGACGGGAATGGATGTGGTGTCAAGATCCTCGTCGTTCATGGCATTGTCATGCAGGGCTGATAGACGTGATTGCAATGGATTGGGTGATCGCAAGATTCACGATAGAAGGGATAATTAGCGTTGATGAGGAGTGTGGTGTGTTGGCAGACAAAACCGTCAGGGATCTTATTATGTGATATTGTATAATTAGCATATTATAATAAATACAGTACTCGCTAAGATCCTTAGTGATTATCTTATCAATAAAATACCGTTTTCTGATCTAACCGTCTTGAATCTACATCCTTACCTATTCGTGACAAAAACCCGTGAAGGAGGGTCGGTGATGAGCCCCACATTTTGATGCTGTCAGCAGTTCCCGATAACTACGTGATTGTTCTACATAGTGGGCCCGAGAATGAAATCTCCTCCTTTAACTTTGTCGATGTCTTCAACAACCAGAAATCACACAAGATTTAGATCAGCATGTAGAAACTGGAATGAATCATGAGCAGCGAAATAGGCACTCAGCTCCTCAATCCCATGGATTGTCACCATCACTTCAAATTCTGCCTCATTCCAAACGCACAAGAATAGCATGGGTATACCCGATTCCCTCTTAATATCGAGCTCCATAGTGTGCTAAGAATTTGCAGAAAAATCTGGCCAAGAATCCGTCGTCATCATCATCATCGCCCGTCTGCTCCCAATATCTGAAACAGTTTATTGCTGCTCGGCACTCTGCCCTACCGCGCCCATTTCGACATCCTTTTGGGGGAACCTGCGCTCCCCCTTTAATTGATACTCCCCAACAGCCATTGGCAGCACTAGAACAAGACAATACACATACACCATCACCATCCAGCCAAGCATTGACATTTTAGACGAAGCATCCTCAGCTTGCTCCTCCTTTTTGCTGTTCTCGATCAAAAATAGTTCGCTCCACGGGACCTAAAGAAGAATTTGGACCAATTCTCTCAATACCTATGCCGCAAGACTCATTGTAGTCCACAAACGGAAGAACGAAACGATAAGTTTTGTCCGCTCATTCCCATGAACGTAGATCCGTGGGTACTTCCTTGCTCCTCGCCCGTCGCCTCCTCTGTTGTTGATTTGTCGGTATTCTGAGATTCCCAGCGGTTTGTTTCGGCTTTAAGCTTTACTCCTACCCCGCCAGTAACAAAACCGAGGAACAAGGCTATATCCCATCCAAGGAGGAAGAGGAGAAAGAAATCTATAATCCTATCCTAAGTAATCTCGTTCTCCCATATAGATCCAAAACACCTATAACGTATTCGATCACCCAACCCGTCAGATCATCCAACCGGTCAAAATTTCTTGGCACGACCATCTTATATTACGACTCTTCAATTTCATCAATATTAACAATAGATTCTAAGTCCGTCGTGCTGCTATCTGATTCAGATGATATCTCGATATCTATTTTACAAGTTCGCGCATTATGCCCAGTTGCGCCGCAGTTCCCACAGCGCCGTTGAGTTGGTCGGGCTGTTTCTTGATCACCACTACCACGAGCCTTCTTCGATCCCTGAGGCGCTACAGACGCCTCTGCAGCTACCTGCGCTGCTGCAGTCCCATACTCTATAGTACCACCTTGCTGAATCCGCTTCGTTTTGCGCGATTTTCGGTTCGTCATTACTGCCAATTGCTCTTCAAGCTCGCGGTTGCGCGCAAGTAGAGCGTTTTGGTGCAGCATCAATTCAGCGCCCTTGACAAGCTGGGAAAAGCCTGCCTGGGCAGTAACTGGTGACCGAGTAAAAGACTCGCTTACGAGCTTGGATTGGGATCCAAATTCATGAGTATTGCTTGGAGTCTTTGACTGCCAAGGCGTTTCTGGGAGACGGGGTTCTGGCGGGGTACGTAGCCGTACTTCAAGGCGATCCAACACCACCTGCGCGTCGATAGGGACCAGCCCTACTGCCTCAAAGGCCTTTTGACAGTTCTCTTTTGTAAATACGTCGAAAAACGCGTCTTTGAAGGCAGGGAGAAAGCCTTCCTTGTTGATATGGTAGACACGTTGGCGTGCCAAGTCCCGGACGCGTTGGGAGTACTTGCGCTTCAACGGCGAGAAGCAGACCACATCAAGGGGCTGGAGTATATGCGACGAGTGCGATGGCATGCAGAGGGTTATAATCTTATTTTCGAAGCAGTAGTCCTTGAAATCCTGGCTGAGATGGCTCTCATGGCCGTCCAAAATAAGCAGCCTATACACCCCCACCTGCCGCGCCTTTGTATGCGCGTCAAAGTGCTTCAACCACTCAAGACCAAGCGCGTTGTTTGTCCAGCCGTTCTCAGAGACTGAAAGCTTCCAATTGCGCGGTATATCTGCCTCCTCATACCACGTAGAGATGTGAACTCTTCCTTTGTAGATAATGAATGGCGGGGTCGCATACCAAGCTGCGCAAATGCTCTGAATAACCATAACCCATTCGCGATCGCCCGGCTGAATGAGTTCAGGCCTTGTACGTCTCTCAGAGGCTGTAACGACCTTCATTGACCCAATAATACCCATCTGGAAGCCAATCTCGTCAAAGTTGTGCATATCCTCGTCGTGGATGCCGTACTTGCCTTAGTGTCTGCAACGAGCTTGAACCACGTGCCAATAATCTCTGGATCTTCCTGTAGTATCCTCTGCCTATCCTTGGCTCGATTGAAGGCTGTCTTGAGCTCATCTGAGCGCTTTACGAACCTCTCAGCCCACTTTTGCCTACTGGCTCTCCACCGCGTATACCCAACAGTTTATCCGCCATATCTGCCACCTCACACAGCCGGGGGGCAAATCCTCGCGAATCGAGGTCGAGGATATATCGGAAAAGCGTTTGCTCTTCGGTAAGGGTATGTTTCCGACCGTTTGGTGGTCTTTCGAGGATAAATGGGACTCCTCTGACGCGATCGGAGAGGGTTTGTTGTTTCACGTTGAAGGCGCTCGCAGCAGCCCGTTGGCTTCGGAGTTGGCCGGTATTCAAAGCTTGGATTGTAGGCTGAATTCTCCCTTCGTGTTGGAGTAGTAAGTCATTACGTTGTTGAGACATAGTAGAATAAGAAGAGTAGTTGGGGTCTTGGCAAATTTTGACCGGCTGGGTGATCTGACGGGTTGGGTGATCGAATACGTTAACCAAAGTGATCCGCGATTATGATGGCGATACCAGTCGCCAGATATCGGATAGCTGCAGTCCTCGCGTGATTTTACTGGAAGGAAATGCTTGCAATACCGAGCCCAATCGCCCGTATGACCCACAAAGGTAGGCTATTATGATTATTGCGCTCGCTCTAGATGTAATTAGCATAAGACCATATGTTTATAACCATTGCAGATGATCCCCACGCGACGAACCGGCCGATCGTAAGGTGATATTAAGGCGCAGGCGATGTAGATTCTGTTTGCGGTAACTTTGCTTCTAGAGCGGGCGATGCTGGGTCTGTCGGTGTCGGAATTGGATCTGTGTACGTTGATACTGGCGAGGACGGTGGGGAGGACAGTTGTATGTAGGCTGGAGGAGGTTCTGACACCATGTCGTCGCGGGGTTCTCGTAATTCTGTCTTCATATTTGGAGTGACGTGCTTGCAATTATCTGTTGTCGTATTCAAGTTGGTGCTGTTCAAAATCTGTGAAAGTTGAGAAGGGATATGTGAGGTTGCTTTCTGGTGGAGCATAAAGTTGGCGGGTGCAGAATGCGTCACGCAACCACCGTTCCTTCCCAACGTTGATATTCCATTGGAAAGCATACAAATTTGTGAAAGGAGACCACCGCCGTGGTGCCGTCGATTCAGTGCCTGTCGAAGTATCTGGAAACCGAACTCTCTATTGGCTTTAGTGTCCCTTAAGTCCAGATCAATATTTGATAAACTGCTGACAATTCTCAAAGTGAACTTCACCAAAATCAGTTAATATCGATGTTTGGTTAATTATATTGAATACATAAAAGGGCGTCGTCGAAGGGCAGAGAATCTGAATTTAAGTTCCTCTAAGAAAATTCACAGTTGATATGAAGTCTAGAAGCGTTGGAAAGGTTCTCAAGGACCAAGACATGTCGTAGAAAGCATGGGAGATGATGTCCTGTATGTCCTTCTCAGATGTGTCGGTGACTCCATCTCGTCGTTGCAGAAATGAACAAATTCCTGAGCGCTGTCCTGTTCGAAAGTAGCGAGCTCCATCATGTGTGAATATCCACTTCCTCATATTACCTTGGTTCTTGTGTTCTGGCAGTGGTCGTGCCATATCATATCAACTAGACTCGGTTACGCAACGCTCCTTGAAGCCCACGCCGGCTTTCAACCCATGTCCGCTGGTAAGTAGTGAAAACAGCTCATCAGTACGGCCCAGCCGTGGCAAAGGGACGAGAGGAACACAACGAGTTGATAATCCTGTTACCCTGCCAGCCAGAACGGGCGCCAGTCGTGAACTGGTTTGGTCTGGTGCCGGGATGGAGGGATTTGGGCAGTGAAAATAGAGTTTACAGATGACGGCTACGACAGCGACAATGCAGGCACGCAGGCGAGGGTAGAATGCATGAGCGCAAAGGGCAATGGGCAGTTTCTGAAACGCCTGGTGCTTTTCAAACCCCAAACCAAACGACTAAGGCCTGGCCCAAAACGAAGCAACCGCTCTGTCCGTCCCTCTGTCGGTTGGCGTGATCACCAGGGTTTCCCAGAGAGGAGATCAGGGACGATATATACAGGCAATCATCATATAATACATTTGATTACATGGTACGACGGGACCGATGCGATCGGCTGGTCAGTGACACGGCGGGATGCGGGACGAGAGAGTGAAGAATGTTTCGTGTTTGTTTACCCTTGTAGAGTATGGAGACAATCCATATCATGGCCAATCATAGCGCTTCCTGGCCGACGTGGGTATACCGTATACCGTCCTCCAGCAAGCATGTTGTGCTTGTGCAGGTGGGCGATGAGCTGGTGCCGTTCAAAGCCGCAAACGACCTGTAGATACGACTCTGCATACGACACTGCCAGCTTCCCACTCTTCTCTGCAATGTAATGCGCTGCTCGTGCAACCTCGACTCGAACTAGAATAACTGACAGCCAAATCCTAACAAACGGAAAGGCCTGCCGCCCATTTCAGAGCCAAGCGCAGCCTGCTTCATTCATGTCCACTCCCAATTCCACTTCACCACGACAACACCGCCGGTTCCTCAGCAAGAAAAATAATTCCTTCCTGCATTCCGCCCACATTCTCGACGACAACGCCTCCAACCAGAGCACGCGCCTGGAGCTCGACAAGCACAGCCCGCTCCTGAGCTCGTCTATCTTTGAGAACATCTCGTACGGCCCAGTCCCGCCAACAATCTCGTCCGCCCTCTCTGCCAACTCCACCACAAATCCTCCTCCACCACCACCACAACACGCCCAAACCTACCATAAGCGTTTGCTCAGCCCGAAGCTTCGCTTCAGTGCCAGTCACACTGGCCTCGGCAGAGCCATGGAGACTTCACTGAACGGGTCTAGCGCCAACAACAGCGACGGGAAACAACAACGATATTCAGACGAGGTCAAGCCAGATAGCGCAAAGAAGTCCAAGAACATGTTTTCGGCATTGCTAAGCGGCGTCAAGGGCACCCCACGGAGGCCAACCATTTCTTCGCCTGTCAATCCGACACATGTCACCCACGTTAGCATAGACAATGAGTCTGGTAAATACACTGTATGTTTCGCGATTCTCTGCTTCTTCCATCGCTCTAAAATTGCCTTCCCGCACCCATTGATCTGCCCACAAGGCTGACTTTTTTTTGATCTACAGGGTCTCCCGCCAGAATGGTCACGTATGCTGCAACAGAATGGTATCACAGAGGAGGAACAGAGGCAGAACCCGGACGCCATAAAGAAGATTGTCAATTTCTACAACGACAACAGCGAGCGCCGATCGGACGATGGAGTATGGCACAAGTTCGAGAACGCGAAGGCTGCGCCAGGTACTCCAAGCCAAGATGCCCAATCCATCTCTTCGGGTTTCTCTATGGCGCCGACCATGAGCTCGCATGCATCGGGGCCCCAAAATCCATTGAGTCCTCCACAAAGCCCGCGGTTCCCAAGCAACACGATGGATAGTTTTGAAAACCCTCGCGCTCCCCCACCGATTCCACGGAGTAGCACCGGATTATCACCCGGTTTGATATCTCCTCCACCAAGTGTTGCCGGATTGGTTCCTCATCGACCAGCACCTCGACCCCCAGGAGGTGGAGTGTCCACTCCTCTCATTCCGTTGCGTCCTGCGCCCCCAGCACCATCGTCAAACCACTCGCCAATTGAAAATGGCCAGCACCCGCGACTGCAATATGCGCAACCCACAGTGGACTCTGGCCTTGGCATGCCTCCATTATCTCGTAGCATGTCCACGACTACAAACGGATCGCAGATGCCGTACGGCCAATTCAACCCTGCGCATCAATACCAGCAGCAACAGCAACAATCCATGCTTGCGGCACAACAACAGATGACGAAAGCTCATGAGCAGCTTCAACGGAGTCAGAGCCAAAGTCAGGCTCAGCGACACCAGATGCAACGCCAACAAACACCACCAACGGGCGAAAGTCTGCAGTACGCCCCAGCTCCGGCAGTGCAAAACATCCCGATGCCACAGCAGCAGCCACGGATCGATGCAGCTCGAGGACCCCGGTCGCGGCCTAGACAAAGTAGTGGAATTGACGTCGTCGCACGGCTTAAGGAGATTTGCACACCCGTGGACCCGACCAACCTCTACAAGGGTTTCAACAAGATTGGTCAAGGTGCATCTGGTGGCGTTTACACTGCCACCGAACGCGATTCGGGCCGTTGTGTGGCCATCAAGCAGATGAACCTGGAGGCGCAACCAAAGAAAGATCTGATCGTGAACGAAATTCTGGTGATGCGCGAAAGCAAACACAAGAATATTGTCAACTTCGTGGACAGCTATTTCGTCAAGGGCGATCTTTGGGTTGTCATGGAGTTTATGGAAGGCGGCAGCTTGACTGACGTGGTCACGTACAACATGATGACCGAGGGACAAATCGCGGCCGTCTGCAGAGAGGTATGCAAGACAGTTTCGTGCAACGTAACCATGACTGACTTTGAAACAGACATTACATGGGCTGCAGCATCTGCATTCCAAAGGTGTCATCCACCGTGACATCAAATCTGACAACGTGCTCCTTTCTCTAGAGGGAAATATTAAGCTTAGTGAGTAGTAACCATTAACAGATCTTGAGGCCTATAATGCTAATTTCTTGTGTAGCCGATTTTGGGTTTTGCGCGCAAATCGATCAGGCCCATACCAAGCGAACGACTATGGTTGGCACGCCGTACTGGATGGCACCAGAAGTGGTGACGCGAAAGGAGTACGGCCGCAAGATCGATATCTGGAGTTTAGGTATCATGGCAATTGAGATGGTCGAAGGCGAGCCTCCATATCTCAACGAATCACCACTCCGCGCTCTCTACCTGATAACTACCAACGGCACGCCACAGCTCAAAGATCCCGATAATCTAACCGAAACGTTCCTCGACTTCCTGAATTTGGCGCTCAAGGTGGACCCAGAAAAGCGTGCCAGTGCTCATGACCTACTCATGGTGAGTTTTTTGAATTGTTGACAGCGATGTCGAAGCTAACATTCACTAGCACCCGTTGATTGGCATGGCTGACTCTTTGTCAACACTATCCCCTCTCGTCTATGCTGCACGAAAAGCACGCGCCGAGGAACGCCGAAAGAAGCACGGTGGAGCTTCATGAGCTCAACGAGGTGACCTAATTTGAATATCACATCACTAGAGATACCAACGACGAGCAAAGTTTTGCTTCGTTGCAATGATGGAATAGTCGCGAGGACCGATGATCTGCATACAGATTCAGAATTTGCGGGGGAGCAACGACGACAAGAAGATTCCCATACTCGCCAACATGGTGGGGATGATGTGTCCCTTTCCTTAACCCTTCTCGCTACTTGCCCACCGGTGGCATTTGAGCGCTGACCGCTCCACGGCAGCATTTGGGGAAGATGGATGGGCTGACAGGGTAGATTTGTGTGCATGGAGGCGATGCATCTTGAAGCTCACTCGTATACTCTTCTTTCTTCCTCCGAAAATTCTCTCCGTCTCTGGATGAAAGTGGGAAATTTACTCGGCATGATGGATGGAAGCATGGAATCAAGGAAGAAAATGAGCTCGATATATACCACGACATGTTGTCCTCTTTCTTGTCTCCACAGCTGGGATGGAAATGTAAACATGTCACACAGGGAAAATTAGACGGATGGGATGAGATGGAGATCAATGAAATGTCAAATGAATAATGTTTCAACCTCCTTTCCTTCCCAGCAGCAACTCGCTTTGAGCTCGGGTACGAAGCATTTTGTAAAGCTCGTCTACCGTTCTTCCTGCTTCTCTTGGAATCAAACTTGTGTTTCTATCTTCTTATTGTATGTTGTTACGCGTCCCACTGCCGCCCAAGGCTTCGATGCTAGGATACAGCCTTGCCTTGCGTCGCATGCATTTTTATTCCAGCCATGGATCATCCGTCACGGATTCACATCGGCTAATTATGTCATTTTCGTGGCTCTGCCTCTGAGCCACATCGAATGCACCACCACAATAAATGTGAACAACAACTCCCACCAAACATCTATCTTCACCATCACTCCCCTATACTATACCTGGGTGAACATATACACCACGTCTGCGATATTCCGCAATGTTTCGAGCGCAACAGAACGCTTTTGACGATGTCATCGGTATGTGCACCGTCTAGGCAGCTGTGTACGCCTTCGCCTTCGATGCGCTGGAGCTTAGAACCGGACAGAAGAAGCTGCGGTTAGGATTTAATAGCTAACATGGCAAACCCACAGTCAAGGCGACGGACGAGAACCTCACGAGCGAGAACTGGGAGTTGATAATGGTTCGTAGCATAGCTCAAGGGAAAGCGCTTCAAGAGGCTGGTGCTAATAGGGACATAGAACGTTGTGGACAAAGTAACTGCGGAAGACAATGGGTGCGTCTAACCCTAGATAGGCAGAAGGGGAGAGGTTCAGATCACGCCTTCTTCTCAGACACTGCCAGAGCTGTCCGATGTGGAGATATGGACAAGTGACTGACACGGACGCAGTGCGAAAGATGCCGTCGCTGCTATGATCAAGCGTCTTGCCCACCGAAATGCAAACGTCCAGCTTTATACTCTCGAGGTCCGTTGTGCGGCCGGCAGTACCGATCTAGATGGACTGTGACTGACGAGGAGATAGCTCGCCAATGCACTTTCACAGAATACCGGAATCAAGATGCACAAAGAGTTGGCGTCGAGAAGCTTCACGGAAGCCTTGCTGCGATTAGCTGGGGACAGAGTGCGTGCAAGCTTCGCCAATGGAGTTCACCAAGGAAACTGACTGCGGGCAGAATACACACCAGCAAGTGAAGACAAAGATACTGGAGCGCATGGAAGAGTGGACTGAAATGTTCTCCAAAGATCCTGATCTGGGCATAATGGAACAGGCATACATGAGGCTGAAGACACAAAGTGGATGGCCCCAATACTGCTGGACGAATACAAGCTAACAGCTTACAGACCCAAACCTACACCCTCCCTCGAAACCACAGAAGACACAGTTGTCCGATCAAGACAGACAGCGGGAAGAGCAGGAACTACAGATGGCACTTGCCCTGTCCATGAAGGAGAGCAAGACCGCAACACCACAGGCAGCCACATCGAACCAACCTCAATCGTCAGCGCAAGCCGCCGCGGCGCCAATCTCGCAGCCTCCACAACAACAGACCCCACCAGCAGTACAAGGAACGACAGCAGCTACAGTATCAAGAGTCAGGGCCTTGTTCGACTTCACGCCCTCAGAACCTGGCGAATTGGCATTTCGAAAGGGCGATATAATAGCAGTACTGGAGTCAGTATACAAAGACTGGTGGAAAGGTTCATTACGCGGACAGACTGGCATTTTCCCGCTCAATTACGTCGAGAAGCTGCAGGACCCAACGACTGAAGAGCTGGAACGTGAGGCTCACATGGAGGCCGAAGTGTTTGCTCAGATTGGCAATGTGGAGAAGCTATTGGCGTTGCTGAGCACAAATGATACCGGACGAGGCGATGTAAGAGACAATGAGGAGATCACAGAGCTCTACCATTCGACGTTGGCCATTCGACCGAAGCTGATCGAATTGATTGGAAAATACTCGCAGAAGAAAGGTGAGACGAGGTCAAGATTTTGTGCAAGAGCAAGACTAATTTGAACAGACGACTTCACCCAATTAAACGAAAAGTTTATCAAAGCCCGAAGGGACTACGAAATGCTTCTCGAATCCTCCATGTCGCATCCTCCACAGCCAACTTATGGCCGATCAGCGTACGCATATGGTGCGCCTCCGCTGTCACAAACACCAGCAAGCGGCTATGCACCGCAAGGACAGCAGCCAGATCAGCGATACTATTCTCCTGCCCCAGCAGAACCACAATATCCTCCACAGGGCGGTTCTCAGCCATTTTACTTCGTCCCACCGTCACAGCAAGGGCAAGTGCCGGCACAAGGACGAGGAAGAACGCCATCTAACCCAAACGCGAGCTCCGATGATTTGTACGCCGCACCACCTGCCAGAACTAATGCCAACGACCCCAGAAGACAGACCATAGCTTTTGATCCACGGCCGACCGCTCCAGGCGGTGCACTTGGAGGTCCTCAAGAACTGGCCACAGGAGCCTTCGATAGCCCAATAGACCCTAGGCATAATTACATAGGTGCTCCTCCACAGCAAGGAACACCACAACCAGGTGGCTACGATTATGCTCCGCGTCCTTTCTCTCCCGAGACGGGCAAACCAGTAAACACACAGCCCTCAGACCCCTACTCTCAACAACCGCCAGCGGACAGTTACCAAGCTGGCGCACCACAACATGCCATCCACACTCTTCCCAGCCAGCAGAGGATACCTCAGCAGCCCAGTGCGCCACCACCAAGTGTTCCACCTGCGAACACGGGAAGCCCCGTTTATCAGGCTTACACAGGTGGGTATCAGGCCTATCAACCTCCTGGTGTTGGTGGGGCTAGTGCGCCGCCTGCTGCTGCTGCTGCTGCGGGAGCGCCCGCTTATGGACGACAGCCTGTTAGTGCAGCTGCTAATGGGGGCGAGGAGAGCTTCTACAGATGAGAGATGCGCTCCTTGAATTGAACTAAGATGTGTGAAGTAGGGTGTCTTTTCGTGGTTTCATTTTCACATATGCGGCATAGTATGGAGTTTTGGGGAAGAGGACGGCCCCATCATGGGAGTTTTGGGCCTTTTTGTCTGGGGGGGATGGGTGGACGAGCTGTCCGTGTAGGTTAGTTGGTAGGATTGTGGTGTGCCTAAGTGAGAAGAGGGGAGCCAGCTACTCATCAAACCCTCTTATTTATATTTTGAAGAGTAATCATATTTTGGGAAAACCTGAGACTGCAGTTCGAGATGAAGATTGAAATGTGTCGATGATCGTTCCATCATTTTGAACTGATTAAAACATTTGCCTGTCAAGGTAGATAGGTATAACTGCCTATCTCGACTTGACGATTTACTTTCAATGGACATTGATAGCTCGAGAACGGTTTCCCCGCGACTTTCCGCAAACAAAAATCTCTAGAAATTCAATCTAGTCCGAATAAAGCCGAAAACGTGCAATCGATAGATCTCTACCGTAGTTACTAATACCGCTAGTGCCTCGTACTCATACGAGCCTCGTAGTAACTCCGTGCTCGCATCCAGCTTCGTAATCGCATCACGTTACCGAAATTCCAACGTACGATACTTGATGGAACCTTCGAACAGAAAGAAAACTTAGGGAAGGAGGATTACTATCCTTGATATCTTATAAAAAGCGCTCTTTCTTGGAGATTTATCCACTTCGAATCAAAGAATTGGGATATGGGTACGAGGTTCGTATTTAGACGTACGTATCTTACGGGGGACTAGTAGATCTGCGGGTTAAGTCGGTACGGTGGATTGATTGATTGATTGATTGGTTGATTGATTGATATATTTACTGTATAGATAGGTAAGATACAAGTCCTTTGGGATACATAGAAGGAAGGATATATAGGGATAGGGATATACACGCACCTCCGTAGTATTCAATATAACATAACATCTACGTATCTTACCAACTCAGTCTCAGTATCCGATTCAGTGGCTGAAACTGTGAAATCTGAATACTGAAAAGAAAAGACGTGGTTTGTTTTGCTTCGGCCACGTGGCATTTTGACAACGTGGAGCTTGGCTGCTTACCTAGGTGGACGCGGAGGCCTCGGGACTCGGGGTCGGGAGGCGTGTTTGTGGGGTAACCTACCTATCCACTTATGTAATGTCGTTGGGGATGGTTCGGTTCGGGCGGACTCGTGCTTGTGAGGAGGCTGGGAGGGTACCGAATATTATGTGCAAATGTGGAGGGAATGAACGATTTGTGATGTTTGTGTAGAATATAATGAATTCTAAGGTATATGGTTTAGGTTTGATGACGACCGCCTAGCTATCTAGATCCTGGGGCCAGATGCGCAAAACAAGAAACCAATCCATCCAGCCAAACGGCTTATGATAAGGAAATAACGCCAGCTCTTGGTACATTGACAACGACCCTTTCGCCTATTCTCGTGCAGCAGATTTTCCATAACAATGCCGGTCTCCATCACAGCAGATATTGCTCTCACACCACCGGTCTTAATCCCAGGCCACCTGTTTCTTTCGTCGGTTGTATGCTTTGTAGTGGATGGTTTAGACCTTCTCCTTGTTGGCCTCCAAGTACTTGTAAGCCCCGAATGCAACAGCACCACCAATAACAATGAAAGCATATAGTCCAACTCCTAGACCGGCACTACTGGCAGAGGCGTGCGAGGTGCTCGATGCGGGTTTGACCCGAGGTGCTGGGTCATTGGGCTGTTACAGGCTTTAGCTTCCATGTCCATCTATAAATCTTGTACAAACTGCGTTTCACTATTGAGGATGGGGAGAAAGTGAGCTCTCTGGTATGAGTAAAGCTCTCTCGTGATTGGTCCACTCTTCAAGATATGCAATTGCCGAGAAAGGGACGAGGGAAGAAACATACACCTCTCTTCAATGTTCCGACGAGTAATCCATCGAGGACTTCCCGGGCCTCATCGCTGTGTCCGACATCTTCAAAGGCTTCTGTTGCGTCTTGGCCGGCGACGTCGAGCATGACTTCTTCTCCACCTCTGTGAACGGTTGTTAGCAGTGTCCAAGCCTAATCCAACCTCGTTGCTCCACGTTCCTCCACGTAAGGAAGTGAAGCGTGCGTCCTCCAAGTAAAGAAGTGAAGGCCATCTAGATAGAAGCCCAAGGAAAAGAGACCGGCTCAAGGGTTGGCCCATCCCTCTCTTCCACGGGTCGCCAATGGACCAAAAGAGAACAGTGTTGAACCTACGGGTGCTCATCAATAAAGCTCGTCGCATTGTAAACCTTGTCGTGAACGACTATGAACAGATCCTTCTTGAAAGCATGCCCAGAGACATCCGCGTAGGTGAATTCCTTGTCTGCGCCCATATCTGCGATGGTTGTAGAGATGGTTCGGGAGGTGTTGTGGGAAAGTGGGAAGGTGGCCTCTTTGCGGTTGTCGAAGGACGGGGGGATCTTGTTGCGAGAGTGTGTATGTAGGGACAGGTTCGGAGGATGGATGGGAGGAGGAGAGCCAATGTTGGTGCGGAAGGTGTCAATGGTGAGGAAGTCAATAGGATGGCCGGATGAAACATGATCTCGGCAGCTTTTGCTTCCGCGCCGGGCGGCGTTAAAACGCATGTACACCGCCTATTCAAATGGTGCCCATCTCTGCCTGCTAGCGGTGAGCGGTATAACAGCACCGAATGGGGCAAATAGCCGTTAAATTGGAAAAAGATTCCCGAGCAACGAGAGATCCATGCACTACGAGCCTCACAAGCTTTCTCGCGTGTCACATTGATCCCTCCACCAATAACGTGCTTACAATTGTCACAGCCAGTCTGATAATCCATTTACTTTGTCACTTCGTATTCGTAATTATACTCAGGACTCGCCAGAGTATAGTCTTGATAGTATGTAAGATAGTAGTAGTACACCCATTCTCAGCCGCCTTTTATACAGGATGGCGATAAACTTTTGACGAGGACATCCCCGATATTCCTCTCCCCCACTCTTCCATCCGGCTAACCAAACCCTCCAAAAATTGAGAAAATCCTAGGTCCTTAGGTGTCGTGTAACCGCCCCAAACTTATATGTATATCGTGAATCCTTACCCATGAAAAGTGAACCCAAGAAGCGATAGGAAACGCCTGCATGAACGCCGAAGACAACACCGTGAGAGAACCCTTGCTTACATGGCCGATTCATGATCGACCCAACGCTAGACGGATAAATTCGAAATCAGACAACATGAACCTTCCCATACCCTGAAAAGGATCCTCTCCACAATGGCTTTCATAACCACAAACCAGCGTCCTGGCACCATCTCAGACAGCGTCAGGCGTCGATACAGGGGGCACACCAGTGATTGACACACTAGGTGTCACCGTCGTATCCGAACCAGAACCACATTCACCATCATCCAGATTCGAAGGCGGGAAGCTTCTTAGTCCTAATGCTGGTGCCGAAAAGCTTTTTGTTGACATGATTTCGTCCTCCTTGACTTCAGTCGCACGTCCATCTGGCGTTTCTTTCTGCTCGCCCAGTTCTTGGACCTCGGACAACCGCTTCTGCTCATCCGGTACTGGCCCCGGATTGTCATCACCAGCAAAGGGGTCGTCGGGGTGCGCAGCAGCTTCTTTCAGTTTGTTGCTCGGAGCGCTAGGCGGAATCTTCTCCGTATCTGGCGGAGTCGTCGACTGCCCTTTGGCCTTTTGGGCCGACATTGGTTTATTGAACCATCCTCCAGCTTCCCACTTTCCAGGAGTATAGAGACACTCCTCTCTCACTTGGTGATTCACAATCCCTTCTAAAAGTGTCTCAAGTCTAACAAATGAGATCGGTTTCAATATCCATGCGTCGAATCCTGCATCAATGTATGTTTGCCTTTCTCGTTCAGCAAGAGACGCTGAGACGGCAATGATAGGTACTCGTCCATTGAGGGCAGCACGTCCAGAGAGCTTGTGAGACGAGTTGGTCTTTTCATATGATCTGATCATCTTCGTAGATGTCAAGCCATCGACGATTGGCATCTAAAGTGTATTAGATTGAGTATGGGAAAGCAATTGAAGTCAATACAACTCACCTGCATATCCATCAGAACCACATCGTAATTTTCACTGTGGTCTGAATATGCATTCGCGCATTCCTCGCCGTTCAATGTCATATGCACAAGATGTTCGAGTTTCTCCATCCTCTTCTTCACGATGCGGCTGTTTACTGGATCATCTTCTGCAACCAAGACCTGTAGAACTTTGGCGTTCAGAGGCGTCTGCTCGGTAGATGAGGGCACTTGTTCATCCTCCACGCTGCCTGATTGAGGTTGCCGCATCGCCCTGGGTATGATTGGTGTTCCGACCTCGCCAGGCATTTTGATAGCTTTTAATGGCGTTGAAGAATAAGTCAAATTCGTTTGCCCACCTTTCGTGCTCAGTGATCTCTCGGATTCGTGCACAGTCGTCGATGGTGATGGGGCCAGTGGGCCTACACTAGCAGCGTACCCTCTTGCTGGAGGTGAGACGGCTCTGTTGACACTGGCAATGGCACTGACACTGCTGTCATAACTTCTCCGCTTGTCTATCGTAGGCCTTGTGCCAGACCAAGCGCTAGTCGAACGTTCCAAAGACTTCCTCTTGGGGTCAAATTGAGTGGGCTCTTGCATGGCTTCAATCAGCCTATCCACATCGCTCCGCCCGCTGTGCTGACTTGCGCCACTATTGAAGCTTCTGATACTTTTTCTGCTGTTGAGACTATCCATGCTTAGCTTTTTGGCAAGCGAGCCACTGCTCAACGAGCTTTTCCTTGAAGGTCCTCGAGCCACGAGGGTGACTTCGCCTTCTGCGATCCTCAACTCAGAACCAGGGGTCGGTGGACCTCCAGCTGAGGCAGCTTCGATGGAAGGTTCGCTGTACTCACCATCAGGAAGGTCGAATGGGAGCACAACCACAAAACGTGATCCTGTGCCTTCTTCAGATTTGAGCCTCAACTGACCATTCATGTTGCGGATAATCCGAGCAACGACGGCGAGTCCCAATCCTAGAGTTCTCTTGGATTCTTCTCCATTCCCGAGAAGTTTCGAATCACTTCCCTCTTGGCTAAATAAATCCGTTGGCTCGGACTGCACTTGCTCCAGATCACGGAAGAGAGAGTCCAGTTGCTTGGCAGACATTCCGGCGCCGGAATCTTCTACGATGACCTCGATGTCGGCTTTGCCAGCATCCACTGCAGCCACGTGCATCTCCACTTTCACTCCTCCCTTTGCAGTGTGCTGAATTGCGTTTGCAGTAACATTGCTAATGGCCTGGCGCACTTTGCGCTGATCACCTAGGACATGAATGGGCAAGCCGGGATGTTCGATTACCTCGTATGTGATTCTTTTCCTCTTTGCATCTCCGCTGAAAGCATCCGTAGCTTCTTTCAGCGTGTCTTTGAGGTTGAATATGTCTCCTTTGACGAGGTCACCACCTTCTTCTGTCTTGGTGAGATCGAGGAGATCGTTGATGACATAGATCAGCGACTTGGAGGCGGAATGAGATTTGGCAAGATTGTCCCTTATCTCCTGATCGAGTGAACCTTCCAAGGCGATCTCGAGGTAGTTGATGATGGCATTGAGTGGGGTTCGAACCTCGTGAGCTGAATTGGCGAGTAAAAGGCGGGTGAGCTCGCTGTTCTGAAGCGCAGCCTCCTTCTGCCTCCAGACATCGATGAACTTCCCATAGACCAAGCAAAGTACCGCGGCGGTCTCGATTTCTTCTTCGGTCCACTCGCGACATCGGCCTACAACTGTTTCTGACCATGTCTTGAATGATTTCCTTGGTTCCAAGTACCCCTCGGTGCCCTCCTTGACGAATTTCTCGTAAGGATTTCCTGCCCATTTCACTTCCTCAAGCTGACCTTTGCGGAAGAAGACTATAAAATCTTGACCCCTTGAAGATAATGGTACCAAAAGTAGGCCTGCCAGTATCTGAAAACCCGGAGCATACCGAAGATCTGGAAAATCATTAACGACATCGAGCGAAGCGGTGACTGAAGTGATTCTACGCATCCTGAGGTATTCCAACATTGCGAGGGCTTCTTGGGAGTGTTCCAACTGACCCAGAATTTTCGTCTCGTCTTTAATTGAAAGCAAGCCATAATCTGCGTTGAAAAGCTTCAAGAGATCCTCGGATGACGCTATGATGTACCCAGAGGGATTGGTGGGTGTCGGCACTGTGTTGATGAGTTTCCGAGCTTGCAGCCGGGAGGCGTACGATAACCGCTCGATATTCCTCGACGCTGTGTCGCCCACAAGACGGCACATCTTTCGAATTGGAAAGGCCACTCGAGTTCCTTTTGCGCCGTACCCATGACACGAGATGAGGCCCCACAATTCGTCGAAAGCGTTGATCGAAACAGACATGGATGAGCGCACCGCCATGTTTTCGAGATATTTGACATGTATTGGTGACATGGCACGAAGATAAGAATGGGTGAGGTTGAGCGGCGTTTCGAGATCCTCAGGAGTCCGACAGACCAGGCGGGCGGTCTCTTGATCCCGGTCGTACAGAAGGCGTACTTTGTTGAGTTTGTACAGATCTCTAGCCTGTTTGGGTATGTCTGACGCGGGGAAGTTGAGGCCTTTGTACAAATCCTTGGTGGCTCGAGGATCCACCAGTTCTGTCACCACGCGCCCATTCCACTGTTGATCGAACTGGTACACCATCACACGGTGAAATCCAGTAAGTTCTTTGATGACACCAACAAGAACTTTCAAGAACTTTTCTAGCGTTGTAGCCGAAGCTAGTTGTTCCTGCACTTGAGACATGATATTGAACACCTCCATGGCAGCTGCTTCACCTCTCCGTTTTCGGGCGCTTCGCAGTACCCGCAGAGGTCGACTGATATTATGAGTGCTCTCTATCAACTCTTCTTCCGTGGGTTCGCTGCTGAGAGTATCCTCTGGAAACGAGGGGGTTGTTTCGTCCGGTGGCACTAGCGGATTCTCGATGTCGTCCTCGAGCTCGAATTCGCAGATGATGAGATCCGGGTTCTGGTCATGGACATGTATGGCGCACCAGAATTTGATCGCTCGCCGCTTTGACCCTCTGATAGATATGGTGAAAACCTCAGGGCCATTGACCGTGACGTCGGCGTCCTCGTCTCGGATGAAATCAATGTGGTCTAACAGATTGTCTGCCTGCTCTTCTGACATGATGTCTGTGAAGCTTTCAAGATCAAACAACTGCTTAGGCGTATGGCCGATGATTCGCTTGGAGTTTTCGCTCACCATCCGCACTACCAGTTTTCCCCCCTCCTCCTCCTGGAGAGCGATGAGAAGTCCGAATCCTTGCACAGCCCCAGGGATGTGGATGGGCTCGTCCTCGCACCTCTGGAGAACCTCGCCGTCTCGACCTGTAATGACAGCATGACCATCTTCAGTAACAACATGCTGGAATCTTGCAGTGACAAAAGTGTCTTCGTCTTCCGACCTTCCACTCCTACTACTTGGAGCTATTGAGCCGGCTAACGAGGATTTGCGAAGACTATCACCGTTGGGTGATTTGCCTCCAATCACATCCTGAAATAACTGAGCGGGTAACCTTGGAGGATCGAGTCGAGAAATTGCATTCTGATGGTCACCGCTCGGGGCGCGTTCCGAGTGCGGAGTTGCCGCATATCTTTTCAGCGATCCAGCAGAGCCTTCGGATGCACTGATTGAAGAGTTCCTTTGCGCCGGCCGCCCATTTTTGTAGAAATATCCGTCCATGAAATTGGTTGATACTGCGGGCGTGATACTGGTATCAACTTGGACAACGCTTCGTATAGGGAATACTCGATCTGTCGAGCCTGGGCTGAGAGCTGAGGCGTGGGAATCGAAGCCGTAGGGAGATTGTATTTTGACGCGTGAACGAGGGACAGCTCGGGAGCCTGGGTCGGAAGTAGCAGAAGGATTGGAGGTATTGTCGGGATAAGATTCGGTTGAGGACGAGGCAAGTCGATCGGTATTCGAGCAGTCCCGTTTGGACTGCAGCTGCGGCATGTTGGCGTTCTGTCTGGAAGGAGCGTCTGAGGTCTGTGCCTGGACACGGAAGAGTTGCCGGGACGCTCAGCTAGTACTGAGAGTGACTCAAGAGAGGTGTGAAGGTATCGGCATCGTTTTCCCTTGGGCGAGGATGGGTTGCGATTCGACGTGGGAGGCTTTGGCTTCGCCACAGCAGTGATGGGCACACGGTTATGGCGGAGAAGCGACAAGGTATGCGGGCAGGGCGGGCAGGGCGGACAGGGGCATACGCTCTTCAGACGGGGGGCACAGCAGCGAAGAACAGCGAGCGTACCGACGGCGACGACGACGAGAATGAAGTGGAAATGGACGAGACTGCCGCACGGCGAATTCAGACTTCTTCGGTTGAGGCAGCTAGCAGGAGCAGGATTCCGATTTGGAGATGCACTTCTCAAAGACGCAGATCAGATCACGGAGCGATTTCCTCCCAGTGCGCTTCTCACAGACAACACGCTAGCCATTCTCTGGCACCCACCATGACCGATGCGGAGATCATCATAAGGGCCCCTTTGCTTCAGCTTCAGGACAGTAAGTAGACAGTCGAGTTCGACGGGCGAGTTGGAACTTGGGACTCTAGGATGCTTCCCTGAATTGTCTATTGGCAGAGGCTGAGCAAGGTTGGCCATGGCATGAGTGCCTACGGCCATGTACGAATGATGCTCGGAAGCTGCGACTAGTCGAGGCTAGACTGCTGAAGTGGCATTTGACGTCGCAGATTCGTCCAGGAAGCGGATATCGGATGTCGTCTGGTGAAGTGGTACAAGTAAGATAGACCTCTAATCGAGAACATGTTTGGGGACCAGAACAGGACAACCGCTTTTTACTTCTCGTGCCGCACAGGAATTCTCCATGATCTGCCGCACAGAAATCCTCCATGATCTGAGACATGGCATTCTGCATTGCCCATCTGCATCCGCAACCAATCTCTATCAAGATTCAAATCCTCCGACCAGATCTGTCTCCACCTTTCGACTTCCTTTTCGGCTTCCACCATTTCGTCCGCGTCAGCTTATTCGCCAATCTCCCGAAGCGCCACATTACATCCATTGCCGCTTGGTTCTTTCCACCTCGATTGCAAGTGCCTATGTCACGTGACCTGCTCAATCAGAGATCAAATAGTTACCGTAAGACGCTCTCCAGACTCCGCGCGGTCACGCTTGCGTAAGCTACCATTGAGAAGCAATTACGCCCTTCACAAAGTGATCAAAGAGATAATCACATCGCTGCTCTCATGATGAAGCGCGCAAACCACGGAAGCCGCAGATTGGCCCGAGGCGCGTCTGTCTGTATAGAGGCTCAGCTGGCAAAGTCAATAACGAGGGATGCATCGGTAGCACCATGGAAAAGGCGCAAGTGTTGCTTCAAATAGTCATGTCGAGTGAAAGTCTGTTCTTCTTCGAGACATTGGATGCATTAGCTATGTTTATGTTCTGCCAGATGTGACTGGGTTCCTATGTCAGGATTTCGATTGCGATGCTAAGAAAGATCAAGTTCGTCTAAGCACTATGTATACGAAGACACGACCTGAGGCGCTGAACAAACACTCCTTCCCAAACTCCAGATGCTCGTCTACATCTTCCGATAACTCCAACTTCCCAAAATACGTGCAAAGAGATATTACAGAATGAGATCATCGCCATTGTGCCAGTGCAGCTGGACCCTTGTAGACGCTAGGAAGATGTGCGGCCTCCTCGTCAAGATGTTGTATTGGTGCGCCACCACTGATGCGAAGATCGTTGCGTTGCTTGGTGGTCTGGAATCGGTGTCGGGCTGCGTCCATATCTGCACCTTCTCGTTTCGCCGTGATATATGTGTATGGGCCGGCAATCGCTATAGGATATTAGGTTTCGACTTTTTTTTTTGGAAAGTGAATTGTGATTGAGACATACCACAGAAGAGGAGGAAGATTGGCAGACCAGATTTTGGTGCAGCCTTTGGGATGGCTTGGACCATGTGTGGTGATGCGATAGCGACCATTTTGACTGATTTGTGTCGACAGTTTGTTATTGGAGGGGTTGTGTTTGTGTTTGTGTTTGTGTTATTTTTGCAGAAGAAGATAAAGAATAATAACTGGAGCGTTCTTGATTAACGTCCAAGGAAATACTGATTGATGGGAATGCAGACGAGAGGAAGCAGAAGATACCAAGACATAATATACTGGCACGATCTGAAGTGGTGTGATACAGTGGGCAATTCCTGGTGGAGTCGTGAAAGGGTGGAGTGATAGTGGCGAGGGCAACGAATTCTCTTCGCAAACAGGCGCACTCGCCCTTAACATTCCTTGCGTCCCGGAGAGACAGTAATCCGAGCATAGTTCAATGGAGTTCCACCTCATAGATATGTTAATGCAGTTTTGGCGCAGAAATCGATTGTTGTTGGAGAGTGAGAGAGACTGGCTTTCACCAAAGCATGGAATTGATTGATCCGACTGGCCGGAATGTTTCGGGCTCCCTCGGAAACCGACGTGCTCCACTGCGTCCCCTTTTCTCATCTTCATCCTCTCCCTCACCCTCAAATCACCACATTCCACATTATTGGTGCGACGCGTTTGCCTTCACCGAATACCCGCCCAACGATCCTGCCATGCCCACCAAACGGAATACAAAGGACAATCAGGAGTTTGCAAATACCCGCAGTAAAGGTGTCCGTGATCCAAAATGAGTGCTTCCCGGTTAAATCCTGCCGTGATAAGCTGGCATTGCTCTCCTCCAGTGTCCTTTCCACTCAAGCTGAAGATTGAATGACGGAGTGTGATGTTGCTTGTGGTAAGAGGGGCTATCACATTCCCCAGCATTGTGATGTGCCAAAGCTCTTTATCAAATTGGAGGTCGTGTAGTGGCAGCCTTACTTTCACAAACGGCTAAACCAATCATAAAGTTAAAGCAGAGACTGGGCTTGCCAAGTAGACATATGTGGTTGCTGTTGTGGCGTGCAACCTGGAAGTGACATCCGGGTCGCATTCACTTTGTATTAGTGAGTGTACAGCTGCTCCGCCGCTTTGGTAGAACCACTCAAGCACCTCCACCTCTGAACAACACACCCCAGAGCCTTCATCAACTTCAACCATGAGGCTATTCCTCTTCTTGGCCCTGGCAGCCTTCTGCGTCGCTGACGCTCCACTCAATCTGACTGTCGACTCTCCCAGTGACTCAGGTAGGTTCATTCTTACCTCAAAATCATCTTCTTTACTCATTCTTCGGCAGAAAAAGTCGAGAGCACAGACAATACCCCGATTTTTAGTCAAGAAAAGCTCTACCAATTGACTGTCAACTTCCATAACACTTTCCTCTACCCACACAATCTGGCCGAGGCCAACAAGATCAACTCTACCATCTTTTCCGAAGACTGCCAAGGAAATATCGACATCACTCGCACCTTCGTTGGCCGTGAATTGAATACCGAGTATGTCTTTGGCAGTTTCGCCCAAGTCGGCAAGACCAATCGCCTCAACCTCCTTGGATCTCCGCAAACATGGAACATGACGCACTGGACAGGCTTTCAAAACAACGTCAACTTCGCTGTCACTTTCCAGATGTTCCTGCCAGTCTTGAACGTCACTCTTCCGCTCGAAATTTGGACCTGGTTGAGTTTCAATGTAGGCCGTTCTCCAAGAGCCTTGGCCGCCATATTAACACGAGTCGCAGAGCAAAGGAGAGATCAGCCAATACGACGCCACTTTTAGATACATCGAGTATTACCTCGAAACCATTCTCATGCTCGGAGCACCGGTTCTGAACGCCACCTCGTCAGAGATGGCACTCGCAAATCTTCAAAAGGCCCTTGCCAGCGGCATCTGCGAAACTGCCGAGAATTCTTGCACGGGAGCGATTACACAGTACGCTAGCTACGACGCTTGCTACAAGTTCTTGACTTCAGGTATCGTTCCTCTGGGCCGACCATATCAGGGTGGTCGAAACACGGTCCTTTGCCGGATGATCCACGAGCCCATGGTCAGCTTTCGACCATCAGAACACTGCCCGCATATTGGACCGCAGGTACATTCTTTCTCTTATGTTCATCGTCTCTCTTACTGACCCTTTAGGGTGGCGGCATGTGCAATGACGATTTCACCTACCCCGAGAAAGTCTTGGCCCCGTGGGCATTCTTCAACAATGCCCCTTGGCTACCACGATTCCCATCTAATTTTGGAAAGCTCATAAGCACTGGTGGACCGTTCCCAACCCCGAGCAATGCTACTCTTTAACGAGCGGGTTTGCCGGAATTGGGCAACGATTGATTTTGATGCTCTCTTTCATTACTCATGGGCCCGCTATCATCACTGTCTGAACAAAGCATGTTCTTTGTTACCTTGTCCAAAATATCATGAGGTAGCGGGGGGCTCGACTCTTTGTCTTCTGTCGGCACAGTAATAAATGGAGGTCTCAAGGTTTTGTCTGGCGGGACGGGTTTTTCAGGAATTGTCTTCGATGCTATGGTGGGAAGTAGAAATGATAAGATAGACAAAATTAAGCCCTGGATCGATGGTAGTTCTCCCTATGGTGCCTCGAGTGTTTTGACTGACGTGCGTTTAGCGATATATGTTCTAGCCGCACTGATCACTGCTCTGATAGTCTCCATAACCCAACACCAGCGCGCGTCTACGCAACACCCAACCTCTATAAACACAGCTTCCGTCGCGTGTATATAGATCTCATATGCTTGCAAGCATGGATGATCAACTCCCGCTCCCTTTCAGCCTCACCATCACAAATATATAATCGCCCCCACTCATAGTATCGTCACCATCATCGCGCCATTACCTATAGCATCTTCCGCAAAGATGGCACGAATTTGGCAAGCTGGCCCACGACGCACCGCTCTATAGGCTGCACAATCCACTTCCAGCGATGAGGATGAGCATTCATCCCACAAAGCGACCAATTTGCGCACCAGCATTGTTGATGTTACCAATGACGTATCTTCATCGAACTCATCATTGTCCACTCCCGACCCACGAGACCGAGACACGTTGTATCCCGCTCCAATGGAGCGAGACCTGTCCAAACCTTCACCTGTGTTCCTGACATTAGACCAGTTGGACGGGATATGGGGCATCATACATAAACCCACCGACCTTACCAACCAAACAGAATGGTGCCGCCCACTCCACTGGAAAGAGAAGATGGCATACATGTTCTGGAAATTCGCGAGTCAAGAGAGTATCAACGTGTTGTTGGGCAGCTTTGCGAAAGAGGATCTGACGCGGCCGAGGAGAGAAGTTAAGATGGTTATGAGTCGGTTTTTAGCGTACGATTGTGTTTATGACTCTGGGGAGGAGAGTGGAGATGATGACGATTCAGAGGAGGAGGATGGGCAGGTGTGGAGTGAGATTGATTTGGATGAGATTCTCGAAGAAGAAGAAGAAGAGGGTGCCATTGGTGTCAGTGATGGTGATCGCGCGGTAATTGCCGCCGATGGTAAGATGGATATTGGAGATTCGCAGGGAGCTCTTTTGAGTGACGATGAGTCCAGCTCCCTGTTGGCCGAGGTATTGAATTCAATGCAGAAAATGGTGGACGAAGACAAAGAGATGATGGATGAATCAAACAGGGAACCCGAGAATGAAGTAACCAACAACAACAGCAAGCAAGTCGAAGCCCCCCATCCAGACAAACTCACAAAACACCCCAAGCGCAAAATTGCAACAGACGCGCCCCGATCCTCCAAACCTGCAAAGAAATCACGACCAACTCTCGATCCCGAAAAGCTCGCCAAAGAGCTCGCAGAGACTTGGCGAGGCGTGCAAGCTCCCGTTGCTCTGGAGGTCAAGGATACTCGAATCGCAGTCTGCATCGTGGGACAGCGAGGAACGAAGTCGATAAAATATAAGATTCAATGGGAGGAGGCGGAAGAGTGTTCCCTCGCGGACTCTTGGGTGGATAAGGATGAAGAGGTTGTTACACGTGAGCTGGTTAGGGTGTGGGAGGGTGGAAAGAAGGGAGCAATAACGAAGTCTGTAAAGTATGGAAGGGTGAGGGGAAAGTGATGAATTCTGGGATCCGAAAGCGAGCACAGAAGTGGCATCGCAATTATTGCTCTTTAACGAGGCGAGGATCAGGTCGTGGTCCTTATGGCGTTCGGGGATGATTGGAAGTCTTGGAAGATTGAATTCAGTCCCATCCTCCCGATTTTAATCCTGGCACGGACGGCTCGTTTATCTTCTCCCCACTTCACTTGATAGCGGAGCTTGTGGCGTTGCTTCCAGAGTCTTTTCCGCTCATGCTTTGTACCTGCAATACGTTCTCGAGAGAATTTCCCATATTGGACCTAGATTCGCGCATTGATCCGCAAATATATGATATGTTTCAATCTTTGCGGTGTGACACATCTTCCTTTCTTCTATCAAATAGCATCATGTCCAACCTACTATCGAAATTCGATCATAAACACAATTCGTTGAGCGTCTTTCCAAGAGCCTGCCGCCTTCCCTCTCCCACAATTTGCGAGAATATCAAACCGGCGCGGGAGACCCTAGCTGCGATGGGGAGAGCTTGGCGGGGAACCAGGAGGGTAACGATGGACATATTGAATACGACCAGATCTTCGACAACTTCGTGAACTCCGAGGACGTAAACGACGGCCAACCACCCAGGAGAAAACACAACTAATCTTTTGAGAAAGCAAATGTCAACCGATGGTCTCATTCCTCATCGTTCGCACCAAGTATCTTTCATAATCACCAGTTCCTCAAGCCCATCACCACATCAGCGCTCCCAACTTTTTACATTTCACACCTCGTAGATCTTGTTTCGGGAATAGATCAAGCCTTATCCTCAACTATAGGTCAAGATCGTTCCATCGAAAACTTCACTGGATATAGCACGACATCTACAGGCCATGCTCATATATTACTGGGCTTCTTCCTGTTGACGTTTCTCATGAGTAGTTTGATGTCCTGTTACGACATGCTGTTAGCGAAGAGGCAAAAGCTAGCCGTCCCTGAAAACGCCATTGTGACCGTTTGTTTGTTGACGATGTTTACATGTCTCATTTCATCCGTTTGGGAAAAGGTGCTGTGTATACAAACGTCCACGTCAACGCATCCGATCGGGTACGGAGCCTAATAACAAGTTAAGAATATTCCAATGGCAATGCCTCTATCAAGATATTGCGCCCCATTGCGTACAAGCAGAGCCACTAAACAACATATTACTGCTCACTCTCATCCGACAAAGTGGCACCTGTCAGCCCTGCAGGCCCACTCGAATCAGTGCCCTGACTATCTGGTCGCTCACTAGCAGCTTGCGTTTTCTTCGCCTCAGCCTCTCTCGTTTCTTCCTCAACCATTGTAGCAGCATCATCCTCAGCGTCCATACGCATGAGATAGGTTTCCCAAGTCTCAATCAACTATCAGATCATTAGTTTGATTATCTTAGAAATAGAACGCCGGAAACTCACCTCCTTTTGTGCCTCAACAGCACTCTCCAGATAAGTCTCGACACCGCTCTTGAACTCCTCAACCTTCTCCTTTTCAAATCGGTCAAGCTCTTGCCTCAAAATCCGACCCATGTCATCGAACAGTAATCGAGTCTGATGAGCTTTCTTCCCTGCATCTGCAACCTCAGCACTCAATTGGTTTAGTCGATCGGTCTGACTCCGTCCTTGCCTCAGAAGCTTATCTTGCATGTTCTTCCTCTTCGCAAGATCAGCTTCTGCAGCGTGCCATGAATGGTACGACTTTTGCCGCATCTCAAAAGCCTTTTTGCATGAGCCGATCAGGCGGATATACTCGTCTATCACTATGCCAAGGGTAAGAACGTCCTGCTGAGCCTGGCGTTCATAAAGTTCGCGTATGCGAATTTGTAGGTTTGACAGTTCGTCCAAGGGTCCAGAAAGTAATGGCGACAGCTCCACAACTGCCAGACAATGCAACGAAACCGAAAAGTCACCGCAAGCTTCCGCCAGCGATTTTCGCTGAGCGATCACAGTGTCCGTCGCTTTCTGCAATGTCTTCAGCTGATTTTCGAGCCCATCAAGATAAACTCTGCGATCATGAAACCAATCGTCGTGTTCAACAAATTTGCCAGTCGAACCACCCATTCCAAAGAGACCCTTGCTTTCTCCGACTAGCGGTTCTTTGCGCTCCTTGTGCTTAATGTCCACGTTGAATGCCTCGCTTTCTAGGAATAACTTCAAATCACCGTCGTGTTGTAAAGTGGGATGTAGCGCAATCTTATTAAGCATTCTTTCTAGAGATTGTCTTCGCGATTCGACGAAATCGGCATTGAATCTGCCCACGGCCTGCTTCTCTGGAGGAGGTGGAACAATAATGCCGGGGTTATTTTGGTGAAGCTGATTGTAAAGCCATAAGAAATCGCGAAATCGACGGGAGACGGAGAACTCTGGCGTTCGATAGGCTTTCGAGGTGGTCTGACGCCAGTTGTATTAGCATTGTTACCAACCATCCCGGGCAGATATGAATACCTTTGTATCAACATTGTATTCCGTATGCGCACTGGTGAGATCTCCAACTTTATGCGGGTCGCCAACGACAATGTGGAAGGTTGGTTTCGCAGCTTCGACGACATTCACAGACGGCGCTACTTGTCGCTGAAGCCCGTCTGATTGCGGAGGTTGAACTGGCGGAGGTTGCCTTGGTCTTCGTGGTCCTTCTCCTTCTTCATCCTCGCGATCATTCAAATCGACCGATTCCATCATACCCCGGAGTGACGATTGCGTACTGGCTCCAGTGGCGCGTGATGCCTGGAGGGACTCATTTTCGTGTTGCGAATCGACGAGGGTTTCTTGCGATTGCGCGGATGCTCCTAATGGTCCCAGAGGTCCAAGTGTATCATCTACAGCCTCGAGCTTTGTTGGCTGGGCTCCAAATCGAGCCGGGACCTTTTTCCCTCGACCTCGAGGGCGGGATGAGGTGGCTGGAGAACTGAGGATCGATGTTTGTAGGGTTTGAGAGGAACCTATCTCCTAGTTAGATGTCGTATAAGAGGTCTATATGGCTCTGAGTTCGCACCAAGATTTTGTGTAACATCATCCGGGTTGGATTTAGGCAGGTTCTGGCTGGGACTAGTCCTTTGGGAGGGGACGTCTAGGCATTGAGAATTAGTATGGAGGACTCGTAACTGCGAATTCATATACTACCATCCCAAGGAGAAGCTTCGTGGTCATCCATTCTCATGGGGGGGACGTTCATGGCAGACCGAATTGATTGAATAGAAGACGGCGATGTTATGGGGACTTCCGAGTACTTAGCGCTGACATCAACTGGGCGACCCGACATACTGAAGGATTTATCTCAACAACAAAGACTTTCCCGGTGGGTGAGTTGGATTTCACGTTACTCATATTCTGACGACAGAGACGGTGGGTTTCTATTTATTAATGCGTATAAGATTTGGAAGGCGTCACCAAGAAGCACCAGCACCAGCACCAAAGCAGGACCGGAACAGCAAATAGTGCCTATGACCTGATCCTCTAAAACACAATTTCAACTGAATTTGTTTACCACAAAACTCCTGTCTGTTCTATTCCATAACAAAGCTGCCCAGAAGATGCCTCTGGACAAAGCCAAGAGATGTTACATCCAAGTCCATCGACACCAATTGTTCCATGTGTCCTAGAGAAGTATGAGTCGCCCTTCATGATGACTGCATCGAAATGAGTACCAATGGCCGGTCATTGTGTCCAAACTGCTCGGTGGCTGGACAAGGATGGCGCATCCGTGTTCACTTGGATTGAAGATCATAGCTTGGGCTTTGTCATGAACTCAACCTGAGCCTTGCCGTGCTCACAAGTATAGCACAGCTTCCCATCATCCTTCCTCCTCATAACCCCAGTCATATGCCCCATAGTCTTTCCTAAATGTACAATCGTGCTCTCAACCAACAACACGGTTCCCTCGGGCGCGGGCCTAAGGTAGGTGCAGTTCAGCGTCCTCGAAACATGGGCTCCGTCCCAGAATCCCTCTCTTGCGACAGCAGCGACAGTCATAGACGTGCAAAGGTCAAATATAAGAGCGACGGCGCCGCCATGGAGATTTCTGCCGCGGTTGCAAAGCGAAAGAGGGACGGTGAGTTCGAAGGTGGAATAACCGACGTTTGGGTCTTTGGTATCGCGTTCGCAGGAGACGAGGCGGAGGTGGTCTTTTACTACTGAGTCGAAAAACTGTACACCACCAGCATTAGCACATAGATGTCTATCCCGTAGAATGTGACATACCTCAGTCCTGTTTCGCATCACATATTCCCAGAAGAAGCTGAGACGGTCAAAGGGCGTGTCCAGCTTGACATCTCCATCTCCATCCTCATCTGCTATTATGGCGTTCGCGGGACGATAGGCTGGGCGTGGCTTTGACATAGTAATTCCAATGTTTAGGTGTCTGGGAAATTTGGACCGCTACATGATTACAGTGATAATGCCTACTTCACGGCATGGAGGATGAGACAGTGAGAGCCTCGGCCAACGCCAGGCCAATCACATGGGATTTTCAGAGCCACGTTTCCAGTGCATATTTACATTCGATCGGGGTTGTTATGGGCAGCGTAGCTTATAGGGTTTGGACTGCATTTTGATCGAAGGGACAGAAAGGCTGGCGAGGAGAAAAATTAGAATCGGCACAGCCAGCCAATGCCAAGGATAGGTGCGAGGACTCTCTGCATGTTGACATGCTGACATGCTGACATGCTGACACACAGGGTTCCTCAAATCTGACTGCGCAGGGCGCTCGGACCCACAATCCCATCTTTTGAACTTGAATGTATTATGCTATTTACCACACCTTTGACTTGCAATGGATCTCTGGTTTTTCCTGAATCATCTTACATCTCTCTGGCATCTTTCTGATCCTTTTCCGTATCATTGTGAGCGTTATCTTGTCCCATTCTGCCTGGATTTCAGCCTTGAAATGAGCCACCGACGACCACCTCCTGCCAGCTAATCTGGACTTAATGATGTTCCAACAAGACTCAATGGGATTGAGATCACATGATTGAGGACGGTGAATAAGTAATAGAAGGTCTGCTTCTCTTTTTATGACTGCAGGGTCACTGTTAGGTGACTTGATTCCGTAAGAAGGATCACCATCCTCTTGAAGCCAGTATTTGCGCTGGTGACGCTTCTCCAAGGCCTGAATAGCTTCACTGTGTTGCGGCAGTATCTTTTTGGCGTAGAAAACCTGTGTCATGCGGTTTCCTTTTGGTGTTTCGTCCTCCTTTGCCTTGAGGTCTTGCCAGACCTTCAGCCGGGCTTGGTACACTGAATCCAGCTCGTATTTGAGTTGTTTAGGCTGCTTGACTTGCCTACGGACCTTCTCTGATGGCTCAGCCGGATCCTTGTAGAATATGAGGTTTCCTTTCTTGTTGTATGAGATGCCGCCGGCGACGTGAATAGTAACATCCAAAACGCCTTCTAGCTCCTCATTGACACCTCTCTCTTGCCCTGGAAAGCGTAGCTCATATTCAGGTGCATTGGCGAGTTCTTTTGACTGAAAATGGGCTTCATCTGTGAACCAAATCCAACTCCAGAAGCCTAGTATGGTCTTTTTCTCGTGTTCTTTACCGTATTCAACCCTCTTTGGCCGATTTGCCTGGGATATCTGCTTCTGATAACGCTTCTTGAATCGCATAGCCCCTGCATTGTATACGTGACGCTGTAATGTCTTTGCGGAAGGCTTGCCGGGGCAGGAATTGGCTTGTTCCTGCCAGCCTTTTTCGTGTATGGGGTCATCTTGGTTTGTAAGGCGGGTAAGATCTGAAGCAGATACTTTGGTAGGCCGCCCTATGATGCAACTGCTCTTTCTCTGTGATCTGAATGCTGCATCACCAATAAGTTCTCGTAGTTTAAGCCAACTACGTGCCGTAGAAGTTGGTATATTGATTTCAGGGAGGTATGCGATTGTAACGACGCCGTCGGCCTCATTCTTGCAATCCCAGGCCTGAAAAAATCGCATTCTCTTCGTGGTGTCATATCCTCGCCTTGCAGTCTTTCTTTTGGGTGGTCTAGGCGCCATGGTGGTGGTAAATTGAGCGATAAGTTGGTGTATACGTGGAAATTGAGATGGAATGGTGGGTCCGAGCGGCCTGCGCACATGCTGACATGCTGACATGCTGACATGCTGACATGCTGACATGCTAACATCCTTCTCCTCAATCATTCATCATGCCGAAACTGCTCACCATACCAAAGGAGCTTCGTCTGATGATGTTCGAGGAACTGGCCAGGTCAACTGTCTTCAACTTTCCGTCTAAAGCCGATGATGGCAACAATCTCAATACTCATCACTTGGCCCTCTCGCAAACTTGTCGACAATTGTACTCGGAATCCAGCTTCTCATTCCTCCGATATTCACTATTGGATTGTCTTGGTACTGAAAATTGCCTGGATGCCCTCTCTGCGATGACCACGGAACAGCGAAAATCTGTTCGCTTTCTCAAATTCACTGGGACTCCAATTGTGCTGCACAAAGGCGAGCATCTTGGGGGTACGGGAATGGGAGTGGAGTACTCTGTATATTCCGCCCAGCTTGTTCTTCAACTTCTCTTTCCTGAGCTACAATTCGACACTTTGGTCTTTCTCGACCCCAATCATGGGCCTTCAGATTGGGTCTTACATTCGGGGCGGCATTTCGGAGACTATCAAACCTACAGTCAAGTCACCGAGCTTGTCAAACAGGGGAATGGCTGGAGTACATTGTATTACATCTCAACTAACACGGCGTTTCTGCAAACTACAACAATGCCTCAGCCAACCATGTGGGACACCTGTATCAAATCCCGCGATGGGAAATCTTCTGGTGCTTCTGCCGAGATTTTCATTGCCAAGAAAGAGTTTGGTGGAATTGCTGTAACAGAACTGAGTTCGAGCATGTGGGAAACGTTCGATGAAGCCATTTTCAAGAACGAAGTCAAAAAGACTAGAAGACGAGCCCAACGAGGGGCTAGCATGGTACCGCAATAACAAGGCAATGTTGAAGCGCAGTGTCATGGTCAAAATTCGCAGAGGGAAAGAAGTCGATCACGGCGGTGGCGCCAGTTTACAGGACGCAGCTCCCAATGAATTGCTGAGGAAATTGTATGCGCAGCAGGGTTGGAAGGGCTTGAAAGAAGACAAGTTGAAATGGTTCCAAGTCATTCCATATGGAGGACAAGCGAGAGAGGGCGGACAGACGTAGCCGGCCGAAACGTGATTCAACATTTCTCGACGTGGTTAATCGCCTTGTGGTAGATGAGAAGAAGCATGTGAATGAAAGAGTATGGTATCAGAAACATCTTCTATCTACCCAGCGACCTCAAACCACGACCAAAACGCTCTCCTGTATCCAGTTCCATTCCTCAGACTCCGCATGCGTATTTCTGGAGCGCTTGCGTCGCGGCCTGATCTCCTCGAGGGTCAGGTTATATGCATCCATGACAGAACCAGATGGAAGAACGAATCCCATTCACAACCTACAACTTCTAGACTCTCGCTTCTTACTCTGTATCCTCAGGACCGATCAACATCAAGGTGGTCTCGAAAGAAGAGGGGTGCATCGAGAGTACGTGTGTTCTGCATGCCAATTGACCAATCACACAACCACGGCTCGGATCGTCCAAACTTCCCAAAGGATAGATCCGCTCCGGTCACTGGAGGTTCATTGCGGCCAACAAACCTAATATGATTCGTTCTTGACGTCTTGAAAGTAACCTACACTGCTCATGGCACAGACAAGCTCAATTCACCCAGTCTCGATAGACTGAACGTTGACCCGAACATCACACTTCTCATCAACAACTAGCACATCCTCTGGCACACAAATCCTCTCACAATACTTGACAAACAATACATCTCTTTGTGACCCACCCCGCCCCCCCATCCGCAACCCACATCCGCACCTCCGCCGCCCCCATCCCCCCAACCTTCGGACAAATCATACACAACCCCTTAAAACTACCAAAGAAGCCTATATCCGGACTCCTGAACCTAATCACAGGTCCAAACTGCGCACCTCAATCCGATCCATACAGCTGATCCGCTCTCCAACAACTCGACATGGCAAAAGCCGTCGTATGCAAATTTTTCATACACGCATGAGGTATCTGTCTGATACCAGGTAGAGAGTTGAGAAGAGTGTGAAATCCTTCTATCCGCTCTTTGGAGCGGGATTTGAGCGTTGAGCGGATCAAAGAGGGGACGGTGGGGAGGGATGTAGGATTGAGGAGATATTGAAGGGAAAGCTTGCAGGTAATGTGATAGACTGCTCTACCGATGTATTCGTTTGGTAGGCCGAGGAAGTGAGGGACGTCAGTCGATATGGGGAAGTCTACTTGTTCGTTTGGATCGGGCGTAGCGGGAGAGCATCGTTGCGCGCCATTTTAAAGCACAGATTGCGTCGTGGGTCGACACTTTGGGATTCACAATGTTGGCCGCGGCTTTCAGCGAGGCAAATTTCGAGGGTGCGATCTGGATTGTGAACATTGAGTACTCGGCTCTCGGCCGTGGTTGTTATTTCCATGGGAAGGGGACATGTCGAGCCAATCGTATAAAGGATGGTCTTCTAGTCTTGTGAATGCGGTGCCCTTCGAGGCTTGAATAAGGCTTCTATCCATCCCGATGGGTTCACATGGAAATGACTCGTTGATTTAGGTACCAGTAGAGACATGTTTACATTCATCTGCGATCCTACCTATGATCTGATTCATCCCGTTTCCATCTGTGATGGGCTTATCAATGCCAATCGTCAGCAAAGCACCGCCACTGATTCAAGTGTATTAAAACACACTCCCAGGCGCTTCCCCTTCTGTGATCGGCGCCACAGATATTATCATTGATTCTTCAGAGTTAAAGGCATCTGGCGGAAAGCCGTTGACTTCGAGTTGTCGGTAATCAAGCTTATTTCGAGAGATCTTGGACAACATTTTGCATTTTGATTCCAGGTCATGGGAGGGACCTCTTCCAATTAGTTGGCTCGCCTGGGTGGTTTTCGACAATAATGCCGCCTAGAGGAGGGCATCTCTTGACCACTTCGCGCAAAGCGATCTTGAGGGCTTCGGTGGTTGCAAAATGGCCGGACATGCTGTTAATCTTGAAGACGAGGATGCGGTAGGAGTAGCTATTGTTATGAAGAGCATCGGTGATATCGAAATCGAAGTCAAAGTCAGGCCCTTTGAAGAAAAATCTTGCTTGTAATTCATATCCAGCGATTGGAATTGCCAGAGATAGAATCTTGGAGAGAATAATTGGATTGAGGTTGATGAAGAAGAATTCGAAACGAAAGACAGATACTTGAAGAGGTGGCAGGCTCCAACTTGCCAATAATCTGAACCACAATTTTCACTCAATATCTGTTGTTAACGTCTCTTATAGGTCCGGTGAAGCGCCATCATTGAATCTGAGATTTTTATTTCCGAAATTTTAAATCTCTATGTATTTGGGGACCGCGCCACACCTCATACCGCCGACGCTGAGAGCCCATTCGCATGCAGCGGGGGCTCTCTTATTGTGTGACTTGATATTGATCGTGGAATTGAAGATGGAGTACTTGGCATCGTCGAGTAAGCGCAGCGGATTGGAGCGTTAGCTTGGTGCTCGTTGACATAACGCTCTTGATGTGAACGAATACGTCGACAAGCCCGCAATCAATTGACAATTACCACCTCCTAAGCTGGCTGCGCGGATTTTGAGGGTATCAGCCGACGACCAGACTGTTTCTATCATGTAACGACGGTTTCCACAATGTATCTTGGACCGGTTTCAATCAGTTCCTAGCTCTTATGTAAAGATCGCTCTTCTAATAGGAACGGCAGGAGCGAAGTTCGCGTATCCTTCGGCGTGAGAATGAATGGAGGGTTTGAAATCAAGGCATAGCGCTTTTCGTCAAGAAAGTGTCGTGGGCTGCACGCCAGCGTGCTTAGTCTCTCCAATATTACCCATCCCATTTCCATGTCTGGTGACGCAAAGATTGATAAGGAATCATGGCTGGTGCTTCTGTGGAACATCAGATGAATATCAACACAGTTGCCCAAAGTTTCTAGCGAAGAGAGTCCTTGTAGTCAAAACATAAAACCATAAAACCCACAAAATAGATATTCGTGTCAAGCAAACTATTACACCTCCTATTGGAACATCGGGTACTCGGGTTCTCTTTTTGCATGATTCTGGAAGTAGAGTAGAAGAGTTCAGCTAGGGTGTTGGGAGGTCGAGGTGCTCGAGTACAGGTGTGGCGCATGTAGTCGAGGTCGAAGCTTTTCGATTGGGTTTGGTAGAAGTGCAGCCCAACATGGGCTCGGAAGATTGAGCCTGCTGCCTTGGTCATCTACTCTGGCCTGAGCCATGGTCAACGTCACGTCTTCTCGTTGGTATGAGTATTCGTGGGCAGCTGCGAATTCTGCCTCAATAAGCTCATTACAACCCGCGGCTTGGTTTGTTCGTGATGATTAGATAGTATCCGAAGGATGACAAGTGATGGAATGTTGAAGCAAGCCATCCTATGTTTCGAGCAATATCACATCAGGAGGCATCCGCCATCCGTCCTACCACCGCTGCTCGTAGTCGTCTTCGCAGCTGTTCTCGCGATGTCTTCTAGCACTTCGCGACACAATTCACCAGTCAAAGAGCTGCACTCTGCATATCGATCACACCTCATCTCTTGACTGACGCGCAAGCCCTCCTGTGGCATAACGCTTTCACCCAATCTGCCAGCATCCTTCTCTTCCTGAGTCCACTCCTTCCTCAGATCTCTTTTCAGTCCCAAAACTACAACGGGTATCTGCTCATTGTAATTGAAATGCCCTTCAATCGTACTCTTCCATTGAGTTTGCAACGAATACAGTGTAGAGCGCCGTGTGACATCATAACAGAGTATGAGGACATCTGGTCTTAGAAGTGTGTAATTCTGAGGAGAGGAGGTGTCGTAGAATTCGAATCGATAGGGACGATTGTACATCTTTATATCGAAGACGAAGGGTTGGTCTAGGTCGCGCAGAATGGGCAGTTCTGATGCCGGTTGAGGTTCTGCTCTCAGGATGGGCTGGAGACTGCGAGCCCCCAAAGCAAGCCGGCTGTATTCATATTAGGGACTAGTCTGAAATTATGGACATGAAGACATACGACAGGAAAGTCGACTTACCAACCCCATCGTCTCCTAGTAGGAGTATTGACACGGTTGGCTCATCACCAATTGCATACGAAGACATTTTGATAGTGGTTTGAATTTTCCGCTCTTTGAGCTCATAGAGAGCAAAGCGACTGCTTCAGAATATCATGAAGGGGCAGAGAATGGAAAGCCATGGTGGAGCGGTTGATTTGGTCTGGGGACCCAACGAGTCTTGATAGTCTGGCTGGTCTTGGCAAACTTGCGTTGCTTCTTTCGGTCGTGGGGTAACATTTCACCTATCTTTTCACCTCTTCGGTTGTTCATCATTTTGTTGCAAGTCGCATCAAAGATTGTAAAACATATCGTTCTTTATTTAGATTTGGGCAATCGTACCCTTCCGCTCTATGGCGTCTGCATTCAATGTCCCTGACCATACATGGATAAGTAAAAGCAAGGATCTCATGTGTGGGAGTATATTCCGAACTTCACGGCTGTCCGAACCGCATTTGCCTTTGCAGATTTAACAGTCTGATAACTTCATAATCATCCAGTTGTACACAACCTTCAGGAACCAATTCCTTCTTTGAATCATCACAAATATGTCCCAAAGCCTCTGGGTGCTTACAAAGACGGCATCTGCCCGAGTACACGCAGCCATTATTCTGTTCAAACAGGTAACTTGTTTCAATGAACAATCATGTCTTTGTTCAAGGTATCAACAAATAACATCTATAAACATTCTCATCTCGGTCCTACAGCCTTAAATCATCAAACCGATTTTATCAAAATGCCTTCTCCTTACAAGCCCGAACGACCATTTGACCATTCCTTTGATGTCAAACTCGTGGATGAGAAAATTGAAATTGAAAAAGGAAAGGGCTACCGTGACTGGGAAGCAGGCGCCCCACACGACCCAAAACACCAAGCTCCGTTCGACTACATTCCAAACACAACCCACTGGCGTTGCTTCTCTATGGCACATAGTCGCCCTATATAGCTGCCTTTCCATTCTCGCCGTGGTCATTATCGTCTTGATTGCTGTATTTACGTCGAGGCTTCATTCGGCGACAAGTCAATTGGAGCCAGGGATTCCGGCTTCCTTCAACGCTTCAAAAGGCGTGGTTCCTACTGTCACGGTTTACTCGACGGTTCGCGGATCGACCACGGTCTACTCGACGGTCGACGGGTCGGTATTCACTATGCAGGAGTTGGTAACAAACACAGTTGAGAGCACCATTACTGCGTCTGCGTCGACTGAGGTGGTAAACGAGGCACATGGAAACTACGAAGGTGGTTTTCTACACACCGCCACCAATGACAGTGAAGACAACTGTGAATGCTAGGAAGAAGTAGAGGCAGGTGGCGCTCAGTCGAGAGTGCAATGCAAATTGAGGGGGCTGAGGATTTTCTGCTGTAAGAAATCGTGGAGGAGAAGACCCGAATGTAGCACAGGCCTCTATTGGTTAGTTCAACATCAAAAATTAACAAAACGCTTCTTGTAATGCCTCAAAACGAGACATCTTGATGTCCTCAGGGACAAATTGAAGACTTACCGGTTGCCTTAGACACTCCGATATTGACAAACTCCACGACCCACCTTTCAAATTCTTCACGTCCGCAAGTGGGGAAAGATCACACTCAGCCTCGTACATTAAGGCAACAAAAACAACAAAAAGGCTAGGGCCGAACCGGGATTTGAACCCGGGGCCTCCTGCACATCTGATATTCAGCAAGGCTGAAGGGAAAAGTAACCCGAAGCAGGCTAACTTTGGTCAGCCAGGAGGATATATAAAGGCTGCGCTGCTGACTTCGAAACTCACAATCATACCACTGGAGCATTATTAACCTCAAGTTGTATGCAGTGCGAGATTTTGAAGACGGCTTACCTAGACCATTCGGCCGATGTTGGTGATGGAAATCTGGATATGTGAATATGATCATGATGCGGGGTTTGCGTCTCGGGTATAAACTTGTGGGTTTTGTGTGCGGTCCCACCGGAGAGCGTAATACGGGCGGCGGCATGAGTTCTTACTAGGATCTGAGCAAAGTTTAGACTGGGAGAGATGATTGAATTATGGAGGCCAGAAATCCGGATCAGACGTTGGGGAAATAGAGGTGAGGAAGGGGATTGGGTTGACTTACGAGAAAGATTTTGCGACTTGGACCAAGGAAGCTAATTTGCCATCAATGAAATGAGCGTAAAATGGCTGCTTTAGGTTAAGTATATCATCCGAGTTGCACAATGTTACCCGCCTCCGAGTCCGTTGCTTATACCAGCGCGCCCCAGGTCGATTTCAACAACGAATGACAACAGGTCTCTAGCAGGGTTAATTCAACAATCAGCGACATTAGATCTTAATATTTACCTGCCGATTAGCTTACCAACTAATAAATACTAGGCCTCCAAAGTCGAAATCTGAGCCTGTACGAGGCGGAGGGCTACGAACCTGTATTCATCTCGCCACATCTCAGATGTAGGGCAGTGACCAGAGCCGATCAGATCAACGCACGCTCGTGGTGGTTGCCCGTCGTCGCACTCGCGCAGCAAGAGGCCACGTTGCACCACGACCGTACCGCGAGCACACCATCGCCGAAAAGGCCCAGACACACCGGCAACAACAGGATCAATCAAACAAACGTAAAGAACGACCTCCCACGTACCAGGCGAGCATCGAGCCGTCCTCGACCTCTATCCTCCTCCGCACGATATCGCGATAAAACCCTTCAACCCTACACGGACAGAAAACTAGGTACGGAACTGGATTGGTCCTCCAGGGTGCCATCAACAAACAGTAGGGAAGAACTTCTAAGGCGGAAGGAAGATGATAGGAGGATTCTTGGGTGCCCTTTCGGATAAGGGCGAGAGGCATGCGGATATAGGCGGGCGAAGGCACGGTACAGACACGGTATAAGCACGGAGGAACAGTAAAGAAGCAGATAACGAATTCAGGCTTGAATTTAGATCAAGGATAATGGGCACATACAGAAAGTCATCGCCAGGGAAAGGCGAGCAACAGTTACAGAATAACCGCTCCCACCCAGGCCCGCCTGGGTACGGTTAAAATGCAGTCACTCTACATAGGTGTTACGACACGGTTTTGGAGCAATCGACCTAGCTATAGTGTTGACCCGAATAGCACTCAGAGACAAGCAGAAAGGGAAGGGACAGGCCGACTAGTACGGTTATCAAACTTCCCAGGAAAGAAACGGAAGGGAATTTTCCATGTCTTCGGTCTCACATGGTTTTATACCCCTTGTAAATACAGTGGATGTTGGCACAGGCACATCAGAGCCCTACATACAACAAACGTGTTTTACCATTCACTTGGCCGCCCCACTCACTTGGCCACCCAACCAAAAAGTCTAATCCCTTCGTACAATTATCGCGATAATGTCAACACCAACCCCCAGATCGGCTTGCAAAGAGGCTAGATTACTTCTTGCGAAGCAGATCTTTCAAACGAATCCAAATTTAAGTCAACGTCAAATCTCAGCGTCGTACGATATTCCTCGATCTACACTTCAGTCTCGTCTTCAAGGTGGTAAACCACGAAGCGAATCTAACCACCAAAAGAGAAAGTTACAAATACATGAAGAGCAGGCTCTGGTTCAGTGGATCCTAGACCTTGATCGACGAGGATTTCCGCCCCAAATTATCGACGTACGACGAATGGCAAACGCTTTACTCGAAAAGCGCGGTACGAATCCTCCACCGTCATTAGTCGGGAAGAACTGGGTATCCCGCTTCATCAACGCTCAGCCGGAGCTTTGTACGAAGTGGAATCGTAAGTTCCATTCACAGCGTGCAAAATGCGAAGATCCAGCGACAATCAACGCGTGGTTTCAGCGTGTTGAAGAGACGCCCTCACCACCAGGTACACCCCATGGAGTAGCGCCACAGTGGACGTCAGAAACTCCTCGTACGATAGCTCAGCTTGAGCAGCAGGCTCAGCTCGTCCGAAATTTTCTTCATCGCCAATCTCAGAGCCCAAGTAGTCAAGCAATCGGTCAACTCATCAAAGGATGTCAAGTCGCAATGAATTCAGCAGTAATACTTGCAGAAGAGAATAGGAAGCTTCGTACAGAGAACCAACGACGAAAACAGAAGCAACAGTATCGTAGACGATATATTGCATATGGAGGCGTTTTACAAGCTCAACAGGGTCAGTTCTTAGTCGAGGGATGCGAAAATAGCTCTAGAGATAGTGTTCAAGATCAGGAAGTCGTCGTACGACAGCGAGCATTACCAACATGTAGTGGCTGCGGTATTCAAGGTCATAAGATTAATCGATGCCCAAATACGTAAGAATGTATTGTTAGAATTATTTTAATAAAAGCTGTATTGGTGGGAGGTTTACCGCACGATGACTTGAGATTTAGTGGTTGGGGTGGCCAAGTGAGTGGTGAAACACGTTAAATCCTGATTATTATTAATAAATACTAATTAAACTCGTCACATGGCACATACGCCATTACATACCACGTAAAATCCGATGATTATTATATTAATTAAACTCGTTGAAATCGTCCTGGGGCCGCAAATTATAATACCAACTATATGCCTATTACCCAACATTCTGGCTATAAAAAGATTAATGTGCTGGAAAGATAGATACCCAAGTACCCGGGCCCTGGTGTTACAGATCACCTCAAGACCAAAGAGCAGGGACAGCGGGACTTGCAGAGGATGGTTGGATAACAAGAAGTTGTTGTTAGGACTGATGTGGAGTGGAATCCGTTGGGCGCACAAGAGGGGACTGGTGCAACCAGGTCAGTCCTAAGAGAGAATAGTACGTGCAGGAGTCACGTGATATTCCCACAGTTCCCACAGCACTTGGCATTGCCCACAGTGTGGGAAGAGCCAAGAGGTGTGGGAATACACCTTGGCACCCAGAACCAGAAGGGTATATAGGGAGGACGTTGGACGGACTTTCCTTTCTCTCTTCGTGGTTATCTCATGTTATGTTTCTCACATAGGAGCTTCTTCAACCTACTACAGTAACGACCTTTTACTTAGATACAATCAAGCACAAGTCATATGCACACGAAGCAAGCCCACCCCCAACCTTCATACTAACCGACAAGCGTTCAGGGTTGATCTGAGGATCAAATCGGTTAGACGACAATTGAATTGGGAGATACATCGGACGGCTAGGATCTAGTGAGCCTCCAAAGAACCTGAGCAAGGGAAGATACTTAAGGTAAGTACTTCCAGACTGATATTGCCCTTACCCCAAACCCGCGGAGGACACAGGTGTCAAGAAGGTTTTGACATAATCAACTGTGTTGAGAAACGAGTTCCCCGTAACATAATTTTCTCTACTAAAACCGAGAGCACAAGAAACGGTTCTCCCTCTAACGAACAGAAATAAAAACTCCAATTAAATAGATCTGTAACTCTAATTCACGGAACTATCCCTCCAAGTTTCTGGAATTATTCGTTCTTCGGTGGTAGGGGAATCCCCCCTCAAATTTGTAATCTCTTGTGAGAGACAAGAATCGTTTGTTAGGGCCGCTATATTTGTCACCCGGGTGCCAAGATACTGCCGAGAAGTCTATACCCAAAATCTCTGCAATCCGGTCCTCTTTTTAGTGTGATCTGGTCCACCGACATAGGGTCAATCTAGACCGTTGTCTAATCCAATGTAAATCTGATCCAGTTTGAGTACATCACTGCTCACATCCGGAGCATTTGGAGACCATGGGGAGTACTGAATCGACGGACCACTTGTGGATAAGGCAAGAAGGAGAAAGAAACGACAAATTGCTCGCAATATTCGCAAACGTTTACCACCCGTCAAACGACTTCCGCCATACATACCGCAGTCCACGTTTCATTGCCCATGAATCTATCCCACCGCCTTCATATCGTCTTCTGTTCAGAAATTATCAACGATTTTGGCAGACGAGTTGTCGATATTCGTTCGGTAATTGGAAAGAGTGCGGAAATTCCATCCTCAACCACAATCCGATTATACGACGAGTCCCCTGGCCTCGAATTTGGGATTGAGAACGATGGCTGGATGCGAATAGTGTGTAAGGTGAAGTACAGCAACAAATTTGTCAGTTTGAATTTCTGAGCCAACGTTCGAGATGTCTGGAACAAGCCAGACTCCGAGTTCCAACAAAGATTCTTTCCACCAAGAAACTCCTGGGAACCTCCGTTGAAGTAGAGCCAGAATGGGCTAGCCTATGGAACGCACTCTCAAAACATTTCCCAGATCAAGCCTCCGTTGTCCCAATCGTCGCGGGCGTGTTCGTCGCTTGGTGCGAATCTCTCATCGAGATTGCCGAGCATGAGCGCAATGAGAATTAGACTGAGACGCTGCTTGAGATATTGAAGGTGAGCAGGGGTGTTTGGTTGTGAGTTCTTATTGAGGTTGGTGATGCGAGGCCAACTGTCGATGGCATGATAAGAATATGGCCTTTGGGAATTTGTCTGCCCGAGTCTGTTGTGCCTCGCTCACATACCATGATCGCTGGGTTCCATGATGATCTAAGAAGGGCCTTTCTGCCACTAGCTAAAGAGCCTTCTTTGCCTGTTCGAGGTGGCGGTGGACCAGTATCCACCGACCAATGTGATGCTTTCACGGATAGTGGTTCGGAATTTGGTGGAGCAGTGTTATGACGCCGTCTGCCACGAGTGGTAACTTTTTCAGTCAGCCTGGCAGATTGGATGGAGGGACCTGACGATCTGATGAAATTACTTCCTTACCACATGATCATTCATTCCTCGTATGGGACATTGGTCACCATTCAACGAGGCCCTCCTCCAACATTGGACCTGATCTCGGGAATCTTTACGCGTTGGTTGAAGAGAAAATCATAACCAAGCCAATAAATTATGTTTGCTTGTTGACCAATAGCAGCAAACTGACTTTTGCTAGCCACCAGCAGCAAAGTTGTAGACGAGACAGTCATTGAACCAAGTAGGGAGTCCCTGCTTAGCTGCGTGAAAAGAGCTTGGGTTAAGACTTCCGTCTAGGCGAGTCTCGAAGAGGAGTCTTGTAAGCGTCTCATACCTTCGTAGCCTAGAAACCGGCTGGATATCACTCCGTACCCACCCGTACCGTCTCTGCACTGACCTCAAGAATCCTAGTCTCGTCTACAACTTTGCACGGAATCTACGGTAGTCATGAGGGAGTCTTGCTCTGGCCTTGGTTTGATCTATGATCGATTGGAGTTTGTGGTCAATCGCTACGACCGCAAACATGGTTCATGACCAATCCTCATGTTGACCTTTGTCGGACGCATACGTTCTTGGGTATAATATAACATACGAAGAAGCCCCATCCCGTTTCTTGCATCGCGATATACCTTTCAAGTCCTAAGAGTTCTATACATCCCCAACTGAAATGGGAAGAGAATGCTGATTATGCGTGTAAAAGTACTATCCTCTATAACCGTTACGCAGAGCTAAAATTCTCGTTAACGTACAACTTCCCATCCTTTCCCTCGGTGAACACATCCCCACCCACACAAGGAAAACACCACAACACATTCTGCGGATCATATTTCTGCTTGATCTTCAACAACTTCTCGTACCTCTCCCCACCCCCATAAAAGGTCGTCTTCCAATCTTTCTCGTACGGCGATGCCTCATTGATATACGCTCCATGATTCTCAGACAGAGCATCGAAAAGTGGAACATACTTGTTCATCATCAAGTCCTCCATAGCCACGATCTTTTCTTTGGGCGCCCACGCAATGTCTTGGTATCCCTCGGCTTTGGCTAGACTTCTCTTCTCCTGTTGTGGTAACACGAGTCGCTCTTGGACTTCGTCTGGGAGTACCATTTTGGTTTGGAAGGGCAGTTTTCCGATTCCGCCTGGTAAACCGTCGTTCCACATTGCAATCACATGTAAACTTGATGTCTTCCATGCTGGGTTCAATCCAATATCCCACTCTCGATTCTGGTGTTTCTCACCGGGAATGTTTGGGTAGGTTAGAATGTACATGTTCGGATCGTCCAAGATTGTCTTCACAAGCGAGGTGAGCTTTGGCAGATTCGCCGGGTCGGAAAGAGCTTTTCTCGAAAGGAGTCTAGATCCCATGACGAAGGGGTATCCCGATAGCTCGGTGACCATGCTGGAAGCACCTGACGACCCACCGAGCATTTTAGACACCAAGGTGCTGAATTGGTCTGATATGGGGTAGCTGAGGACTGAGACGCCTAGAGATCTCATTTTGGCCACCATTGGGTCCCAGCAAGCATTCACTTCCTCTACAGACTTGCTTGGAGCCAACAGAGCGCCTCTATATGAGTCTCTCTTCAAGACAGGATATCCCGAAAGGCCGCAGTCATTAAGCGTGGGCATCATCGAGAAGAGGTAGCCGATGGCGTTGTAGTAGGCTTCCTGACTCTCAGGTTTGCTGTTCTGCGGCGCGATATTGAACGCAAGGAGTGTTGCTGGTGGCATTGGGTATGCCTTGTAAGTGATTCGGGTTACGATGCCATAGGTAGAGGCTCCACCACCTCGAAGAGCATAGAAGAGATCGGGATGAGAGGTTTCCGAGGCCGTAACGATGTCTCCCGTCGGCGTCACCACCTGGAATTCGAGGACTTGCTCGACTCCGAAGCCATACTGGTTGCTGTACGGTCCATGACCACTAGAGAGGGTGATTCAGTATTCACCTGACGAGGTGGGAGAAACTAGTTTGAAGTTTCCGTCAACTCACCCTCCTTGGATCCAGCCTCCACCAGCTCCTACCGTACCTTCAACCCCAGCAACCACGATATGCTTCTTCTTCGCGATCTCATCATTAACAGCATTCCATATATTCCCAGCACCGTAAACGGCTGCGGCACCCTTCCACTGTCCAGAAACATCAGGTCGATTCGTCGTCCCATTCCACTTTTCAACAAACTCCACTCCCTTCAAATGTCTCGTCCAGATGTTCAGTCCACCAGCTCCAACATTCCTACCCAGGAAATCGTGGCCAGTATTCTTCACGCTGACCCTTACACCCGTCTTACCAGCCCACTTCATAGCCGTCGCGATATCCTCGGCACTAGTCGCCGCAACAACATAGCCCGGATACTTACCACTGGAACATCCCTCGGCCGGTCCAGGCTGTAACGTGCCTCTCGAAACAGCAAGAGGCGGACACGGATTCCCAGCCCACTGAGGCCAGTTCGTGAGTCCCGGGGTATCGCCCATATAGGTAGCATTTTGTATTTGTTTCTGGTATGATTTACAGCCCGCTTCGTCGAACATGGAGCCATAGCAGAGGGCACCCGGGTTGGTGAATTTGATTAGCCGTCCGGAGATGGAGGCGTTGAGGGCTTGCCATTCTTCTGGTGTTGGGTAGTTTGTTGAACCTAGCTCCTAGAGTGAGGAAGCCACATTAGTATTGCGGCGTAGGTGCGTATCAGAAATTGAGGCGAGCTTACTGCTTTCGCTAATCGTTGAGTGAAGCCAGCGGTTTGCCCATGGATGGTTTGACAAGTAGACAGCAGAAGCAGCCACCAAGCAAGCAGTGCGTATTGTGAGTTACGATTTCCCACAAACATCTCTACTAGGACAAGAAAGAGAATGAAATGATCGAAGGTTGCTTCGAAACTCGGAATGGAACGTTAGCGATTATGTGAGAGAAATGGGTGGCATGGGGTCAATACATGATCACGACTGCAGTGTCCAGCGCCATGATGGCTACACGCTATATTGGAGTAAGGATTTAACACTCTAAAAATTTCATATTACCTCAAAGACGAGCAGACCCGCTCAAGGCAAAGGTGAAAGTTCGGGTGTAGGCCAACAGGAAGTGATTTTCGCCAGAGACGAAACAAGCATCTACTCGATTCTGGTTAGAACGATGTGTTCCTCGTAGCGCCGCCGGGTCGCTTCCCACATATAGTGGCGGAACGACCCTGCCCCTAAATGCCCTAGCGGGCGATAGCGAAAACAACAAAATAAACTCCTCTAGATACTCGACACCTATTTCCAAATCTTATGCCCCATGAGATGCATAGAAATGACATGGCGAAATATGAGACATATTCGAAGTCTAGCTCAAAGCTTGCTCTCCCTCCTCTTCTCCCAAACCCTGTACTGGACATATTGTTTCAAGCTTTCTGGATTCGACACGGTACTTGACACCCGAACATCCCCATCGCTAATAATCTTCTTGACGGCGATCCCCGGGATGGCGAAAACGGGGAGAAGGAAGGCCGGGACGTGTCTTGGACCTGTGATTTGCGAATTGCCTTTTCAATATCGCTCCTCAGCATGTCTGTGAAGTGGTGACCTGGTCTTTCGACTATCGAGTAGATTTCGGCTGACTGAGCCAAAGCGGATGCCGCTTGGATTCAGGGTTCCGTCACTGTGACGCGGCTTTAGCATGGAAGAGGATTTCTTCTCCAGGTTTTCGTTGTGGTTACCACGGTACGCACCTCTCCGCCCATGGATCTTGGCTCACCGTGTCTGTGGGTTATATTGAATCCTAATATAGAATCAGTGGGTCGTATTCTTTCTTTGCGACGAGAGCTTAATTACCAATCACGCTGTGCCTATATTTTGACACGATCAAAAGCTCAAAACAAGCCTCATGATAGTTTTTACCGTCGCCATGGCCAAAGAAGTAGATTGGCATGAAAAGAAACGGGGTCCTACAAATGACTTGTCCAGCTTCTCCCAGCTAGATCAATCTACTGTCAGCCCGTTTTCTTTGTTCAAACAGTGGAGCAGCAGGACGCTGAATTAGACATCTCTCGATTGGCTTTTCGTGCGACTCGACTTCCAGATCGGAGGCTCGATCGTCTCCCCGCTCGGCCACGGCAATGACGTCGAGGGACTTGAACACTTCGGTCTTCGATTCCGTCTCCCCGCTCTGCCACGGCAATGACGTCGAGGGACTTGCTCTGCCATGGTGGTGACGTACATGCTTTCCCCCGTCTCTGCATCGCCAACATCGACGTCCTGTCCTCTGGATGTCCTCTATGCCCTTGGTATCATCGAATCCCTCCTTCAAACCAACGTCCGACTAAACATCTATCTAGAAGTTATGGCGACCTTGGCGAAAGATGGACCAGGCGTGGAGATGGTGCCATGTCTTGAGTGAGAGCGAATGTGTTGGCGACACTTTGCTATCGGCGTTGAGTCTGCGTTTGTGGGTTTCCACAGGGCCGTGGATTGGGGATGTTTGTTCGTTGCCATCTTGTTCTGGTTACAACTTACTGCGAGCAACGGTCGTCTAGATGATTCATATAGCTGTGATAAAGACAGGAAGATTTACTGACATGTGGTGAGACCTACTCGGCACACATGATTTTCCGGCTCTCGTCGGCCGGTCTCGGTCCCCACCGTCGTGGCGGCATATGATCATCATCGAAAAGTGGCGAATGGGATGGAGTTGGGGCAAATCCAGAATTACTCCATTGGGATGAGATGAGGCTGGTGTATAGATGGCTATTGAACCCGTTCATGTAAGATTCTTGCAGGGAAGCGTCGACTCAGCGACATGTATAGTAGAGACAAGTCTGAAACTGCCTTTGGTGGTGATTCCGATGTCGAGTATCCAACTACATGGCTCTATTCGAGCTGAATATCCATCTCAATAAGTTCCTGGTAACTCTGAGAGCTTACTTTGCCAGAAATTTAGCAACATCAATCTAAATTTGGAAATATTGTATCAAAGAAGATTGATTAATGAGGGAATGTGGACTACTGTGCTCACATTCAGGAAGCCCACTCAACGAGTTCCGCTCCTACTGTATCTTTATGAATCCCTGCTCTCCACTAATGCGATACACAACCTTAGTACCACTAATCTTGCCGTTTTTCATTTCTTCCAGGCCATCTAAAATCCCATCAAGTCCACCCTCTCTGACTTCATGCTTGTGTGCCCGAATCGTCTTCTCTTCAATCAACTTCTGCGACAAGACCGAGAACTTGGAGCTGAATGCCAGATCATCAGGGTTCGCATCGAATTGCTTTCCAAATTTGTGGAAGGCTTCACCTAGCGCAGTGTAGCCCAGTGTAAATGTAGAGGTAACATCGTCGCGGGGACATTTGACGTTGAGTATGGCGCCGTAGCGGAGGGTTTGGCCGCTCGGAGGGTTATCGGATAGAGCGTCGGCGCATACTTTTGCCGTTTCCTCCTCAGAAATCGTATCCCAAGCGTAAAATAGTTTGTTGTTCGACGCCTGGCGTATATCGGCCGCACATGATGGCGAGGAGTAGTCAAATACGTGGTCGGCGCCCAATGATTTGACAAGCTCGAAGTTGTGTTTGGAGCAGGTCGTGAGGACTTCGAAGCCGGAGCTGTATGTAGTAGGTATTAGTCTGGCTTTGTAGGTGGCGGATGGCACAAGTTCGCCATTCTTGAATGAACAGTCGAATTTGAAAGAGCATGCCTAAATCCAGGTTCAATATCGCTGAATTTCTGGCAACCGCAAACAACTCTGTCGCCGGAAAATTGTCGATCTCGATGCCCAGTTTGTAGTTTCAAATAACATCTAACAGATCATGATTGGCAGGCTGGGTATTTTACTTACAGCTTCGCATACTGGATTGCTAGAGCGCCAGTCGCTGAGCTTCCACCATAGATCAGAATCAATGGCGAACCTTTAGCCGGCTGATCCGGAAACGGCAATTGCAGCTTCTGGTACATGCCTTGTCCAACAGTAAGAGTCCCAACCCCAAAAGTAGCCGCCTCTTCAAAGCTCATATCATCCGGAACCCTCATAATCGTAGCCCCCTTAGCAAGAAGGTACTCTCCAAAAGCTCCATCTTCTGGCGATCCAGTATTGCCACCATGTACAAAGCCGAAGACGCGATCGCCTTTCTTCCAGCGTCCTTGTATGTTGGCCCCTACATCCTCGACTATGCCAGCGAAATCGCATCCAACGGTACAAGGGCCGTCGACAAAGCCTATGTGTTTCCAATCTGTGGGGTTCAATGCGACAGCGATGGTTTTGACGAGGGCGTAATCAGGTCGAAGGGAGGGGATTGGAACTCCCTCGTCCACAGACGCTGTCTTGTCGCCACGCGCTTTAAGTGCTCGCATTGTCCCTGCCATGGTGTTTGATGATGTCCGGGAATCCTGTAAAACGCTCTTCGATGGTTGTTGATACGGACCAGTTACGGCTGTGCCATCAGACAAGAGAGTACGGTCTAAGGAGCACTAGTAGAGGGTATATTATCTAATGCCATCATTACCAAGCTCTCATCCCGTTGGCGGAAATGCTACCCCATTAGGTAGGTAGGATCAGAACGAAATCGGCCACCATACTATGTAGAGCATGCTGTGCGGATTATGACGCGATGATCGGATTGTGAGGCCGGTATCCGCTCGTCCTGGCAGTTTGGACTTTGGACTTGCATGCTTGCATGCTTGATGGCTAGAAGGTGTTTCGTAATGCTCGCGTGCGTTGCACTCGGGCAGTTGATGGTGAAGAGGCTGGCCCTCGGAATGAGGGAAATGAATTCTGGTACACTAGGTCGGCTGTGGTGGGATGGAGAATGGAGTTTTCAAGTTTTTCTCCTCACGTTCTAGACGTTTTCGACGTTATGCGAGGCCAAAGCAGTGCAAGTGCTGGGATATACTGTTCAACATGGACTTTCGTCGTCAAATACTCTCACTATGTAGTAGCACGTGAGCCTCACGTGTGAAGTCTGCTGTATCCGTTATCGCGGGCTTCGATGCAGATGGTGGGAGAGAAAGATTTTGATATACATGTTGAGACGTCTTTAGATGATCATGAATCGTTCTTCACTCAAATAGTACAAGAAGTTATATATACAGACACAGCCGACGGCCATGGAAACAGAAGCAGCCAGGGTATAGACAGCCATTACGCGTTTCTAGAAGTAAAACATCCACATCCATCATATATCCCAGGTCTATAGAAGACGACTCGCACAATGATCCCCTGACCAATCCAACGGGTTATCATAATATTTACATTATAGAATCATAAGAGCGTGCCCAGGCATGTGTCATGACCACGGGCTCGCAGGTGGACTTCCAGGTCCCTCACTGCTCTCATCATCATCCATGAAGAAAGTGCTCTGACTCTCCCTCCGTTGCCAAAAAGATGGAGTGACTCTCGATTTCGAATTTCTCCACCAAGCTCCACTATCACAACTTCTTGACTCGTCATCGGAGTGCGAGAAGCCATGAGGATGGAATTTTCCACAGCCTCTACATGCCACGAAGCCCGGACTCAGTGTTGGATCTGGCTGCGTGATCGTCGACCGGTGAGATAACGACGATGGACTCGCTGGCAGCACTGGAGTCGGTAGAGGTCTGAAGATGGCTGGTAGCTCCGGAAGTTCATCTTCTATTGGTTCTCTAGAGGTGATAGAGTCACCTGATTCGGGATCGGGGATGGATGTTCCTATTGTGCGAGTACCGGACCATACCGTGAATCGTGATGATAGGCCTGAGCTGCGGAGCCCCGATCTCTCAAATGTGTCAGGGGTGGTAGATCTCCACACAGAGCTGGGAAAACGCAACGGGCTCTGTGGTGTTAGATCGAGGTGGATTGGGATACCAGGGTGGCCTGGTTCATAAGCAACAGCGACGAGGGGAGACATGGCTCGTGGACTACCGAGACCATTGCCTAATCCGGTTGTGTGGATCTCGCGGAACAAAGGTGAAGCGAAGGCCATCTGGCTGTCAGGAGTCTCCACGGTACGGGGTTTCTCAGCGATCTCCGATTTGCGCACAGCGATTGTGTTGGAGAATTCCAGGAAAACCTGGCGAAGTGAGGGTGCGCAGGCGCAAATCAGTGCGAGGTGGTACTCGAATAGCGAAGCCAGAATTGCAAGGCCTCCCAACCCTGTAATGCTCCATTAGTATCAGTCCAAGGGCTGGAAACAGCAAGGAAAATGTGGACGTACAAGTGAAATCCTCTCGTATCTGAACCAGTTGAGAGACGAGAATTGCCCTTGCAATTCCGGCTCCAACAACTCTGCAAGATTAGGTAAGTGACTTGATCCAGATTTCGATGGCAAAGAGTACGTACAGAAATCCGACCGCAAAGACTGAATACAAACCAATCTTCTGCTTCATCGGTTTGCGTAATCCACTAAGAATCACCAGGGGAATGGTGACAGCAGCCAGATCAGTCGCAGCGCTAAGAGCAGCAGCTACCGGCCACGTAACAGTATCGGCAATACATCTATAAGACTTGGTATATGATGGGTCGTACATGTTCCAATTTGCAGCAAGTGGGGCGCATTTTGCCAAAGGTATTATAGTGAAGACGAGCATATACACAACTACGAATGCTAGACACGCTCGGATAGCCCAAAGCAAATTGCGGTTGTTGAAAATGTTGATCAGTCGGAGATAGAGCAGAAGAACCGATATTTTGTTGAACGATGTCGCAAGAATGAAAAATAGTTCTATAAGCCAGCCAGCCTTGAGAGTATCGTTAGCCACGAGCTGACCACGAGCATCAAGAAAAGACTGACAAAGACGGCATGCGAATAATCTCTGACAGGTACATCGACAATATGTCGATTATACCCCCAGTTCAAAGCTCCTATTCTTGTCAGTCTGATATATGGGAAATGCCAATTTTTCCAATCCATACCTATTATCGCAAACGTAGTGAGGACTGTTCCAAACAACTATCGAGTGGTTAGACTATGGTAACATCTTCTGGTTGTGTCACATACCCAACCAATGACCAGGAAAGCATCGTCCGTTCCTGCTTTTCCGCTCCTCCTTGAAAACCGGGTGTACAGCCTCAATGCAAGGAATCCTGTCGAGATGATCTGAAGGACTATAGCGACGATCGAAAGGTAGTTGTGATGCCCGTGTCCAGCCACTTCGTTTGCCATCGTGGTGGATGAGGTTTTGATGAAACGAGACGACGAATTATGGGTTAAAAAAGACAAACAATTAATGAAGGAAATCCGACAGGACGGAACGACAAACAGGTATACCGAAAGAATGAAGACTTCATGCGGGGTACCTGATCTTTGGAAAGTACATGGCTGGGTACTTACGCTGGTAATTGATCTTTTGATAGGCGGAGCTAATGGATCGTTCGAAACTGCCTGTGCAGGACCAAAACAACTTGCTGATAGGGCGAGGCGTAGAACTACGCATCACTGCCCTCTCCCGATTCGTGCGAATTCTAAGATAATGCATAGACCATAGTTCGTAGCAGGAACAGCTGACTCGTTCGCGCAGCAAGCTTGGGATATCTCAAACCAACTGGACCTGGGAAATAATCAAAAAGATAATCCTGTCCAGGTACGCGGAGGCTTATTCGGCGAGTTGAGGCTGTCCTAGCAGTTCCCGGTATGCAGTTCCGGGCATATTCTTCAATTTATTAGCAAGGCAAGCTGTGGATACTAGTAGACTTTTTGCTAGAACTCCACTCTACACACCACGCTGCCGAGGCCGGGGGCCGGGGGCCATCTGGAGGGTCCTTGTCCCTTGACAGCGGAATGGTGCGGCAACATCCTCTCGTTACCTGACCACTGGACATTGTAAGGTGAAGTCTTTCCAAGGCCATGGAATCAGAAAAACAACTGCTTTTAGAACGACATTGCAATATTTTCGTGATTGGTCCGGCGCATGAGAATTTCCTGGCCTAAGAGTTGAAGAATTGGGTCTGCATGCTGCATGCGGCCGCTTTCTTCACACAATCTGGCCCTTGCAGAATGATGATGGCGAGCTGATGTTGGGGTAGTGGGTACTCCTTGGTAGCAGCGCCGCGCTGAACTAGAGGTCACATCAATGATTGGCTCAAGGACCTAGCCGAGAAGGGCCAAAGACGATGCAGAAAATGGAGGCTTGGCGACTCGAGTGCTCCTTCGATTGAACTCCTATAAGTCATGGCCCTCGTGGGTGATAGCATGATACGGACAGTGGCATGGCCCGCCAAATGGTCGGAGCGGCCTCAGCAGGATCCCATGTTGAGTAGGGTATAAGAAATAACGAGTCGAGGGACAAGTGCCAACGGAGATACAAACTTGGTCGGAGCATCAAGTGACAGTATCATTGAAACCAAAATGCGGACCGTCTTCTCCTGTCGGATGGCCACACTTGCAGCAGCGCAGCAGTATCAGCCAAATGAGGACAAGTCTTCCAAAGTTTGACAGCTGTATCTAAGCTCAAGTTTGTCAAGTACTCTTCTCTTCGAGCACCTAGGACTATCTCTCGGCTGCGCTATGATTACTCGTTTGCGTGTTTGTTGTGGTACTGACTGCTGTGCTGAGTGCTGAGTGCTGAGTGCTGAGTGCTGAGTGCTGAGTGCTGAGTGCTGAGTGCTGAGTGCTGAGTGCTGAGTGCTGAGTGCTGAGTGCTGAGTGCTGATTGCTGATTGCTGATTGCTTATTGCTTAGGCAGCTGAGCGCACGGAGCTGTATGCCGAATTCTCCTAGAATTTCTCTCCTGATTATTCAGCAGATACCACTCTGCGAGCATGGCTTCGACCCATCCTCCCACAATCATAACCACAATCCTTCGCACTTCGGTTCATCAATTCGACCACGACATCGAAACTGCCAAGTACTGCCGATGAGCACAGCACCACACTCACTGAATCAGCACTGCTAGCATCCTCATCATGCAGGAAGGTACAGCTGCCGACGAATGAGACAATGTGTTTCATCATGCACTTCAAACAAACACGATTGCGTCAAAGAAACACTGCACTTGACGGGTAGACTTTCAACAATTCGACTCAATTGCTAGCCGATGTACCTTGTACCTTCGTCCTCCACACCTCCCTGTATGAAGAAAAATGCTAAGAGAAGTACAGATATAACTAAATTCAGCCACAACTTAGTTGCAGTAGGAGAGAAGGGTAGCAACGGTCGAGCGCGTGGCAATACAGGACCGAACTGGCACCTTACAGGTCCGGCATTGGCAATGACTCGGACTTTCGAGTCTCATCAAACTTTCGGCTCTGACGGCACATCGAAACAAATGATAGATCTAGACTTTGTTCAAGAGCATATAAGTATCTAGCTGTCCCACTTTTCACGCACTCCTCAGGAGTATCCGAACTTTCATTTTCTGTATGCAAATCGCAAGCCTTGTGGTCTTTGGTTGATAGCTTTGGCAGGAAACCACCCTTCACACTTCTGAAACCACTCGGTCCGCATACGAGATGCACCTCTGTAAACACATTGAATTATCGGAACCTCGCCTGCTCTTCAATCTTCAACATCTCTCGGAGCATGCGACTTCCAAAAAGCCTCGTAATCTTCAGGACTCTGAGTGGCAAATTCCGTTGGCCGAGTCAGAGGAAGGAAAGGTTCATTTCGATCCTCAAACTCCTGCAACCTTCGTCGTGTCTTTTCTTTGGCCTTATTGACGCTGTATATCTTGACACGATGGCAAGAACTCGTGACATGCAGTCCCCAATTCCAGGCGGACCGCACGAAGGTGGGCTGTGTGTTCAACGAGTTGTCCCAGCACCTGACCGTCAGCTCCATCCATCCTTCATGATCGACAGGCAGATCAATGTGCCAGATCCTCCACGAGAACTTGTGCTTCTCGCTAAGATTCTCCCAAGGAACCTACATCACTGTTAGTATACAGCGATTCTAGGTCGAGGATGCAACGGTTGGACATACCTCATACCAGATGTACCCGCCATCAGACGAAACTTCCACACGTTCTGGCCAACGCCCTCCACCGGAGTAGGCCCACCCTTTTACAGTGATTTTTCCCTCGTGGACAACGACTTGTTTTGACCACGGCTCCATTATGGCGGAACTGACTGGCATCTCCTGGATGTTTATACCCATCGAATACGCTTGATTATGTTTTCCGACCTGGCTGTTGAAGTAAAGATACTCTTTGGACTGAACGGGAGCCCGTGATGGCTGGTCAATCACTTTGATCCTGTAGAGCCATTTCACTGACCGCGCTCCTATGTAGCCGTACACCACTGCTCTCAGTGGCGCTCCATGGATCTTTGGAAGTGGCTCGCCGTTCATCTCCCAGGCTAGAAGGACTTCATTGGTTTTCACCTTGGAGTATGGCACGCTGACCACGTAGTTCATCACTTTGTTCTACACCATCATGTTAGCACCAGCAAACTGAATAAGCCAACTAACATGCTTACCTGTTTGAAGTAGGTGTCAGCTCCATGCAGCTCAACGTGCTTTCCACCATCAATGAGGCCTCCGCAATGTTTGATGACTTTCTTCAGGCTGACGCCAGTCCATTTCGCAGTTCCGATGGCCCCTTCGGCCCAAGGCGCATTGATCATCTCGTCACCTTCACCAGGGTATTCATTGATTTGTTCAATGCGTCTAGTTCCACTGCATTGAATTGTCACCAGAGTCGACTGTCGTGGAAACAAGCTCTCATTCTGCAGATCTGCCAATGAAAGTTTCAAAGGGTTCTTGACAAGGCCATCAAGTCTCAATTCGAATGCTTCAGGCTCGATGTTGGGAATACCTCCATGGTTTCGAACAAAATGGAGCGGATTAGGCGTTATCGGTTTCGCTGTCACAAGACGCTGGAATTGTCAGTATTCAACTGGCCAGGCAATCGTGGAATCTTTACCTTGGGAGGCTCGCCATTGTATGGAAACTCCAAAAGATGAAGCATATCAGCATGTTTCTCCTGCACGACCCTCAACCAACTCTCCTCGGGCACACTAGTCAAAGGCCCTCCAACAGCCTTGTGCCACATCTTCCACCTCACACCCTCCAAGACCGGATTCGTCGTTGGTAAATTCCCCCATTGAAACTCGGGAGGCGGCGGAAAAATGCTACTCTCCAGGATCTCAGCCGCCTTTGCTTTTTTCTCCGGATAGTCTTCCCATTCTATGTACCCTTCCCAACCCGGACGTTCTTCAGCGAAGATGAGGGCGCGATCTTCCGATGTGCCGTCGGTGTCGTAGGGATAGTCTGGTTCGAATGTACCGCTTGTTTTTTCGTCTTTTGTTGGGTTGTCTGCTTTTGGGTGGGAGGCGAGATTTAGAAGGGGCACGTTTGCTGAGAAGCCCTGTTCGAGGAGCCATTCCTCTTGAGGCTTGTTTTATTAGATTTGCTCACTTCGTGCATTTGCGAGGAGGAGGGAAAGCGGTATACCTGTCGAGCCTCGCTAGCCATGATTTTTGAAGCCATGACCTATAAACACGAGCACAAAGATAAAAACGAGTAACGGGAAGGGTTTTTCTATATATCGACCATGGCCAAGGCTTAGTCAAAATTACGTGAAATCATGGTTCTGCAACGGCTGTCGGCGATCGTAACCACGACATGCCATCCCACCTCTGAACCATTCCCAAAACATACATTAAGCCGAAAAGGCGAAGATGCCGGCATCTCCACAGAAAGACTCCAAAACGATGAGCTCATCGAAGTCTTCGGCGACGTTGTCCGTCTATCCGCTGCAGGAAAGCTTGATGGTGGAAGTACGTGGTCGCGGAGATATTCCTTCCTTGCTTGCTTGCCTGCTTGTTTGCTTGCAGTGAGTGAGTGCTCCTTGGGTTTCTCTTATCGCGGGTAAGGGCGATTGCGTTGGGTTGAGAACGACCAATTATGACGTCGGTGTTACTCTTTTGCCGAGTTTGGGGCGATGGGTGTAAGTTTTATTCAGCGCGTTGCAGGGCGTTGATGAGCGAATCATTTGAGTGCTGTGGTATCCAGATTGTAGTACCATTCAATCGCTCCATTAAAGGTAAGATACCGTTATCATGGATTACTACGTTTTAATGGAAAACACCATGTCTCCACAAAACCATCATGCCGCCCAAGAATGTCTGCTCGTGGACCGTCACGAGGGGGCAAGAAACCGAGTTTGGGAAGGGCGGCTACGTCGCTCACGGGCAACAAGAGGCAAAGGGAGCCCGAGGCTGCCACTGAAGTATCAACGACAGAGCAGCCACAATGGGCATGGGTCACGACTCGAGAGATGCTCTATAATATTATACGAACTGACGTTAAGTTGTGTTGACGAGAAAGGTTCTGGTATTATCTTCGAAGTGTTACAATTACCTTTGAGAGCAGCAGGATACGTGGGGCCGATGGAAAAATGATATACCAATCTCTGATAAATACTGCTGTCCGCAAAAGATGTCGAATTCATGAAACATGAGGATGACCCTTTCGGATCTTCATTTGCAAGAGAGTACAAGGAGGTAATGGAACCGCTCGCGATAGGCACGTTCGTGGCCACGGCATCGAACGGACCGTGTTCAGAATCTGGTATAAGGATCAAATGAAGCAAGCCGTTTTTACCTCGATCCTCAGCGATAGCGAGAAGGCCACGGTCGGAGAATACAAACGAGCTTGGCGATAGATCCCAGGGGACATACTTCGTGGCTGAAGCGGAGATTTTGAGATTGTACAGCTCGAAGGGCAAGGTTTTTGCAATGCTATCCGCCATAACGAAGACGAGGAAAATGGAAGGGGTAGCCCAGTCACGTTTCCCATCCTTGTGCTTCAGCAAAGCGATCGTGCTACCGTCAAGGGAAAAAGTGCCGGCGCTAGCACTTCCTGTCCACCCTTCTAGCTCTTGTGTCAGAGGTATGACTGTTGGCGATGATTCATTGAACGTCTCCAAAGGAATGTAAAACACCTCGCTCTTCATCTGTTTGGCTGGGTCGTATTTAGGATCTACGGCGTTTACCAGCAGACCAGTCTTGGCGATCTGGTAAGAACCTCCCATAGTGAGCTCTCCGACCAAGGGAACTCGATCGCTGTGTCCTTCATCGCATTGATTGGAGGCCAGTCGCACAATTCAAATCTGGAAGTCTTGCCGTCTTTGGCCATGGTCGTGTACAAAAAGAGAGTGCTGCGATATGGCTTTTGATACGTTTTCCAGAACCGAACTCGGATAGTTTCGTACTCCCTTGCTGTTGAGGCGGGCTTGGTAAGAGGGTTGGGATTCAATAACGTACCATATTGTGATACTGGAGCTGTAAATGCAACGGCAATGATCTTGCCCCCATCGAGAATTTTTGTCTTGATATTCGAAAGAGGCGCATTTACGGTTGCTATAACATGTCGACTGGTGATATTAAGCTTAAGACCTCAAATGAGGCGGGTGAAGTTACCTCTCGTACACAGCTACAGCTTCGGCCGTCCAAATTTCGCTGAAGCCATTGTCTTTACTCGTTTTCCATATGATCCGGGTCCCTATCATCCATTGCGGCTCTTCGATTGAATTGTGTTCCGAGAAGAATGTGATGGGTCTGTCGTAGTCGTTTAAGTCAATGATTTCGACCCTCCTGACTTCTGTATTGGACCCGATAGAACATGTTGAGACGGTAAACAGAGCATGAGTCCCATTCTCATTTAGCATCGCAGGAGAGCGCTGGGGAGCCGAGAGGAGTAGTCTAGTGCGTTTAGCACAAGGTTATGAAGAGCAAGATGGTCTTTACTCTGGCGTGATCTAGATTTTTTGCTTCGAACCATGTTTGAGATTTCCAGTGTTCGATGAAAGAATAATCAACCAAAAGAAATGGTTGCCTAGGTGAGCACTTGTATATAGACGATCCTCCAGATAAGCAGCCGAGAGCCTAGCCTTCTGAGACACGAATGGAGGACGCAGGCGCACGCCTAGACACTAGAAGGCTTCTTGAGAAGTAGTACTCGTATGCCTCCAATGAGATGGATCGATCCATTGGTGAGATCAAGTCGAAAGGGGATACTGAGCCGAGCCGAGACCCTGAATATCATCTGCGAACCTGAGGCCTCCCTTTGGAGCTCACACCTACGAACCAACATAATCGTTGCTGATCGGGGAGATGAAGTAGGAATAGCAATGCTGTTCTACTGCGAACCAACACATACAATATGAGTTTCCCCGGGCGCATACTCGCGCCAAAGAACATCTTCAAACCAGCCTTACATTACCTCTCAAACCTCGATCCTTCGAACAAAGCACCCTCGAGCCCCCAGCGGGGATACGCAGACCAAAATGATGTAGACAACTCGCCTCCAGGACCATCCCATATCCAATACATGGCCCCATCGAGGCCATGGCATTCTCGCGACTCATCGGGAGAACTGGATCATGCTGGAGGCATACCGTTGATCGACTACTCAAGGACTCCGTCTCCTTCGCCGTATAGAACAAGGACGAGAAGTGCTCCACAAAGTGAGGATGAGGATGAAGCTGTGCCTCTGTCGTTAAGACCGCTGGTCGCAGATGGAGAGGATGATGTGGATGAGCTGAGAAAGAATTGGTGGAGGATTATCACAAACAGTGGTAGTCTGGGAGAGTTCCTGTTTGGGACTTGGTTGGGATGGCAGGTCTGGGTGTGTCTGTTGATCATATGGAACATTGGTGTTGGCTTCACCCTGACATTGATGAATCGATTCATTCTTTGGAGTAAGAACTGGCAGGCTCTTCTACCATGGAAAAATGCTAACGGATGGTATAGCTGGCACATACAAATTCCCCTATCCTCTAGCTGCGACTTTCATACAGCTGGCCTTCACGCACGGCTTTCTCTTGCTCGCTGCATCTATCACAAGAGGCCTTGCGACTCCTCTCAAGAAAGTAGGCTTCTCAGCTCTAGTAGCACCCGCCTATCCCAGCATATCTTCACGACCAAGCGAGCATAGAAGACGAAGATTCAACCCTCTACGACTGGTCACATGGATCTTTGACAAATCAGGAGGAATAGCAGGAGGTGGACTACTAGACTTTGACAGAAAGACTGCATGGAGTGTACTGCCACTGGCACTCATATACGTTGGCAAAGTTGTACTGAGCAATATATCCTACGCGTATGAACTTTTCTAGTCCTGATCCCATTGATCGCTAAAACTAACACACGCCCCAGATACGCACCCCTATCCCTCTACACCCTCTCCCGCACGCCAATAATCCCGATAGCCCTCCTGCTGACCTCCTTACTCACCCGAGCCAATCATTCCATCTCAACCCTTAGCTCCACCCTCGTTGCCGCCCTCATGCTTATGACAGCATCTATTCGCCGCTCCGAACGACTAACTTGGGAGTCCATCGTCGCAGGCATCTTCTCCACCCTCTTCGTCTCCCTATATCCCATCTTACTACTCCTCACCCACAAACAACTCACAACCCGCCAAGTGCCACATTCGGATATTTTGAGCTCCTACGAGCCAGCGAGCCAGACTGTAGGCAGGGGAGCGCAGGCGCCAGGATCAGGGACAAAGGAAGAGACAAGGGCGTATTGGCAGTTGTTGCATTATACGTCAATGCTCTCCCTTATGATTTTATCCCCTCTCCTCGTCCTAAGTGGAGAACTCCTAGATATACTAAGGAACTGCTATTTCTTAGACGTCCCATGGTTCTGGTTCCTCTCTCTACTCGGCGGACTGGCTTCTTTCGCTGTGTTTTCGACTACCCTGGCATTTGTACGAGGCTACCTCACCGCTTACAGGCGTGTTTGTGGGTGTCCCAAGAGCAGCGTGGCAAATGGTTGTATTGGAGCGATTCAGATTACCCGCCCACGCATGGGTTGGTGTGGGCATCTGCTGGTTAAGCAGTCTCTGGTTTGTATGGGTTCGAAGGGAGGAGAGTCGGAAATGGGAATTGAGAAGGATAGGCAGGGAGAGGCGGTGAGTGTGGAATTGTATGTATGCTATATTGAGCGTTCATGCGTATTACGATCTATCGAGGTATACTTGTTAAATCTAGCATTTCTTTTCACCTTGCCTTCGTTTGGGAAGAGACCTATTTGTTTTGCGGACAACGCTCATGAATGAATGGGCGGGTTGTCTCTGATTTCTGGGAATATCAACGCGGAGAAACATGTCCTTGCTTCCTCTTTTCTAGTTGGTTGCGTTGAGAATCTCATTCCTATCTCTTGTTTGTCAGCTCAAACGGTCCTCTCAAATTCTCTATTCTACCATTCATTGATTCAAAGATAAAGTATATCTTCTTTATTCCTGTCTCTCATTTCCCCCGTTTCTCAGGTAAGAGGGAGAGAAGAGAGAGTAAAAGGATGTCTCTGGAATGAGATCTAGGTCAGAATGAGCTCAAACATTCATTAGTGGGTGATATCGGCTGGACTTGGAATTGGGGCCAAAATCAATAAGGGTAGAAAACGACTTCATCGGTAGGTGGGTGGGTGAGTGATAGGTAAGATTAAGGCGACCGACTAAACGTGAGGCAGTTGCTGGAGACGCTAGTGAGGACCTGTTTTTCTTTCTACCTTCAATCAACGCTGTCTTGAGGGACGAGAGAGTGAGTTCGAGATAGCCTGATCGAAAGTGCTGGCAACATAACATCCCGCGTACCAGTGCATGAAAATGGTACGAAATACAGTGGTGTACAATGATCGAACCAAAATTGATTCCCAAGCTCTTGCTTGCAACACACTCTGTAAACAAATAGCGAAAGTCTCAACATCGACAATCCTCATCACCTCAGCCTACATCCAAAATCCATTCCAAGGTCAAGTCGAATAAAGTCCGAAGCTACCCATGAATCACGACTTGCCCCTTTCCCTCCAGCGCCATGCATGCAACAGGTCAAGTCGTGAGTACGTACAATGAAAGAAACATAAACCTCGACACCTTTCGTAAATGCTCCAACGCTCAATAGCAAAAAAGAGAACATCAAATTACTATGTCCGAGAAATGGAAGAAAGGCAAAGGCAATCAATCACCTGATAACACCCCAATTCTCTACTCCGCCCAAACTGGTCACCTTCTCCTTCTTTTTGAATGCATTCCAAAATCTCAACGTCTCATCACCGGCTCCCGTAACAATGACTTGACCATCTGGGCTCATCGCGAGATAAAGCACACGATATGTGTGCCCCGTGAGACTCACAACTTGCTCCATTTTCGGGTACTTCCAAACAATGATTTGATTTTGCGAATATCCATGCGTTGACACGATTTCGTTGCTATTCTTGCTCCAGGCGAGATTGCACACTTGCGAGCCAGTGTCGAGACTGCTGATGAGATTGGCGGGCGCTGTTGGTGAGGCAGGCTCGTCTGAAAATGCCGCCGCGGCCGCTATCGATGACGGGCCATTTGCTGAGATTTGGGTGTTCCAGAATTTGATGGTTCGGTCTGCAGTACCACCTCCACTGGCCAACAGACCTCTTTGGTGAGGGCTCCACGCAATTGCCTTGACAGCAGCCGTGTGTTCTGCCCACTTGTACGTCGGCTCTGAATTCAGATTATCCCAAATCATGAGCTTGTTGTCGTTACCACCTGACGCCAATTGACCATCCTCGGGATTCCACTTCAAGCCGCACACCTCCTGCTTGTGACCGGTAAGTTTCCGCAGCCATTGGTCAGGTGCTCGCACATCACGATGGTAGATATGTCGATCGCGTGACCCTGAGGTCAGAATATGCTCGTTCCACGCCAAAGCCCCTACTCTTGCGGTGTGTCCAGTCATTGTCCGCAACCTGCGCTGACATGTGGCGTCCCAGATTTGTACCATTCCCTTGCCCGTGCCAATCGCGATATGGGACCCTCGCTGTATCCAATTGACACTTGTGACTGTATCGTCTGTCAAATCGCAAAGTTTGGTGACTCTCCCTGACGTTGAATTCCACATGTATACACATGATCCCAACCCCACGCCCAGTATATTTTGACTTCCCCAATCCACGAGATTGAGGTAGAAATCGTCGGCTAGATCCGGTGCGTCTAGTACTTTGTACGGTACTTTGCTGACAGTGCGGGGTGTCTTTCGCGGGCTCAGTAGCATCTTCTGCGAACTGAATTTGACAGGCGATAAGCTATACATTTCTGAATTTGGATTCATGTTTATCCGTCTACTCGAAGGCGTTCGATTCGGCGTGGAAAGGGAGTTTTGATGTGGCGTTGAGAATGTGAAGAGGTTCTTGTGAGGCGTGGAGGGGGTCATGGCGGGACCTGGAAAGAGAGATGAAGTCGCAGGTGGTGTTTGTGCTCTGCTGCTTTCGTGCGATGCCTGTGGTATTGATGTGTCGAACATTTCGGCTCGTAATAACGATGAGAACGTTCGGTCCGCAAGGTTTTCTGTCGCGTCATTAGATTCAGTTCAGCAAGGACACCAAAGATTGCCTACTCTTCTGGAAGTCAATTTCGCCATTCGATGCCCGCTTCAATCTGGTAGCTGAAGAGCTTTCGTCTTGTAACACCTGATATCTCACAGATGGGTCTTCAGTTGTCCGGTTGGGAATGAACCTAGGCGCAAAGTCAGTATTTCCGCTCATCAAGCTCGCCACAGCCATAACCACAACCACAAACTCACCTGTCACCGATGATCCTTTGTCGCTTGTTTCGCCTCGGGCTTGCTTCAGGCGTTCTTTCTCGTTGTCTTACAGTCTGTTCGAAATTCTCCAATGCGCGGCTCAGCGCAGAAGCATCGATAGGTTGTGTATTAGCGCTGTGCGCTGAATCTGTATGCCGTGGGCGCATATCCGTATGGGGAGTCTTTGATTCTGGAGGCGAAATGAGAGGAGGCGTCCTTAGATCGCTGGGACCGGTCTGTGGTGGATTGGAATCAAGTTGCGACATTTTGCTTATCGGATGTTTGTTGACAGAGGCAGATATGATGACCCTTCGCGGGTGTATACAAGTCGGCGAGGACGATTATCGATGGTGAGATATTTTCAAACAATGGCTGAGCGAATGCGCTATTGTTTTTGAGCAGGTCCGGACGAAAGTTGTGATATTGTTGTGTTTTGGAACAATATACGATTGTGTTGTCGCAAAGAGTTGTTGACGCCCCTAGAAGGTCGTGTCGGCTAGGGAAGCGATGGATGTTGAACAGATGGGAATTCTGGGTCCCAATTCAGCAGCGATAGATGGTATTCGTAAATAACGACGGTTGTTGTTGTTGCTGTTGCTCTGAGTATAGGCAGGGCTGATGATAGTATAGGACTGAGATCTGAAGCCCGTCGTTTAGCAGAGTGGATGCCAAGGAGGGCCGTTGGTTCGTCGGTCGGTCGGGAGATTGCTGGCTATTACCCTGCAGAAAGGGGGATGCCAGTCTAGTCGTCAACGACTGTATATGTCGAGAATTGAAGTTGTGGGAGAAGAGGAGGAGGAGAATTGAGCGTGTCTGGTTTTGTTGACGCCCGTCACGTCCAGAAGCCGAAGCTACCTCGACGTTGTTTTGATCGCAGCACAACGCGCGAGGTTCCTGATGATTGGCTATGAACTGATGTTTTGAATCCACGGCTTTGCTCAGGGATGTGGATGTGCGCTAATGACTGTGTGAAGGAGAGAGGTCGATAGAAATGGCCAGAGACGACTACAATATTATAGGGAGAGGCTATTAAGGTATTGTACATGGAGATGACAATGCCTATTCATTTTTCGTATTCACAATCCATTCCACAATAGCAAGACTTGCAGCTGATGCAAAACCCGATCCATTGTTATGTTGCGCTTCTGTAACGGTCGATGAGAGTAGGAACGTATACTGGACATTCCAGCAGAATCCTTCTTCTCCCCTAAAGAGGATGGTGTTCAGCTCCGTGTATGAGCACAGAAAATACACCTTTATTGCAGCTGATGGGTCCCTCAGCATGACAGTTCCCCAGATCTGAGAGCTACGCGCGGGATGATACTTACCGCAAGTATGATACAAGACGCTAACCGTTTTGGAACAGTGTGTAAATGCAGAGACATCACCAAGTCGCTTGAATGAGGTTCCCGTCATGGACAAGCCCTGGAGAAGAAGCTGGACCCTGATTGTTTGAATCAAGGGCAATATCCCGCTCTCGGCTAGATATCGTATCGGGATTAAGCTTTGGATCTCTTCTGCTTTACCCCAATCTTCACAAACACAACACATGTCGCTCCGTTTACCATTCAGAACCAACAAGATACCCAAATACAATCCAGCTCAAACGAACTTCCGATATCACTCTAAACGAACTATGGCTTCAATTCAAGCTGCCCAAGATTTCCTGACCTTCGTCGATGCTTCTCCAACACCCTTTCATGCTGTTCATTCTGCCAAAGAGAAGCTCGAGAAGGCAGGATTCAAACACATCAAGGTTAGTCAACATATCTTATACCGACAGAGTTTGGTATTTAACAGGCAGTAGGAACGCGACCCATGGTCGTCCACCCTCCAACCAGGCAGTAAATACTACCTTACACGAAATGGATCCACCCTCGTCGCCTTCGCTATTGGAGAGAAGTGGAAGTCTGGAAACCCGCTTGCCATGATTGGCGCTCATACCGACTCTTGCACCTTCCGCATCAAACCTAACTCCAAGAGACAGTCCGATGGATTCATACAAGTTGGTGTTGAGGCCTATGGAGGCGGACTATGGCATACGTGGTTTGATCGTGATCTCTCTTTGGCAGGACGCGTCATTGTCAAGACGAAGGATGGCAGTTTTGAGAGCAGGTTGGTCAAGGTCGAGCGACCGATTTTGAGGATTCCGACTCTGGCGATCCACTTGGAGAGACAGGATAACTTCCAGCCAAACAAGGAGACACAGATGTTCCCAATTGCTGGATTGGTAGCAGCAGAGCTCAACCGGACTGGAGAGACCGAGGCGGATCAGGCTGCCAAAAAGCTGGCAGAAACTACGATCAGCGAGGAGACCACTTCATACGAACCCATGAAGCTGGTCACCGAACGCCATCACCCATACATCGTCGAAATCCTCGCAAAAGAAGCCAAATGCGCACCATCCGAGATCCAAGACTTCGAAATCGTCCTCTACGACACTCAAAAAGCAGCGTTGGGAGGCCTTAACGACGAATTCATATACTCCGCCCGCCTAGATAACCTCGGGATGACCTATTGCGCGACTCAATCCCTCATCGAGTCCCTCGTCTCCCCTTCCGCGCTGAAGGACGACCCAACAATCCGCCTAATCGCCCTCTTCGACCACGAAGAAATTGGCTCCCGAACAGCCCAAGGCGCAGACTCAAATATGCTTCCAGCGGTTATTCGCCGCTTGAGCGTCTTCCAACCAAGCTCAACCACCGACTCAGACGCGTCATACGAACATGTGGGTGAAGAAGGAAGCACTGCTTACGAGCAGACATTGTCAAAATCATTCCTCATCTCTGCAGATATGGCACACTCGGTTCACCCGAACTACCCAGGAAAATACGAAGCAACTCACAGGCCAGAAATGAACAAAGGCACCGTCATCAAAATCAACGCAAACGCTCGTTACGCCACGAACTCTCCCGGCATTGTACTCCTCCAAGAATGTGCGCGCCGAGCAAAAGCGGGATCCTATCCTGCCAGCGCAGCATCAAAGTCATCCTCCGGGGTTCCACTTCAGTTGTTTGTTGTGCGGAATGACTCATCTTGTGGGTCGACCATTGGTCCGATGCTTTCGGCAGCCTTGGGAGCGCGGACACTCGATTTGGGAAACCCGCAATTGAGTATGCATAGTATTCGTGAGACGGGCGGAACGCATGATGTAGAGTATGCTGTGAATTTATTCCACAGCTTCTTTGAGCATTTTGGGGAATTAGAGAGCAAGTTTTTGATAGATTAGTATGTCAGTCAGACTTGGTGTGGGATTGTAGTATGGTGCTGACGCTATGATCAGTACAGACTCAAGGCTTTGATAAAGTTGGCGAGGTGTTGAGCGATCTAGCGAGACGCTTGTATCTTACAAATGAAATTGATGTGGAAACTGATGAGGGTTTTCCTTTTGCTTCTATTCCGTGAACGAAAAGTGTGCTCTTACAGCCTATTGATAGTGAGTCAATATTGATGACGGCAAAGGTTTCTGAAATCTCTGAATAACAGAGATTACAAGGATGGGAGGCTGAAGAAGCCCCAAAGCTTGTTGCTAGGATGGATTTTATAGCGGTTTGAGAGAACGATTACACGCCTAAGAGCAGAACTGGCCGTGGCCCATTTGAAAACACTCGTTTTCCCCATTGTGGACGACAAAAAGGGCTAGTTATTGACATATGTTGGGCTAGCCAAGACACTGTTGTGTCTTTGGTACGATTCTTGTGGAGTGTGAAAGGTGGATCGATGGGTGGTGGGGAGACGAAAGTGAGATGCGGCCTACACTTGGTTCAGGTACGGGTCAGGTGAGCGAAGATATGGGTTTACCCTTATTCGATGATTACTTGATGGAGAAGGTTCTCGACCAGTCTTCCGGGCGGTCGAGATATCTTCCAATTCATAAGTGCAGTCTGCACATCTTTCGCTGCCTATCACTGTGCCAATGTAACCTCACCAACTCCAAGAGGTCAATTTTCCATGCCGCCTCTTCACCGCCGAATTTGTGAGAACAAAGAGAATAGATCTAGATTTAACACCAAGAGTCAGCTTTGGACAGGAGGATTCTGATCCCAGCATGCAGCCTCACTGATATGCAGTGAGTAGCGTGATCCATGGCTTGTGGGGTCATGTCCTGATCTGGCGGTGTACTGCTAAGATGGAGGTTGTTGTGGATGGGAAGAGGTCGAGATAAACCACGTTTGGAAGTACCCTTGTGGCAATGACGCAACATATGCTCCGATGATGGACGTTCCGAACCAGCAGAGTACTAGTATTAGCCCATGAGATTGTAATTATTAGTCATGCAAGGAATGCTTGTGCATGTGTGATGGCTGTCAGGATATCCATGTTATTTAATATGGGTTAGGTGTAGACATCCCAGCGTAGATGAGGACGAAAGAAAGGGGTATTCGGACCGGCTTTTTGACCGCACGCAAGGTTCGACGGGTCGACTGACGCGAACCGCATCCGTCTCGAGGTTGGTTCAACCTCTTTCGGCGACTCGCCGAACGTCTGCTCGACCTGTTACATGATCAAACGGACAGCATCACGAGTTGCTTTCTTGATTCTTCTCGAAGTCGCTGAGTCTCAAGGTTAGGTCCGACTTGGCGACATGTGGGGAGAATTTCATGATGCCTAAAATAATGCCGTGCAAAGATGGAGTAAATCCCAACCTCAGATCTGGCACTACTGTCCACCATGCGCCTGACGACCTCCCCGGAGTGGCCATGGTAGCACCCGACAACCTCCGAATCTGGGTATGCGGACAGCTCTTCCGAATGGCTGGGTGTATGTCCAGACTACAGACATAAAATGGTGTGTAGTTACTCTCGGCAGATATCGACGTGACCGTTTTTGAAGCTAGGATAGAAACAGTGGATACGGACGCTAGAGATCTCACCTTAAGATAGCGGCAGCGCGAATGAACAAAAGAGAAGAAAATGTCTTGGATCTGTGCAGTGTCTCAGCCTGTGATTTGTCCACACGATGAGCAGCTAAATGTGAATCAGGCTGAAGACCAAGCCATCCGGAGCGTTTCTTCAACTTTCACAGTTGCCCAGGCGAAATAATTTCTATTGGTCAAGCCCAATCATGAATTGACAAAATGGCCGCTCAGGGTTCAACTCGATCCGGCGCGCGTTCGTGAGGCGGAAACAAGCGAGAGTCGATCATACCCAGCCTCGTGCTGGTCCAAGGTATTGCGACTGTTTGTAGGAGCAACGTCCCGATGCTCTCGCATTTGAGTGCGCGGTTGCGTGAACAAGGTGAACCGTGACCAAAGATGAAACCGATGAAGTGGTGATCCTCATGAGCACCCGTCAACCAGGTTTCTTTTCATGTTCACACAATGTTGTACGCACAGTACCATGTCCTCCCATCGCCGATGGTCAATGTCATGTGGAATGGAGAGTCAACTTCTGCAGCTGTATCGAGCTCTAGAATCTAGATGTCCACAGTATCTTAGAATCGAATTTAATGAAATCGGCCGATAATCGGATGCTCACGGCACTATCTGTGTTTTTCACGATAGCGGGGTATGGTGTCGTACTCTGATGCACGTTCGACGAGACGAACTCTGATGGTCTGCGGGAGATGACAGGCCCCCACAAATGCAGCATGGACAAGGCATTCTTTCATTATCCAGTGAAGATCTGGGTTGTCCCTGCTTGACAGATTGACTGGACGCCGGTCGGCGGCGCGGCGCACAAATTCTCCTACTTGACAGCTTGCAGGGTTTTTTTCGGCGCATTTCGTTCCTTGCGAGTAGGACGAGTACCTTCACCGCCAGAACACGCCAAATGATTAGGGATAGATCTTGCCCAGAAGCGGTAAGTGGGGCTTCCGAAAGCACTCGAAATGGATAAATTCGAAACGTTGCAGAGCTGGTGGGGTAAAATTGGAGTGTATCATGTTACTATCGCGCGACGTGTGAGAGGCGCAAAAATGATTCGCAGATTAGAGTGGACAGGGTCTTCCACTCGAAGCTTTAAATAATTACAGAAAGAGACGATGTCATTCTGCAGCGTTAAGCTGAAGATAAACGGGGCACAGCCTTTCAAGGATGCGTTGTGCTCCACCAGGTGCAAGATTTGCAACAGAATCTTCGTGATGTGCCCCACGGTAGCGGCTACTTCCTAACATGCATAGCCATGCATAGGAGAGGCGCTGCTGAGCGTCGCGCGCAGTCTTCTCACCAACGAATTGCACTCGTTCTGCTCCAGAGATTGCCGAAGATTCCAGCTCGCCACACTGTGTCGATGGCGATGGCAGAGAGCCACGGACCTGGGCCAAAATGTGTATTGCAACACCATTGCAGCAAACAGGGTCTCTGCCATGTGACTCCATCTAATTTGTGATAGAGAGACTGCTTCGGATAGACCCTGTTTGCACTGTTGCACGGCCGCTGCAGCCAGCAAGGCTCTAACCGCGTGAGAGATAGGGTGGATTCGAAGGCTGCGCGAAAGGCGGCAGCGATCTCGACTCAACTCCAAAATTTTCATGTCTGTCGCCAATCCTTCTTCACTATTTGGAAGTCGCAGAATTGTGTGCCCCGGAGAAGCGCCCATGCTGGTTAGCGACGACGATTGCTGCTGACCATTCATGCATGAGTGTTCAAGAGTAAGGTTTCGACTTCAAGGACATGAAGAGTCCCTGTATCGGTCACACGGGCACCGAACTCGTCGATGGGAGAGCAGCGGTGAGAAGAGCAGAAATGAAGACAATAATTGTGTGGTATATCACTTTGGGCAGTGTGGTTGTGACTTGGTGGTTTGTATTGACGACGCGGTATCCATTAGCACGCCATGATGGGAGGTTAGCTAGGTAGCCCATGGAAAGGTCTGTGAGCCGTAGCGAGAACTACAGCCAGGGCATGGGCGGTTTAATTCGTAGCGGCCATGGCCTCGTCGACCTGAATTGGGATATCCTGGGCAATGAGCAGCTGCGACGAATGAGGAAGTGCGAGATCGTCGAGCAAATACTCTACACTGTACGGGTGTACGGGAGATACAATACTGCTACTCTCCGCCAGTCCGCCTCCTCACATTGCTAGAAGGTATTACTCGCAAACATCCGCGGCTCTTATTCTTCTCGTCCCTCGTAGCCTCACACGTCGCGGTAGACCATTGCGGGCCGTTAGGTATCATTGGCTTGCTGGGTAATTTCCACATATCCACTCTTCTCCTCCACCAAGAGGTTGTTTGTGTTGCTGGTCGTCGCGTATCACCTCACCTCTTCCTCTGCAACTCCTTCTCCTCCTCTCAACTGAGCAGAATTGCTGTCTGCAAGTCCAGCAGGCGCCATATCTTCAGCCTGCTCCTCTCTCGCCTGGCGCTAGAACTTAGCACCCAAAGGATAGCCAGCTCGCTTCTTATTGGATCCGTTGCCGTGGGCTGCATATTAGAGGTGGGCATCCGTCTAATTGCCTTCCCAGTGGTAGTGGTCCTACCTGGACTCGGCCACGGCGATATTGACTGTGCAAAGGCTCTTCCTCGTCCTCCCTCGTCTTCATCCTCAGATACTTCACCCGGTTGGAGTTGGTAGTGGGGTTGTTGAAAGAAAGCCAGTGCGATTGAGTCAGTAAGTCTTATCTTCGCAACGGGCTTTCGTCTGACCCTTCAACCATCTGATCTCTGCGAACTATTCGGTATGACTGACACCTATCCTACAGTATCCGACCTGCTTCTGCTTCTGTGCCCGCCAATACCCAATGTCTCGGAAGTCTTCGACTACCTCTCTCATCCTCGCTGAGCGCTCCAGCATTTGAACCCCACATCGCACCAAGCCACATAAATCTGGTCGCGTATCTGACTGCCACGAGTGCGGATGTATGCAAGAGCACCTTGTTTAAGCCATGGACACTGAAGATGGAACAACCTTCATAAAGGTACAAATCCCTCAAACTGTGCTACTCGACACCTTTCTTTGTCCCTGAGTCTAACCCTTGACATCAACAGAACCTGGCTTACTTTGTTCGCACCCATGAGAAAGCCCTCGCAAATGCTCTCCAACTACAGAGACAAAAGTCTGGCCATGTCTCTACTCCTTCAATGAGCGGGGTTGTCTCGCCGATCTCTGCCTATCCCTCCCCCTCCACATCCTCTACATTGGCCTCGGCGCTGTCGCTGCCGTACCTCAACTTCACATCACGGAATATAAAGCCAGCGAAACTTACGTTGACGCCGCACCACCTCTTCTATATCCTCTCGCGTTTCTCTGAGCTCGGCATAGAAGTTGGGCCTATGGACATTCGGTTGGAGAATATCAACACAAACGTCGCTCCTGGCAATTATGTTTCCTTCCTCAGCGAAGCACAACGCAAGAAGATCCGGAGCTCTGACCGAGATTCCATACACTCGGTCTCTAGTATGAGAAGTGTCATGTCGAGCATGTCTTCTTTGTGGACCAGTCTGGGCATAAACTCCGAGGCCAAGGCAATCGCCAAAGCTGAAAAGCAGAAGGCTGTTGTCAAAGAAGATCTGCGCTATCTATACTCCGCTTTCACAAAGGTGCCATGTCTTCGGCTTTCACCAGATCATCGAGCTCCGCTTATCGCTGGATACGAGGAGTTTCCTTTTGACACGGCAGTACCACTTTTTGCCTTCAAAAATGTGAGCGCTCTTGAGATTAATGACATGGACTTTCGACAATTTTGTGGATGGGACCGAATGGCAGATCAATTACGAAGTCTGACGATTAAGAGAGGCAACTTGGACGACTTGACTGACCTCATCATTAACATTGTTTTGGATGATATGGATAAGCGTAGAAGACGGTCTGCAAAGGTACCTATATCGCCGGTCACCGCTTGGCCGACGCCATCATTTAGATCATCTGAGATTGTTTCTACCAACTCGACTCCCGAGTCACCGCCCACGCTGAACCGTCCTGAGTCCTATGGCTCCGATACCAATCCCTTGGGAATCAAGAAGCAGGGTAGACCGCGAAGCACTTCCCCTGCTCGTCCATCTGTGTCACGTCATGGATCTCACGGTCATCCAAAACCCGATACACTAAACCCCCGTCGCTCATCTGGTAGCTCAACGTCAAGTGCGCGGGCAAGCACGCCTCGCGGCAGCTCATTGAACCTTCTAGGGTCTGGCATTCTGCCCATGTCGAAATGGAGATTTCTGCGACATCTGAGTCTTACTGACAATGGCCTAACTTCAGTGGCTCCTGGCAGTCTGTCACCGCTTGCCAACACCTTGCAGTCTTTAGATCTGTCTTCCAACCTCTTCACTGAGATTCCGGACAGTCTCGCCTCCCTTGTGTCTCTGAGAGCTCTCAACCTTTCTCACTGTATGATCCAGTCACTGCACTCACTTGGAAGAAATCCACTTCCCGCGATCACCACTTTGAATCTCCGTGCCAACCGGTTGCAATCACTCGCGGGAATTGAACGGCTCTTGTCTTTGGAGCGCCTAGATCTGCGTGAGAACAAGTTGTCGGATCCAAGAGAAATTGCTCGCCTGACTGGAATCCCTAACATGACCGAAATTTATGTCTACAAGAATCCTTTCACCAAGTCCTACCCCAACTACCGCGTCGAGATCTTCAACCTATTCCGGAACACCCCTGGCTACATTGACGACATCTATCTCGACACCACACAGCCAACATACGGTGAGCGTAAGAATCTTGTGGATCGCGTACCAGAAGCGCCCAGCGTCCCTGTAGTTAAACCGAAGCGAGTTGAGGCGCCGGCCCCATCGATCTCACGAGAGCCCGTCATCGAGCCTTTCAATGATCCGTTCTATGAAAGACGCAGGAGCCAGGAGATGCTGCGACAGCGCAGGAAGAGCGACTACAATGTTGGCTCTCAACGACAGAGAAAGAAGGGTACCAGAAGACGAGTAGTTGAACTTGCAGAAACAGACCTTGTTCCAGAACGCCGACCTGAACCCATCCACACAGAGTCAACGCCGGTGGCCACAAAGGCGAGCCTCACTGATGACAGCACATATGGAGGAAGTGAGGTCGAGTCCACTCCTGTTCGCACTCGTACGTCGCTCGAAAGTTCTGGGTCCAATCTTACACCAACCCTCCTCGAAACGTCAACCGATTCTCCTACCCTTCATCGAGCCAACACTGAAAGCACGGCTCAGGCTCTCTCTCAGCTCGGCGCCGACAGCGAAGCCTACAAACAACGGATAGAAGTCTTGCGCAATGACTTTGGCAATGGTTGGCTAAGTGCTCTAAGCGACGATAACTGGGAAGTGCATCAGCGAGCACCAGGATTCGAAGCAGCATTCGGTACAGTCTCACCATTGAGCCCACCGCTAGCTTCAGTCCGGACCACCAGCCATGGAATTGTCTCTGGGGGCCGCACACTTGGATGAGCACGCCTGGTCGTCATCCTCGAACACAGCGATAATCGAGATTGCGCCTGAGGAGGTATCGTCAGTCACGGTCCGCGGCATCCTATGAAACAACTCCATCCACTCCCTCCACTCAAAAAATTCCCGAATTTCAGACCACTCACAACTGATTTTTCGACCACTATACCCGCCACATGTGGCTTTCAGATACCCAGTCTCTCCGCTTACGTTCGATCCGTGTGGATACCCGATTTTCTGGGCAGCGAGCCAGCGAGGCGTTAGCGTTTTCATTGTATACACTGTTTTTGGTTTTTCAGGTGCGCCTTTTCGATTCTAGTTGTCACTCAAAAGGGGGCATATTCTTGCACTGTTTTTACCCGGTTTTGGCTACTGCATTGTTAATGGAAATAGTGTTTTGATTGTTTGGCCACATTCAGTTTCCTTCGTTTTCGTATTGGGCATATCTTCCAGGGCGGGAAATGTGTTATGACTGTTCTTTGTATGATAGAATATTTCTTGGGATTGGCTACTTGCTCTTTGCGGATTGAATTGCATGGTAGAGAAAAGACGATGAGAAGGATTTGCTTGCTCTGTTGTCTTTTCTCTATTTTCGCGTGGATACTGTTTGTGTTGTTGGCATTGATAACGAGGGAAACGGCTGGTTATCTGGTACTCTTAGACATGAAATGGATACTGTTTCGATGAAGAATTGCAACGTCGTGTCAAACGGCCCAGAATAACTTTGCCTCGACCAAGTAGAAGTGTATTCATAGTTGGACATTGATGCCGGGTCGCAAGAAAACCAAAACACTAGACAATGTTGGGAGCTCGAAAGATTTGAATTGAACGTGATGTCTGGGGCAGATGTACGTGATGGTCCAGCTGTCATTCACGCTTGGTCCAGACCGCTTTAAAGGCACCAACGAATCAACCGATGGACTAATCGGATTGGTGGGCGGGAGGTGGAGTAAGAACGTAAGAACATCATAGCCTGACCCTGATCGATGGAGAAAGTTATCTTCCAACCTTGACATTGATCGAGGGTGGAGCATATAAGGAATACTCAGAAAGAGTAGGACAACAGCAAGCACTTAGCACACCAACAACAATGACAGGATTTGCGGAGGTGGCTTTTGGCAATGGTTCTTCTGGAATAAAATGCTTTACACAGTATATTTCAACACCGGTTCGTATGGGGGTTGGTTCATGGCCTACCTCCGTAGTTTGATTCCCACAGTAAAGAGCAAGCCTAGACATGGATGGCTCAGCAGGAACGCCAGGAGGAACCGGGCATTTGATTGCTCTTCATTCGACGAGTGCGAGACCTGCGAGACCAGCGAGACCAGTCCAAGGATGCCCTACAGGGCGATGCTTGGCAGGTCGTCTCTAAGTGGACTTGAATTGCAGTAGCATCACCAAAGTGAGGTCTTGCGAAGAAGAGCAATTGAAGCCTCATTCCAGTGGAACCCCTCGATTCTTGATGCCGTACAAATACTCCTGCCCACCAGAAACATATATATGCAGTGTTGTTGTTGCAAGTTTGAGTCGGTGCCTTGCACCAGATTCCTATGCGGCGGTGTATTTGGTTGTGTGATGCTGGAGACAATAGTAACCATCGTAGTCGTGATTTCGCTGCTTGGGTGTGATACTCCGGGTATGCCCGTGGACGAGGCTGTCTGGTAGCTGCCGTATTGTATGGCGCCGATCGTGCTATAGACCTGCCGTCTTATAGTCGGAGCCTATCTGCTGCTAGTCGCTCTCCCTACTTGCTATATCGCGCTCCTACTCTTGCCAATGCCATAACTGGGACGCAACAGTCTGGGGAGAGGCTCAAGGCTACGTCTGCTGGCTTGTAGGGAGGGGATTTGCCGCCAATAAGCTCCTTCTATACGTCCTTACTGCTTACTGTGTTGCGCACCTACTCTTGCCAATGCCATAACTGGGAGGCAACAGTTTGGGGAGAGGCTCAAGGCTCTGGACATCAGCTTGCAGCAGGACGGTTTGCGGAGACGATAGTAGATGAGGTTCTCTAGCAGCTGCCGTATCGTGTCGCACCGATTGTGTTGTAGACCTGTCGTCTTATAGTCGGAGCCTATCTGCTGCTAGTCGCTCTCCCTGCTTGCTATATCGCGCACCTACTCTTGCCACTGCCATAACTGGGACGCAACAGTCTGGGGAGAGGCTCAAGGCTACGTCTGCTAGCTTACAGGGAGGGGATTTGCCGCCAATAGGCTCCTTCTATGCGTCCTTACTACTTACTGTGTCGCGCACCTACTCTTGCCAATGCCATAACTGGGACGCAACAGTTTGGGGAGAGGCTCAAGGCTCTGGGCAACAGCTTGTAGCAGGACGGTTTGCCAAGACGTTGGGAGAGATTGTCTAGTCGTTGCAGTGGTGTGTGGTGCCGATTGTTGCGCACCGGGCGTCTGGTGTTTGAGATGTGTTGAAGGTATTGCCGTTCTAGCAGTGACTCGTCGACTCGGAGCGTTGCAGTGTCATCTGGGGTGATGGACTAGCCGGGAGATAGTGACTAGATGGTTGCTGTTGTCTTTGGTGGACGCATCGTTCGTGTAGCTTGCTCATGTATTCGTCTGCTTGCTCTGCCGTGGCCGCGACGGCGACTCTAGAGATATCTCATCGACGCTGAGGGACGCGCGATGGCCTCTAGAGGCCGGAGCGGCCACTGGCAGAGGTGTTTTGATGATCCTTAGATGATACTTCTGTAAATTCCAAAAATTGAGTTCTCGCTGTGTGTGCTGTTTTTAGTCGGGGGAGAATATACTCGTATTTTCAAACTTGAGCCATCTCTCTGTGCCCGTGACTAGCTCTCTCGCCCGTCGGTTGATTCCATCACTTCTCCTTGGTCGACCTTGAAACTACTCGTCTGCGGATAGCCACTCACTCCCTCGCACCACACAACCTCAACAATCCCACCCCAAACACCTCACGTCTCGCTGCGCCCATCTCGCAGCGACTCAATCCCCTGATCAGGCAATCTACTGTTGCCCTCCGCACCTCGCCAAGCCGTCCACTCGGCCTTCCTCGCAAAGACAGCGCCCAGCCGAGCAGAAAACTGAAAACACTCCCAACCCGACCCCCAAAGACCAACACAACAACAACGCCGCCGCCGCCCGCACACCCCGACGCGATTGTACCCGTGAGCATCACACGAGCTCATACATTGACCTGTACTGGACATTACATCTAACAGCACGCCGCTTCCATCGCGCCGCCCAAGTCAGCGTCCAACCGAGGGGCTTTGTGCCATTTTCTTCACCTAACCACAAGTCGTGTCGCGGACTCCCCTACAATCCCGCGCTTACCACGCCTCAGTGTATCCAGCTACCTTCTCAATCGCTCAGGTAAGCAATTTTCCGGCAGGCTCGCACACCCCCATCAGCCTCACAGTCACCGGCGAACTCCTTCGCCCACCCGATCCGCTTGTCCCGCTTTTGACCCTTTTGCTAACCGACTGTCCAACAGCTTCAGGCCTTCTCGACTGCCGTTGACACCACCTCGACGACTTGCGCTTATTGGAGGAGCGGGTGACGGGACACGCGGAAGACACTTAATTGACCCATTTGCCATCAACACCGGTGGCTATGGCCAGCGAAAATGAGGTGGACCTGGACTCCATCATAGATCGACTTTTGGAAGTCAGAGGCAGCCGACCAGGAAAGCAGGTACAATTGTTGGAGCAAGAGATTCGATACCTTTGCACCAAGGCCCGTGAGATCTTCATCTCTCAGCCAATACTCCTCGAGCTGGAAGCACCAATCAAGGTAGTCAGGGACAGCGCTATTTAAGACCGTACTTGCTAACACGCTTCATCTAGATCTGCGGAGACATCCACGGACAGTACTATGACCTCTTGCGCCTTTTCGAATACGGCGGTTTCCCACCAGAGGCCAACTACCTCTTCCTGGGCGACTACGTTGATCGAGGCAAGCAGTCTCTCGAGACCATCTGCCTTCTGTTAGCGTATAAGATCAAGTACCCAGAAAATTTCTTCATTCTCCGCGGCAACCACGAATGCGCGTCCATCAACCGTATATACGGATTCTACGACGAATGCAAGAGACGGTACAATATCAAACTATGGAAGACCTTTACTGACTGCTTCAACTGCTTGCCAATTGCCGCCATCATTGACGAGAAGATCTTCACCATGCACGGTGGTCTCAGTCCGGACCTGAACTCGATGGAACAGATCAGACGTGTCATGCGACCAACAGACGTACGTAATCCTTCTGGTATTTGCTGTCTTCAACCATATTTGCGATTGCAGACACAATGGAGGCTCCTCTCCGCGACCTGCTAACATATATAGATCCCTGACTGCGGCCTTCTCTGCGATCTCTTGTGGTCTGACCCCGACAAGGACATAACTGGCTGGAGCGAAAACGACCGTGGTGTCTCATTCACATTTGGACCCGACGTCGTTTCCCGATTCCTGCAAAAACACGACATGGACCTTATCTGTCGAGCGCATCAAGTAGTAGAGGACGGTTACGAGTTCTTCTCGAAGCGACAACTCGTTACCCTCTTTAGCGCGCCCAATTACTGCGGTGAATTCGATAACGCAGGTGCAATGATGAGTGTGGATGAGAGCTTGTTGTGTTCGTTCCAGGTATGTGTCGCTTGGTCATTTTTTGATTGCAAGTACTTAACTAACGTACCCACTACAGATTCTGAAACCTGCAGAGAAGAAACAAAAGTACGTTTACGGCGGCCTCGGTAGTGGCAGACCTAATTCCCCTGCCCGAAACAAGAAAAAGATCTAAAGTGAAGAGCACAAATACCAACTATCGAAACAGCAGGTTCGGACGAAGATAAGGCACACCTTTCCTTCTTCACATGTCCTCGGTCACCCCTACGATTCCGTTCTCGTCAACACGACTCTCGACTACACATTCTCACAACGCAAAATACACCAACTCGTCCATCATACTCTTTGTTTACGGCTCAATTGTTGATGTGTCTGAGCTTCATAGGAGTGAATGTCCTAGCCTTCCTCGTTCACGAACATCTTCTCAGCGACCTCCTCGTCGAAACAGCAGCACTTTAGGGGGATTCTTAAGAGGAGGTTAGCGCGTCCTTTGTCTCGACTTTCTGTTTCTCTGTAATCGAGCATTGCCGGGTTTAGACACGTTAATGAAAAAGCTGGTAAACGACTATTCCCCTTTTCCAAAAGACACGATTGACATGCCCTTTATCAGGCGGCCTAGGTTTCGACACCTCAGCTGCCAACGACGCGGGCTACTATGACGACTTTGCGTTTTGCTATACTCAACTTTGTGGGCGTGTGTTTGTTTTTGATGGTTGCATCTGATTTGACAGTGTCGTGGTGTTAGGGCAGCCGCGTAGTGGAGCCTATAGAGGTGAAGCATGCTTGATGTGGGTGCGAAATGGCGATGGTGGTTGTACGATGTTGTTGAAATGGCGCGGGCCTTCTTTTGCTTTTTCATGATGCGATGGTGGGTTGTAGGCAATCATGACTATGGGACTCGAAATTTTCTTTTTGGGATGGGGTGAGGATGTTGTGCGCTCTCTGATGTGGTTTCCTTCCTTTTACTCCCTCTCTCTCTAGGTAATCCTTTCTACCAGCTTCCCCTATTGCAAATCAACGGTTCATCGGATATAGTTCTGCGACGTTACATGATGATACGGTGATGTTCGTGGCATGACGAGCAGCCTGTCAATTGCTCGCCGACTCGTTTAACACAGCCAAAGATGGGTGGCGAGTGAGGTGTGATGGTATCCCACGCCTGTTCGAGTGCACCATGCGGCGACCTCCAATCACCTATATACTCACTGCCGATTCGATTCAGCCTCCCGACACATTTCAGCAAAACCATCACATCGCTGAAGGTTGTTCTCCATGTTTCTTGGGTTCCATCAGAACGGGAGAAGCCGCAGGCCGACGAGACAGGAATGAAGGCTAAGAGACACTGGCACAGCGGCTTCTTCAATTCAGTGCCCTTCCCGATATCTCGAAATCGTAGTTACTATTGGTCATCCACTGCATAATGGATTCCACGCCATCGACCACTTCTGCCATGTCTTAGCTGCAGGTTTTCACTTTACCCACCTTCTTTTTGGAAAAGTAGTAGAAATATGAGGCTATCTATTTGCTATGAGTATATCATGTCGCCAGGTTTTTGGGGGAAATGAGTAGATGAATATTAAACTCCAATGTAGCTACAATGATGTCTAATTTTTCGAGAATCCCAGGGTTCACCTGACCATCGCCACGGTTCTTTCAAAGGAGTTCACGAGGGGGTGAATAGGGACGGCGTTTCCTTCGACCTGGTTTTCGGGGATTTGACTTGTGGAACGCACGGTTCAGATCGGTAGTGATGGAGAAAATTCTGTAATTCCTCATATTCAAGTTTCGGTACTTTCGTTTCGAATGGTGTTATAGGAAAGTGGTAGAATATTCTTATCAACTGAAATTTGAAATTTGAGGCTTGGGCATTTCGACTTGCTTGTACATTCATCGATAACAAAGTACCTCAAAGGCGCTAAAGATAAAGGTAAATAATAATGAGCTATCCCGCATTAGCAAGACAGGGAGGGTGCTGCTCGAATCCCCCGAGAGGTTTTCCTGGAATTGCATCTAGTCATCGCGAATGAATGGATATTCGCAACGCACAACAAAATTTCAAAGATACAAAAGAGCAAGGAGAAATAAAAAGTTCGATCAACAGGTACGTGCTACAGACGAATCTCCAACCACTCAAAAACACTAGGAAAAGACGTCTACCCCACAACAAGAAGAAATCCCGACTCAGGCACTCACCATACACACAAGACATAACCCCCAAAAAAACAAACCTTCAAGGAACAAATCCATCCCCATGCCCAGGCTGCCCCTCACCACTCCCATGTCTCCCAAACCACTTCCACTCCATTTCCGCCCCATGCTGAGAAGTCCAAAACTGTCCTCTACGTCCATGATCAGGCGTCGGTCTCTCACGACGCTCCTCCCCGTCCTCACGCGTCAACAATCTCTGATCCCACGGATTGGACAATCTGCCTCTAAACGACCTCATAGGCGGCCTCGGTATCCTCGTCGCCGGCTCACTAGGACGGCGCAATGGCTCCGTGGAAGGAATATGCGTACCCTCTGCAGCTGTAGAAGACACATCACATGGCCTCGACGTCTTCGTTGCAGGCACTCGAGGCTCAGGCGGAGGAGACGGTAGTTCTGAAGAGGTAGAATGATACGAGGACGTCTGCGTATCGCTCCTCTGTCTGTATTTTCGTTGTTTGTCATAGTGGCTTGATTTACGTTCACTCCGCTCCCGCTGATTAGGATCAGACACCTGTCTCTTCCTCGTTCTAGACACGCGGCTGTCAATGCTCTCCCTGGCAAGAACCGGCTCAGGCTCCATTATAGCTTCTATTGTGTCAGATACCACAGTGGATGTAGGCTTCTCTGCGAAAACGGGATCGAACGGTTCTAGCGGCAACGTGGACTGATTCCGACTCGCAATGTTCTGACGATAGGGCGTCGTAGGCACAGAACTGGGCGCAGAGTTGACACTATGGCGTGTAGCGCGCTGTGCGAGCGCAGCATCTCGATCGTATTCGCGCCCAGGGTCCATCATGATCGGTTCGTCCTCGTCAGAAGGTGTTGGCATATTAGATTGAGTGAACATGTTCGGTGATGAAGCTCCCGAATCGAGTTCTAAATACTCGCTTGGCGAGATGAGAGATTGCCCGCCTGGAGAAATCGCAGACTCTCCAGGCGAGATCACATCAGTTTCCTCCGAGACCATCAATTTGGTCCTATGCTTTGGCGCTGACAATGGAAGATGTTGCATGTCTGCCGGTGATATCGCAGTCGATGGCGTTGACGGTGTCAATATGGACACGGTGGGCAAACCGGTTCTTCCATAACCGGCAGATGGTAGGCGCTCCACAGCATCTTGTGACAAGACTGGTCGATCGGCGCCTGAAGAAGGTGCTCGCGTGTTTGGTGGCGGTAATGGATGGTCTTCTTCTGAGATCCTGATTCTAGGAGGCGTCACCGTTCTAGAAGCCTTCCTGTTCATAACCGATCCAGCTCTTGCCAACAGCGGCGTCTGGTCATCGCTTGTCATTGTGAGATCAGGCTGAGTGATGCTCTTCGGAAGGCTATCGCGACGTTCTGCTACAAGCTTGCGTGCCAGAGCGAGACTGTCTCTCTTTTCTATAGCGACGGGTAGGCCCATGCCTGAAGCGGTAGAATCAATGAGTTGAAGCAACTTGGGTATAGAAGTCGTACGTCGGCGGAGCAATTTGGGTGGGTCTTCCAAACTTGGGCTCCTAGGAGATGCTGACCTAGAACTGTGCAAACTCCTAACGGAATGGGAGGGCGTGAGATTGATTGGAGAAATGGCCTTTGGACTTCGACGTGGCGATACTGAAGAACAGATTTGTTCTTTCTCGTGAAGTAGTTGGTGAGACTTGGTGATGACCATCTGTAGAGCCGTGGTATGCTCAGTGAGCACGCTATCGATGCTGGAAAGAATATCTTGAACCAAAGAGCTATCGACGTGATGAGCGGGAAGAGGACTGGATGGTGGTACCCTGACTGCAGGCGGAGAGCTCAAAAGCTCCGTAGGAGGTTCCGTCCAATGTTGAGAAAGCTTGCGCGTAATATATGTTGCGATAGAAGGTTCTGGTGGTCGCTGAGGTGCAGGAGTACGCATTTCGGGCTCTTCATTGATACTAGGTGGACTCATAGATCGTACCCGCTCGAAGGCTTTATGAGACATGGATTCTCGTATGGCAAAAGGACTTATACTGCGCATAGTTGAGCCGCTGCTGTTTCGTCTCACGAATGGGTTCAGTCTGTCTGTTGCGGGAGACACCTGGGGAACAACTGGAGGTTGTGGTGGTGATAGCTCTCCATAGAACAATCCCTGGCGCGGATCTGTATACGAAGACCTGGACCTTTCCCTTGAAGTACGTCTGGTAGTCCAGTCGCCTTTGCGTTCCGAGGCACGATCCAACGACCAGTCTCGAGCGTCATCGTCAGAAATTGAAGGAATCGAGTCATCGAACATTGGCTGTACCTTGGCTGGTCGTGATGATTTTTTCGCCCAGCTTTCACGACGCTCCGAAGGTGGTGGCTGTTGTGATGAATGGGGTGGCTCGAATCGAGAAGTAAGACTCGGCTTACGCTGGCCCGATGCCCGTCTTGACCAAGGATCGTTGCGGGCGATATTCAACACATCCTGCTGCCATGCATATTGATCTTGAGCGTGAATGCCCGTGATACTACGACGCGACTGCTGCTCGCGATGTATTGTCTGGCCTTCATGAGGCTGAGTGGCGCTCGTGCGTCGGCTTGGTTGAGCAATAGGGCTATAGCCACGAGGAATGGCTGGTTGCCTCGGTACTAGACTTTCTCGTCGATGATTCTGAAAAGGAGAAGGTTCACCTTTGCTTTCTTGATTTTGAGACCTCCATGGAGAAACACGAGAAGCTGGTGATTTGTCGGAGCCATTACGAATGGTCTCGGCTCTTCCCCTTCCCCTGCCTCTCCCAACTCCAGTTCCAGTACGTGATGAGGCAGGCGGCACAGCGGCCGCCTCTTGCTCTCGCACCCGTGTGTCATGCAATTGGACCAATGACGCAACATTTCCGCGTTTGATGACTGGTGTCTTTGTAGGTGCTTGGGTGGTGGTCGGCTTTGAGGGTGGATTGGTTACTGGAGGCTTCCGATACATGGCAGGGCCTCCGCGAGCTTATGAGGGCGATCGGGGCCGCTGCAGCTGGAGGAGATGCATCATTCGAGATTGTAGAGCCAAGGAAGAGATATCTGGTACTGGATGTGATATGTGAAATGAACGCGGTGCTCCAGATAATAGGAGAGATGTGAATTGTTGGTGAGGCACGCCGCAAATGTGCGACGAAGCGTGATGATGGTTCCTTCCAATTCACTGACTTCACTCCTTCTCTTCTCGTTCACAGCCTACACATGCTGCCAGAAGTGACTCAATGCCGACGTGAGAAGGAGACCTCAAGCCATGAAGACTGTTCAGGCATCCCAGTTCTCTGCCTTCAGCACCTCTAGTTACTGTGTTGCTGTAGGGGCAATGAATTGTATGCCCGTCATGGTGTTGGTTTCCGTTTGTGGTCATCTCATTTCGGGTACGATGTGATGTCTTTCTGTACATAATGACAGAGTTTATCGGTCGAGAAATTGTTGATAGTGGATGCTGAATTACATCGCCTTTCGTTCAAACCTCATTTAGTCGTGTGATATCAGCGAGTCTTGAGAAGAACAGTGCTAAAGAACAGATTGCATTCTGGCATTCTGGCATTCTGGCATTGTCTTTGTGACGTGTTCAAGACCTAAATGTTCAAAGAATCTACTCCAATATGCGGGCTCTGTAGATGTGCCCCAAACGAATAAGAAACCTGTCATTTCATGATTGCCCCGGTTGTAAATTGCATGTTTTCCGCATCTAGGAGTACGGATTGCACCGTAATAGTTCAAGGGTATATCGATTCAAGATCTAATTTTACTGTACATTTCATTGCCTTCAGTGCTAGGATTATCAACACACTTCTACTTCAACGAAGCTTGAAGGCTCTCCAAGACCTGTAAATTTATGTTAGTTTGTCCCATTAAATATAGGCATTTGCACCCTGCTCACCTCCAATGCAATCTTGGCCTCAGCAATGTCCTGCTCGCTTCCACCTCCGGAAGCAATCTTCTGCTCCTCCGCAATCTGGTTTCGTACCGCCTCCGCGCTGAAATCCTCAAGTGGGTAGCCTTCCACCTATGCTGTGTTAGGGTTTGATTGTATATTTCGTAGCGGAAAACGTACAGCGTTGATGCTCAATTGAGAGTCTGGCTGAACAACTGCGAAACCGCCGGAAACTAGTTGAGATTGTCAGCATCGAATGCTTCTTTCCTAAACCCCAGGGCCTAACTCACGGAAAAACTGTTTGCTGCCGGATTCTTCGATAACCTCAACAAGACCTGGCTTCAATTGCTCAATGGACGGAACGTGGTTTGCAAGGATACCCATCTCTCCAGTCTCGGCTGCCAAATTCACCTGAACGCTGCAGATTGTCAGAATTGTAATGCGAATCGGAGGATGGTCGGTTGGGGGTCGCGTAGAGCGAAACGTACACATCAGCGGCCTTGTAGATTGCCTGTAATTGGCTTGATTAGCTTTTTGTCAAACAGCTCAAACCTGACCACCAATTGACACAGACCAATGTCTCGAATCATATCTCCATAAATATATAGGAATTCCAACGAACCTGATGAGGCAGGGACAGAGTAACGCGGAGCTTGTCCGATGCTACGTCTGCATATCCTCGACGAAGAAGCGCTGGGCTGGCACGGAGGGTCGAAGGGCGGACCTTAGGGGCGGCGGCCCTGACGGCGATGCGAAAAGCGCTCATGGCTGGGTTTGGTATGGTGGCAGGTTCAGCGAGGATGGAGGGCCTCACTGCGATGTGGTGGAGATGGCAATGGCTGGAATTGGAGGTGAAGTACGCAGTCCCACGAAATCGTGAACACTCGGAAGCTCGGTCGACGCTGGATCACGTGACGAGTATCAGATGGCTAAACCGAGCACCAGAATTTTGGCAATGTTGCTTGACTTTCGAGAAGATTTCACACAGTAAAGTCTTGATATCTATGCAAATATACGTCGCTCCAAGAATCAGAATTGGTACAATCTACCCATTAGCGGGTAGGTGAGTATAAATACGAACAGCACCACGTCAAAGCCGCAATAGTATCTCCATGAATCTATAATAGGACATAGAGACCTAATCCTTCCCATCAATAATGACTGTTTTTTCTTATCCTATATGTATCGTCAAAAACGTGGGGTAGACGCGTGTCTGCCGTTTTGGGACGAGGCCGAAGCCAAGGCTGCCGAGCAAAACATCGAGTCTACGAAGAACATGCAAAAATTGCTCGGAGGAGATTTCATTGATGTATAAGACTAGATCTGAATGTATTTCGTCATGATCATCTTTGTGAAATGCCCAAATCTGCACGAGCCGGCCAAGACCAAGCCACTCGGCAAAACACAACTCCAGTAACCAAAAAATTGATCATGCTGTCCAGAGCGAATCCGTTTAAGCACACAAGTCTTGTCGCTTTTGTTTGATATTCCTGCGTCCCCAACAGCCGGAGAAAAGCGAGAGCAGCCCCTTGATGCAAATCCTGCACAACCGCACACTGTACCTATACCACACTACGGAGTACCACTCGCCCGCGTTCTAGTACTTCACAATTTGACATCAGCCGAGGGAGAGTAGTTGTCGCCCAATATATATTATAAATTTTGGCTTATTACCCAACAACAGGTCGATTGGTCTAGGTAAGCTATCTGCTTAAACTTGCAATAACTATGTACTAATAAGCTCCAGTGGTATAATTCTCGCTTAGGGCACACCCTGGGTTGATTTGTCAGTAATGATAGACTCCTGGTCTTTTCCATACTGCGAGAGGTCCCGCGTTCGAGTCGCGGATCGACTCACCCTTCCTTTTTGCCATCTTTGACAATTAATTAACGTATTCCACTACCGAGCCGGCCACTTTTCCTTGGCACAGCCCTTATCCTCTTCAACACGCAATGTCTCAACAACGCAACGCGATAGCCGTTCAAGAAGAAGGCAGAATTGATCTCGCTCTTCAGGCCTATACCTCTGGCCAATTTCAAAGCCTGGGCACAATGCGCGAAGGTGTAAAAAGGATATTGAAATATCTTCTGAATCAGATAGGAGCACGACAGACTGGGAATCTATTATTGATAGCGATAAAATTGAAGAGGCGTAATGTGAGTTGGTCGGCTAAGGAAAAGTGGCCGGCTCAGTGGTGGAATACGTTATGTGAAAGTTTGGGAGCGATAGCTTTCGATCTGGTTGAGTTGCAAGATTTTTTTCGGTCAGGGGACAGCCTGGGATGAGATCTCGAGTATCTCGGCTATTTTTTTACGTCCCACGCTGCCAGATCTTTCTTTTACTAATCAAGATCATAACAATCCAGTATCAGAGTGATTGAAATTATCGTGGTTGTGCTTGGTTGGTTTTGGTTCTTCAGGGGGTGGCCCAAGATTTGGCTTCCGGCGGGCGAGCTTCGAACACAGAACCTGCAAGAAACATCAAGTTCATCTCTCCTTATCAGCTTTGTCAAGTATGATAACAATACGCTCCATAATCCTCCCTATCTGGAAAACTTCGTGCAAAAAGAAAGATTGGGTCGATCCGCTCCTCGAACGCGCTCGTTCACCTGGGACAGTACCTCTTCCTCGTATCAATCGCATCAAGACGGCTGGAAAAACGGTGCAAAAGTAAAATACCAATCCGATACCTTGATTATAAGAACATCCCGGGTTGAATGAAGTAAGGAGACAGGTAGAAACAAGGGAAGAACCTCTCGGGAAATCGAATGAGGCAGGAGGCCTCGTTCAAGTTCCCTCGACGATTCGATCTAAGACAAAGACAAACAGAGGAGAAGATGCCCGAGAAAAGTATTGTGGTTCTCGCTTTCGCGAAACCATATAACTTTTTGTTTGCTAACGAGGAAAACTCTAGTGCCGCAGGAAAATGTGTTTTGGCAAAAGAGAGAGGAATAAAATAACGCGATCAGAAGAGGAAGAGATGTGAAGGTGGAAGACCTTCGAACGATGGGGAATCGCGAGGATGATTGAGGCAGAGCGCCGCTTTCAGGTTGCCCTCGGAATATTTCCTGCGACAGAATTACTTGGTTTATTGTACTGGTCGCGAAAGACCAGGTTCGTTTCTCCCATATTCTACCTATGTAGTCACGATCTGCCATACCTCCTGGTTCTGATGTGAAGACACCGCGCCCCTCAATTCTTGCCAGCTGGAGCATCTACGTTTCCATCCTCTGCTATTTCCGATGCCCGCTGGCTCTTCTCCACCTCATCCTTCTCGCTCTCCAATCCAGGTCCTTCACGAAGCAGAACCTTCAGCATCATCGTCTTCTTCCGCATCTCCTTCACTGACTTCGCCGGCTCGACTCCTCCCAATTCTACAACCAGCTCCATCTCATCAGATACTTCAAGAGCTATATCCAGATATGAATCGGCTAGTAGTTTGTCTTCTGCAGAGCAGCCCGCGAGGAGGTGTGTAGGGTTTCGCAGCGGACCATGCGTGCTGGGTAGTGGTTAGCTAGAGTTCAACTCCGCGTCCAAGGGTGTAATTACGAAGGTAGGCATTCGAGAGCATATAGTAGCACTGCTCTTTGCAGTCTTCGATGGAAACATCGTATTCTTCATTTGCCTATGAAAAGAGTTAGTGCTACCCGGACTACAACACCACACCAAAGATTTGAAACCCTCTCAATGTGACGGCTTGCTAGGCTACTGGAACAACCACAGTGTTCAAGCACCTAACAAGGCGCCACAGTACACGAGCCATGTGACGGCTTGCTAGACTACTAGAACAACCACAGTGTCCAAGCACCTAACAAGGCGCCACAGTACACGGGCCACAGCAAGACCTACAAGTAGGCCTTGCCCCCAGCCCCCATTTACATAGCTACCTGTAGTTCACTATCACATTTAGTCCATACCTGATTGCTGCTCACGACTTTCATTAGTTACTACTAGCCTTGACACTCAATTCGAGACCGATCGCGATAAGAGCCTGCAGCAATTTTTGGAACTCATGTTCCAGAAATGTATCGATATCGATCCCCAGTTAGAAAAGTCATCTTAGTCATGGAGACTTACCCGTCTCAGCAAGAAGTGGTACCCCTGTAACGCGGATTCGTCGCGCCAGCCAGAAGCATCTCCATCAGCTCGCGTGCTGTCGAGGTCTTTCATGGACGTGCCTCTGTCATTCTCCTTCAGCCATCGTATCTGCGTATGTTGTCTGCTTGTCGGTGTACTGTATACTAATGAACGGGCTTGATGAAGTAGCGAGTGATTCTGCAAAAAGTGATGTCGGCGGCCGGAGGACCGTCTATTGCCAGACAGTCCCAGACCCAGCCATAGAGAGTCGCCTTGCTAAGATTAAGACTCGCACGACTAACAACTCCCAATCAACCTGCACAACACCACGTCAAAAGGCTTCACCACACCCATCGACACTCGCCATCGCAAATCTGCATCCAGAAAACGCCTGCTAGTCTTCCCTCGTGACGGCAGGAAAACTTCCTAAACCCAACCATCTACCATATCAACTTCGAACTGGACCGCAAGGAGCCTTCAGTTCAAAAATAGCAAAAGCCGCCGTCTTTAAGAAGCAAAATTCTTGTTCAATCAATGCCCTCTCTCGAGCGATGTCCATTTTGAACTCCTCGAGAATGCTACCTACGCAGAAGACTAGGACAGTCGCGGCAGCTCTCATTAAGGCTCTGCAGCGACACTCTCATATCCATGAGCTGAAGTACAACATAACCTACAGAGAAGAGACGAAAACAAACCGAGTCCCACCCAGACCAAAAACATCAATTTCTTCTGCGCAGCAACTTCATCCACGATACTAGGACAGATGAACCAACAAGCCAGACAAAAGTCCTGGTTGCCTATAGTGAATTCTGCATGGACGCGAGAATTCCAGACATATATCCCAGCATATCCTTCACCATTACCCATGACTTCAGGTTATACATCCCGTCGATTCATATTCACTAGACCTTTTGGGGAGTGTAAATAGAAGCGTAATATCGGTTTTGATTGAAGGATGTGGCATCAAAGTAACTCAATTCTTGCTTGACACGAGTGCTTGACACGAGTTGACACAGGGACTGTAGAGATCCGATATGTCTTTACGGTCAGCAAACATCAGAGGAACGGAGAACCTTATTACACGTGTTTTGTGCCAGTGAATACTTCCCCAGTTCGAGAAGATGCACAATCACATCTTTGACAATTTGCGATTTGGGTCAGCAATCACAGATCAGAGTGCTCGAAGCTAGTGGGCAAGCCTTATTAACATCATCTCTGAGAATTCCCATTTCTTGCCCTGCCATCTACCGTCTATCCCTCAAAATTCAATGGCTGGAAAGATTATCCAGAGCTTTCGCCCAAAGCTTACCATCCCAACGCCCAAAAATCTGAAATAGTTCATGCCTTGCCTTACCAAACTGCTTCCTTTTTTTCTTTTTTTCTTTTCTAGGCAGCTCCAGACATTCCGCAAGCATCCAGCCAAACGCCCGTGTATAAGTTGCCATGCCTGACAAGGATCTCAGACAGCCAGACGTCCGAATTGTTGCTCCAGCTCTCTTGCGTGAGTGACGCCTTCCACAGCACGATGATTCTGTCCGCCGATCTGAGTGCCGCACTGCGGACAACGCGCTTGTTCCATGGGCATACCGCATTCTCCGATGGTAAAAGGGTGTCCATTGGTGCAGTAGTACTACTAATTGTTAGAAAATGGTCAACATGACGGGAAAAGGCAGAACCATACCCAATGTCCAGTTCCACGGAATTCAGTCGCCATAGCAGCTAGAACCTCCTTCATCTCATTGCTAGTGACTGGATCATAGAAAGTGCCGTTCTTCAACATCTTTTCGATGGCCTCAAGCTCGGTGTGGATGGCGCGTGTCTGGTGTTTGTAGGTCTCGGAAAGCTGAATTGCTCTATCCATATGATCGAGGGCTAAGAGATACTTGGAATTTGCCCGTTGATCCTCCGAATCTAGAAACTGGCGCTCCAATGCGGTATACTGAGCGTAGAACATGTGGCCCTCAACCTCCTGGAGGCGGTTGGATGAAGCGTTTGCCATAGCGATTAGCTGCTCGCAAGATTGCTTGTTTTCTGAAAAGCCAAATGCGAAGTATCCGTGTTGGTCATTCGTAGAAGCGTACTGGCATAGATTGATGACATCAGAGAGTGTGACGAGGTCGGTGCGGAGGAGTAGCGCCATCGCCAGGACTGAAGCTCTTGTCTGTAGAAGATTGTCGCCCGAACTGAGATCCGAATTGACACCTTCACGACGAAGGCGCGGGTTCTGAGTCAGCGTGAGCACTCGCTTGAACGGCTGCTCTTCTATGCTGACCATAGAAGCATAACGAAAGACATCCATGCGCAACTTCAGCAATTCCCTGTATCTTGAGCCAGGAACCGACCACAATGCTTGAGCTTGGTCTTGTATACTTCCAGGAAGGACAAAGCCGTTGATGGAAAGTGCCTGGATAGCCTTTCCGTCCTCTTTCTCTGGGAGCGCGTCCTGTTCAGTCTGGAGTGCCTTTGCAAGAGGAATATACTGAGCGTTGGACCAGACGATGAAGCGCTTGGTGGCTTCGTCGAGCATAGCTCTCCTGATGAGACGTCCATAACGTCCGATGGATCGAAGCGAGCCGCGACATGTTGCACAGCGCTTGATCTCGTCAATTGAGAATGGGACGGATAGCGTCTGATTGATTCCAATAATCTTGTCATCGTCGTCCATTTCGTAGTACTGGCTCATTGACATCTGAGCGTCCATTGACTGTGTAGTTAAGAAGTGTCCACAGGGCGGAAAGATACAAGGATAGAGATTCAAATCAGTCTCATCGTAGGTTGACATTTCGATAAAATCAACGATAGCGGATTTGACATCGTCATCAGAGGTACAAATTTGGCAGTATTTGACTGGCGGACAAATCTCGCCGCAGATGGATACGCCTGGGATTCATTAGCACTTGGTTCAATGTAACATTACGATGGGTCTTCAATTCTCCTCCAAACAGTTGAGCGTCTGCATTTGAAGATGACTGTGAAGTTCTGGCAATGCCACAAAATTGGACTACCAGAATTCCAAAAATATCGGTCTTCAACTGAGAAATTCTTTTGAAGATGTAGCTTCAACTTCGAGTAGACAGGAAGGAACAAGAATTAGAGATTAGAAGGAAACTCACATTGATGTCCGCAAGGTAGAAGCTTGGTGCAACGCTTCTCGCAAGGCAGATGGTCGCACGGGGCCGAACAAGGCATATTGCAGCGAGAATGTTCACAACCAGAGGCACAATTCTCATCCGCGCAAGGACGACATGGTTCGGAACATGTCTTACCACAACGAGAGTGGCTGCATGAGTTAGTACATGAGCTTGTACAAGGAGGGCAGGGTTCGTCTCCATGGCAAGCCTGGTTGCAAGAATGGCTGCAATTCGTGAATGGACGGCCGCAGATTTGTTTGCATGCGCCGTGCTTGGTGTCGCAGAGGACGCTGTTGCCATCAACGATTCTTGTTGTGCAATGATGACATTGGTTCCTGCAGGGATGGCCACAAGGAAGATTGGAACTACATGTGGCTTTGCAAGAATACATGGCGCTGTCCACGTCCTCATGGCAATGTACCTCGATGATGTGTCCGCATCCCGGAATGCTTCGTTTGACTTTGACCTTACACTGAACCAGATCGAGGTCCTGTGACTGCCAGCAGGGCAAGATTTTGGCACTATGACCACAAGGGAGCATTCTGGTTGAGTCTGAAACGTTGACCTGGCACCTTGCCAAGCATTTGTCACCACAGTGCTTGGAGCAAGGATGATCGCATCCCTTCAGAGGACGTGGGCAAGGTTCCATGCAGTAGACCGCGTCGTGGAGGACTTGAGAGTGACATCTGGCACCACAGCTATGACCGCAGTGCAAGCGGTCATTGCACTTCAGACCACAGCCACCCTCTGGAGAGAACTTTGAGAAATCGTCGGGCGTTGTGATGGAGATTGGAGTATCTGGATGGCGAGGGCACTGCAGTTCAAGGCTAGTACCAAGATTACCATCCTCCGTCAGCATGGCTGTGATCTCCGCCCACATTGCCACCTTCGCACTTGCTGATTGTGAATTCCCGATGATGACCATGCCGTGTTTTGCTCGACTAAGCGCAACATTGATACGATTCGAAGTTCCCAGAAAGCCGACTTTATTCTGAGCGTTGCTTCGTACGAGGGACAAGATGATGATCTTTGCCTCCTCTCCCTGGAAGTTGTCCACAGTAGAAAGCCGCAAAGCTCGCAATAGGGTGGTCTGAGATATTGACGGTGCCGCAAGTTGACCCTCGCCCATCGCTTCCTCAATTCCAGCTTTGCCCAGATCTGCGACATCTCTGTCACTCAAGACAATCGCAAACGCGCTGCCCAAAGCATTTCGTAGACGCTGCAATTGGCCGAGATAGGGAGTCAATACGGCAATGTCTTCCGACCGATAAGCTCCCTGATTCACAATGTGTCGGACCAAAGCTGCAGTCATCTGAACTTCGTAGGCATTAAAATGCGACGTCTGGTTTGCATCGGCTTTGTCACCTCCTTCCGGCTTGGTATGGTCGAGCCAGAAGAGTCGCTTTCGTAAACCAATAATCTCTGGATATTCGTTCACATTCGAGGCATCCTTCAACGCTGGATACATGGTCTCACGGATCAACCGCGAGATGGAAGGATGCATGCGACGCTGTGTCTCCAAAGTGCTGTAAGGAAGGCGTTGCATTCCAGGGCCTGGATGGACAAGCCGCTCGAATAGAGAAATGTCGAGAGAGTATTGTTTTCCTTGCGGGCTATCCGAGCGAAGTTCGTAGTTCTGGACTTGGGGTCGGAGCTGTTGATGGTCTCCAATTAGGACAGCATGCTCTACTGATGGCAAAAAGGTCGTCAACAGGTGAGCTTCTAAAACCTCGCCAGCTTCTTCGCATATCAAAACTTTCGATCTCAATTTGCGCAGCATTGCCAAGTTGCGTGCCAGACCCGAAGTCGTGAGACCGATGATATTTGCGGCACGTAGACATCTCAAGTCTGTCTCTTCTTGGATGGCATCGAGTCGGCCCTTGACGTTGACATGCGCTGTCATGGCATCAAGCAGCTTTTGCTCCAAATCCTCCTGGAATTGTGTTTCCCACGCATGGTAAATCTTGTACCGCTCGGCTTTTGACATGTCAACCAGACGGCAGCCAGTAAGATTCTTCACACTCCTGGGCGTAAGAGAACTTGGTGGGCCTCGTGCAAGCCATGTGCCAAAGACGTGTTGCGGAGCCTTGGTTCGCTTGTAAACGACCTCCTGAAATCCATCTTCGTCCACGCTTTGCTTAAACAGCTCGTTATGATGATGGGGCCACCGAAGCAAGAGAAAATCTTTCAGAGCCGTCGGGGAATGCGAGTCGTTGATGGTGTTCAGGATTTTGAACTGGGGATCCACCTCTTTCTCCTTCTCCTTGCGTAGTCGACCGAAGGACGATTTCTCATGCTTGGTTCGCTGCTCGGTCCTCGCGACAGATCGCAGATTGCAATCTTGCAGCACCTCGGACTTACATCCTGATCCGATTCGGATGATCTGTTTAACACCAGCGTGGTGCAGATGTTCAAGAAGCTGATCCAAAGCGTGGTTGGTGTAGGTGACTACGATGATTGGGCCTATATCGTTACGTCCTAGAAATTGCCATCAGTATACTTGCATAGTATTGTCATTTGTAAATTGAGATCGATATCGTTGAACTACCGGCGGCTTTGAGAAATGACATTGTAAGATATTTATCGATATCGATCTCAAATTAGCACAGCTTTGTCCGAACATACCTTTCGGACCTGTTTGAGGCACGCCACCTATCATCACTTCTTTGTTGGCCAGAAGCACCTTGATCAAAGCAACTCCAACGAAGGACTTGCCAGTACCTGGAGGACCTTGAATGAGCGCTAGACTACGGCCTAAAGAGTCAACTAGAGCCTTGGTTTGGGCGTCATCCAAGAGCGAGCCAGTCTGCAATTTTTGGGCATTGAAGGGCTGCCCAGGTGTGAGGAACAGGTCGCTGCTGTCAGTCATGAGACATTTGAGATTGAATCGAAAGCCACGCTTTTGCGTATATGCAGGAGGGGTGATCTGAACCTGCTCGTCATCGACGACAGGAGATGGGACCAACATATCCTTCAAGGGAAGATCGCTAGTCTGTTTCATTTGCTGCAGTGCAAGCAGTGTGGGCTTGAAAGCGGGAAGCAAGATACCGGGAAATTCGACCAGTAATTTAGTCGATCGACCCGCTTGACGCCGGCAAAGTCGAAGAAGCTTTTGGATATTCTCCGCGGTTGGATCCTCCAAAACGAGGGAGACATATCCTCTCTCCTTCGAAGAGTACAATGCGCGAAACTGCTTCTCTGCTTTCACGTCATCGGGCGATGGGCGACCGTGGTATTTGCAGCCCTTCGGTTTGCTACCCTGACCAACGACACAGAAGAGAACGGTGCCCGTAGCTCCCGCGACTTCAGCAAGACAGACCAAGGCATCAGGATCCAGTCGTTTCGATTGCAGCCACCAATTCTTCCGGGCTAATTCGCCGTCAGACATAATGTCATCGCTAGATCGAGCTGGCTGATCGAAAGATATTTCAATCTTGAAGCCGCAGCGGGAATCTGGCATAAGGCGTTCGATTGCGAGATTGTTGTAAGAGTAGGTCTTGGTTCCGTTCCACGAATGGTTAGAGACACGGCGCTGGAGCTTCTCCATCTCTGCTTGAACTGTATCACGAAGCTGCCCTATTGTGTCTTCGCGCAAAAGTCTGAAGTGGCGATCAAAGACACCGTCAAGTCCTTGCACGTAATTTTCGTCAACCTTCAGATGAGGAAGGTATTCGGCCCGTCTACTGGTGATCTCGTCAAAGGTGGGCATGATTTCGATCTGAGTGATGTCTCCAAAATCGTTGTTATGTCGACCGCCTGCAGGCTCTCGCTGCATGACGAAAGAAGCTTTGGCAGCTTTTGCACGCTGAGTTGGTATGGCAGCTGGTAATTCTGATCCAAGTCCGAGACGATATTGGACGCGTGCGAGCAACATGGTGGCTTCATGAAGGTCTGGCTGCTCCTGAGAGTCATTGCGCTCTTTGATCAATTCGTTGAAAGAATGAGCAATTGGGTGGAGGGTTTTATTGACTTGGGACTCTGTCTTAGTGTCGATAATCTTGGATAGAAGTTGGAGAGATACAGTGAAGTATGTATCGATCTCTTGAGAATCGGCGGGAGTGCCGTTGAGGCCTTTGATAACCAGGTCGTAGAGTCGGACAAGTCGCTGGCCCTCAACACCATATAGGAAGCCACATATGACTGCGACAGGCTCCTCCATGAGTAAAGAGGAAAAAATCTCAAGATGCGTCAAGACGTTGAACAGAGGAATGATTTGTTCTCTAAGTACGACCGGTGGCGAAATCGTACCAAAAGGATATTGCTGGTTGGCCAGTTGTGCGACGCGTGTTAAGCCGCCCTCGGTGGCCAAAGACTTGATGACATCTTGTCGCACACCAGCTTCGCTATCAATGAGCTGCTGTGCGGTTTGAAAGAACTTGGAAAGTTTGTCGATGGTGAGGAAGGGCTCTGAGCCCTTCAACTTGAAGCTCCAGGCACGCAATTTGGTCTCTGATAATGTTAAAGGTGCAGCTACTCGATCTTGCTGGATGTTCGAGGAAGTCTGGCCTTGCGGGCCATCATGGCTGTAATGGCATTTGTCGCCGAATCGACATTTCTGTCCGCTGGCCCAGGCGTGACAGGGTCTCCTGTAAAAGTTTAGTCCATGTCTACCAGATAATGTAATGATGCTGAAGAATAGCAGAATGACTCACTTCTTGGAGCCCGCCATTACGAGCTGACGCTGGGTGCGCGTGCTGTAGTCAGGCAGGTTGCTGAACAGGAATACGAAGGCTGGGTAGCGCGGGGATGGAAGTAAGAGATGTACAAACTATGAAGCTTGATGGTTAAGCCAGAGAGACGGTGAGTTGCAAGATCGCAATACAAAGAGAGTTGATGAGGATCTGGACCAAGTGAGTTGAGGTGTTGATCGATGGTCAGCGAAGGATGTAGAAGTATTCCTGTTTGATATCACGCGGGCACGACTCAACAACACCGACGAGAAAACAGTTTTCCAAATTGTTTGTGCCTTGTCTGTCGAAAGTCGCCGACAGGTGTGGAAGTTTGCCTAATGGTCAACACCGTCAACAAATGCAAACCCGCCTAGCAGAACGACAGGCACAACCACAACGTTTGCAATCAGTCAGCCTCAATGGTTCCTGAAATGTATCTACTAGGCTGAATCTCTCCTCTTCTATAACGTATTCCACCATCGAGTGGGTCAACCCATCGAGCGGGTCAGTTTATGCCAAGACCAGCTGCTCCCTTATCAACACAATATGTCTCAACAACAAAACGCGCAATCATCTAACAGAGAAGGCAGAATCCAGCTTGCCCTTTCTGCCTACAATACCCACCAATTCCGAAGCCTCCGGCGCGCTGCTGAGGCGTTTGATATACCTCCTTCAACATTAACTAGGCGATATAACGGAATTACGTATCGCCTAGATACTCGCAACGCCCGACACAAGCTCACTACGACTGAAGAGCAGACAATTGTCCAATACATCCTCGACCTCGATTCGCGAGGATTCGCGCCCCGGCTGTGTGAGGTAGCAGATATGGCGGATAAACTACTGGGTGTACCCGGTGGAGAGCCAGTAGGGAAAAACTGGGCTGAGAGGTTCATAACGCGCTCAGATGAACTCAAGATGGCCTTCAATCGAGCTAAGGATAGGCAGAGGATACTACAGGAAGATCCAGAGGTTATTGGCGCGTGGTTTAAGCTCGTTACAGACACCAAGGCAAAGTACGGTATCCACGACGAGGATACGCACAACTTTGACGAGATTGGCTTCCAGATGGGTGTTATTGGGTCAATGAAGGTCGTCACAGCTTCTGAAAGACGTACACGGCCTAATTTAATCCAGCCAGGCGATCGCGAGTGGGTTACAGTTATCCAGAGCATCTGCGCCGCCGGGTATGCGACCCCGCCATTCATTATCTACAAAGGACGCGTTCATATCTCTGCGTGGTATGAGTAGGCAGATATACCACGGAATTGGAAGCTCTCGGTCTCTGAGAACGGCTGGACAAATAATGCGCTTGGTCTTGAGTGGTTGAAGCACTTTAACGCGTATACAAAGGCGCGGCAGGTGGGGGTATACAGGCTGCTTATTTTGGACGGCCATGAGAGCCATCTCAGCCAGGATTTCAAGGACTACTGCCTCGAAAACAAGATTATAACCCTCTGCATGCCATCGCACTCGTCGCATATACTCCAGCCCCTTGACGTGGTCTGCTTCTCGCCGTTGAAGCGCAAGTACTCCCAACGCATCCGGGACTTGGCACGCCGACGCGTGTACCATATCAACAAGGAAGGCTTTCTCACTGCCTTCAAAGACGCGTTTTTCGACGTGTTTACGAAAGAGAACTGTCAAAAGGCTTTTGAGGCAGTAGGGCTAGTCCCTATCGACGCGCAGGTGGTGTTGGATCGCCTTGAAGTACGGCTACGAACCCCGCCAGAAACCCATCTCCCAGAAACGCCGTGGCAGTCCAAGACTCCAAGTAATACTTATGAATTTGGATCCCAATCCAAGCTCGTAAGCGAGTCTTTTACTCGGTCACCAGTTACTGCGCAGGCAGGCTTTTCCCAGCTTGTTAAGGGCGCTGAATTGATGCTACACCAAAACGCTCTGCTTGTTGCGCGTAACCGCGAGCTTGAAGAGCAATTAGCAGTAACAACGAACCGAAAATTGCGCAAAAGGAAGTGGATCCAGCAAGGTGGTACTATGGAGTATGGGACTGCAGCAGCGCAGGTAGCTGCAGAGGCGTCTATAGCGCCTCAGGGATCAAAGAAGGCTCGTGGTAGTGGTGGTCAAGAAACAGCCCGACCAACTCAACGGCGCTGTAGGAACTGCGGCGCAGCTGGGCATAATGCGCGAACTTGTAAAAAAGATATCAAGATATCTTCTGAATCAGATAGCAGCACGACGGACTTAGAATCTATTGTTGATAGCGATGAAATTGAAGAGTCGTAACTTAAGTTGGTCGTGCCAAGCCTTTTTGACCCGCTCGATGGGTTGACCCGCTCGATGGTGGAATACGTTAGTCTGTTAGCCTTCTGAATTCATTCCAGTGCAGGTGTTTGTGGTGGTGGTGATAAAAAGTATTCCATGATCAGGCTGTGCGCAAAGACCGGTCTGTATACGGGTTCTCGCTCCACTGATAGGTGTTGATATGCAGCTATCCGAGGGCTGGGTATGCTCATTCTCATAAGGCTGGAGTATCCCTCCTGAAGCTCTCTTCTCGTAGTCCAGTGGCCTTTTTTTGCTTCCCCGGATGTCGAACTGCTCTCACTCCAGACGAAGCTTTTTTTTTTCAGTCATAACCATGTCCCAAGCATCGTCCTGCTTAGTCGAAAGAGAATTATATCGCTATCCGGGTATCCTCGGTGGCCCAACAACTCAAATCCGCGTAAAAGACACTACTGCCACACTCCTAAGACACAGGAAGATTTTGCCCTCTCCATCACGCAGCCCCAAATCCTGCAGAGCTTCGCCCACTACAGGGAATGGCCATCATAGGCACTGGTCATGTTCTGTCGGAAACAGTGGGAACAAAGTTCATGACACCTTTGTTTGAAGAAAACCAACATTTGCGGTTGTCTTCGTTGGGAATCACATCTGATCCAAAGTGCGGCCTCCGAGCATCATTCTGTCCTACAATTGGCGAGGTCGTTGAAACTTCCTGGAAGAGGTAAAATGATCGTGCAAGGTGATGTAACAACATCAATTGTGCAAGCCGGCCATCTTCCCGCACCCAGAAAGCTAATTCGCAAGAGGTTCTTCCAACTAACAATCAGCAATAATTTTTCACAGCTCTTTTTGTAGGATCTTTCTCGCCGTATTTATCCAGATCCTCAAGACGCCGCAGGCCAGATTATGAAACACTGCAACTCCCCCGAAAGAAAGAAGACCAACGGCCTTCAAACAACGTCCAGCTGTAGCTGTGATGAAGATGTGCGATAAGAGACTGTATATCAGTGGAGCGATGTCGACCGAGGTCAGACTATCCACTGGTGATGCCTATATGTGACGAGCGGACCCCTGCATATAGGTCCAAACGACAGTGGACGGAAGATGCGGATATTCGAGTTTGAGAGTACAGCAGGACGCGTCGAATCTCGTTGTTCATTCCAGGGGGCCATTCTAGGCAGTATGGAGATAGACAGTCGATTGACAGACTGGAGAACAGAATGAGGAAGTACTTTTCAGCTGTTCATCATCAACGGCGGTGCACACTGCACAAGATTCTTTGAAGCAAAGGTGTGGGTGTGCAGGTAGTCTTCACGCAGGCGCTTGGAGTTGGCGGTTCGTCAGAGGGGTTCTGAGCACGGGCGTGGTTTGAGGACAGCATGTGGCGCTTGGAAGCGGACCAAAAAAGGAAATTGAGGTTGGAGTGGGCGAATGATAGGGCCTCTGCTATCGAGCTGATACACTACATCCCCGGATTGCGGGTGGTGCAGATGCAGGAACGACAAGGTACAGGACGAGGGACATTATCGTGAGATTGTTGGAGTCTGTTCTGTCAATAAGACGCTCCTTCTATTCATCCATTCATTCATGGTCTTCAGTATTCCACATGTGGTATGCTATTGTCCTCCTGCCTCCTCGGACAATAGCACCGTCCACTGAGATTGATTGTCCATAGCAAATTCCACCTCCATTCACCACCGACAGCCAACATCCTACAGGGACTTCTCCTTCATTGTACATCTCTGTGCATTTCCACTCACTTACCACCACGCATATCGACCGGATCTTACAGCCATGCGCTTCCCCTCGTAGTTGCCCACCCATTCCGCTTCGCCGTACCACACCCATTTGGCAAATTACTGGCTTCTCGACGAAGCTAGAACTCCTCAGGAAGGACAAAACGAACAACGCCTCCCACTCACAAACCTGCTTCTTTAGACGGCGATACTCCATTGTCGCGTCACCACGCTCGAACACAATATAAATCCGCCAGCTGGACTGCGCGCCTAGATACTACCAACATTTACTCCACCGATTCACGAATACACCATGGGCTGCTGCGGACAGAGAGAGAAGGGGCTTGTGTCGGAACAGCAGAAGTGGGACTACATTGTATGCGCTAACATAAGCCGCAACGATGCGGGCTGTCAAATACGGACAGCTGAGATCAGGAAAATATACTCGTTTCAGATCGATTTCGTAAAATCTTTGGCAGTTCAATTTATCAGGATGGCCAGAAATATGTCGAAATCCATCTTGAATTGGATATCAAGAACTGGTTTCAGCTGTTCGTTGAAGAGAAATAAATCGGCAGCCTCGATAACATCCACTCAAGTCCGTGCTGATACGTTTTATAGACACTCTCCGATTTCAAGGCAAAATCCTGCGGTCCCCTATTCTCCTACATCTGGCTATGGATCCTCATTTTCATCACAATCGCCGTCTACACGGCCGATACATTCACAGCTGTCAATTTGATCGGCTTCAATAAATGGACCAGCGGCTTGACGCCGAAGATTGACCTGAAAGTCGCCAAGTGGATCTTCTCAGGCTGTATCATACTTTCCTGGACACTCGCTATCTGGTCATGGATTATGGCTTTCAAGACCATCCGCCGTGGTTGCGTCACTGACGACTATTTGGACGACTTGGCTGTGGTCCTGCAGAGTATCAGATGCGGCACTGGGTGGCAGCGCTTTCTCGTCTTTGCGGAATTGACGAAGAGTAAGAAGAAGGTGTCGTGGATTGCTTTGTTTGTCTACTTCCAGCGCAAAGGTATGTTGTTCGATATCTGGAGATGCAGGTACGGCTCTTCTAGTCACTCTACTGACACTTGCTCACAGGAGCCATCCGCCTCCTTGCCGCAGACGGACCTCGCCAGGTCGTCAACGCCATCACCCTCTGGTCGGTCGTTAATTCTGAATTGATCAACGCGAATGCGGATAACGTCAAACGAAATGGCTTTGACCAGTTCTTCCACAATCTCCAAGTTCTCGGCGAGTCGGACAAGAAGCAGGTCATTATTCTGTCATCCATGACATTCACACTGATCATTTGGGCGCTGTTCATGCTGTTCTTGATCCTGGCACTCATTCTGTACATTACCTTCCTTTGGCATTTCATCCAGAATGAGACGCTCACCGGATTCTGCCGCAGAAAGGTCGAGACGCGTCTTGCACGGATCGTGAAGGCGAAGACGGACAAGATTCTTGCAAAGCAGCTGGCGAAGTGGGAGAAGATGGAGAGAAAGGGAGCTTCTCAACTATCTCTCGCCTCCACACTGCCACCCAAGTTTGCCAGACAACCTACACTGCCAACTATCGGAGGGTCCCCACCGACTAAGTCAGAGTTGTACAGAAGTGAGTCGTCCACCTCGAGCTTGCCCCCGTATTCCTCGGAACCTCCGACGCCTAGGGACGGACCAGGGAGCATGCGTCGTGTACCTACCCTGCCAAACATCATGGAAGCAAGCGGACGGCCTTTGCCGCCATCACGTTCTACCACTAGCCTGACCGATGCAAGTTATGCGTCCAATGCTCCTATGCTGAGCCAAGCCGGTGGCATGGGCTATGTTGGACCCATTTCTCGACCAGGAACGAGTAGCCCCCAGCGCAGCTTCAATGGCTCGAAGCAGATGCAAGGTCACGGGCGACCACCTTTGCCCCCACTGGCCACACAAGGACAGCCAGGACCGCGGTATCCGCCTCCAGCGCGCTCGAATAAAGGCTTCAGCTTGCAGTCACGAGAGTCCTCCATGTCCGCTGGCACTCCCTATACTCCTGCTGGCAGTGGGCGGCCACTCATGGGCCCCTACGATTACCGCACGCAAAGCCCGGCACAACATGCTCAAGGTGCATCTTACGAGCGAGGTGGAAGCTATGAAATGACACCAGTGGAGCCTGGAGGATATGAGAACGACTATTTCCCACCACAGGACGGCGCTTACTCCCATGGACCTCCGCGAACCCAATCTCAGACTACTAGATCGCATTACTCATCACAAGCCAACTCGAATGTCGGCTTGCCTGGTGCTCTGCAGGTCGGCGGTGCGAGGAGGGACATGTCTGCTCCCGGACCACCAAGATCACAACCACCTTGGCCACCGACGCAGAGAAGTGCGACAGCGCCAGTACCCGAGGACCCGAGAGGACCCTCGAGAGGACCGGGTCCTGGATATGGCATGCAGAGGAGTGCGACGGCTGGGCCGCAGGAGCAAGGGCATTGGTAATGGAGCATTATTCGAGCAGATGGACTTGAGTGATGTGTAATTGTGATTCGTATGAATTTGAGATACCCTGTTTATGATTGGATGGATGATGGAGAAGGGAAGAGGAGGAGACATGCGTTCTTCCTAAGTCGCGGCGGGTGAGAATGGATATTATAGCTCAGGCCTGATGGACGTCGTGGTTGGTGGTGCGTCGATGTTGGGCTGGCGGAGATGTATATAACGAAAGGCTCTCAGCAATGACGCGATGATGAAATGACGTTTTTCTCCCGCGTGAAGGGGGAAGAAGCATTGAGAGAAACGCGATAAGTGCTACTATTGGAAGCATTGGGGCAAATATTTGTCGGCAATGATGGTGAGTGTGTCTTTCAACGTCCCGAGGAGCCCATTCTAGAATAGAAGCTTTCCACCAATCCATGAAGCCGAGAAGCGCCCAGAAGTACTAACGGCAGTAGTGTGGCGCAGTGTCGTCCGAGATATTTCCTTTCTGATGACTAGGAGAGGATTTTATGGTGATGATTCACGTCACCCCGCTTCAATACGTTCTCCGTAGGGCAATTACCAACAAGCTTGGAAACCGCGCTGCGGCGCTGCGGAACCAACTGGGTCCTGTGTTGACCCACTTGGAAGTTGCAGAGACCATGGCTATAGCTATGCAATCTCCATTGACTTCGTTTCTTCCCCCGTAAACCCCAGAAAGCTGCCAGAGGAGGCCTATACAGTATACTTACTGACTTGCAATGGCACAAGCTTCTGCCTTGCTGAAGGCCCGGATACGCCGGCCTTCGTATCTCAATAAGCTTAGGAAGCCTGAGGACTTAATCGACTACTTTCCCAATGGTTCCTATATCGGATGGAGTGGCTTCACGGGTGTTGGGTTTGTACTTGGAGTATGGTGCTGGAGAGAGGTGCTAACTATGCTGCAGGTATCCGAAGTAGGCCCTCCTCTCCTTACCAATTGCCCACGATACTAAGAACTTCTTTCGCGTAGAATGATCCCAACTGCCTTGGCCGACCATGTTGAAAAGAATAATCTCGAGGGGAAGCTCAAATACAACCTATTCGTCGGTGCCTCTTCTGGCGCCGAGACGGAGAACAGATGGGCGAGGCTGAACATGATTGAGAGACGATCTCCTCATCAGGTCGGCAAGGAGATCTCCAAAGGCATAAACAACGGAAACATCAAGTTCTTTGACAAACATTTGAGTATGTTTCCTATGGACTTGATGTATGGATTCTACACTATGAACAAGAAGACCGGTCCAGGACAAGGAAACAATAAATTGGATGTGGCTATCGTGGAAGCAAGTGCCATCACTGAGGATGGAGGCATCATACCTGGAGCTTCCGTTGGAGCCAGTCCGGAGATCATCCAAATGGCCGACAAAATCATTATTGAAATCAATACTGCTACACCCTCGTTCGAAGGCTTGCACGATATTACCATGACCGACCTCCCACCACGACGTAAACCCTACCTAATCATGGCTCCCGAAGACCGCATTGGTACACCACATATCCCTGTCGACCCTGAACGCGTTGTTGCAATTGTGGAATCCAATTACCCAGATCAGACGCAGCCAAATGACCCCGCAGATGCAACCTCGAAGGCAATCGCAAGCAATCTGATCGAATTCCTCAAGCACGAAGTCAACCACGGCCGTCTACCAGCAAACTTGCTACCAATTCAGAGTGGTATCGGAAACATTGCAAATGCCGTGGTTGGTGGATTATCAAGCGGTGGTGCCGAGTTCAAGAACTTGAAGGTATGGACCGAAGTCCTTCAAGATTCATTCCTCGATCTTTTTGACAGCGGCCATCTCGATTTTGCAACAGCAACTTCGATTCGATTCTCTCCAGATGGCTTCAAGCGATTCTACGAACATTGGGACGAATATGCTCCAAAATTGCTCCTCCGATCTCAGCAAGTCTCCAATTCACCTGAGATCATCCGTAGATTGGGTGTCATCGGTATGAATACGCCTGTTGAGGTCGATATTTATGCGCACGCAAACAGTACCTGTGTGATGGGTAGCAGAATGCTTAATGGCCTCGGTGGATCAGCCGATTTCCTGAGGAACGCCAAATACTCTATCATGCACACTCCGTCTACCCGACCGAGCAAGACGGATCCAACAGGTATCAGCTGTATAGTTCCTATGTGTACTCATATCGACCAGACGGAGCATGACCTGGACGTCGTCGTCACCGAACAAGGCCTTGCTGATGTCCGGTTGGTTCCACCCTTTTCACTGTCATGCCCAAATCAAGCTAACTCTACTCCCACAGGGGCCTCTCCCCGCGCGAACGCGCCAGAGTCATCATCGAAAAGTGCTCTCATCCCGATTACAGAGATATCCTAAACGACTACTTCGAAATGGCAGAATTCGAGTGCTTGAAGAAGGGATGGGGACACGAGCCTCATCTTCTCTGGAATTCTTTCGACATGCATAAGCATCTTCACCAGCATGGTACTATGAAGCTTCCGAAGTGGGATCCAATCTTGTAGGTATACGATAAAATTGACGTACACACACAATAGACGCTATTTGGAACAACAATTGAGACTTCAGCCATCACCTGGCGAACTTGACAAACATAAATTTGGCGCTAAGAATTTCTAACCTTGTTGAAGCCCATATCAGTTACTGGTAAATGAGACAAGTGCAAAGTGTGGAGTGGTGAGCAAGGGCACATCATTTTCGTCCAATGTTCACTCCAGTTTGGAATATCAGGATCGAAGGTTTTGAAATATAAATTAACCTTTTTTCGATAGTAAGTGCTTGTCATTTGACTCTTTTCTTTACCGGCGATCGTATCATTCTGTCAAACACGTAGAACAACTCATTTGCAATGCCTGAGGTGAAGGCCTATGGACAAGACCTCGAGTTGGTCGCATTTGTTCTTGTGAGATGGTGGATGGAGGAAAAGTTTTGTGCGTCGCTGACTACGACAAGCAGGATATCAGCCAAAGATATTATGGTGTCAGGAAAAATAAACGTTAGCGGATCTCCTTGTCCAATCCATGTTTTACAGCGAATACATGCCGGAGTACGATCATTAAGCCGACGTTAATTTTCCCTGATACCACAGTATTCTTTAGGAGGGAGCTCAAGCGCGAATCGGATTGTCCGCAATTGACATTAACCAATTGGCACGTCAGTCAGTCAGTCCGAACGGGAAGAACTTGCAAGCCGATGTATGATTTCTGTCTCGCTGATTGGGGCATTGCTGACTGACCTCAGCCTTCCGAGCCCCAACCGGCGGACGAACCAACGAACTCGCCTGTGGCCTGTCAACTGTCTTTCATATCATCCTTGCCAGCGTATCCTGGGCAGTACTTAATTCCCGGCTGTCGGAACTCGGATGTATGCGGAAAGTCATGATTGGTCGGATCGCATTCAGTGCGCCCTCCTCAACCTGATTACGTTGACTGTAAAAATCAGCTCGTGTATCGTTGAGCAATGACCTGGACCGGAGCCCGAGCAATATGAACGGTACTTGCAGTCAAAAAGGGTATCGCGATTGATGTTGTCCGATTTGAATCGTTTGAATCGTTACTCTCTTGCGTTATCAGAAGCCGAGAAGCGAGACCTGAGAAGCATCTGTGCCAAAGTGCGTACGTCTAGCATTGATGAAAACCCGCCTTTCTTCAATCCTGTGCCTTGGAAAAACGACAAGATCAGGCCCATTCCTCATTTCTCTTCCCGTGCAGCCAATCTGAAATTGATTGCGAGGCAAACCCCAATTGTGCGATGACGCAGCCTTTTAAATTCATAGGGGCCGGATCATCCGGCGCGACCCCTTGGAGACCATTTTATTTCGAGTCGGTCGGGGTCTGTGTTGACTTGGTACTCATGATAGTGGGTTTACGCTGGGTTTCCTATTCGACGGTGATGCGGCGGATGGTCCTGCCGTTTTATGATGTGCTTGTTCATTTGGCAGTCTTTGATTGAGGCTACGTTGCTAATTCTGGGCTTTCGTTGAAAGGGTGTACCCGTGAAGCACTTTATATAGTCGTGGTACATTTGCGTTCCTCTAGACGCAGTCTGTTTTCTGCGAATCATTTTTCTTTTCCGTCAATCGTTCAGGTCTTTCATTTTTTCATTGACGATGCGTTCTTCACTCTTCCTCCTGCCTTCATTGGCTCTCGCACTGCCAGTTGCGCAACTAAAATGGCCATCATTCGGCTCTTCCTCTCTTTCATCCACGAGAGAGAATTCTGGTTCGTCCGAGGGTGGTAGCCGTATATCTGGGCTGTCGGGCATGTCATGGCTGGAGAAACTTAGGGGAGGTAGGTCATGAACAGTACATTGGATCCACGATGAGCCTTCCTTTGCTAATGATAACCTATAGGTTCCCAATCGTCAAACTACCATTCAGGCTATGACGGAACATGGGATGTTCTTGAGCCGACTGAGAAAGCTAAGCCTGCGAAGGCGGATACGGAAAAGGCTAAGCCAGCACCAGCCAAACCAGCCAAGGAAGAGGTCGCGCCAGCTGAAGAAGAGGCTGAAGAAGAGGCCGCACCCGCTGAAAAAAAGACTGCGCCCACCGAAAAGAAGGTTGCACCCACTGAAAAAAAAAACGCGCCTGCTGAAAAGAAGGTCGCACCCGCTGAAAAGAAGTCCTTGCCTGCCGAAGAAGAGGCCGTGCCGGATGAGGAGACGGTGGAAGAAGAAGCCGCACCCGCGGCGCCAGCTCCCAAACCCAAGCCCGCGAAGGTTGCACCAAAGGAAGAAGCTAAGAGCGAATTCATTGGAACAGGCTTTAACCCCGGTGAGCCCAAGAAGAATCGAGGTTGGTTTGGATGGTTTGGACGACACTGAAGGAGATTCGTGCTTATTCTGCGTTGAGCTGATTCAATGGAAGTGCTCGTCAATATCACGGGCTACAAGTCTTGGAGGTTAGTTTGGGCATCGTTCTCTAGTTGCGCTTTGAAAGTACGTAGTTGTTTAATAGTAAGAAGAGGTGTAGGTCCGCTAGGGAACATTGTAAATCTTGTAGATATGGCCCGCGTGGATAGACTGGCTGTTGTTCCAATGCCAAAAATGATTGAATCACTGAATGTCCATCGCGAACTCTTCATCACGGACTCAGCATCTTATCACGAGGAGAAAGGGTCGTTCATCGGGATTGAGACAATCACTTTATCTAGAGACTTATCTAGAGACTTCGAGATTATCAACTAAGCAAGTAAGAAATTGCTCGAGATGGATTCTTCTCTTCTTGAATGCTAGTCGTCCACATGTGGCGTATGGTGAAACTGCGAGACCGTGACCACTCTGGATCTCATCCCGCGTGATATCCGACCGCTGTCGGGAATGCGGGTGAGGCGATGTGATTGAGGAAAAGATGATCGTGGGAGCAATGAATGGCAAAGTGGACAAGTTTCCTCATGATTCGAGGAAGATCACGTGATATCTTGACGAAATTAACCTCTCCTCTCTCGCAGATTGCTTTTCGAAGCAACAACAGCCTCTCTTTATCGTGAACTTGATCTGAAGCTAGGCAATGATAGTTTTTCCATCGCAAACATCTAGAACATGAAACCAGAAGCCTATTACTTCTTCCTTGATGCTGAAGAATCTGCTGCTCGAAGACGCGGAAATTGCCTTGACAACCATCTTTTGCAGGTGTAAGTTGATATGGCTCATACAAAGATCCCTCCGGAGTATGTTGATTGCTTTCGGGATATTCTGGTCGTTGGTGTTGATCAACTTGAAGAAAGAGCTTGGAAATATGTTCACCAGGGGAACTTGAAGGCACATTATAGACGTTCGCTCACTGCTAACGACTAGGTCCCACCTGAAAATTATGGTGGCTGGGAACAATAGAATTTTTCAACAATAATCAATGGGTATTGTCACATAAAAGGTGACACACATGTGACCTCATGCCTATAGCTCGAATTCACTCACCAAGTCCACTTCCACTTCATCAACATAAACCTCCAGGTCTCAAATATACTCAACCCTGTCTCTCATATCTGCCTAGCAAGTCTCTTCTCTTCTTTTCTTCCTACTGTTCCATATCCAACACAAATGAGATAAGTAAAATCCTGCCCGAAGCAAGACAACCGTCCTGACTAGTTACCTGTCATCCACAATGCTTACAAAGCGAAAGCTGTCTGAGTTGCCTGCTGTGGAGTTTTCTGAAGAGCCGCCTACCCTGAGTACCCGTTCGAAGCGCGTGGGGACGGTCACTCCGCCCAATCCACAGCATCAGAGCATTGCAAAGTCAATCGAAATTGAACATTCCAACGACAACGAGACCGCTTCTGGCACAATGAAGCGTTCCAGGAGGTAGAAGGAGAAAGCTGACATTGCCGCTGAACAGTCCATGCCATCGCCGTCACTTACTCCATCTCCAACACCACCACCTAAGTTTGAACAGCAGAAGAAGATCATTCGTAAGCGCAACACCGTGAAGGCAGCCTCCCCAAACTTCTCCATATCAAATCCTGATAACCTTTTGGCTCCTTCCCTGACGCCGCCTCCAACTTCAACATCACCCCAGAGCGAGCAGCAAGCATCGAAGCAGGAGACTCGAAAGCGCACGGCTGCCAAAGCATTCTCTCCACACTCTTCCGAATTGAATTTTGACAGTACATTGGATCCATCTCTGATACCACCTCCAGCTGAGGATCAGCAGCAGCCCCGCACTAAAAAGCAGAAGATGACCCGAGAACGCACAACTGTCAAATCAGTCACTCCGCAGGCCGTTAATGCAGACTCTGACATGATTCTGTCTCCATCTCTTCCCTCAGCTGGATTAGGGCAGCAAGAGCTGCGCGAAAAACAACAGAGGACGACTCGAAAACGCAGCACAGCTGCCAAATCAGTTTCTCCAAAATCCGACGCAATTCTGGCCTCAGCTCTGTCCGCAGCCCGTTCTAAGCAGCAAGAGCCACGCGCAACAAAGCAGAAGACGACGCGAAAGTGCGCTGCCAACGCAGTCCTGGCTTCTTCGCCCATTGCTAGCTCAGAGACTGAAATCACTGCTCCACTGTCTCCAGCCGAACGCGTGGCCAAATTCTGGATGGTCGAATGTCGCAAAGTCTTCCCCGAAAAAGATGGCTACGAAGTGACCGCCCATGCCATGGGTGATAAAGGCGATCAATCGAAGCAACAAGTCTTCGTGTGGGAGAAAGAGTTTTACGATGATACGATGCTCTCCAGACCAAGCATCGACATACCGCAGTCAAAGTATGACCCAAGCGACGAGTTCAAGCTACCCGAACCATCAGTAGAGTGTGCAGACGGATCCCGGGCATGGACGGAAAAAGACTGCGATTTCTTACAGGCCGGTACCGTCCAGCCACCAGCCACGATGAACGAGTATGCGCATTCTGCCAAACAGCTCGAGACGGAATTCGAGCTACGCGACATTGCCATCCTCATCATCGAGTGTCGCGGAGCTGACGCCGACGATGACTACGAATGGCGTAACCCCAGCTCACATGGCCTCAGTCGTTCGTATGCGCCAAGTCCACAATCGCAAATTCAAAAGGCTCTTATCGAAAAGATCTACACCTTCGACGACGTCAAAGTCAAATATGAGCCCACCAAAGGATGGCTGACCCAAGAGCAGTGTTTCTGTGCGACGGCGATCGGCAACAAAATTAAGTTCTGGAAGCATGTCAGCCCGTATCCTCATCTGAAGCCATGGAGTGGGGTCTTGGACAAGGCCGCAGACGAGGAAACATTTAGCAATTTCGTGAGCAAGAAGCTTGCTGAGGTCAAAGAAGATGGATTCGAGTTTGCGATGGAGTGGGATGGTAGGCAAACTTTCGCCAATTCCTAACTTGCGACCAACATTGACTCATTTTGTCAACTCAGTCGCTGAACAAGCTGGGGATGTGTCCGTTTTGATATGGATTGACGGACCAAATGGAATTTGTAAGGTCGGAGGCGGTGGTTGCGAGTGGATCTGGAGGAGAGACGAGGACGAAAATGATACTCAATTCAGCACATTTATTGCTGCAGAAATTTCAGACGCTCTGGCTAGTTATGAGCCAGGAATTACAGGACGATTGGGAGGCGGAGGTACACACCTGTAGGAGCCGTTGAGCAATGCAATCTTTCCATTCTCGTCCCCACTTTGATTTACTGGCACAAACAAACGACTGCATCCGTGTAACCGCCATCGATCTGTCAGCCATGAGTTGTTCCCACTGGCCAGAGACAATTCTCCAAGTCCACGGAACGGGTGCAGAGGCGTACAATCAAGTTTGCTGGCAGGAGTTGACTGGTGCCTCCACCTCTCAGGCATTCCGAACATCGCACATGACGTATATCGCTTTTGCACCGCTTGCAACTATGGACTCGTGCGTAGGTTCCAAGGCTTCGCCAGCTGTAATGGAAAGGAAAACTACGTTAATAATGGACATGTTACCAGCTAGGCGACCAATCATGGTGGCCTGTGTGAATTGGTGTAATTCCTCGCATGATACAGTGCAGTTTTGGGAAGCAGGGCGTCCTAAAAGAAACAATCCATGAGGATTCCCTATCAAAGCCAATCAAGAAACAGGTCATGGCTGGTCCAAAATGGATGCTCAGGCAACTCCAGACCGGGTGACAGCTCCGCCCTCCCCATTGCGGTGGAACGTCGTGTCCCTTTTCTCACCGTTTCAACAGGTTGATTGTCTCAGACTTTCTTTCCTTCTATAGCTCAAGGGAACGTCAATTGAGACTGTGATACTCTGAACTGAAGCTAGCAGCCATCAAGAAACGCAACAAAACCACTGCCAAAATCATGTCCGCGAAATTCGACGAGTACTACCGAGCGGGAAAGCCTTTGTTCACTCGAGCTGCTCTGCTCGATATCGCAACACAAATCTCAAGCGGGCATCCCGTCATTTATCTCGACGATTTTCATGGCCTCTCGACACCAAAGCAAAGTAAACGGGTGCCGAATTGGATGACTTCTGGGTATGTACACAAATCAGTCATGTCATTGCATTGGACGGGCGACATTCGATGGTGACCACCGTACTGACGAAATCACAAGAGAACTTGCGGCCCACGACTGGTCATTGGACATTGACTACAGGAGCTATGAGAGGCTCACAAATCCGCATGATGAATACGACACTGATGAGGAACCTGAGTACAATCCAATCGATATCGTTTACTCCAGATCTGACGGCGACAACTTCATTCACAACAATCTAGACCAAATTCGAGCTAATTTCAGTACCCATGGTGATACATGGCTAGCGGGTCAAGAATGCAAAGACATCGTTCAGCCTTTACTATCTCGATCTACGCTCAAGATTCGAAAGATTGTCGCTGTTGCCCTTGGTAGCATGGCCCGAGCTGATGGTGAAAGCATCCCACGTCGGACGATACAACACGCTCTCATCCTGGATATAGCTAATGCACTCCAAGAAGCATATGGTCACGAAATCCGATGCTTCTCTCAGGAACCTTTGTATACCGATGGCGACAAGGTCTTTCTCAGCGAAAAAGGAGTCACTGTTCTCGAAGATCCCATGGCGTGGCTGGAAGTTGACGAAGAGACGCTTGTCATTTCAATATCACCGAATGTCTGTGTCAAACAAATCATCACAGATCTGACTCGCCCAGCGGTCATGATTTGGAATGAGGTGGTTGCACAGGACCCAGCAAAAAATGTGTGGAGAACGGAGATGAATGATGGAGTGGAGTGGCTCGTTTCGTAAGTCCATCTACCCCTTTTTGTTCTTGTGACTTTGCTCTTCGAAGATTTCACATCACTAAGACTGTCGGGTGTTGTCTAATGCCATTGATTTTTTCTTTAGACCTCACACGACAGACCCAGATTCCCCTAGAGTCTGTGAAATGGTCGAAAGTTACAACAAACTCCCATTCGTGGGCAACGACAAGCATTTCGGCAGGTTGGCCACTTACATCAGGATGGACGGATCATCACACCCGGCCAAAAAAGAAAACTCTGGGTCAGAGATGTGACTGTACTTACAAGCACAGCCGCTTGAATAGTTACTCCTCAACTCTCTAACATTCTTTCCACGATAACCCAGGCTTCGATAGTCGGAATTTGACCTATACAATCAGAGTTTACACAGTCTCACCTAGAATCGACCCGAAGACTTATTGCATATACATCGCATTCGTGTCCGAAATTTGGCTAAGTATTGGCCTTATTTGGACATACTTGGATGTTTAGCAAGGTTCCTATCAGACAGCCACATAAAACTTCGACTAATCCTGTCCAAAGTGTGCCTTAGCAAAGCACTCCGCAACATTTCAAAGCCCGGTCCTCTGCACCATAACTTTCTATTCTTCAAATCTATTCCAATACAAAAGCATGTGCAGCACCTTCATAAGGACGATCTCATCCTTTGTCTCAATATTGTCGAATACCTCCCTTATCTTCAAGAGCTCAGATAGTTTGAGGATGACATCTTTATCCCCGATCGCAATTGATGGGAGACTTGAGCGGCTTCATTAAGAGGGAGAAAATTGAAGAAAGTGTAGAGGTTTGGGGGCGAGGAGAGTGAAGCGGTTGAGCACTTCTCCGGTCTAGGTAGCGATCGGAAGCCGAACGTGTTACGAGTAAGAGCTAGCTCAGTGTGCGCAGTTGAAAGGCTAGACCTTTGAGCAGATACCTCGTCTCTAGCACGTCACCTGGCATCTCCGGCCCCCGGATGATTAGACTACGACAGCGGCATTTGTTGCTGACTTCCCAATCGGTGCCATTACCGCAGGCAAGTCGACATGTATGCCCTGCGGTATTGGGTCCTGTATCGTGCGTAGTAGTACTGATACAGCTAAGAAGGAAGAAGGAGTCGACGTTCTATTTTTGTTGTCGCATGTCTCCTGGCTGCACCCTTCTACAAACTGCATGAAACTACCAGCCACAAACAGTGTCCGTGCCAGTCTGAACAGGCCTAAGGAGTGACAATAACGAGGGCCTGGGAATCACCCCTGTATCGCCGTGCTGTCGATCAAACACGTAACGTCTATCTGTACTATGTATGTGCTATGTATATATATATACTTATGGAAGCCCGCCAATTGTTTTGAATACTCCTAGCTGGTCATATAGGACGTGGAAATCATTGTCACCGACTCGCTGTGCTTTGTCCATCAACGTGGTCATTCTCAAGCAGTTCTATCCGAGTCCTCAGCTACTAATATATTATATTAGCGTAGATCAGAATCGCTGGCGTCACTCAGTCAGCGAGTCAAAGAACTTGGAGGATATCCACGTTGATGCACAAACCAAATTATAGGACGATAAAATAAAGTATACTGTAGCTACCTTCTCAACTTCTACAAAAGCAAACATTTCCCGCTAAATCCACAATCCGCGGCTTCTCCTCCCAAAGAAATCAACCCTTCTTCCCAAGCTCGAACTTGACGGTGTTACCTAGACTTACTCAAAGATGCGTTTCACCAGCCTCCTCTTCCTCTTGGGATGCCTGCTCTAGTAAGCCACTTATCTCGAATAATCATTATCATTACCAGTTCCTTCAACTAAAATCTCTTAGTTCCACAACAGCTCATTACGGGGAGCCACGCTTGACGCCACCGGGAATCATTATCCAACGCGGCTGCTGTAACCCCGCAAACGGTCACGCTTGGAAAAACGTTGGCACATCCTATTGTTGTCCCCAGTTGTCCGGCAAAGCAGATCTGGTGAATTACGTAGGTAATGTGAACAAAAGAGTGGTAAGCCTAAGATTCCTTTACTATCACCATCTATTTTCGTTGAGATCTCGCTAGCATTGATCGCTTGCTAAGTTTTCTCCTTATCATTTAGTGTGAATTCTTTGAGAAGTCTTTGAACGATTATGATCTGTGTTGCCGAAAGCGGGGGATTATGTTGCATACCTATGACTGGAGAGCTTGTAGCCCCCTTGCGTGAGAACCTGGTATAATTCTTGTAGAAGGAGATGGATGCATTGAGTACTTAGGGACTCTTCGTGATTTTCCAGCTGCGAGGATGCGGTAAACTTGGTGGAAGAGACTTCAGATTGGCGGATATTCTAGTAGTAGTCAGATAAGAACATGCTGCAGGGTGCTCTATGCTCTCAGCTTCCCTCATACTTTTCTTCTCAACTTCCCTCTTCTCTCCCATTTCAAACCACATGAATTATAGTGATTTATGATCATGACTATCTGTGTCTTCATCCCCTGTATATAACAACTATGTCTTCCCTCCTTTCCTCGCCCCATCAGCAGGGAAGGCGCAGAGCTTGCAATCCGACTCGCCCAGGTAGACAGACATCGCGATCCCTCGAGCTGTTCCAGTTTCTCCGGGACAAAAACTTCGCCAAATCTCATTCAAGGAAATGGCCGGATGTAGGGAGACTTTCTACGCTGGTATGCCGATGTCCAAGCCGAAGGGCGACTACGGCCCATCATGTCCTTCCTCATATTTTGTCCACTTTACCACTAACGTGTTCCACCACCGAGCTGGTCAAAAAGGCTTGGCACGACCAACTCATGTTACGACTCTTTATTTTAATCGCTATTAACAATAGATTCTAAGTCCGTCGTGCTGCTATCTGATTCAGAAGATATCTCGATATCTTTTTTACAAGTTCGCGCATTATGCCCAATTGCGCCGCAGTTCCTACAGCGCCGTTGAGTTGGTCGGGCTATTTCTTGACCACCACTACCACGAGCCTTCTTTGATCCCTGAAGCGCGACAGACGCCTCAGCAGCTACCTGTGCTGCTACAGTCCCATACTCTATAGTACCACCTTGCTGGATCCACTTCCTTTTGCGCGATCTTCGCTTTGTCATTACTGCCAATTGCTCTTCAAGCTCGCGGTTGCGCGCAACAAGTAGAGCGTTTTGGTGTAGCATCAATTCAGCGCCCTTGACAAGCTGGGAAAACCCTGCCTGCGCAGTAACTGGTGACCGAGTAAAGGACTCGCTTACGAGCTTGGATTGGGATCCAAATTCAAGAGTATTGCTTGGAGTCTTCGACTGCCACGGTGTCTCCTGCGGTGGGGGTGCTGGTGGGGTACGTAGCCGTACTTCAAGGCGATCCAATACCACCTCCACGTTGATAGGGACTAGCCCTACCATCTCAAAAGCCTTTCGACAGTTCTCTTCTGTAAACACGTCGAAAAACGCGTCTTTGAAGGCTGGGAGGAAGCCTTCTTTGTTGATATGGTAGACGCGTCGGCGTGCCAAGTCTCGAACTCGTTGAGAGTACTTGCACTTCAACGGCGAGAAGCAGACCACATCAAGCCGCTGGAGGATATGCGATGAATGAGGTGGCATACAGAGCGTTATGATGTTATGTTCGAGGCAGTAGTCCTTGAAATCCTGGTTGAGATGGCTCTCATGGCCGTCCAAGATGAGCAGCCTATACCCCCCCACTTGACGCGCCTTTGTATACGCGTCAAGTGCTTCAATCACTCAAGGCCAAGCGCGTTGTTTGTCCAGCCGTTCTCAGAGACCGAGAGCTTCCAATTCCGTGGTATATCTGCCTCCTCATACCACGCAGAGATGTGAACGCGTCCTTTGTAGATAATGAATGGCGGGGTCGCATACCCAGCGGCGCAGATGCTCTGGATAACTGTAACCCACTCGCGATCGCCTGGCTGGATCAAATTAGGCCGTGTACGTCTTTCAGAAGCTGTGACGACCTTCATTGACCCAATAATACCCATCTGGAAGCCAATCTCGTCAAAGTTGTGCGTATCCTCGTCGTGGATGCCGTACTTTGCCTTAGTGTCTGCAACGAGCTTGAACCACGCGCCAATAATCTCTGGATCTTCCTGTAGTATCCTCTGCCTATCCTTAGCTCGATTGAAGGCTATCTTGAGCTCATCTGAGCGCGTTATAAACCTCTCAGCCCAGTTTTTCCCTACTGGCTCTCCACCGCGTACACCTAGTAGTTTATCCGCCATATCTGCCACCTCACACAGCCGGGGCGCGAATCCTGGCGAATCGAAGTCGAGGATGTATTGGACAACTGTCTGCTCTTCAGTCGTAGTGAGCTTGTGTTGGGCGTTGCGAGTATCTAGGCGATACGTGATTCCGTTGTATCGGCTAGTCAATGTTGCAGGAGGTACATCAAACGCTTCAGCAGCGCGCCGGAGGCTTCGGAATTGGTGGGTGTTATAGGCAGAAAGGGCAAGCTGAATTCTGCCTTCTCTGTTAGATAATTGCGCATTTTGTTGTTGAGACATATCGTGTTAATGAGGGAGTTGGTCGTCTTGGCAGAAACTGACCAGCTCGGTGGGTTGACCAGCTCGGTGGTGGAACACGTTAACTATAATTGATTGATTGATTTTATCCTACTCGGTTGCAGCCGCTTAATCACGCAGCTATGTCCGGTTAGGAGAACTTCATCAGACAGCCGACACGTGATAGATTATATAATCCACCCTGCCCCACTTTGCCCCGTTCACTGAAACAAGACCAGCTGTCCCCTCGGTCTCCCCCCTTTTCCCTTAACCAGTATCTCCAAATGCCCGCTGCCTCTTGTAGATACTGGTCATTCTGCTAGTATATCTGTGCTATGTAGATTCCAAGAGGCAATGCCTCGTGTTTCGCTATCCTTCTACCTACAGTCTCCCTCTAATGCTCAGCTTATCTATCTGTTTCGCCTTATCCCTCAAGGCCAATGGGTTCCCTAAGTATGTTTCTGCTTGTGAAAGTTGCCTTACACCAGATTCCTATGCGGCAGTGTATTTGGTTGTGTGCTGCTGGAGACAATAGTAACCATCGTAGTCGTGATTTCGCTGCTTGGGTGTGATACTCCGGGTATGCCCGTAGACGAGGCCGTCTGGTAGCTGTCGTATTGTATGGTGCCGATCGTGCTATAGACCTGCCGTCTTATAGTCGGAGCCTATCTGCTGCTAATCGTTCTCCCTACTTGCTGTATCGCGCGCCTACTCTTGCCAATGCCATAACTGGGACGCAACAGTCTGGGGAGAGGCTCAAGGCTACGTCTGCCAGCTTACAAGGAGGGGATTTGCCGCTAATAGGCTCCTTCTATGCGCCCTTACTGCTTACTGTGTCGCGCACCTACTCTTGCCACTGCCATAACTGGGACGCAACAGTTTGGGGAAAAGCTCAAGGCTCTGGACAACAGCTTGTAGCAGGACGGTTTGCTGAGACGTTGGAAGAGGTTGTCTAGTAATTGCAGTATTGTGTGGTGTCGATCGTTGTATGCCGGGCGTCTGGTGTTCGAGTTGCGTAGAAGGTGGTGCCTTTCTATCGGTGGCTCGTCGATTCGGGACGTCGCAGTGTTATCTGGGGTGATGGGCTGGTCGGGAAGCGCATCGGCGACTATGGGTTTGAAAAGTAACTGTGATGGTGTGAGGTATTTGAGCTCCGTCTTCGTACCCCGTGTAGCTAGATGGTGACTGGATGGTTGCTGTTGTCTTTGGTGGACGCCTCGTTCGTGTAGCTTGCTCGTGGTATTCGTGTGCTTGCTCTGCCGTGGCCGCGACGGCGACTCTAGAGGTACCTCATCGACGCTGAGGGACGCGCGATGGCGTCTAGAGGCCGGAGCGGCCACTGGCAGGTGTGTTTTGATGATCTTTAGATGATACTTCTGTAAATTCCAAGAATTGAGTTCTCGCTGTGTGTTCTTGTTTCCTTTACCCCTATAAGCTCTACATTCTAAATGCAATAGTTTCGACAAAACGGCCAGTCATGACCAAAATCGTAGCTCGACCTTGGTGACCACTCTCTTCCATTCATGGATCACTAGCCACTGGAGGAAGAGACTCCTCAGCTCGGATGATGGTGAAGGTGGTATGCAGGAGGACGAAGCCAAGCGGATTGCGGGGAGAGTACATGGCGCTCGAATCAGAGAGCGAGCTTTGCACACAAGTATCCTACTCCGTCAATTCACCCACCAAGAGAGTATAGCAGGGATTATTGGACGCTGGAGGGTCCTGGTTTAGTGCATATATGTCCACGATTTAGACATCAAAACTTCAATTGGTAGTTCCAAATTGATCGTTCGGGTAATGTGCTTGTCGGCGGTGCTAGATGCTAGTATCGATATGCCAGATATGCTCCACGCTACCTATCAACAATATACCTCACCCACGCTCTTTCTCACTCTCAATCCCCTTTCGCTTCAATGTAAATACCCCTCCTCACTTTACCGTAAGCTTCGTATGTCTCTTACCGTCGTTGTACCGCCGTCAGCCCAGGCGGCGCAAAGTCGACTTCCCCTACTCACGTCATAAATGGCCACAAATGGCCACACTTCGAAATATCCCACTATTTTGAGTCGTTCCGCACGAATACAGCTACTAACGCGAAAGTAACAGTTACCAGTGACACCCTCACACCGTAAACCTTCGTCCGAATCCACCTCGCTGCGAAAGTGCCCTTATCACACGTGCATTTGCCCCCCTCCACCTACCCATCTCTCTACCTATTGCTCAACCAACTATCAATTCGCCACATAGCAAACCATCCCACGAGCTTCGCAAAACTTCCTCTCCGGAGCCTTTCCAACGCTTCTGCACTCCGCGCCTTTAAACAAGCTTTGATCCCCCGTGGTCATAGCGAGGCGCACTTTGCCGAAGCAACCGAAAGCTCCTCGTCTTTTCTCGTCCCATGAGTGGCTATCTTTGGAAACACTACCTCGAAAATGATGTCGAGAGTTTCCGGCGCGTGCTGGAAACAGCAAACTATACCACCAGAGCTGGCAACCAGAAGTCCAACCTAGGCCTCGGCATCGGCAGTCCTGGAAGCTTCGGGACTTCTCCTACACTTACTGTCAAGGGCAGAAAGGAATATGAGCCTTCACCAGTCGCCAGCGGATTGCTTTTGACCAGAGCGGATTTAAACCATCGCGACTCTTCTGGCCGAACATTACTCCATCTTGCCGCATCTTCAGCTTCTGAGAACGCCTTCGATTTCGCCTCGGCATTACTGGAACATCCTTTGACGGATGTATATATTCAGGATAATGAGAATGGCTGGACTGCCCTACACAGGGCTTTATATGCGGGAAACGTGGCAATTGCACAAGCTATTATGACAAGAGATACGCAAGATGTGATGGGACACGGGTCTAGTACAGTCCACCATCATGCTGGCGGGTTGGTCAAAATCAAGGACAAAGAAGGGAACGGACCATTTGACGTCTATGAAATGACTTTGGAAGGAGACATGACTCCCGCCAACAATCAACGACTGCACGCTGGAGATCAGTCAGACAGCGACGATGAATCAATGCCAGATCCCGCCGATGATGAATCAAAAGTCAGGCACGGTTTGGTGCCACATATTAATTTGGAAGGTGACGAGATATATTCATTTGGCAGCAACCAAAACGTGACGCTGGGGTTTGGCGATGAAGATGATCGCCAGCATCCTGAGCGGATTACTTTGAGGCGACCAGACCATCTCTACTTCCGCTTCTATCGTGAGCAAATGGAGGCTACTTCGTCTCTAGGACAAATATCAGAACCAAGGATAAAGTCGGAATGGGTTTCTGATCTTCCCTCCGTAATTCGGGACAGGCCAATTCGCATTCTGAATGCGCATATGTCGAAGCTCCACACTATCATTCTCACCGATGACCCAGAGTCAAACGTCTACGTTTGCGGCCATGGTCCTGGCGGGCGACTTGGTGTTGGTGACGAGACCACTCGTTATCAATACGTGTGTGTGGAGGGTGGAGCGTTGGCTCGCAAGAAAATTGTGACTGTCGCTCTTGGTCAGAACCACACACTCGCCTTGTCCGACCAAGGTGAGATATTCTCCTGGGGCAGCAATGGGTCCGGCCAGTTGGGATATGACCTCCCCAAAACATCTTCTCGCAATGAAGAGCCAGTTCAGTCCTCGCCAAGGCAGATATTTGGCCCGCTTAAGCGCGAAGCCATCATGGGAGTGGCCGCATCGCGAATCCACTCGGTCGCGTTTACGGCCACAGCACTGTATACGTTTGGAAAAAACGAGGGTCAACTGGGCATTGTTCATTCAGAGTCGCGCTCCCTCGAAATCCAAGATACCCCACGAAACGTGGCTGCATCTAGATTCTCCTCTCCGATTGTGGCCGTATCAGCCATCGATCGTGCAACGACCGTGTTGCTTGAGAGTCATGAAGTCCAGGTCTTCTCTAATTACGGCTACACGAGATTGACTTTCCCACTGGATGGCTTCACGAATTATTTCTTGAAATCCAGCTTTCTCACCACGAAATACGAAAGCTCTCCAAACTGCATATCCAAAGTTGTTTCGAGCGGTGATACGATTTGTGCCATGTCTACGTCCGGCGAGATCTTCACAGTCAATGTCAGCTCCCCTACTGTGTCTGCGCAGAGCAAGACCACGTCCACGACAAATCCGAATCGTATTAAGAATGCTCTCTCTCAGCCGTTGCGCATTTGGTCAAACAAGAAGACTCATATGGCTGCTCGCGATGTCGATATTGACCAGAATGGAGCTATCATCGTTGTGACCCAAGCCGGCAGTGTTTGGCGAAGAGTGAAGCGCGCAAAGATAAAAAATGAAAATATAGCTGGGGCCAAAGAGGTCAAGGCCAAGGATCATAAATACTCTCGAGTTCCTGGTTTGACGAGAGTCATCGCGGTACGGGCATCCGGTTTTGGCGCATTTGCTGCAGTCCGAGAGGATTCCAAGAAGATGAAGACTGAGATGATGATCTCTCCATCAACTTTGTGGTCGGATCTCTGGCCACTTGTACCATTCCAAACTCTCTATCCTTCAGACGATGACGCTCAATCTTTCCCGAAGCGCAACCTCATCGACTTCGTTCTCAGATCTGAAGACCCAGATGAGGATATTGAGGCCATCATCGAGCCTCGGGACACTCCACTACTGCCGTATGATCTGTACATCTGCTCCACCACGTCTGACATCGAGATACCGGTGCACCAATTCATTTTGGCTGGCCGAAGTTGTGTGATGAGAACCGCTTTGGAAGAATTCAACGATTCCGGTAGTTTCTCCATCCCTGAGATGCTCAGCATCCGAAGGGGCAGCGACCGCAAACTGCGTCTGGTCTTTCAAGGCTTGGATATACTCTCAACTTTCAATCTAGCCATGTATCTCTACACAGATGTGGTGGCTCCTGTGTGGCAGTCAAGGTCAAAGAAGCCGCAGATGGCCTTCCGTTATCGACAAACTCGCATGGAGATTTTGAAAGTTGCGAACCGTCTGGAGCTCACACACCTCGAATCATCACTGAAGCGCATTGTACCAACAACTCCTAAATTGAACAAAGATATGGAGCTTGCGTACAAAGATTCAGCATTCTTTGAGACAGCAGACATCATAGTCGAGCTGGCTGACGATGAGGAGGAATGGGTTCATGGTGCGTTGATATGCCAGCGTTGCCCTTTCTTTGAGGGTCTGTTCAAAGGCCGTGCTGCTGGCGGCTGGTTGGCTCAGCGCCGAGAAGAGTTGGTTGATGATGACGACGCTGTCAAGGTCGACCTGAGCCATGTGCAGCCCTCGATATTCCAAATGGTTTTACGACACATCTACGCCGACACGGGCGTTGAACTGTTCGATGACCTAGTCTCTGATGATATAGATGCATTCTTGGATACTGTAATAGAAGTCATGGGCGTAGCCAACGAGTTGATGCTAGATCGTCTTTCAGAGATCTGTCAAAAGGTGGTCGGTGAACATGGTATGTCTGTTGAAGAAGATCTGTCAGATGCAGCCACTAATTGTACTAGTCACTTTCCGCAACGTTTGCCAGCTGCTCAATGCAATCGCGCCATGCTCAGTCACGAATTTCAAGGACAAGGCTCTGGAATATATATGCTTCAATCTAGAGGCTGTATTGCGCCACGGGTGAGAAGCGACATCTATACTGCTCAAATGGACATGCTAACATATGCCACAGGCATCTCGAAGAGCTTGATGAAGAGGTTCTCTCTGAGCTTGATGAAACTTCTCAGCGGCTTCAGCAGAACTGCTCCGTCTTTGCGCGAAGTGGAAGGGCAGAGGAGCTTTTGGCCGAGCGTTATCCCGACCTTGAGAAACGCATTGCTCTAGAAAGGCAGTCCAAGATTGATTCAATACTGCTCTTAAACAAGTACGGCGATACTGGGCCTCGAGCGCCTGCCTCCTACAGAGCTGGTAGCTTTCATGAAATGTCGTCCGAAACGCCTCTACAGCATAAGACCAAGCGGAGGCTATCCAAAGATGTGAACGCTGGTTCTCCAAGTCCTGCAACAAGTCCGATCCTCAAGAGCAAACGATCTGCCCATGACCTTATCTTCGATATGGATGAGGAAGATGAGGAAGATCTACCGCCTCTTTTTTCACTGACGGAACGTTTGCGAGAGGCTGCATCACCCAATACCATATCGTCACCTACTTCTGTTCCATTTCAAAATGAGAAAAGTCCGTTCTCAAACAGAATCGCACCCTCCCATGGTACCCCATTGTCCTTTCAAAGAGCTTCGGCTGACGCAATACCTTCACCGAAAGACCTAGTCAGACCTTGGGGCGCAACGCCCTTGCCTTCATCGAAGCTCAACATTAAGGAAGTCATTGAACAAGCTTCGTCATCGCGGACATCCACGCTTTCCATTGGCTTGTCAGCGAAAGCTACCGCGGAGCCGAAAACTTCGGGATCTTTCACTGGCAAATTGTCCCAAAAAGAGCGTAAAAGAATGATGCAGGCACAATTGCAGGGAGATAGCAGTCCGCTGCTGGCACCCGAACCAGCACATGCATCTCCAAGCCCAGTTTCGCCGTGGCAAATGTCTGGGGCTAAGCAAAGATCTGCGTCTAGGACGAGTTCAGAGCCCATGCTTGCACCGGGATTGGCTTCTGCGGCTCGAACCCCACAACTTACGATGCGGCAAACGATCGCCAATCCCAGTACAAGCTCGAAGCAAAATACTTTAATGACGTCCGCATCCCCAGCTACTCAATCACGAAGTGTGTCGACTCGTCAACTTACACCTTCTCCACAGTCTACGCCAAAGGCGAAACAACGGCAAGGCTCATCGAGCTCCAAGACTCCTGTTAACAGGCCAGCCACCGACGTCCCTGGCTTTGCTATCTCAGATAAGCCAGTGCCTATTCAATCGGTTCGCCACGAGCCACAACGGACCAAAGAATTGTCTCTGGACCAGCGAAGCATCCTAGACATCCTCTCTGAACAAGCCATCGAAAAGACAGCCATCAAAGACTTTGCAGCGAAGCGCAGTCTACAGGAGATTCAACAGGAGCAGGAATTTCAGGAGTGGTGGGAGAAAGAAAGTGCGAGGGTTATTGAGGAGGAGCAAGCTGCTGCTGTAAAGGGAAAACGGGATACTGGTACAAGTCGAGGACGTGGTAGGAAGAGAGGGAGAGGTGGCAAAGCGGAAAGCAAGATGAAAGAGAAAGGGGAGCCTGCTGACTCACAGGCGAAGAAAGCCAAAGTGAAGGTCGGGCCTGCGGAGGCGCAAGCAAGAAAGGCCAAAGATAGGTCGGAGCCTGCGAAGGCATAGGCTTCCTGATGGGCATCGAGGTGTTTACATAATAGAGTATAACGTATTCGATCACCCAACCCGTCAGATCACCCAACTGGTCAAAATTTCTTGGCACAACCATCTTATATTACGACTCTTCAATTTCATCGCTATTAACAATAGATTCTAAGTCCGTCGTGCTGCTATCTGATTCAGAAGATATCTCGATATCTTTTTTACAAGTTCGCGCATTATGCCCAGTTGCGCCGCAGTTCCCACAGCGCCGTTGAGGTGGTTGGGCTGTTTCTTGATCACCACTACCACGAGCCTTCTTCCATTCCTGAGGCGCTACAGACGCCTCAGCAGCTACCTGCGCTGCTACAGTCCCATACTCTATAGTACCACCTTGCTGGATCCACTTCCTTTTGCGCGATTTTCGCTTCGTCATTACTGCCAATTGCTCTTCAAGCTCGCGGTTGCGCGCAACAAGTAGAGCGTTTTGGTGTAGCATCAATTCAGCGCCCTTGACAAGCTGGGAAAAGCCTGCCTGGGCAGTAACTGGTGACCGAGTAAAAGACTCGCTTACGAGCTTGGATTGGGATCCAAATTCATGAGTATTGCTTGGAGTCTTTGACTGCCACGGCGTTTCTGGGAGACGGGGTTCTGGCGGGGTACGTAGCCGTACTTCAAGGCGATCCAACACCACCTGCGCGTCGATAGGGACCAGCCCTACTGCCTCAAAGGCCTTTTGACAGTTCTCTTTTGTAAACACGTCGAAAAACGCGTCTTTGAAGGCAGGGAGAAAGCCTTCCTTGTTGATATGGTAGACGCGTCGGCGTGCCAAGTCCCGGACGCGTTGGGAGTACTTGCGCTTCAACGGCGAGAAGCAGACCACATAAGGGGCTGGAGTATATGCGACGAGTGCGATGGCATGCAGAGGGTTATAATCTTATTTTCGAGGCAGTAGTCCTTGAAATCCTGGCTGAGATGGCTCTCACGGCCGTCCAAAATAAGCAGCCTATACACCCCGACCTGCCGCGCCTTTGTATGCGCGTCGAAGTGCTTCAACCACTCAAGACCCAGCGCGTTGTTTGTCCAGCCGTTCTCAGAGACTGAAAGCTTCCAATTGCGCGGTATATCTGCCTCCTCATACCACGTAGAGATGTGAACTCGTCCTTAGTAGATAATGGATGGCGGGGTCGCATACCCAGCTGCGCAAATGCTCTGAATAACCGTAACCCATTCGCGATCGCCCGTCTGAATGAGTTCAGGCCTTGTACGTCTCTCAGAGGCTGTAACGAGCTTCATTGACCCAATAATACCCATCTGGAAGCCAATCTCGTCAAAGTTGTGCGTATCCTCGTCGTGGATGCCGTACTTTGCCTTGGTGTCTGCACCGAGCTTGAACCACGCGCCAATAATCTCTGGATCTTCCTGTAGTATCCTCTGCCTATCCTTGGCTCGATTGAAGGCTGTCTTGAGCTCATCTGAGCGCTTTACGAACCTCTCAGCCCACTTTTGCCTACTGGCTCTCCACCGCGTATACCCAACAGTTTATCCGCCATATCTGCCACCTCACACAGCCGGGGCGCAAATCCTCGCGAATCGAGGTCGAGGATATATCGGACAAGCGTTTGCTCTTCGGTAAGGGTAAGTTTCCGACCGTTTGGTGGTCTTTCGAGGATAAATGGGACTCCTCTGACGCGATTGGAGAGGGTTTGTTGTTTAACGTTGAAGGCGCTCGCAGCAGCCCGTTGGCTTCGGAGTTGGCCGGTATTCAAAGCTTGGATTGCAAGCTGAATTCTCCCTTCGTGTTGGAGTAGTAACTCATTACGTTATTGAGACATAGTAGAATAAGAAGAGTAGTTGGGGTCTTGGCAAATTTTGACCGCTTGGGTGATCTGACGGGTTGGGTGATCGAATACGTTACCTTAGACATGATAACAAAATTAACAACCTGCCGGCGGATGATGCAGGACAAACGCTGGCGCGTCCTTTGAATAAAAAGTCCACATGATTGCAGCCTTGTCAGAGTGAGAAGTGCTTACCGTCTACGTTCATCCCCGTCACTCTGGTCTCATTTTGATAATAGAGATACAGCGGGCTGGCCGAACAAACAAAATCCAGTGGTGATGGCGATACCGACGAGCAAACGATGCTGCATACCCGATCCCACACTGCCGCTTCTGATGATTTGCGCAAGGAAGAAAAGGCTCCACGGACAGGACAGGAGGTGACTTGTGCTGATCCGTGCGGGTCCTAGATGCCACTCTTGTGTGGTCTAGACTAAACACTCAAGCCCCTATTTCTTTTTCCTGGTTGATCCGCAATTTTTATAGATGTATCGCTCTTCCTCGCTTGACTTGCTTGCATCACCAACGCTCCACCTGTCAATCATGTCAATATCCAGACGACCTCATATTTTCAATGGCCATGCCGTTTTCCGAACATGTCTCTGCGTAGAAAGATAAAGAAGATCCTGATACCCACGACTCGGCGCGAAGAACGAATCCCCGTTACCTGGTTTTCCTTTCTGACGGATCCGTTGACTTTCACAGATGAGGATAAGTGCTGTGTAAGCGAGGATCACCAAGTCCTTTTCCCGTCCCACTATGCATCTTAAGCACATGTGCGTGGCGTTGCCATCGCCATCGTTATCTATCTATCCTGCTTGTGGGGGATTGGAAGCATTATTAGGGGCCGTAAAGAGCTGAGGCGTTCCTGTCCAGCCTTCGTAGATTCAGACATATACCTTGCCTTCTGTTGAGAAGTGCATCTTGCAATGTGATGGCTCCGTCTTTTGCTGTCCGCTTTGCGAGGGAGACGTGGGTATTGTATGCTTTGGGTTGTTTGGCGGTTGTGTTGCGATTGTATGTCAACCTGTTCAACAGCGCGGATTGATGGAATTGCTTGCTAATAGCTGAACAGTATCGCGCGTATACGGCGACTTACGGCCACTGGTCTTCAATTTGACGATGCTCTTATGGCTCTTGCTCTTTTTTGGTACACGGTACTATGTATCAGCTTGAATGAAGTCGCATCGGGAGGAGGCAGCAACCTCATGTCGGCTGCCGACATTGCTGCCATGACGCCTGCCATTCACAAGGAGAGAGTTCGGGGATCAAAATGGGTGTTTGTATCAGAACATGCTATGATCCTCACCATCTGGACTCTTAAATTCTGCATGCTCATAATCTATGGTCGAATAACGTATGCCAGCCCTCGCACGCCCTTTTTCCCATGCTAAGCAACCACAAGTGACGGCCTCAGCCAATACCGTCTCGTAAAGTATTCGGCAATCTATACCGTTCTCTGCTTCATCGGCACAGAACTCGCCCTCTTCTTCGCCTGCCGACCATTGGCTCTTTACTTCGCCGTTCCGACCCCAAACTACCAATGCTCCTCCTACCAACACTATGAGATCGCCCAAGGCGCCCTCTCCACCACCTCTGACATCTTAATCCTCGTCGTCGCAATGCCTATTCTCATAGCTGTCCGCCTGCCCAGACGCCAAAAAATCATACTCCTCTTTCTCTTCGGACTCGGACTCTTCGTCATTGTCTCCGCTATACTCACGAAAGTCTACTGTCTCGTTCCATCCTTGATAAGCTACGAATACATGAATTGGTACTTTCGCGAAGCCACCATCGCCTTGTTAGTCACGAATATACCGCTCATCTGGAGTTTGGTACGAGATCTTTTCCCAGGATTGAAGAGGTGGATCAATGATTCAATGGGGGACTACGAATCGCACACCTGGCCCTGGACTACGAGCTCGGCTCGGCGAACGAGCCTGTCGAGGGAGCTGGCGCTGCAGGATGTGGCGGATAGTACGACGACTACTTCTTCAGGGAGTAGGGAAAATATTATACCTACCATTAACCTCCCACGAGCCGATGATTTGGAGAAGGTAGGGAATGGCATGATTATTGTTCAGAACGATGTTGTTCTTGAAGTTGAAAATGCGAGAGGGAGTCGTTGGGATTATCCTGTTTGGGACTGGGCTGGCAATGAGAATCATGCTTCTGCCACTGAAATTGCTGCCGGCCATATCGGTGTGGCTAAGTGATTGCGACAGTCTTGTTTTTCGAGATGACGTTTTGAAAATGGTCGTCTTGGTTTGGTGCATGGGAGTTCGGTTACGATACCCATTACAACATTTCTATCAGATGGGATATATACGCGTACCTGTACATGAGGGGATGTTGTATGAATTAGTTGCAATTCCAGAAGCCATGATTGGTGTATATAATTAATAAAAAAATTCGGTTATTCTATGTGTTTTATTCTTCGGGCGAATTCCAAGTGGGACCTCTGGAGCAGGGAAAGAGCTTGGAAATGCAGCGAGACGGCCAGCTCTCTATTCTTGATAATACACGCCATCCTTCCGGCACATCATACAATAAAGGAAGCATCGAAACACTCCTAACAACCGATTACAATACTGGAAAGTCTTCGTATAATGGTCTTGGTTATCGATACAGGAGCTCGCAGGAGGCAAAAAGACCGTCAAACCACAAAGAGATTTTACACACAAACACCTCGGCGGCCATGCCAAACCTCCGGAACGCCAATTTAGCAAGATCAAAAGTGTCGCTACTCGCATCACAATAATAAAACAGCCAAAATCGAGACACACGCGGGCGTCACAATAGCCAAAGGTTAAAAAGTTAGCCCCACGCGAGGGTCGAACTCGCAACCTTAAGATTCCTAACGCTGTATAGCTAAAAGTCTTACGCTCTAGCCAATTGAGCTAGCGGGACGGATATGTTCATTACTCTAACTTATTTATATATACTTAAATCATCCAAAATGTGTGGTGTATGTAGACAGGGTGGGTTTGCAAGGACATTACGACAGAGTCGGCAATTTCCATCCCTTACTCCAATCCTCGGTTCCTTGTGCAAGAAATTCGCTTTTCAACCAATACTGTAATGATGATGGCGCATAATCATTGAAACCTTGAGGAAAGTTATCAAAATCGATCCCAAGGCTGAAGTGTGGTATTTGCAGGCTGGGCTTGTTGTTGGAAGAGACTTGCTGAAAAATGGACGGAGAAACGGCACAACGTAAGATACGAAACGAGAGTATCAATTATGCAATGCCCCGAAATATGATGACCAAAGGCCAACACCTAAATCAAACGAAATCATGCCGAATCATACAAAGTGGACTTGGGCGAACGTTTTTATTGATGGACTCCAAGACCTACTGGGTTGGGTTTACTCTTGCGCTGCCGTTCTGCTGCCGTTCTGAGTAATACCCCTGAAGGACTTTCTGGTTGATGAAAACTTCTCTTCTCTCCTTCTAATTGTCAAACATATGGAGAGAATGTTCGATCTCAAACCGCGGAGATAGACTCATGGTGAGGATGTTCCCCAAAATATCTAGGTGTTTACCAATGTCGGTCCGTCGTAAGCCGAGGGAATGGTATGAAAAACCAGCAGCGGCCTTGACTAACTTACACCTTTGAGATTTCAACCTCACTACACTCCTCTTCTCACGCCGCTCCCTTACTCACATCGCACGCCTCTCCGCCTGAGGATGGTGATAACCAAATCCCAGTTCTGAGTTTCCGACGACAAGGACCCCACCCGACAAGGCCTTAGACCGCTGACGAGGTTAGTTCCTCCGCAAGTTCGCAATATACACTTTCATGCGAGTCAGCGAGTGCCCATTAGTGTGGGCCACTTAAATCATAACTCCTGCTAGACGAGTTCATAGAGCCGAAGCACATGGATATCGGATCATGTCCAGAAACCAGCGGCCATCGCCATAACGCAACAGAGTTTCAACGAGCTCAAATCAAAGCAAACATTGGTAGTGGACCATTATTTACGCAACCAATAGAAAATGAGAGGAAGACTCTGGGCTGGAAATTGAATGAATGCTTTCCGCTGGAGATGGATATGGATTACACTCTGGCAAAATCGTTCCTTCAAGTCGCTTGGAGTTTAACGAAATCGATATCAAGTCAGCAGAGCTCAAGCTTTGAAGATAAATTCGTGTTTCCTGTAGACTCGGACACGGAAATGGCGAGGCCACTGTGGGATGTACTTCTTCCTTCTGGGCGCCTACGATCGCTTGAATGGCAACTCTTCGTTGATGCCGCTGTTTCTCTAAGCTACAATCTTCAGGTCTACACTTGCAGATCTGATCAAAGATCCGGTGAGCCCTGAAGATAAACTAGTATGGTACGAACAAGGTACTGAGTGCCCAACACAGCAAGGCCCCTGTTTGACAACGCGATGAAGAATCTGGAAGCTGAAGAGCCTCTCACCTTTGACAATGTGGAATAAGCGGTAAAGGTTGATGGATCGTGGTTCAGCTCAACTCCAATTGTCCAATTTGCAATGTGGATACTAGAAGACGCCCTGCAAATTCGAGAAAGAAGCAGGCATTGCTGCACCTGCATCAATGCAACTATTCCTTCTCTTCATCGCCGGAACGATTTCGCGCACCCATCTCCCGCTACCGTTCCGCCTTCTCACATATCCGCTCACGGCGATCCTTTCGCAGAAGATGAATATGGTAGAATGGACCACCAACATGCATGCCCACGGCTTTACAGGCCCATGCATTGGAGTATTCACTGGCTTGGGGTACCCTTATCCTAAGCCGATGAAATCCCAATGTCCCAACTGTCGCTAGAATAAGGGCTCTAACCGCAAATGCGTCTTCCCACAGCTCGGCGCAGCCAAATGAAATCAATGCAAAAAGCTGAATCTGGACTGCCTGTTAACCTGGGTCTGGATTGATATTTGCGACACCCTAAATCACCCACAAAAATGTCACGTTTCTCTCAAGTTCCCCGGGTATGGGACGCGCAAAGCTAGTGCCCAAATCGATCAACCCCAGGTCCTATTCTACATTCGCTTATATACCAACTACAACGCCGGCGTCCGCGGCTGGAGTCCATCTGGGTTCGGCCAATCTGGCTACAGTCATCGATTATGATGAGAACGATGATGTGGTGGATGTGGTGAAAGAGCGAGAAGGTAATCAAGGAGACAGCTGTCATGCCTCTTTCCAACACCACTCCCGAGGCGTTCATCGCGAACCTCTTCCTCTCGAATGTCGTGAAACACAATGTTTTACAGGATTGTTAGATAATTCTCGCTTCTATCGTATTATGATACTAACCTGTTGCCAATAGTCCTCTACATTCCATCATGATCAGGCCTCTTAACAGTCCGCGGCGCGAACGATTAAGGCTAAGGAGAGTAGGCGAGAACACTTTCAATAGGCGGATAGGTGGATAGATAGAGCTGACCCGCCCGTCGAGTCCTAATTAGGAGTGGCGTAGTTACTTCGCTACCGAATGACTACAATCTATCCGCCGTCGGATCTCTAATCCGAAGGGCGAGATAGGCGGAGGTCGAGTAAGAGGAAGTCTGAAGACCAGCTGGCATCCGTCAGCCTCGGTCGGGTAAAACTAGGCATTGAGAGGCCTGATCATGACCTCCTTACAGCAAGCCCTGGATCATGATGATTTACTTGTCTTCGGGAGTAAGTGAAAAGGACAAGGCTTGGGATATTTAGTAAGTGAAGAATCATAGGTCGCAAGCACTGAAGAAGTTGCCCCTGCTTCCAAACGGGGCAGAGGAAGTCAAGTTGCTGGATGGGTCGAATGAGGGACACAAGAAGTTTCTCAAAGCGAAGATTGAGGGCAAGCTCTCGGGTCAGAAGATGAAGGGCGCGACGGAAGATGGCAAGAATGCTCGCGCGTCTTCCGCCAGAGGAAGAATGATCGACAAGACCTTGAAGGCGTGGGTCAAAAAGATGAATACGAAAATTGAGGGAGAATGCCATCTACCATGCCGCCGACCCGAGTCGTCGACCCAACAATCGCTACGACCATTAGAACGCACATCAAGGATATCGAAGCTGGAGATTACAACGAGTCCCTCCTCCTCTTTCCAATCTCCAACATGGAAGGCGATGGCGGCGGCAGCCAATACTCCATGCTACTACTATTCCATATCCAGCGGCTAAGATGTTCCATAACGACAGAACTGCAAAAAATATCAACAGGAAGTACGCAAACATCATGGCTCAACAGCTCACAAGTCACAGCTCATATTGATCTCAAATCATCAGAAGCCCAAGGTATTGGGATACCGGTATAAACCAAGTATGCTGGTACAAAGAGTGACCCCAGGGCTCTAGCATTTATAGCATGCCTCCTTGAAAGTTTGATGCTGTGAATTGGCTTTGGCATTAAAAGAAATTGTCGAGGCTTTGAGCGTAAGCTTACTGTTCATCACCATGCATGAGTTCCACTCTCTCCACCTTGCCGCCTGTACACACGTCGAATTGAAGCCCTTGATTTTGACGACCTTCCGGATCTTGATGTTGGATCTGATGTCGGATCTGAGCAAAAACTTGAAGCGACAACGGATTCAGACATGGCACGATGATGGACAAATTGCTCAGCCGGATCCCAAGTAGATGCGGCTGCCGAATTGGCGCCTGTATGCAATTACAGCCAGATCATCGAGCTACTAGGCACCGGAAAGACTCATATCGCATTCACAATCTGCGGCATCATACTTCAATTCAGGCTCTCGGTCATGGTCTGCGCACCTACGCATACGTCTACAAATAAATGTATGGAGGACTTTCCGCAGTCGCCCCTTTACAGCAGATATGGTGATGAATAGTTGGGGCTTCGTTGGTACGACAACTCCACGACAACGTAAGAGTTATTCATGGATGCAAATGCCGAATTCGATGGGTACTCAATCACCAGCCATCTCCTCGACTTCGCCACCTCTCGGTAAAACGAGGAATCTTGCTCGACAAAGTTCCTTGATGCTTTCAACCGTCTAAAGGCTAGCGGTGAGAAGGAATTGGCTTAGGACTTCAAGAATACCCAGCGGTTGAGCAAGCTGGCGGGGGAGCGGTTCCTCTTTCTCAACCAGAAGTTGATGATTGCATTCGCGCCTGCCAGTTCCACCCTACCTATTCCCGAATGGGCACGCTCAAATTTTCTGCCAGAGCTGCTCTTCCTCTACAAGGCGGCGAAATTGTTGCTATGCTCCGATTTTGGCCGGTTTGGTCCTTCCGTCTCTTTCGCTTCTTCTGTCGGGTTGAGCTGGACCTCACTCCAGGCTGGATCAGAGCCGTATTCCGAGTCTGACATGACGTTTATCCGATCACTCTCGTTTATAGCTGTGCATTCATTTCTTCAACTCCCGGGAGTCCGTCTGCACACTCTTCCGCTGCGCTCGTCAAATGCATTACAATATACGTTCCAAACTGACCTTCCGAAGGCTTGCTTGTCGCTGTCTCTTCCGTATGACGAGCGCCCGCAGTGCGATCAGAGCTCGCACGATTTGTAGAGCGTTGTCGGAGCCTGGGATAAATGGGCCAATAGGCCTCCTATTGTAACAGCTCTGGAAATTTGCGATTATCAATAGTGCCTTGCACGTTCTTCGCCATCATTTCGGTAAGAAGCCTGTACATCGTGATCAAAATAACCAATCCGGTCACTGAAGCATCGCGATGGTCGTTGTTTGTATTCTGCTCCTCGATACCTTTAGTATACTCGATTACGTGGGCAGAGATATTGAGCTTAAGTTTCCCAGGCGTAGCTGCTGCTGTCCGTCCGCGATGAGTTTCTTGTCGTGTTTGAGTGCAGGCTTAACGACGAAGCTTTGAAAGATCTTGCCGCGTCGGTGCTTGCGCTTTGGACCGTCTCCCGCCTTAGTGGGCTCGGTTCGCCTTCGAAAGGTCTTTCTCGGTGTCTGTGCGATGGAAGATTTCGAAGTATCTCATTCTTATGGCTAGCTCGAGGAATACGTTCTTGGACCAAAGTCGCCATGCACTTCGGACGTTCGGCTGACTTGCATTCTTCGAAGGACAAAACATGCGGCGATGCCCATACCAACTCTCGGACAGTTGAATATACCGACAAAGTATGAGATGGGTGCGTCGTCCCAGACATGTTTGAGAATGGATCTGAGCTCGAGGGCAAAGAGACTGACCGTATCGATCCCATTGGCGACTAGGTCCCCACGCAAGTGCTTGAGGCCATAGCGGAGGTAGGCGCGGATGTGGTCTGAGTAATCCGCTCCCCATTTCGTGCTCTCAACGTTGGTAGATCGGGGAGAGCACGTCATTCTTGTGGCGTTCGGAAATGATAAGTTATGAGCTTTGCTGTGGTTGATATACAACCACCTCATGAATGCTCTCTTGGCCATATAACCCGGTCCCTTATCCTCGTGCTCCAGTTCATGGCGAAATCTCTCTCCGGTCGCAAAGAGGAGGTCTCCTTTTTCTGCCTCCTCGGTACCGTGGAGAATTTGGTCGACGTCTGCTTGACGCTTGGGTTATTATGTTAGTCTTGACCTCACTGCTGTTAAGGACACTGCGCTTACCAGCAATCATCTTGCGGAGGAATGGGTTCATTGTACCGAGCCAAACGGTCCTCACTCTGCCATTAATGGTGAACTTGTGAGATATCGCCAAGGCCTGGGCCAAATCTTTCAGGCGAGGTGGTGAGGACTTGACGGGGATGAAGGGTCTTGTCGCCAGAGAAAGCGCCAACCTTGATTTGTATTGGATTGTCAAACTCGTCCAGATCAATCTCGCCATCAAGGTTAAGGCTGTCGAGATTGGCGAAGATATCGTTTGCTGGAATCTATTAGTCATTGTGGAGGTGATGATTTTGTTGGGGCTTGTACGAGCTCGATACATTGCGCGAGATACGCTGGAATGTTGCGCGGAGTTGTCGTCGTGGAAAATGTTCGATTTGTTGGCTATTCTAGCCCTCTAATTGGCTTAAATCGAATAGCCGCGCTGGCTTCCAGCAATACAATGTGGGAGTTCTCAGTATATTCTCTGGATTTGAACGTATCCAACTCATACACGTTCCTGTAAATACGCCAACAACGCCGAAATCTAACGTATCTCGCTCAACGCAATATCATTCTCGTAATTCACGCACGAACACCGCCCAGCTAATCACGCTCTCCAAAATCAAATAAACAAAACCACTCAACATCTTATACTCATCTCATCCTCCTCAGTTCCAACATTTCCCTCAACACCTCCTCCCCCTTCTCCTCCTACCACCCATCATTCCTCCTCCCCCACCCATACCCCGCCTACCACCCATAACCCCAACCAAACCACCACCATGATGCACATGCACCACTTTGGTAGGGGCTCCACCATACCCCATATTTCTGCCTCCCATACGGCTTGCGTACGCACCCCCGCGTGGCCTGGACATTCCGCAACCCATTGTGGTTTGAAATTGAGACTGTGAAGTTGATGTTGATAAGGAGCTCGTAACTTCAATGGTGGTGGAGATCTTGAAAACCGAGGAATTGTAGAGGAGGATTTACTTTTAATATATTTGAAGATGAGGTTTAGTCTGAGTAGACACTGTTGATGAACAATTGGTTTCACTTCGGCGAGAATGAATGCTGGCGGGAGGGAATATTTGAGCTTGAACGTTGTGATGAGACGGGGATATGAATTCAACTTCCTCTTGATCGGGAAGAAATCTTTATAGTCACCAGTGACCACTTCGAACATGCGAAATATATGATCGATTGTCGCGCAACGTAGACCCAGAACTAAAAAGGCCGTCATGGTCTTGGGAAGACCCTAGCCTTGCCAAGCATCGTCATCTACCAGACTGCCAATGACCATCCAAGACGACTGGACGCCCGTTTCAACGTGGCTGACAGAAGTCAAGAGACCTAGGACGGGCCCTCTGCATTCAAAGCTTGTTAGAACATATAGAGAAAAAGGGTTGGAAAACGGTACGCTATATTCATAGGCAGTCTTGCAGCAAGAACAAGGGCCGAGGGAGGTAGTTGCTACCACGAGCAACTTTTAGCTGAGATACTCGTACACACATAATTCTAACCATACCCCAATGGTGTTAGTAGAACCTCCGATGCTTCCTATCTGTGAAGCGCCATATCGCTACATATCATACCTTCCCCAACACAAACTCCACCTGTAAATCAAGGCCTCGCGATGACTTCAGCCAACGTTACAATCTCACGAATCAACAACCATAGCATCACCTACTGTGAAAGCTACCACGGGCATACCCCTCTCAACAAGTCCATTTAACGCCGGTAGATACTCTTTCAAACTGTGATTCCAAGCCATCACAAACCCCAATCGCTCTTTCACGGGCGCGAAACATTTCTCCACATGACTGGGCCCCTCCTCTTTAGCTTCCATCCCACCAAGAGCATTGACTCCCGATGAGCCCGCATTAGCAAGATCAATCTTGCCCATCTGTCTCGCTAAATTACGGAGAACAAGGACAGACGCAAGAGGAAGTCCCGCGGCATCAAGTCGCTCATCAACAGCCGTATTGAGAAAGCCCTTGCCAGAGAGAGAGGCCGAGTGGTAAGGACGTTGTGCAAGGCCGTCTGCGGTGACGTTGTGCTGCTTGTGGATGGGAGCCGAGCGCGACGTATCAGGCAAATGCGTCTTGACATGTTTGGTCAAAAGCCTGAGATCTTTGGTCCCCTGACTTCCAAACCGCCGACATCCGCCCCACTCGCAATTCCAGTGCTTGCCCGGGTTGACCTCAACAAACGATTCCAGAGATGGGTATTTACCAGTCACGAGGTCTTTGTTGATGGTTAAGTGGGAGGTCAAGACGTGATCCCACATCTCGTCAGCTTTGGCGAAGCTGACATCGCATTCGAAGGGCTTGTATTGAGGGGGGTGCAGAGGATTGGAAGTGCCATTCGTGGCAGGAGGTAGAGTACGCCATAGACAGTGCATGTAGGGTCGGCCACGAAGATCAACGGGAACGGCCCGAGGGCGGACGCCTTTGATTGTGTATTTGGGCCTTGATGGGTCTTGCTCGTTTGGCACAACTTGTGCTTGAGCGGTGGTGAAAGTGGCAGAGACATTGGTGATAAAGTCTTTAGCTTGCATAAGAGGTCGAGTGAGTTTGGCTTTGGCGAATGCATCGTTGTAAGCAGACCATAAAGCGAGCTGAGTTATCTCGCCTCGAGGGTCTTCCTCGAAGCAAGTACGTAGCCTGGTGAATTGTTAGCTTAGTTTCTGTGTTTGCGTTTGCTAATACTGACCATGCCTGGCTCAACTCGCGATCGTCCGTGATCTGGGTGAGCTGTTCAACAATACTGTCTGATAACTTTGGAGGCGCTGTGGCAGGCGCTGAGAGTTTTGACATTGTCTTTGATCTATCACGCTTTTCCTCCACGGTAGCCCCATACATTAGTATCCGCACGAGCTGGCTAACGAGCGCTTCAGTGTCGGTGTGCTGTAGCAGAACCTCGACATTCTCCGTGACGGCCGTAAATTGATAAAGAAAGTCGAGGCATGCATTCCTGAGTTCTTCGTCCTCGACCAATAGCCAGTCACTGATCTGTAGGAGAGAAGAGATCGGCACGTTTGGAAGCCGATTTTGTGCTTCGAGGGTCATCGATATCCTGCTCAAGGCTCGCAGGATGGTAACTATGACGCCACGGTCGCTCGAATTAAGTTGGGCCAGTAAGGACTGATATAGAGGATCGTCTGCTCCGAGCACGAAAAACTTGGTGATTTGTTCAGCAATTTCGAGCGCGTAATGTTGAAGCTCGATGACAGGCGCACGACGCGGAAGACTGAGCGCAATAGTCACAAAGTCTTTGGCGAGGGGTATTCTGGAGATGTAGAGCGCGTTCTGTTCTAGCATGACCATATTCCTCAGTACCAAGGCTGCCTCATTCACGTTGCTCATCGTCGTGGTAAACTCTTCCGACTGCAAGCCATCCGTAAACTCCACCTCCGTAAGTGCTCTTATCTTCTTCAACAAATTTGGAGTGCCGTGAAGCGCGTCCAGTACATCACTTTCCGTGGACTCCTCGGGATCATACGAAGGTCGCCACTTGACATTGTAGAAAAGTGTGCTGACCTTCAGGACTTGCTCGAGCAGTGCTTCAGCCAAGCTTGGAAATTGATCAAACATGTACTTGTCGCCCCGCTCGTGCGAAATCTTGACCAGATGATGCAGTGCATAACGAACCTCTGCAGGTTCTCCGGACTGGAGAGCTAGCAGTGCTCGCAAATAAATATTGGGCCCGTTGTAACCAGTCCCAGGCAACAGCTCAGGCTTTCGAATCGGTGTTTGTCCACGTCCCGTCTTCCGCAATGCCAGCATTTTCTTTGCGATTTGTCGATAATGGTCTGGATGATTGGCGGGTGTATAGACTGGTTTTACAGATGAGGGAATGACTGAGCGTGGTTCGTAGTTCGCAATGGTGAAGGCGGCGCCATTGGAGTTGTAAGTACCATTTATTGGTGGCTGGCCCGGCGTTGGCGACTGTTGCGTGCCCACAGATCGAGGCGGAGGCCTGGTGCCGTCTTGCTGTGTACCAAAGAGGACTCGTTGTGGTGGTGCGTGTCTTAGACCTGGGATCCAGAGTTAGCCCTTACTCAACACAGAAATGAAGTCTATCCGTGAATTAACCATCAGGGGGGTTTAGCAGTAGGGACACCTTTAGGGGCAATGGTCATGGCCTTCCAGTAGCTGTAATGGCGCTCGAATTGGACTTTCCACAACCTCAGGTTCTCCATAGAATCCAATCCTCTGCCACTCATGGTGTACATACCTCTTGTTACTCGACCACCAGTACTGCCAGGCTCGTCGACATCCATTTTCTCGCTCGCATTGGGCGTCTTGTGCTCGTCGTCAGAGCCGCCCTCCTGTGATCCATTTCCAAGATTCTCCGTCTCCCTGATGGTCCTCACAGTGTAGTTCTCCAATGTGCGCTTCAGAAGGTCACCTCCCTTGGCCGATACGTCTTCGAGGATCTCCTTTGGTGGTGGCTCACGCTTATGGAAGGTGGAGATTTCATAGGCAGCCAGATTCTTGTAGTATGCCGATTTCATCAAAAAGGCCATCTGGACGACATTGACGTTGCTGGGCATGAAATCCTGTGCTATCTTCCGCCACGCGAGCTTGTGTAGTTTTGTGTCGCAAACAGCATCGTATCCTCCTTCGCCAGTAACGCGCTGGTATAGTTTGTAGAGGTCGACATGGCGGGGGCCGACCTTTGGCTGAGGTTCAAAGACTGTGCCGCGCTTGTTGTGGTATTCCTGGACCTCCCTGATGAAGCGGTCGTACTCATCGGAGCGTTCAATGCTGGGGTCTCGCTGTTTGAGGACCATCGTGTTGGTGGTTGCGTGGTGGAGAGGAGGAAGTATTTTACGGTCATAGATGCGCGAGCTGGGACGAGCGGTATGAGGGTTGAAATGGTGGTTGGCGCAAACTTGGGCCAATGTCTTGAGATGGACATCGCGACTGGCTTCACTTGGGACTGGGGACATGCTACACGTGATCTGGCCCCTGGTCGGTGAGTTCCCTTTCCCCTTTGACCTTTCATCCCAACACAGCACACACAGCGAGAACTCAATTTTTGGAATTTACAGAAGTATCATCTAAAGATCATCAAAACACCTCTGCCAGTGGCCGCTCCGGCCTCTAGAGGCCATCGCGCGTCCCTCAGCGTCGATGAGATATCTCTAGAGTCGCCGTCGCGGCCACGGCAGAGCAAGCAGACGAATACATGAGCAAGCTACACGAACGATGCGTCCACCAAAGACAACAGCAACCATCTAGTCACTATCTCCCGGCTAGTCCATCACCCCAGATGACACTGCAACGCTCCGAGTCGACGAGTCACTGCTAGAACGGCAATACCTTCAACACAACTCAAACACCAGACGCCCGGTGCGCAACAATCGGCACCACACACCACTGCAACGACTAGACAACCTCTCCCAACGTCTTGGCAAACCGTCCTGCTACAAGCTGTTGCCCAGAGCCTTGAGCCTCTCCCCAAACTGTTGCCTCCCAGTTATGGCATTGGCAAGAGTAGGTGCGCGACACAGTAAGTAGTAAGGACGCATAGAAGGAGCCTATTGGCGGCAAATCCCCTCCCTGTAAGCTAGCAGACGTAGCCTTGAGCCTCTCCCCAGACTGTTGCGTCCCAGTTATGGCAGTGGCAAGAGTAGGTGCGCGATATAGCAAGCAGGGAGAGCGACTAGCAGCAGATAGGCTCCGACTATAAGACGACAGGTCTACAACACAATCGGTGCGACACGATACGGCAGCTGCTAGAGAACCTCATCTACTATCGTCTCCGCAAACCGTCCTGCTGCAAGCTAATGTCCAGAGCCTTGAGCCTCTCCCCAAACTGTTGCGTCCCAGTTATGGCATTGGCAAGAGTAGGTGCGCAACACAGTAAGCAGTAAGGACGTATAGAAGGAGCTTATTGGCGGCAAATCCCCTCCCTACAAGCCAGCAGACGTAGCCTTGAGCCTCTCCCCAGACTGTTGCGTCCCAGTTATGGCATTGGCAAGAGTAGGAGCGCGATATAGCAAGTAGGGAGAGCGACTAGCAGCAGATAGGCTCCGACTATAAGACGGCAGGTCTATAGCACGATCGGCGCCATACAATACGGCAGCTACCAGACAGCCTCGTCCACGGGCATACCCGGAGTATCACACCCAAGCAGCGAAATCACGACTACGATGGTTACTATTGTCTCCAGCATCACACAACCAAATACACCGCCGCATAGGAATCTGGTGCAAGGCAACTTTCACAAGCAGAAACATACTTAGGGAACCCATTGGCCTTGAGGGATAAGGCGAAACAGATAGACAAAGCTGAGCATTAGAGGGAGACTGTAGGTAGAAGGATAGCGAAACACGAGGCATTGCCTCTTGAGTCTACATAGCACAGATATACTAGCAGAATAACCAGTATCTACAAGAGCCAGCGGGCATTTGGAGATACTGGTTAAGGGAAAAGAGGGAGGACGGAGGGGACAGCTGGTCTTGTTTCAGTGAACGGGGCGAAGTGGGGCGCGGTGGATTATATAATCTATCACGTGTCGGCTGTCTGATGAAGTCCTCCTAACCGGACATAGCTGCGTGATTAAGCGGCTGCAACCGAGTAGGATAAAATCAATCAATCAATCAATCAATCAACCTTTCATCCCAACATCTTCATCTTCATCTTCGCGACTGATAATGACCAGATAATCAGCTATGTCGCAGCTCGCCTCTGTTGTTCCCTCGGGTCTGATCAGTCTCCCGCTGCTGAAATATTCTCATGCTACAGATTCATCGGATGCCACCAAGTTCTCGTGGAAGCATGAACTGAATGAAGTCTTGGTCGTGTTCGACAACTATGGCGCTGACAGATATGGCCGACAGCCTTCTTCCATCATGAAAGTTCTCCAGGGTGCAAAATTGCTGGTATCATCACGAATGCAATCATTTCACTTTCTGGCCTCCATACTAACTCCTGGGCTTTTAGGACTGCTTAGACTTGATTGAGAAAGTCCGCGAATGCAACATGGCCGTCAAGCATGCGCTCGAGGTCAATGTCCAGCTCAAGGCCGACCAATTGCCAACCTCGGCCCTTTACCGCAGGATGAGCTCTACCATTGCCCTGCGCTACACGCTACCAGATAGCAAGGTTCATCGTCTGATCGTTGCTTTGGTGGTATTTGACTAACAAAAGCCACTTCAGGTCCGAAGGATGCAGCTCAAGTTCACCTCAGTCCAGGATTTCGACACTGCCCTTGCAATTCTTGAAGACGTTGGCTGTCATTTGCACAACTCAGCACCTGCAGATGAGGCTGGAAGCATTGCTCCTCCACGCCCCAGTACAGCCTCGTCGGCCTTGGCACGAACCACCGAGCATCATGTCCCAGATAGTCTCTCTCAGCGGCCTTCTTCAGCATCATCTCGATCTTTCCATGTGCCTCAAAACTCAAGTCACGAGCGCAACGATGATTCCTATCAGTCACAGAGTAGAGACACGTTTGAAGAGCCTCATCGACCGTATACTTCCAGCTCAGAACACTTCCCGACATCTCAGCACATTTATCGTTCATACACTTCTTCCTTTGTTCCAGCATCGCAAAATGTCCATTCTTTTCGTCCTTCAACGCCATTGACCCCAATACGTGAAAACGAACCTAGCATTTATTCCGACCCTGTGCTTCAAAATATTGGGGCCATCGATATGAGATCACGTCGAATTGATCCACTGAGACCACGCTCAGCTATGGCGCTCGGCGAGGGTCACAACTTTTCAACCCAGTCCGATCCTACAAGGCCCAGCAGTACTAGCGCCTCTAGAAAACCCCTGACTGGTACAAGCCGATTCTTTACTCCTTCCACGTCTCAACAGAGACCGTCTACCGCGCCTTTTCCGGGCTCGTCTGGAGTGGAAGGGGACATCACATTCATGATTCCCCCTCGTCGTGAGCTCCCATTCAAACGACCTGGATCTTCTCGCGACGGAAGTTCCAGTAGTCGGCCATCAACAGGAGCTGATATGAGACCTCTGCCCACGCCTACGTTCGAATGGTCTTCGTCATCAAACGTAGCAGGCGCTCTGGATTCAACACCATCACCTTCAAAAGCTCATGCTGATGAAATCCTCGAGTCAGCCTTGGAAGGCAAACTGGCGCCCAAGTCGGCTCCGAAGAGAAGGGCGAGCACCGCGAAAGAAAGCCAAGCACCTGCGCCAGCCAGACGGCCATCAGCAAAGGCACCTTCCAGTGCTAGTTCCACGAAGGGGGCAAGCGTGTCAGTTGTCGGGGCCAGCTCGTCAGCTTTGCGCAGCAGCTCACCACCTAGACCCAGATCAGCTTTGACCGAGGACTCTTTTCCTTCGCATGATGCTACGGCTTTGCAGCTTGCCCGACATGACCCAACGCCTCCTACCAGCTTTCATTTCCACTATGCTGACAACGAAAACAGCAACCACTTTCAAGCTGTTGCGCCGCCAGATATTCAGTTGTCGAATGTTGTGCAGCAACAGCAACAGAGCTATGTTCCTCTGACACAGGTCAACCCAAACGCTCTGCCTCTAGATGAGACTCTTGAGCGATCTCTTGCGCGCATCAACAGTACCCTGTCAAATGCTCCGGAAGCGGTGGAAGCAAATAAGGAGAATTTGGCAGCGTATGCAAAGATGAATCATGCCGATAGGATGTCTGTGGTTGAGAATATGATTATCAACTGTGTATCCGACGAGAATTTCGCAGTGCTGACGGAAGATGTATATGGATGTTGGCAGAGAATTGGGTTTGCCAGGAGATAAAAGAGGATATCTGCCATGACGTATCTAGGAGACTTGTTTGACATTTGAGGATGCAAATCGTACTGATCTCGAAAGGATAAGAAGAAACATTTTACAGTGTATTTAGACTTAAGGAGGACATAGAAACTATGGCATCAAGTTCTTGGAAATCATCCTACGGCATCGCTAGAATACGTTCCAAGCTGCAACAAACGCCCCGATATAAGCAAGACTCCGTACCCGAACACCATCCAGCATCATGCTACATCCTTATCATAAACCTCGACGGCTAGGATGGAATAATTACTCCTGCATCACCCCCTCATTCGGATCCTCCAAATGCTTCAACAAAAAGCTCCTCTTGAAATACTCATTAGGATGCAAAAGCGTATCCAGCTGCGCCGCACTCCACAGCCCCTCCTCCTTGACCTTCTTAATCTCAGTAGCGTGCATATGTTCAAACACCCGATTACAAGCAACATGATACCTCTGCTTCCCCACATCCTCCTTGACCCCCTTGAGCACATCCTTCTCCTGCACCCCAAATCCATTGAGCAAAGGAATAAGATTATCAGCTGAAAAGGTGCGATAGGGGCATCCATGATTTTGACCCGATGCAGGCAGGGCTTCTGTGAGAAGTTTCTGGCAGGAAAAGGGTGTGTAGCCTCTTCCGCGACGGTTGCTGTCGCCGCCCACGTCTCCGTAGGCGTGACGGATGTTGTATTTATATTCCTTGCCGAATTTCTCGTCTGTAATGAGGCGGAAGGAGCGGCGCCAGAATTGGATGCAATCTTCCAGGGACATTCCCATGCCTTTGAGGAAGAGCGTGTATTGGAGGCGCCCGTAGTGTTTAAGGTGGGCGGTGTCTTTGAGGGTGGTTTGGAGGTGAGACATGCAGAGGGGGAAGTGTTGTGAGAGGGCCTCGATGTTTGTGGATGTTGGGTGGAGTTGGTTTGGAGCGGTGTCGGTGTCGTAGGTTGCGTCGGGTGCTGTAAAGGAGCGGGAGAGGTGTTCGAGGATTGGAGCGAGACGGTCATCTTCGTCTAGGCGGCCGAGGGCACGAGATGTCAACTAGGGATACCGCGGTTAGTTTAAATCGTAAGGAGGGCGGATGCGAGACCTACTTCGAGCGCCGTGTCCAATCGTGTCGAAAAGTCGTTCATTATTAGATTCACTTGCTCCTTCATGGGCACATATGCCAATCCTTCACTAAGATATACCCTTCTCTGCTCAACTAAATCGGGTACCTGTTCCCAATCCACCTTGAAATATTCTTCCTCCCCCCCTTCCTCCTCTTTGACAAAGAAGCTCTCTGATGCGTCTCTCACCAGCCCCCCAACGCTCTCCATCTCTTCTGCAGTAGCAGGCTCCCACGCGAAATCCACACTGGCTGTGAACTCTTTCAACTCATTCGCGTCGTCCGATTGGTAACGAAGTCGAAATAACATGGATTCCAAGCGCGAGAATCGTCTCCTCAGCTCTTCAGTCTTTGAAAAGGCAAGTCGTAGAATGAAGTGGGAGAAGTGATCTCGCCTTCGTTCCTCCTGGGCTACATCGTCTACGTTCGCGGAATTGCTTTGAAGCGGGAGATATTTGTGTAGCAGAGGCGTCATGTAGGCCTTTGTCTCTTCCGGGGAGCGATTTCGAAAAGTGCATGTTTCCAGCTCGGTGAGGACTGTCGGCGCGTCAGTATCAGTTGATCCATCCAATTGATCAAGTCATACTCTTTAGTCGGCTTATGGCATACTCCTCAAATTCTTCCAGAGAAATGTCGGCTGTAGGAGGTATGATGTAGAAGTTGAGGCGATGGGGGTAGTTCTGCTCCTCCCATAACGCGTCAGCGAATTGCTGCTTCTTGGGATCGATAACATTTCGTCTTTTGGCCTCGATTCTTGCCTGTTCTCGTGCCAACTTCAACATGGTGGTGGGGAGTGTTTGGGAATTGGGAATTGAGGAACCTGTCGCGTCGCGAGATACTAGTATCAATTAACGCGTTCGCGTCGGACTGGTGCAGTCTGAGAAGTTCAGCCGACGTTCTCTCATCTACTGCGCACCCAATCATCTCCCTCTATCTTCCTCAACCTTTATCAACTTTCCATCCCATGAGGGCATATATCCTTTTGAGCCATCAATATTCGAAGCAGACGGCAGTTTAAGACCTGAGACTTTGCACGTTCTTCGCCCGGTCTTTTTCTCCTTTTGAATCATGCTTCGGTCTTTTATGGCCACCGAGGAAAGGAAACAATCATGGGAATCTCAATCTCAATCTCAATCAGGCGTGTGCGTCGAACAAGCGCTAGTTCCATTGTTTGTATTATCTTGCTGTGCCTCTTTCAGAACAAGCAGTGCGACACCTTGAATCTGACATCCTTCTTTATACAGCACCGCAAACAATCTCACAATGGATATATCTCCTAGCTCAAATATGCAACCTTGAATAATAAAGTTGAGTTCTAGGTCCTCTCCTGCGATGTAGCTTTCTAGCCCTACTACCACTACCATGGAACGAACTCGAGAAAAGTCTCCATCGAAAAGGGTCACCAATGCTCCCAAGCAAGCTTCTTGCCAGCCTCTTTCAAAATCTCCTAGCCAAACGAGACGTGCTCAAAATTTGGAAGCTACAGCAAGTTCTCAATCCAATAGCACCCGCTATTTTCAAAAGGTTGAGTCTGGAGCTGGAGTTTTTGCGCCTGTACCTGGCGGATTGGCCAGGGAGAGTTCGATATTATTGGTTAGAAAGCGGCGTTTGCCGGAAAGTGAAGAGGGTGAAGCTTATTGCCAGAGAACTAGATACGAGAGTGGTTCTGACGCATCAACTCTTGTCCACATCAAATCCGAAGAGGAGAATTTGGAAAATGAGAGGCCAGGATCGGTCGTTCAGAGGCGCCCGCCAACACAAAACGACAGTGCCTTTGTCGAGCCTGGCTCTGATCCACTTGACTTCGAATATTTTCAGCGAGATGACCAACACTGGAACCACGACCAAATCGTCAACGAAGAAGTTTATGACTCCCCGGATCGTCATGCCAACATACGCTACACAAGTCTCGCAAATGGGAACATAGATCAGCTTGACCATCAACAAACAGTGGACCAACATACAGTGAGTACAGGAAATACGTCTCTGCGGCAAAGAATATCACCACTGCACGACAGTGCTGGCTTTGACTTTCCTGTTCCTGGCTATCCAACTTTTCGTTCAAGCAGACCGTATCGAACCAATCCTCCAGCTCGATTGCGAAGGACTGCTGATCAAAATCTTCATTCTTTGGTAAGAAAAACTGTCGAAGTCGATGATTTCTCAGCAGGACATGTAGCCGGGCGTGCCGAAGGTTACAAATGAGGTTTCGCAGTAGAAGACCAAAGCGGGCATGGCCACGGCCAATTCGTAGGGCAGATAAACGAGCGCCCAACTACAGCAGACGCAACAATCCTAGCTCTCCGTCAACAAATAGAGCGCCAAGAAGCAGAGTTGGTACGCTTTCGCAATGAAGCGGTGGAGGAGGGTGCGTACACAGGAAGGGATGTTGGGTCACCGTTTAGGATCTGAGCAAGGAGAACGGGATCAATTGGAAGAGGATCAGGAATTGACAGACGAGCAGAGCAACGTTTTCGATATGGGATATGACCGAGGCTGAGGCACACGTAGACAGGGCGCTGGCGGTTCAAACAGCTTACCGTGCAGGGTATATGGCTCGTGGTCAAGAGATGCTGGGTTTCATCCATAGAAGTACTGGCAGGGAGCCATTGGAGTATCATGAAGAGCATGAGGATTGGCCGTGACAATCGCATAACTGCTTTTGGACTGATTTTGCTAAATTTCTGGCAATTTCATATTTTGGATTGACAGGGATGGAGAGGCAATGCTTTGTTATTATTGTCTAGGTAGGGAGCTTTCAATGCAGAGATTCAACAAGCCTTATGTTTGAGCAGAATGATTCTTAGGAGAACAAAGGTGACGAAACAACCAACTAGACATAATGCTGCTGCTGCCCGATCCATTCCACACAACAACTGACCCATGTCCCCAAATGCTTCAAACTCTTCGCCCAAAGCATGACAGCTATCCCTCAATGGCAAAGCATGCAGCATATACTACATCTCCCATCAGCCCTGCAGATACCTGATTATCCCACCCAGCGCTAACAAACTCACAATCCCTGAACAAAAGAATAGACCCAACGCCATCCCGTCGAAGAAAAAGGTAAGAAGTATACACCCGATAGTCTTGTTCATCTGGAAGCAAAAGAGATGTAGGAATCCGATGATGGCGGTGGTGGTTCCCCATGCGCCTGCTGTGGTGCCGAGGGCTCCTGCGACATGTAGACGACGATGCAGGTTGCGTCTGTGAATGAGAAGTATTGAGAGTCCGAGGACTGGGGCTGCGAGGAGGAGCTGTGGGGGTGTTAGGATGGAATAGGCTGGAATAGTATTGAAAAGTTTAGGTACCTGGGCGGTGCGGAGGGATATCAATACGCTGCGTGCCATTTTGATTTGGGGGGGAGGGTTGTTGATGGTTTGATGTTGTTTCTCTCTGATCTGGTCTGTTCTATGCAGGTTCGATGGAAGGAGAGTGTCGTGAGCTCTTTCTTTTCCCGTCACGATATATATCTGATGACCCTTCCTTTGAAGTCGATCTGTTCGAGATCGATATCGATCCATTCCTGGCAATTTCAGATATCTACCGTCTCGATCTTGATTTGGATTCACCAGTGCTGTTTACGAAAGCTTACTTGGAGGGAGGGAAGAACATGGTTACCTGCTACAGCCTCCTTTTTGACTTGGAATCCACTGAGACTCTGACGCTGACTTGCTCGAAGTCCTCGGGTCGAGCTCGGCATCGATGAGCCTCCAGAGTATCAGTTTCAACAATTGCCAGGGGCTTACTTGTCTCGAGCCCAAGCCGAAGGAGTGGTATATGAGGCTGAAATTGGCAATCAGGAAGGGAAAAATATGGAAAGTAGCATTTTTCTCTTCACCACTTTGTGTATGAGCACGATGACAGTACAGTGACCAAACTTGAGCGCTCTACTCTGACATTACTTCAACCTCCCATTATATTCTCCTTGGCTTCCATTCTTTTTTGTCCCCCATCCTCCACCCTAGCTCATTCAAACTCCCTAGTAACTAAGCAATGCTCGAGCGATATTCTTTGCGCTTGATGAAGCCATAGACCACAAGTGCGGAGCAGACGATGAAGCTGAAAAAAACAAAAGACAGTGTCGGCCGTGTTCTGCGTGCAAAGGCGTCTGAATATATGCTTGATGTAAATCAGGGAGAGCATATTTGTCGATATGATTACACTTGAAACCGTTGAGCTGACCAGCAAAAGCTTACAATCTTAATCAGTGAATGAACCAATGAAAAGGGGATGTATGTATGCGTCCCATCCCCAGCAAGGAGGAAGAAACGTCAGATCGATACCACTGGGTTTCTGGCCTTGCCGAGAAACGAATTGTGATATGATGAAGTGGCAAGAAAGATTGAGAGTAAATTTACGACACCACCGGCGAGAAAGAAGAATGCCGCAATTGCATCGAGGATGATTTTAGCCATAGGCTTAATCCGGTCCCAGAAGAAAGCCAGAATTCCGATCACGCTGACGATAATCCCAAATCCACCCGCCCATGCAGTAAACCAGTCGTCCTACTATTTTCAACATTGCAGTCGCCAGTAGTACACAGCTCTTTAGTGATATCCACAGAAAGCCCAAAGACAATGATAGCGAAGAGGAGCTATGAGAGTAGTTGGTTGCATAGAAGTCAACGCAGCGAGTTCTGAGCTTACATGAGAATCCCCGAGACACAGAGGAATGAATTGCATGCTGGTTCAAAATGAACAGGGCCCTTAAAAAATATTTGCGGGTGGCATTCGTGACAGCAGGTGAGGCAAAGCGTGCTGATATATCCAGAATCAATAACAGGCAAACTTTTTATGACGAGGAAGGATTAGAAAAAGGGAACTCAATCCTGTCGATTCTTGCCTGGCAAATGAAGAGTCAAGATATATGATTTGGCTTCCTGATTTAAACAGAGGAATCGATCGGTACCGGGACTGGAATGCTTCGTGCTGGGTCCTTCGTGCTGGGTCCTTCGTGCTGATATATTGACCTTGCCAATCACACGGAATTTGCCTTGCTCAGAGGTACAACATTAATTCAGTCTCTTTCTTTTCGATCCCGGTCCTCGAAGCGGTGCCATTGTTACTCATATGGCAACATGTCAGCATCAAGTGCGTTCAGTGTCATGCCCAGAGAGGAATTGGCATAAGTCTCCAACGAGAACCTTGGATTCGTGTGTTTAGAAGTGAATGAGCGCGTCTCAAAGCCTGGTGCAAGTCCTTTGCAGGTTGATGGATGAGGAGAGAGAGAGAAGATGGTCGCCCCGAGAGTCCGAGACCGAGCCAAGGGCCTAGCTCTGAAACGGCGAGCTAGAGAGGATTGAGCCTAGTTTGCAGCCAACATATTCCAAAGCCATCTCTGAAGGATCCGATCCTTGATTCTACACCGTTGATTCTATGCCAGCCTTGGGGATACGTACGGGCAAGTGACACGTCGTCTCAACAATTTTACCTCGCTCGCAATTTCCATCTGATCTGCAGTTTTCCGTTGACCTCCCGATAATGCGCTATAGTTCTCACTCGTTCTCCGTGGAGTATCATCTAGCCACCAGTTCATCCTGATCAAGGGACCAGAATGATTAACACAGTGCCTTCCCAATCCTGAAGTGATGGATCTCTCAAAGTCGGCTTCCTAGCAACGTTGCAGCAAATCCCCAGTTAGCCTGGCAGCTCTGGAGTAGCATATCAGCATCCGAGTTGTCCTGCAGTATGGCGTCCTTCCGCGATGAATACACTTCCAGTTCAAACTTTTTACAAAACATCGACTGCTCCTTCAACGACAACAGCTTTCCCCAGTATTTTATCGACATGGGAGGCCGGGGTCGAACAGCCTGCCATGGTGGGTTTGCCGATTCTCTGCCTTGTGAAACACCTGCCGAACCAAGCCTTCCAATTAGTGATCATTGGTGATCAATTTCTGGTAATTTGCGAATAACAGGTTTCCGGAGATGCATCACTATCGATTTGAATTTGAGATTCAAAGCCAAGGGTATCTTTGGTTGTTGTGTAGTCCGAAAGGCATTGAATTAACAAAGCTACTATACTACTGCTCAATTAGGCTCGAATAGCCTTGTGGAAATCATGACGTACAAGACCTGCAGTATCCCAATGAGACAAGCTCCACGTTGCTTTTACTGCTTTCCTTCTGACCCAACACACAGTGCTCACATCTCAATCATTTTCCATATCTTGATAGCAGCCATGTCCAGTTCAACGAAATACTCTGATGTCCTCGAGAGCTTAAAAACAATACCACCACCTCTTCTTCCACCAGGTAAATCCTACAGTCCAGATCTTACCTCACGAATCGCCGATTGCCAGGTCCATCCTACTATAGAAGCTGCACTGCATCTTCTTAACCATGACCTAACATCGGCGCACTTTTTAGTGCGACACATGCAAAGTCCGCCAGCGGTCGAAGGCATGCTTCTCCACGGAATCTTGCACCGCATCGAGAGCGACTACGACAACGCTCGCGCTTGGTACGGTAATATCGCAAAGGACAAAACCGGGGGTCAATTACTCGACAAAGCATGGGCTGTCGAATCTGGAAAAGGGAAAGAAATGGCTTTGGGGTTTGTTGATAAGGTCGAGAAGCTGAAGAAGAAGGGTGAAGGGGATAATGCTGCGCTAAAAAAAGAGTGTGAGAATGAGATAAGGACTGTATTGAGTTGGTGTGAGGATAAGTTTGGGACGAAGAAGTGGAGGGACGCGAGTTCAGCATGGGTGAGGCCAGATGAGAAGACCAAGGAAACAGGAAATGATATGGTTATTCGAGGCAAGGGCCATAGAGACTTTTGAGAGGCCGAATCTTAAGCCACTTTTGACGCGTGTAAACATGTCGAGCTTTAGTGCTAACGGCGAATGATGGCTGCAGTCATCTGAATATTTAGATGCTGATGGATTGTGGCAAGCCCGTCTATCTTTGATAAGAGGTGCGACTTCTGATAGATTCTTGCTGTTGTTGATGATACTAAGGTTTGCCCTTTCTTAGCTCCTCCACGTGATCTTGCGAACATCACCTCATCATCAAATCCGCCGTTCTCTTAGAGTACCGAGGTCTAATTTGCAAGGATCCGAAGGCTAGATAAGATATATCAATATTACGAGGCTTATTTTGGTTTGTGCATTAACGTGGAAATTATGAATTATTTTTGACTAACTGACTAAGTAACGCCCGAAATTCCAATGTATGCTAAGGTAATGTATTGGCGGCCAAGGACTCTAACTGAGCCGTTCTGGGGGCTTTTACAATTATGGTTTGTGTATTAACGTGCAGAGGAGAGGGCTTCTTTGAGTAAGCAAGTAACGGACTGAATATCCGCAATTCTAATCTACGCCAAGGTGATACATTGACGACCAAGGACTCGGATATGACCGCTCCGGAGGCTTTTAAGCTATATATATCAAGCCTTTTGAAGGAGTTCTTATTGCTGAAGGGGTAAGTCTACGAGGGTCTCTTTTTCTACGAGGGTCTCTTTTGGTGACGGGTAACTGATCTGCATAATATACTATATTTCAGCTAGGCTTTGCCGTGGGGTAGAGCTCTTAGAATGACTCAGTCATCCAGTCAAGAAATAGATACGTTTTGCTCGAGATTTTTATCTTGAGAATTCCTCCTAGGGCGTAAGAGATACAAGTGCTGTGCATGAACGGGCTGACACCCCCCCCCTGTCAATTTTGTCTCAGTCATGAAGCTAGCAAAATGAAGCAGACTTTGTATACATTACCACTTAGTGTGGCCGCCATTAGCTGCGATAACGGCTTGTACGCGCTCAGGCATCTCTTCTATATACTTAATAAAGTCATCTAGCTCAAGTTTAGCCCATTCTTCCTCAAGATACTGTCGTACATCTGCTTCCGAGTACGGAAAGCGCCTCCCAATTCTATATTTTAACAGCCGCCAGTCATTCTCAATTGGGTTGAGATCTGGTGAGTTAGCTGGCCAAGTCATCTTATTAAGGTTGTACTGAGAGTGTACTGCCTGAGTAAGCCTAGCCGTATGTACGGAGGCGTTATCTTCCATCAAGATTGCTCGAAAGTAGCCTCCTATATGCTTCATCTCGTGAATATGACTATATACCCCTGGCAGAATATGCTCAGAGTATATAGCAGCAGTAACCTTGCCCCAAGCCTTCTCACAAACTACAAGAGGTCCCTTTGTTGTCCCAGAAATACAGCCATGAGCCATCCAAGAAGAATAACCTCGAAACTTTGGTAATAAGCAAGAAGGTCCATACTTCTCCTCAGGCCTCCTTGTTACGTATATGACGCCAAAGCCTCCTGTTGTAAAAGATGCATCGTCTGTCCAGAGGACACGTTTCCACTGCTCAAAGTCCCAATGTTGGTGACGTATTGCCCATTGTCGTCTTGCCGCTCGGTGCGCCTCCGTAAGAAGAGGCTTCTCGACGGCGATACGGCGAAAGAATCTCTCGCATTTAAAGGCTTGAAAAAGGGTTCTCCGGCAGGCTTGAATGCCCTCAATCGAGGCAATCTGCTCAAGCGGCATTCGTCGGTGTAGAGCATCCTGGGTAGCTCGGTTGATTAGACGGTGGCGGCGGTGGATTGTAAGCATAAATGGCCTGCCAGGTGGCTTACGAGGAGTATAATAGCCTTCTTGAATACAAAGAATAACCGTAGATCGAGCAAGGCGAAGCTTTCGAGCGATTTGGGTCTTGTTCCATTCTGCAAGGTGGTATAAGGTGAGGATCTGAGTACGCTCGCGCTCAGAGAGACGTTGGCCTTTCGGCCGCTCAGGATCACGAAATAATTGACGGTTCTTATGCTTGCCAGGCATTTGAAGCTGTATAATGAAGAATATGAGGTGATAGTAGAGGTAGAGTCTGCTTTATTTTGCTAGCTTCATGACTGAGACAAGATTGACAGGGGGGGTGTCAGCCCGTTCATGCACAGCACTTGTAGAACTGATCTTCCTTAGCTTCCGCTACAGCCTCCAAATACGGGAGAATCTAAGCCGTTTTTGTTAGAACCCAAAAAATCTCGCGGGATTTTCTAGTTTCACGTCTAAATGCCTTGCCGGAGTCCGCGGATTTATCCCCATCAACCCAAGGTTAGGAATCAGATTATACGGTACCAGCGCGCCCCAGGTCGATTTCAATAACGAATTAAAATACGTCTCTAGCAGGGCTGATTGACCAATCAGTGACATCAGATCTTGAGATTTACGTGCCGATCAGCTTACCAGCCAATGGATCCAATCAAACTCGTTGAAATCATCCTGGGGCCTGCTGGTACTTACGCGCCCTAGGTTAGTTGCAACAACGAATGAAAACAGCCTCTTGTAGGGTTGATTCGCCAATCAGTAGCTTCAGATCTTGTTGACCTGCTTACCAACCAATCGATACCAATCACGAATTATGAAGTTGAACGTACTGAAGGTCCAGGAAAAGGGTAAGAATTAACTGATCTACGTCTTTCAGTCAGGTTCGTCAAGCGACACCGTCGACCTCAATCAACTTGGCATCCTTCGTACCCCACTAGCAGTTCTACACTTTCCACACGTGATGCGTGTGTACTTCGTACTAGTATGATGCCTGGCGTTGGTCTGTTTACACTTTCGAACTCAACTCGAGCACCACAGGTCAAACAACATGTCTGGTTACGACGGTAATTGTCTCCACTACCAACCCGCGCCTCCAATTGCTAATCACCACCAGTCGAGCACGGCATAAATCTCACGCAAGCGCCTAAGCGACCAACCCGCAGACCTGACCTCTCCACCTTTTACTCCACGGTCAATGAAGCCTACGGCGACGAAGAGACAATCAACAACCCAAACTCAGCACCTACACCCGAGAATGTCACGGCATCCTTTCGCCTACTAGCCGATGCGTATGAGATTATATTGACGGAGCATGGGGGCGACAACGATGCGCTGAGGACCATGATTGCAGAGCTCGAGACAACAGCAGGACAACCACCCAAAGAACGAGAGGGCGTCCCTGACAGTTTTCTGGTGGATCTGGATCGAGTGGCCAAAAGCAAGCTAAAAATGGACGAGAAATGCCCAATCTGTTCGGAGAAGTTCCTAGATGGTGAGTCCGAGGGTCTCGGCTCTATAAACAATTTGATTTCTTTGAGACACTACACCAACTGCGAGATTTGCTCCCACACGCACAAGAGAAATAACAACTGATGTCTTGTTATCGTATATAGATGAATATCCCTTGGTTGTGCGACTCCCCTGCGACGACCGTCACTTATTCGATCTCGAATGCATACGACCCTGGCTGAAATTGAATCCGACCTGTCCACTGGATCGCAAAGTGCTGGTCAAGAAGAGGGAGCTTCCGCCAAAGGGCGATGATGATGACGAAGAAGATTACGACGATTCCTATGCCTGAAAGTGTCGCGCAACGTATAGGCGGGTTTCACAAGTATGCGATACACACTATGCGAAATCGACGTTAAGTATCGAATATAAGCTTTCTAAGTACAGGAAGACAGTTTTTCGATCTGATTTTCATGGGCAAAGAAGAGGGGGTTAATTTATATCTTTCTACGTAACGTGTTCCACCACCGAGCTGGTCAACCCACCGAGCTGGTCAAAAAGGCTTGGCACGACCAACTCATGTTACGACTCTTCATTTTAATCGCTATTAACAATAGATTCTAAGTCCGTCGTGCTGCTATCTGATTCAGAAGATATCTCGATATCTTTTTTACAAGTTCGCGCATTATGCCCAGTTGCGCCGCAGTTCCTACAGCGCCGTTGAGTTGGTCGGGCTATTTCTTGACCACCACTACCACGAGCCTTCTTTGATCCCTGAGGCGCGACAGACGCCTCAGCAGCTACCTGCGCTGCTACAGTCCCATACTCTATAGTACCACCTTGCTGGATCCACTTCCTTTTGCGCGATCTTCGCTTTGTCATTACTGCCAATTGCTCTTCAAGCTCGCGGTTGCGCGCAACAAGTAGAGCGTTTTGGTGTAGCATCAATTCAGCGCCCTTGACAAGCTGGGAAAGCCTGCCTGCGCAGTAACTGGTGACCGAGTAAAAGACTCGCTTACGAGCTTGGATTGGGATCCAAATTCAAGAGTATTGCTTGGAGTCTTCGACTGCCACGGCGTCTCCTGCGGTGGGGGTGCTGGTGGGGTACGTAGCCGTACTTCAAGGCGATCCAATACCACCTCCGCGTTGATAGGGACTAGCCCTACCATCTCAAAAGCCTTTCGACAGTTCTCTTCTGTAAACACGTCGAAAAACGCGTCTTTGAAGGCTGGGAGGAAGCCTTCTTTGTTGATATGGTAGACGCGTCGGCGTGCCAAGTCTCGAACTCGTTGAGAGTACTTGCACTTCAACGGCGAGAAGCAGACCACATCAAGCCGCTGGAGGATATGCGATGAATGAGGTGGCATACAGAGCGTTATGATGTTATGTTCGAGGCAGTAGTCCTTGAAATCCTGGTTGAGATGGCTCTCATGGCCGTCCAAGATGAGCAGCCTATACCCCCCCACTTGACGCGCCTTTGTATACGCGTTAAAGTGCTTCAACCACTCAAGACCAAGCGCGTTGTTTGTCCAGCCGTTCTCAGAGACCGAGAGCTTCCAATTCCGTGGTATATCTGCCTCCTCATACCACGCAGAGATGTGAACGCGTCCTTTGTAGATAATGAATGGCGGGGTCGCATACCCAGCGGCGCAGATGCTCTGGATAACTGTAACCCACTCGCGATCGCCTGGCTGGATCAAATTAGGCCGTGTACGTCTTTCAGAAGCTGTGACGACCTTCATTGACCCAATAACGCCCATCTGGAAGCCAATCTCGTCAAAGTTGTGCGTATCCTCGTCGTGGATGCCGTACTTTGCCTTAGTGTCTGCAACGAGCTTGAACCACGCGCCAATAATCTCTGGATCTTCCTGTAGTATCCTCTGCCTATCCTTAGCTCGATTGAAGGCTATCTTGAGCTCATCTGAGCGCGTTATAAACCTCTCAGCCCAGTTTTTCCCTACTGGCTCTCCACCGCGTACACCTAGTAGTTTATCCGCCATATCTGCCACTTCACACAGCCGGGGCGCGAATCCTCGCGAATCGAGGTCGAGGATGTATTGGACAACTGTCTGCTCTTCAGTCGTAGTGAGCTTGTGTTGGGCGTTGCGAGTATCTAGGCGATACGTGATTCCGTTGTATCGGCTAGTCAATGTTGAAGGAGGTACATCAAACGCTTCAGCAGCGCGCCGGAGGCTTCGGAATTGGTGGGTGTTATAGGCAGAAAGGGCAAGCTGAATTCTGCCTTCTCTGTTAGATAATTGCGCATTTTATTGTTGAGACATATCGTGTTAATGAGGGAGTTGGTCGTCTTGGCAGAAACTGACCAGCTCGGTGGGTTGACCAGCTCGGTGGTGGAACACGTTATTTGTTTTCTTCTTGTTACTCCTCCCTCCTCCTTTCCTCTACGGGAATCTACGAGGAGAGAGCAAAAAGGTGAGGTTCTTAGAGAAGCGGGGGAGAATAGAGGGAAATTATACGCAGTAAATACCATGTAAGGATTGCCAATGTCCAATAACGTAGTTTACAGGCAAGTGGCCCCACCAAGTATACATACTTAAAACGTCAACTTTTTCAACAACAAAGCAATTCTTGATAATAATATATATTTTAAGCGGTTCTATGACGGTCTGGGCACGTCCTAGCATTATGTTCAAGTGATTAGCATACGCTACACTTTGGTGGTGCTCGTTGCCGTACCTCGCCTCGGTCCCTAGCCACTACCTTAGTACGGCTAATTACTTCTCTCTCAATAAGAGATTGAGCCTCAGCCTCTGTAAGAATACCTCCCTTTGCTATATACAACCGCCGCTTTTCTCTCTTCCGTTTTTGACGCTGGTTCTCGCTTCGCAGCCTCTCATTTTCGTGCGTAAGGAGGACAGCGCTGTGCATCGCCATTTGGCAACCTTTTACAAGCTGGTTTAAGGCCTGATCCGTCGGAGAGGGAGGGCTCTGCGTACGGCGCTTAAGGTATTGCTTTAGGAGTGTTGTTTGGTGCTGTAATTGAGTGATATTGTGCGGTATTTCTAAGGTCCAGGCTGGTCCCTGCGGGAGTAGTTGGGGCGACGGCGTATGGAATTGAGCGTGTAAGAGCGATAATACTCGATCTGGGTTGTAAGGAACGAGGCCTGTAGCTGCAAAACCGCTTCGTAGGTTGTTTTCGTGAAGTGCCTCAGCGCGTGCTTGCTGGTATAGGGGTAGAAACTCTTGCTTGTCGATATGGTTTACGCCTTGGCTCATTTTCTGCTCGACGAGGCGGCTGTAGGATCGCTTGAGGACTGAAAAGCAGCCGACATCGAGTGGCTGGAGTAGATGCGACAAATGAGGTGTCATACAGAGTACAATAATTGAGTGTTCCGAGCAGTATCAGTCAAACTCAGGAGCAACGTGACTACCGTGGTCATAAAGTATCAGGAGCCTGTAGCGACCAATTGTACGATCTTTCGTATATTTATCAAATACGTGCTCAAGCCACCATAGGCCTATCTCTTTTGTAGTCCAGCCGTTTTCGCTCACGCCAATTGCCCAGTCTGGTGGTAGAAGCCCGTTTTCGTACCAAGCTGCTTGGTGCATTACCGCCTCGAAGATAACGAGTGGTGGGACCGCAAACCCTCGCGCGCAGATTGCCTCAACTACCGTCACCCATTCACGGTTACCTGGCTGCGTGGTCCTAGGTCTCCCTGCCCTATCTGTACCCGTTATAACCTTTGCTATTGAGACTACCCCCATCTGGAAGCCAGTCTTGTCGAAATTGTAGGTATCGTCATCGAGTATACCGTATTTGGCTTTCGTAAACTGTACGCGTTCAAACCAGGCTCGAATAAGTACTGGGTCTTCGCACTGAGAACGCTGGTAGTCGTACTTGCGGTTGCACTTTGATTTAATTGAGTCGTGGCGATTGATGAAGTTGGTAACCCAGACCTTGCCTACAGAGGCAGGTTGCTTGCGTTCAGCGAGTAAAAGACGCGCCATCTCTCGAACAGCAGACGGCCTAGGTGGCATACCACGTTGGTCCATCGAGAGAATCCATTGTACAAGGGTATCTTCTTCAGTAGGTAAGAGGAGGCGATTTGTAGCAATAGAACCGAGTTTTGGTTGTACTCCGAGTAGACGGCGTTGTAGGGTCTTTCGCGGGACATCGTACGCGTTTGCAGCGGCTGTGTAAGATCGAAAATCGCCTCGCTTGTAGGCTTGAGCTGCTAGGTCAAGTCTACCTTCTTTGTACAAGGCTGCTTGCTGTTTTGAGGCTGACATAGTTGAAAGAAGTAGGTGAAGGAGTCGAGTTCTGGTGGGGCGGGCCACATGCATGCCACTTGCCTATAAACTACGTTTCAGACTCAGAGAATATCACGTAATATATGGAAACCCCCTGTACATCTCACCCCAACTCAACGCAGTCAATTCTGACGCACCCGTGAACTTTTAAAACGCACCCAGCACTACGCAAAAAGAGCTGTGTTCTCCGCAATAATTCAGCTATTATTAAGTCAATTCCATCAAGAATCGCTCGTTATGCGATGCATTTTTGAGATCTCGAGATTTTGGAATTCCCGGTATCGTAATTACTTCGGCGTGATAGAATATCCACGGGAAGGACTTGAAATCCACCGCTCAAAAATCCTCGCTATTCAGTTTCTTTTGACCCTTTCTCTTACCATTGCACATGATACTGGCCGCCAGAGTGCCCAAGTACCTCGCAGTTACGCCTTCCTCACAAACAATAACAGCGCGCCATGTCGTTGAACCGCGTCCTGTTCACGTCGAAACAATCTTATGAGACTTACGAAGCTCTCCACATGTCTATTTCTCCTGGAACGAAGTACGTCATATTCTTGACGATGGCAACGGCTGGGTCCCAGGTTTCGGTGTCTGTCAAACTATTGCTCCAAATTAATACGTACTCCTCGAGCTACCCATTCGTGAGATCATTGCGCGAAATTTTCCTATAAAAATCGGACTGAACACAACCCGGGCCAGAACACGTGACTTGGACAGGTGTGGAGTCTGTTTTGAAACGATTTATCCAAAGCCAAACTGCTAACTTGGCACAGGCGAGCCCCATCCGTGCGTTCTCCCCAACGACCGATTCGATCTAGACACTAGGCTGTTGTGGATATACTGCATTTCCCATGACTAGTTCTGTATATCTCGCGCGTTAGGTGCGATCATTGAGCTTGACGTGAGTTGTTTTCGCATACCTCGGATTCTTTTCCTTGCATCGAAAATCTTCTCCCAGAATTGGTTCTGCTCCCAGACAAACAACGTTAAGCATAATCAAGCGATACAGCGGGGCAGGACATACGTGTCCTCTGATGTTCGACGTGTATTCGCTGACCATGCCCATCCGGAAAAAAAAAACATTGGACTACAGCCATATAATTGCAGCTTTGACTGCCGGAGGTGTATTGCATTTGCTCGGTCAATCCTGGTGGCTTCAACGGCAGAAGGCCCACGCTGGCTGATGGTAGGGCTTGCAATCTGACCTGACGCACTTTCCGTGCAACACCTCTAGCCATTTCACCAATTGCGAGTGTCGGAACGGAAATCATGTGGCCGAATCTGTCCATTCAGCCTCGTGGCAACGAGGCGGGCTATCCGTGCGGATCTACGAGACACCGGCAAGCGTGGAGACTACACTTTCAGCAAGCCATCTAAAGAGGTCTAGAGTTGCTTCTGGGGTGCCACTTTATCAACTCACACCTTCAATCCCGGTTTTCTTTGTGGATATTAGATCACTGTCTTCTTGCTCTATTTGTCAACTGCGCATCCTTTAGCACGGCTCTACAATCCAATTCTATCTTTTTGGGACGACTGCAACGCGAGATAGTACTTTCCTCCTGTTTTCTTAACGCCAAACCTTTTGCATACTGTTGGCGCGTTTCAGAACGACGTCGATAGGGCAGTAGAACGACATCTTTCTTTCACCATCGAAGGTCCATCCATCTCTCTCTTCAGTTCTTGGGAAATCACGGTCTAACTCAGCCTAGCTACCGGATATCGACAACAGTAAGATGGCCTGGGGAGTGCTAGAAGACCCGCGCACGCCAAAGCCCGCTGGAACGGTGCTCCTGGATGATATTATTCAACAAATGCAGGCGATGCAAAATGCCACGGACAAACCAGAATTGTCACATCTCAAGCGAGACGCAAAAAACAAGCACATCATCTTGCAGCCTCAGCCCTCGGATTCTCCAAATGATCCGCTCAACTGGGAATTTAAGACGAAGGCATTGATCATCTTGACCCTCATTACATCCATGACAGCTGTTGGAGGTATTCTTGGTATGCTAGGAACCGCAGGACGAATTTTGGCCACGAAATTTCATGTCGACTATCCAACCATTGTCAAAACTTTGAGTCCTCCAGCCATAGCAACGAACGCTGTAGCTCTCTTCATTGCCTGCTCTATTTCTGCCGTGTACGGGAAAAGGCTCCAGATCTTTATCGGTGTGACGGTCATTTGGATCAACATGTTTGCTGGATACTTCGCCAACTCCTTGGGTTATTATCGGAATTTGGGTATTGTGAATGGGCTCTTTGGAGCGCCGTTGGAGCTGTTGATTGCACCTATCATCACGGATATGATTTATATCCATGAGAGGGGTCGGCTGATGGCGTTGAGCGCTGTTGTTGGAGTCATTGGTGGGGATGCTAGGTAAGTCTCAGCCTGTGTCGTCAGCTGGTTGAGTTTGTACTTCTCGAGGGAGCACTGGAGATAGGTTGAATGGCTAGTGTCGGGTCGATAGCAAAGATTTCTCCTCGGCCCCTAGGGCCGGCAAATCATTGCTATCACTCTTGATCTGGTTCAAACTTATCAACAATAGGATCTGTCATGACCATGCTGAACCGGCAAACTAACTGCGTAATTTTTGGATGATACCTTATGCTAACACTAATTGAAGTCACGTTATTTCCGGAAACATTATCTCCAGACTAGGTGTCAAATACCTCTACATTATCAGCTTCGGTGTCTTGGTGCCCTTCCTCATGGCCATCTTTTTCTTCGTTCGTGAAACGACATTCGAGCGCAAGAAGGTGGCAGAACCAATCATTATCGCTGGCGAAGGCAAGGTCGAGATTGCTCCTGGAACAAAAGCCACAGTCATTGATCCAGGATCCAATACTGGAATTAATGATAAGAAAGCGAAGGTTGTCGTAGCCACCGAAGATCTTGGCTTGAGAACCTCCAACAGCGGAAGCGGTAGCTCCATCAAGCCCGATGAGTCTGCCCTTGATGTCAAATTCACCACGCGCCAAAATCTTGTGCTTTGGCGCGGCCGTATTACGGACAGGAGTCTCATCAAAGCTTTCTTCCAACCCTTTCCTCTCATGATATTTCCCTCGGTTCTCTTCAGCACAATTGTCAATGGCGCCTTTATCACCTGGACCATGACCTCCGGAATCATAACGCACCAAGTTTTTCTCTACCCACCCTACAACCTCAAGCCCGATACCCTTGCCTACATTGGTCTGCCCGGCTCAGTCGTCGGACTCATTTCAAGTATCCTAGCCGGTATGACAAGCGATTGGTTGATCAAATTCATGGCGCACCGAAATAATGGTGTCTACGAACCCGAATTCCGACTGGTCATGATGATCCCGGCCGTCCTCTTCAGCACAGTCGGGTTCCTCACTCTAGGACCGCTCTACGCGCGCCACGCACCTACTGCCCAACTCGTCGTCGCTGGTCTCCTGTTCCACCTCGGCGGCCCCTTTGCGTCCTCGGCTTGCGTCACTTACATCTTCGATACCATGCAGAATAGCTCGACCGAGGCATTCGTGGCCACGTCTCTGTTCAAACACATCTTCATGTTTATCGCTACTTCTTTTGTGCCTGGATGGTTTTCGAAGGTGGGACCGATCAAGTGTTATCGGACGCTTGCTATTTTGAACCTGGTGTTTGCGAGTCTAGCGATTCCCATGTATGTTTTTGGGAAGAGGTTGAGGGGGATGGTGGCGAGGAATGAGTTTTTGAAGAAGGCCAGTAGGGCTGATAAGTAGGGGGTGCTTGCGTCATTGGGCAGTTCTTTTCAATTCTCAGTTTCGTCCTCGTCTTGTTTGGGAACTTTGGGTATGGTTATTTGGCTTTACAGAGAGGGGCGAACGGTTCGGATTGGAGTTAAGGTGTGTGCAATGCCCTTTAGCTAGTGGCAGGTGTGGCGGCGGCGGCGTTCCAAATTGCTTGGGCAGTTTTCGCGGAACTTCCCGTCATATTTTCTTACACTTTATTCTTTTAAAATATTTAAAACCTCCAACCTGATGGCGTTGCGATTTCTTTCTTCGACTCACCGATCTCACCTTTCAAGTGATGGCTTTTCGCCGCTGAGGGTTTTCGTGAAGCTGAATTTCCAACATGACCCTCTCGAGTGAGTCCCGCGGTCCATTGCCAGATCGAGAAGATCTAGAAAAAGTGTTACTGAGATAAGGTATCATCTGTGATTTTGTGTTGATTGAGAGCATAATCACCATCTCGCAAAGTACAACTGCACGAGCTGAGTACAAAATGGAGGCGTTCAGGATTCAGGAACTCGTACCCCTCTTGGGAACTCGGATACTCGGGGGCGCCAATGGGAGAATACAACATGCTGGACGTAGCTTTTGTGGCAGGTTTTGATGGATGGGGATGGTATTTTGGTTTACTGCTTTGCGCCTTGTTGAGTGTGTAGGGCTGAAGTGGGAATTTTGGGGATGCGGTTCGGTATTGCCATGTTCGGGGCGCGCGTGGCTGGAGGTGAGCTTGGATGACACGGTGATTATAGGTTGAGTGTTATTTGTTGTGGGAAATGGAGCTGAGTTTTGTGCATTTGGGAGATGATTCCGGGGTTTGAGGACGAGTAGAAAAGATGTTGTCTCTCCGATAAGGATGGGGATTGCTCATGTGAGATAGATAACAGGAGTGAGAGGAAGAGTGAAGCATATAAGGAGAGGATCTAAGCTGTTGGATATTCTGAAATCCATAGAAACGATCTCGTTCGTTATCGAGCTTCTTACCCCAGGATCTTCATACATCTTGCTTGTTTGAGTAATATCTCAATCTGCGATAGAACAACCCCCCATCTCAACCGCAAGACTCTTCCAAACAACCTCGCTCAAACCTAGACTCCTCTTGCCATCAACAATCACAATGGCATCCCGCGGCGTAGCACGAACCGTAAACCCACCACCATCCCACCGTTCCTACGGTATCAGCGGTGCGGGGAACGTCCGCAAAGAAGCTTCCATCTAATCAACCAGCTCCACCTCCTCCACTTCCAGCGACCCCATGTCCCTCATCGATCGCGTCCAATTCTACAGTATCGAAGGCGCTGGGAACATGTGCAAGGGGCCCTCTATATACTCCAATCACTGGGGTCACTCCAGCCAACCCATATCCAGCGATCCAAGGTCCCTCGTTGAACGCTGCTTCCAATCACGCGGTACTGGTGGTGCGGGAAATTTGAGGACAGGGTCGCAGATAGTGGCTGCTGAGCATTTTGTGAGTGTGCCTCAGGTTAGTGCTAAGTTTGGCATTGATTCCTTCTTGTTCTGATGGGTTCTTTTGCTAATGCTTATCGCAGAAAGAAGATGCTCTCGATGAAGGTTGAGGTCTGACTCGGGAACGTCGAAGAGTGGGTCTATTGTTGATACTTTTACGGGACTGTTCGTTAAGAGTGAGGAGAAAGTTGAGGAGATCGACGTGACCAAGGAGTAGGATCTTGAGTGTGCGACGAAATTCTTTTTATACCCTGAGCAATAAGATGAGTGCATAGTTTGATGGTAAATGACTTCATTCATTAAGCGCGCAATGATTATATACTGCTGGTTCTTGCTTTTACTTCTTCGGCTCAGTGATCATTAGAATTGTTCCCACGCCCATGATCTACATTTCGTTAGCCTGCATCTCATCCCTTCTTAATGTCATAAAGACGACTTACCTCATCAAGTTGTCCGTCATCGGTCTTCATACCTCCATACTTCGTCAAATCGTAATTCGCTCGCAGGTAGAAACTGTCCCCTGCTTTGGCAGGAGTCATCAAATGACAGCTTGTCATCGACTTAATGTGTTCACCCGAACCATGGGACATGCCACCTGAGATACCTGCAGCATAGTTGGCTTTGGCCTCACAGATGCGTTGATTATTTTGATAGATCTAATTCAGTGTTAGTATGTTTCTATCTCCGCTAGAGAACCAACGCACGTCAATTGTAATTCCACCATCATGTAAATGCCCGCCAACACCAAGAATAGTAAAGTCGAAGGGTGTTGTCCAAGGCTTGGTAGCCTCTGAGAAGACTAAAGATTTCGGCACGCCTTTGCTGGTAACGTTCGAGGGACCGAAGGGGTTCTCCTTGGGGCCACAGCGAAGAGATTGGCCGAGAGTGAGCCAAGCGACGTGACTGTCTTTGAAGTCTGTTCGTGGGCCGTCGTAGTACTCGTAACCAATTGCTAGCCAAACCCATTGCGCTTCTTCTAATTCATTTTTGAATTCTCCAATGAGTGTCATGCTGTCGGCGTTGGTCATACGGTATCCCTGGGTTAGTCAGCTTATCAGCAGTCGCCCGTTCCATTCTATTACGCCACATACGGCTTTGACATCGCCCTCGGTCCTGGACGTGTAGGTGGACACACTTCGTTCTAGGGGCGGTCAGCAGATGAACCAAGATTTGCTCGGAATCAGCGTACCATTTCCAGATGAGAAAATAGTCTCAGTGCTTGACTCGTTACAAATAGGATCCCGAATCTTTGGACCAGAAGTGACAATGACACTGTGGTGCAGCCATGCACTCGAGCCGGTTTGAGTACCATTCGCATACTCGAGATCTGCATTAATTGCACCAATCATACATTCGCCGCAAGGCTTCTCCAACCTTGGGAGGTAGACATCTGCCATTCCCGAAAGGCTCATCGCCTTGCTCTGCCAGTTGAGTTCCTGGGAGGAATGTTAGCTTTTATATGTATGGTTATTCTAAGAAGAACCAGTACCTTGGTCCCTGGAAGTCGGAAAGGACCATATCGGATTTTCTTTCTCAGCGTTCCATCTTTAAACACCTTCGGAGACTCGATCTGAACATCAGCAACTAGACTATTTGGCGCCGTGTAATTCCCGTTCCCAGTGACTGCTTGTAATTTGCCATTACTATCAAACAAATTTGGGTATAGTTGAGTAGGAGTGACTGCTAGGCCAGGGACACTGTCGAGAGTGATGTTTGGTTTTGCCGATGGTGCGTCGCGGATCTCATGTCGCGGCAAGGCTATCGCGTTGGCTGCAATTGCGCCAATGACAAGGCAAGCGCCCGAGACTTTCATAGCGAATTCTAGGAGTGTAACGAGAGACTGAGGTGAGCAGTGGACCCGAAAAGAGAAAAGAATGGAAACGCAGGCAAATATGAGCATCCCCAGGATAGCTCGGGTGCGGCTTGATCTACAGAGGTGGATAATCTAAGACTACTACTATCTATCCACGTCGAGAAAGGCCGACTCTGGTTGAAGATTTTCTAGACGGAGCGAATCGGACCACAGAATCTGGAATGAAGCAAAGGCTGGGATTGGCGGATCTGATACTGGTGCCAATCAAGGTCGACGAAGCTGACCTCGGAGCGAGATAACTTGGCAGATGCAATACTCGTTTATATTCGTTCAATATAGAAACCGGACGTCGGAGGAGAGAAGATACAGGCAAAAATGCGAACTTCAACTGGAGCCCGAATCGCGACCATCGCTTGGTGATACTGGTGTTGATCTTGACGATGGATTCAAGTCATACACTACGACAGAAAGCATTTGGTGAGTGATGTTATAGAAAGAGAGAGTTTGGTCCATCGAAGAATTCCTAGTCCTAGTCGGGTGGTATAGCTTCTACGGCTGCAGTCTGAAATATTCACGCAAACGACTTGGGCAAAATATCCCTTCCTCTACCGACTTCGGCAATGACGTTGATCCATTTTTCTCACTAGATGCCTACACAGATCACCGTGAACGTCAAGGTTCTTCTTCTCTCAATCGTCATCCTGGCTCTAAGTCTCTTACCAGCAGTTCACCCTCGTCTCTCCCTCCTCGCCCGTCACCTCAAAACCTCAACCCGCCCCTCATCCGCCATGTCTACCTCCTACTCCCACGAGCTCCAAATAGCTCTGCTCGCAGTGCAAAGAGCGTCTATACTCACACAAGCTGTGTACAATACCACAGCAAAGGGAACCGTGAACAAGTCGGATCACTCGCCCGTTACAATCGGCGATTTTGGTGCCCAAGCCTTGATCATTTCAGCTTTGAAGCACAACTTCCCCAGCGATGAGATTGTGGCAGAAGAGGAGGCTTCAGATTTACGCGAGAACGAAGATTTGAGGAAACAGGTCTGGTCGTACGTCCAAAGCACAAAGCTAGCTGATTCCGAAGGCGAGAAGGCCTTAGGCGGGCCACTGGCTGATGCGGAGAGAATGATGGACATTGTTGACCAAGGCAAGAGCGCTGGCGGAAGCAAAGGTAGAATTTGGGCAATTGATCCTATCGATGGCACCAAAGGATTCTTGAGAGGCGGCCAGTACGCTGTATGCCTGGCGTTAATGGTTGATGGACAAGTCAAGGTCGGTGTCTTGGGATGCCCGAACCTACCAGTTGACGACAATGCAAGAATCGACGCGAGTATTGGGCACGACCAAAAGGGAGGAGAAGGAAATGGTGTTTTGATCAGCGCTGTCGAGGGCCATGGAGCAACGAGCCGAGCACTTTCAACCGGCGCATTGGAGCCAGAACACCCGATCATGATGAGACCAATCGACGATATTTCGAAAGCTTCATTCTGCGAAAGCGTGGAAGCTGGGCACTCGAATCAAGGCGAGCAAGGAGAGATTGCAAGACGATTAGGCATTGTGAGCGAGAGTGTCCGCATGGATTCCCAAGCCAAGTACGCATCCATCGCTCGCGGCGCTGGAGATGTTTACCTCCGCTTGCCTACCAGCAAGACATATCAAGAGAAAATCTGGGATCATGCTGCCGGAGAGTTGATTGTGCGCGAGGCCGGAGGCCAGGTCACAGACTCGGTTGGCAACAGACTAGACTTCACACGAGGACGGACACTGGCCGCGAACAAGGGCGTGGTTGCTGCACCAAAAGCGGTTCACGCTCGAGTGCTGGAGGTCGTGAAGGAAGTGCTTGCTGAGAAGAAATAGGCATAGCTCAGACAATATCAAAATCACTCCCTACGATACCAGCATTGCACTATGGCGGTGATGATCATCCTTTGGAGTTCGTCTTTACACTCGCAAATTATGACGTTCCCAATCCGAGCCAGCAACTCCACTATCCAATCATCCACACTGCGAATCGCTTCGAAATGTCGAGTTGGTCTTGAAGCAATTCGTTGGGGCCTGTCACTATCCGCCGAGTTGCTTAAAATTTTCAGAGGAGCATACGACCACTCCATGTTTGTCAGCGATACCTTTCGACTAGCCGCGTATCATAATTCCACCCGAGGACAACCGTAAAGCTGATACTTCTCCGCATGCAGGTCATTTGCCAGCCCAACACTGGCGAAGATCTTAACAGCGTCAGGACCAATTGTTCCAGAGATTCAGTACCCTTCAGATCTCCCCGTGGCCAAGCAGAATATTGTGGTCCGAAATCAAGGCTTTGACGATGTTTTACCGACACTTCCCAGCGCGATCGTTGCCAGGATGTCAGCAAGGTTCTCCATCTCTTGGTGGACACTTTTGAATCGGAGCTCTTTCTCCCACGGCCGAGACGCCATCATCGTCTGTCGCACTCGGACATCTATTCTTTCAACCTTTACGATACTAATTATTCATACGCGAAGTGACGATCCTCTTCTATGTAGCCGTGCTTCAAAGTGTGTTGCTAGTGTAATATCGGCAGTACGTGTATATAAGGTCTGCTATTATGCCGTTCACCAATATAGTAGTGAGAATTGGCATTTTAATTGCAAACAAAAACCTTTCACTAGAACTACTTTGTGGCATTTGCTCAGAGAACAACTCCCAAATCACTCATCCCAGCCAACACCATCTCCAGCTCAACTCAATCCCTCTTCTTACACCAGTGCAGCGTTTAGGCTGTGGACATGCGCTGCTCGTTGATATTTCGCTGGAGGTAGCGATTGAATCAATCCGCGCCTAAAGGGGCTAGTCTCACGAAAGAGCCGTGCGCGCAATGACGGGTTGGAATTTGTTCTTGGTCGCTTGCGCGACATTCTCGTCGGTCCACGGCATCGACACTCCAACGTGCTGGAGAGATACAATATGTACAGGACCGGTGCAGCCTTCGTTCCCAGGGCCATGGCAGAGGGACATTTTTGCACCACCAGGACGAACCATCAGGCCGAAGAAAATTGTTTCTCTTTCGGATGGAAAGGCTATTTCACAATTTCCCGGTCCCGCTAATCTACAAGGGAACGGATCGGCATTGGTGTTTGATTTTGGCCTCGAAGTGGGCGGCATTGTCGCAGTAAACTACACGTCAACTGGTCCTGCGAGTCTTGGTCTTGCTTTCAGTGAAGCGAAGAATTGGATTGGAGAGTGGTCGGACACGTCAAATGGGAGGTTTAAGGGACCCGATGGAGCTATATATGCGAATATCACCATTTCTGGAGAAGGGAGGTATGTCATGCCCGACAAGGTTATGAGGGGAGGTTTCCGCTACCTGACGCTTTTTCTCGAGACTGCCAATAACACCACTTTGAGTGTCAACGACATCAAAACTGAGCTCTCGTTCCAGCCAACTTGGCCGTATCTTCAGTCGTACCAAGGGTACTTCCAGAGTAGTGACGACTTGCTGAATAAGATCTGGTACGCTGGCGCTTACACGTTACAAACGAATGCAGTGCCTACAAATACAGGACGACAGGTGCCGATGATGAGATATGGATGGGCGAATAATGCAACGTTGGGGCCTGGTAGTACCATCATTGTTGATGGCGCGAAAAGGGATAGAGCGGTTTGGCCGGGCGACATGGGAATTGCTGTGCCTGCAGCTTTCGTGAGCACAGGAGATCTTGAGAGCGTCAAGAATGCTTTGCAAGTAATGTACAATTATCAGGTATCCCACTCCCTTTTCAAATGGTCTTCCGAGCAAGAAGCTAACCCTCTCAGAACGCTGATGGATCATTTCCTGAAGCTGGTCCACCGCTTCTCCAGCAGAACAGCGATAGTAAGGACTTCTTGGTTTCAATTTCCAATTTCTTGCTAAATGGGATCAGCGTACCACATGTGGACCATGATCGGAACTCACACCTATGTTCTTTACACAAACGACACTCAGTTTCTCACTCAGAACTGGCCAAAGTATGAAAAAGCTATGAAATTCATCTACAGAAAAGTCGGAGATAGCGGGCTTCTGAACGTGACAGGGCAGCGTGATTGGGCACGCTGGCAAACCAAAGGCAACAGTTCTGAGGCCAACATAATGTTAACACTCCTTTCTCCGCCTCGTTACCCCAGATGCTAATCTCCACCAGCCTCTATGAGACTCTCAAGACCGCAGCTGCACTGATTCCTTGGGTCAGCCCAACCCTCGCAGATCCAAAACTGGAACACCTCTACCTTGACCGCGCCAGACTTCTCAAAGCCGCCATTAATCGACACCAATTCTCCTCGTCTTATGGCGCCTACCGTGACAATGCAACATCGACAACGCTCTACCCTCAAGATGCAAATAGCATGGCCATCCTCTTCAACGTCACCACGCCCAACATCACCACCCAAATATCCGACCGTCTAAAAGAGTATTGGACAGACATCGGCCCCGCTTCTCCCGAGCTCCCCAACAACATCTCCCCCTTCATCACCAGTTTCGAACTTCAAGCCCACTTCACAATCGGCAAAACAAATCGTGCGCTTGATCTACTAAGGCGGACGTGGGGTTGGTACATCAACCATCCCAACGGCACAGGATCAACGTTAATCGAAGGATATCGTACCGACGGTACTTTCGGCTATCGTTCTGAACGTGGTTATGGCAAGGACCCGTCCTACGTTTCGCATGCTCATGGCTGGTCTGCGGGTCCTACGTCTGCCCTTACAAATTACATTGCTGGATTGTCGGTTACGGGGCGAGCGGGGAGTAAATGGGTCGTTGCGCCGCAACTTGGCGATTTGTCGTATGCTGAGGCGGGGTTTACTACCGGTCTTGGGAGGTTCAGGGTTGCGTGGCAGAGGATTGGCGCAGGCGCGGGCCCTTCCTCACCTCCCTCCAATGGGACAATAACGACTCTACATTTTAGAGAGTCTGCGGGATACGACGTTCAGATTGATACACCGCTTGGTACTGAAGGTGAAGTTATCCTTCCGTTTCTTGAGGAGGGCGTAGAACCCGGTGTTAGTACTTATGAGTCTTCTGGTGCGGGATCGGCTGGCTTCACATTCACGAGCGATGGGAAAGGGGGGTTGAGGGCTTTTGTCGGTGGGGGGAGGAAACAATTTGTTGTCAGGCAGGTTTTTCGGAATGATGTTATTGGTAGGGGGCCACCGGTGTCGGTGGTCAAGTATGTGGGGACGGAGAGGAATCTCTTCTCGAGGAATTGGGGACTTTAGGCCTGTATCGAAACTCAAAGAGGGTTAGTGGAGAGTATTCCTGGCTCTGGCAGCTGGGTGAGGTGGGAGGCTTAATCACGTCGTGTTGGTTGTCATCGAAGCCTCGAGCTGAATGTTTTCCTGCTAGAATTTCGCCTCTGTTATTGCGATCGGGTTTTCTGCGTTTGTTTCTTTGGTTAGTGGGTGGATGTTTACAAGTCCAAGACGCCTTGCATACAATCCATGCTTCACTCCCGTCGCACATCAAACTCATCCTATCCAAGCAACAGAAACAATAGAGGAGCTTATTCAATGCCTTGGAAACATGGCCAAACAATTTCCTCCATTTGCGGGGTCGGTGTAAGAGTTGTGGGATGCTGTGATAATTGAGACGGACGGCAGAAAGGGGAATCGAATTCTGGGTCTCGAGGCCAGGGCAACATCACTACATGGATGGCAGAGGAGCAGATGAGCTGCGGAAATTTTGCTCTCCAAAAAAGATGGTGTTTCATGGAGAAAGTCAACTATTCAAGTCCCCAGTCCAACCATGTCCTACGCCACCACTTCAAACAGATTTCAGATCCACAAATCTTCAGGTCTCAAGTATGCATCAGTTCCCGTTATTGTTGTTGTTAGTTGATTGCTGACCATTATTGTTCGATTGCTGGCCGTTGTTGTTCGATTGCTGACCATTATTGTTCGATTGCTGACCGTTGTTGTTCGATTGCTGACCGTTGTTATTCGATTGCTGACCGTTGTTGTTCGATTGCTGACCGTTGTTGTTCGATTGCTGACCGTTGTTGTTCGATTGCTGACCGCTGTTGTTCGATTGCAGACCGTTGTTGTTTTGTTGACCGTTATTCTGCTGTCCGTTGTTTTGTTGCCCATTGTTGTTCTGGTTGTTGTTTCAGCCACCGTTGTATAGGTTAACTACAGAGGAATTAGTCAGTTCTTGTCCCTCTAGATTGGTGCCATACTCAGCAAGATGTTCGACGCGCCTATGGGCGGTCTGGGTCATCGTCACGGGGAGTGGCGGCAATGTTGGGGCTGAGGTTGGATTTACCTGGTGGTTTTTTTAGCATCGGTTAATTGAAGATTTCGATAATCACGTACCATTTGTAAGTTTCCCGTTGGTGTATCCTTGTGGTGGTTGGTTTACCTGAGCGGCACCGTTCTGACCAGCAACCGTGTTGGCGCATGCGGCTGGGCGCACTGACTGTTGGGTAACTTGGCCATTTCCAATAGTGTTGGCACCCTCCCTCATGTACGTATCGATGTTAGGAAGAACATTGATGCATCGGTCCTTATTGATGTCGTCAATGCCGTTTTTCTGGGAAAAGCCCTGGCGGGCCATGTCATCGAGGCGGTCTACCACAAGCTGGAAAGCACCATTGGAGAGAGTGGCATTGGCAGCTTTGACGTTCTGGTTGTTGGGCATGAACTGATCGAGCACAGCCTTGTGGGTAAGCTCATCGACTTCGGCAGAATGGGCGATCTGGGCCTGATTCTTGAAGGTCTGTTCGTCCTGGATGTTTGGTCCGTTGTTCAAGAAGTTGCTAACAACTCCGGTGTCACGCATCCAAGCATCAATGGCAGTTTGCATGAGCTGAGCCTGATCCTGGCTCACCTGGCCAGATGGGTTACGTCCGTTGCTTCCATTAGCATTAGCATTTTGCTGGGCATTGCCGTTGTTGTTGTTGTTATTATTGTTGTTGTTGTTATTATTTCCATTGTTGGAGTTACTGGTCTGGTTACCGGACTGGTTGTTGCCAGAGTTCGAGTTGGAGTTGCTACTGGAGTTTGAATTAGAGTTGGAGTTCGAATTACCACTGTTGCCGTTGTTCCTGTTCTGAGGAGCAGCCACTGCAAGAGCAGCCAAAAGCAAAGTGACAGAGGCAATAGTGAACTTCATTCTGGCGGTGGATTAAAAGCTAAATGGAGATTAAAGAATAGTGAAGAATGAAAGTTCTTGACCTGCAAGAAATGTTGACAATGAAAGACTGGGAGGAGAGACCGAAGACTGAAGACTGGAATTGCTGATGCTGATGCTGATGCTGATGGAAGCTGGATGAGAGATCGTCTTTAAAAGTATCGTGACTTCGTACACGGTTCAGACAGAGAGGCATGAAACTTGACCCGTTCCACGCACCGCATTATCCATACAGCCAGAACAATAGGCTCGAGCGGCCTCAGCTTCGATCTCGAGGCTTGCAGTGTCTGAGGTGTTGGAAGAGCAAGCAATATCAATGCTCAATAAGAACGACAAACGCGACGAAGCGTGGAGAGATGCTCCCGCCAAGAAGTCCAAGCCAAAAAGCAACATTGGTCCTACCAGACAAGCGAATGCTTTCCGGATGGAGGATTGTGAGTGTTTAGAATTCAAGGTTTGAAGAAGGCCACGATGGGGTCACTAGCTGATGAAGATGGAAAGACATGGTGTTGGATGTTGGCGTAAAGGATGAAAAGCGATGTGTCTCTTCAACGTGTCTCTTCAACTCCACACCAAGCCGGAAGCCAGCGGGAAGCGGCCGACAAGATCCACCAGCCTCTTCGCCATCTCTGGACAAAGCTTTGTCATCTTCTCCCCATCATTATTTCTGTCTGATATTCTTTTCAACAATATAACAAAAACTTGGTCAAACACATTGAGAGCTCTGGCAGGAGGCTAAAACTTTGACCATCAGATGAGGGCCGCAGCGCCTTAACACGATCCATACTCACGCTCTCAGGCACACTTTCTCAACCTGTAACTATTACAACGGATTCGCCTCCAAAAGCTTTGTTTCATTGCCTTCTGTGGAATATGTCAGTGGCTTCATCTGACCTTGGGAGGAAACATTTTCAAGAAGCGTTTCCCGCCACCCAACCATCTCAAATCGTGCCGGAACCACGGGACGGTGGCAGACTACCCTCACCACCCTCAGAACACCTTCCCAAAGTCCTTACACTGGAAGTCCTCTTCCTTCTTCCAGGAGGCCTACCAGCCGCCGTCACAACAATCCGTGGCACCAGCCTCGCCTCATCCCCCTTTCCAAGCAATTTCTCAGCATCCAGAAGACACCTATACCCCTCCTCAGCAACCTGATAATCATATCTCAGCGCATCCTCATACTCCCCATGCTCCCCCACAAACGTCCCTTCAGAGCGCAAATCAGCTCAACCTCCTTCCACATTTTCAAGCACGCCTCCAAACAAATGGCTCGAGAAGTCAATCGTTCCTTCACCACAGTAAAGTGTTGAAATCGTTCTGCGATGATGGCCTGAAACGGCGTTTGTCCCTCTGGGGTTTTCAAGAAGGAAATATCTAGGCTATCGAGCGTAGGTCTGATATCGGCCGTTTCAGCAAGTGGGGGTATCGTATCCGCGTTTAAAAAGGCGGCGTCGAGAATCTCATCTACCCCAGCTTGATGCGCGCAATACTCTTCACGGCGCGAAGAAAGGTCGAGATCGATATCTCGCTCCCTCTGTTTGTAATCCGCACGTACCTCTTCCAAAGCCTGGACAGCGCAACGGAGCGACTCGATATCCCTTTTCTCCTGTGGCGTCTATACTTTTGGCTTGGGCATCTTGCGTAACTTCGAGTTTAATTCTCGGACCTGGCGTTTCGTATCTACCTCGCCGTTCCTGAGTATGTCTTTCCGGGCTTCTGGTGTTTGTTCCCAGACGGTGAGGTCGCGGCGCAGGAGGAGGGATACTTGGATCAGGTCTGTCAAGTGTGGGTGGAGGATCAAGGCTGTGGATATGGTTCTAGGTCTTGGCTCGTTCAGCTTTATGTTTACGATGCGTGCTTGGGATGGGTCGGACTCGGGAGTGGGGATGGTGTGTGCAGCACCGCCTTGGGCCGATGATAGCAAAGGATCAAGTTCGTCCGGGGCATTTTGGGGTTTGTGTTTTCGGGAAAGGCTGAAGCATGGGAAAGCGTACTCCAGCAATTCGAGGGCGGAAATTGCCATGGTTGGAAGTTGTCGTTGTTGTTATGAATAAGCAAAGATGTAGTTGATTGTGTGGGATTGATTGGGTTTTCTTGTGATGGAGTTGATGCTCACTTTTCATTATCATACATGGCGGTGCCGAGTTTATCAATACCCAATAGTTTCAAACATGTAGCTTGTCTTTCTAGTCGTGTGCTGACATGGTCTTTGTTGGGGTACATTCTCTTTGCTGCATTGAACACAAGCAGTCCATCTTTTCTCTGTCAAGACTCTCACAGAGGCTGTCACTATGATTTAGCACAGGTCGTATGTCCTAAAAGAACTTGGTTGTTCTCTTGGTTCTTCTGAAAGTAAGTAAACCGCAACATCACGATTGGCCGCCAATTCTGTGCCCGTTGAAAAAGACGAAGACCCAAAACTGGAGGCTAGAAATGGCGAACATGGAGAGGAATGCTGGACTTGGACATGCCTTAGAGAAAGACGTCGAAATCCGATGTCCTTGATACGTTATCGTTGATTGGAAACTGTGATACGAGACTGGACCTTGCAAGAGTTCGTTCCAAAATCGCCAACCCATTTCTCGACTCTCGATGTATGAACAAAAGCCCAATCTCGAGTTCCAAGCGCACAATAGAAACCCCGATTCTCTCTTCCTCACAGTCGAGCAGATGAAAAAAACAATCATTTGACAAAAAAATATTAGTGTACAGGACAGATTACGTACAGCATAGACGGAATGCAGCACCAACCAGCAATGTATGACGGTTTAGCGGCCGTCTAGACATCAAAATTCGTTGACCACCCGTAATTCAAACAGTATCTAAACAAACCACGCGAGATCATACATGACTCAAACAAGGCAGTCGCCGTAGTTCATCCGTCGTGGGAGTGGTGGAGGAGCGCGCTCTTTGACATCTGGCTTGCTTCGCAGACACTTGGATGACAACTTCTTCATCAGGCTTTGCCTGTTCTTCTTGGGTGGTTGACAGTCCTCGGGCTCGTAGACTTGGCCTGCTATATCAACGGGATAGCGGCTTGTCGGTGTCAAGATGAGACGTTCTTGTTGCTGTAGTCGAATGACTGGACTTGAGCAAGTCGTTGTAGATGGAGATGGCGATGGCGGCGATGATGAGACTGTTGATACCTTGGATATTGCATAGGTTTTCGAGGAAGGGGTGCTTGGATAAGGGACAGGTGGCAGAGGTTTAG